>OY978220.1:39225222-40425222 GCA_963854785.1 Vaccinium vitis-idaea
GATCGCCCTCCCCCAAGTTCTCTATATTTCACTAATCGCGTCGGTGTGTTTATGATGGGTTTTTCCCATGTGAGGGAGAGGATCACGTAGCGTGGGATAATTCCCCGGTACTCCCAGGACATGGTTCACACTGGATCACTACCTTTGCCTCTTGTATATGTACTGTGTAAGGAGTAGTGTAGTGTGTGTGTAGTGTGTCGTGTCATGATGTGAGAGATAGAGGCTGAGGGGGGGGGGGGGGGGGGGGGGGGGGGGAGCCGGTTGTGGCTTCCTGGAGAGGTTTTTCATTTTGTATAAGGGAGTTTTTCTCAGATTTCTTGTGCGTTTATGTGTGCGTGTGTGACCCGAAAGAACAACAAATTGGAATTAGAGCCAGGTTCAAAGTATGTGAATTTCACAGTTGTTCTTCAGATGAGTTGGGTCAAGTTATCCTCTGGAGTCCTTGGGGATCTCTTCTGTTGTTAGGCACGTTCTATGTACTTACCATAAGATTACCTGACCAAACCTGGCCCTACTTTCATGGCATTTTGTTTTTGATTGTGGAGCAAGTGTAGGGGTCCACTGATCCTCACTGGACTTTCTGAAAAAAGAGATAAGGTCTCAATTCTATACGAAAGGGGACCATTGACTACTTGCCAAAGACGTCCCTTTTGCCAAGGCCTTGAAAGGTTCAATTGCTTTTTTTCCCCATGCAATAAGATGTAAGTAAATCAGATTGCTGTTTCCATAAACTCGAATCCACAACCTCGCCCAATTGTAAATACAAACGTCCCGTATCAGCTAGAATGGAAATCAATAGTGAAGTTTCAAGAGAATCCAGAAGGGACCTGCCTAACATTTCCCTAGCCCTGAAAGGCTTCGGAATTCGGACACAACAGCTATCAGCTATGCTTGTAAACACCAAAGGGATCCAAATCAAGTTGTCACAGGAGAGGCTCAGCAATACTAATCATGTACAATTGTAAAATGGGACCACTGACCAAACAGGTCCTTGAAAAAAACATTGCTCCAGAGGGGTGGGGTTTTGGGTAAGGAACACCAAGATGGAAGAGGGAGTGATCAAGCCCTTGAATACCTGCAGTTGGACCACTAAATTTGTGTTGGTTCGTTTTCTACAGCTAGAGAGAACCATGCATTTTGGGAAACGGGACCTGTAGGCCGACATCCGAGCAGTTGGATGTGTTTTTAGCTGCCCTAATTTTATATTGGCATTTTGCAGATCCGAACCATTCATTGCTAAGATGAAATCTGAGCCGTTGATTGCCGAGATCAATGATTCGGATGCCGCCCTACCGGACAGCCCTCGAAGACCCCCCAGTCCGGTTTAAACCCCATTTTTTAATCCTGTTGCGCTTGTTTGGTTTTTGAGAAGGATAAAAGTAACCAAGGACATGAAACAGTCACCATATCACTAATGTGTAGACTTCTTTGTAGCACTCATTATCAAAAGAGATTAAATTATGTCCACCACTGTCAATTGTGAGGCTTTACCATGCGTTTCTCGTCGTGATATGAATCGTTCATCTTATAAGACCCGCAAAATAGTATAGTCGTGCAAAAAAATCAATTTGATCAGATATCGATATGTGTACAAAAATTGAATTCGGTTCACAAAATGTACGGTCTGATTCTATCTATTGTTTTAAAGTTAAACTCTCTATAACCGTCTATTTACAAATCAAAATTTAATTTTTGACATATCTTTTGATGTCCGCTCAAACTAATTTTTCGAGGAGATATATTACTTTGCGAGTCCTGCAAGATAAACGATTCAAATTACTACAATGAACGCGTGATGGGGGCATAATGGATGACGGAAATCGTGAAATTTACAGGTGAAGTGGAAATAATTTAATCTCTTATCAAACTCATCAGGAATCCTAATTTTGTCACCACATACCCGGCGTGACAGGTTTGCTTTCTGATTTCATGCCTACATGGCTAGTTTATAGAAGATCAAATGGCAATATAAAATATACTCCCTCCGTCCCATAAAGTTTGATCACTACGAAACTACGTGCAATTTTCTGGCTAAAAAATAACGTGCTTACGAAAATAATTTTTTAGTCAATATGGATCTTGTTTGATAGATCTCATCGAGAACTTTTATACGGTGCAAAAAAAATTCAAAAAATTATTTTGGTAAATACATTATTTTTTAGTTTGAAAATTGCACGTAATTTCGCAGTGATAAAACTTTATGAGACGGAGGGAGTAGTAACATGTAATATGGTATGATCTTTTCCGATCCAAAAGAAAAAAGTGGATGATCTTTGTAACCCACCAATTATTAACTACTCAATTTTTTAAGGAATCCAATCCATGTAAAGACAAAGACACCCTCCAAAATCTAACTCCCCTTTCTAATGGAAGTTGACCCCTTGTCCTATGATCCTATCATAGATTCATTGCACCATATGATGTAAAAGTGATGGGCTGTTCTTTCTTTTTCCCCTCGTCAGCGGGGCTACTGGGGATTCGTCCTGTCGTTACTTCTACGACGCAAACTTATGTAGACATCCGGTTATAAAAAATAAAAATAAAAAAACTTTTTTTTTCTCCCTTTTTTTGCTAACGAGAACGGAAATAGGACTGGAATGGGGTTGAGTTTCCCGTTTTTTCTAAAAGTGCTAGAGGTAATTGATGTACTTTGAGAAGATGACATGTGTCAAAATTCGTGTTTAGTCATTTTTTAGCCAATTGAATTATTTCGAAAAACTAGGCCCATGTGATTTTAGAGAGTGGTCATCTACTGAATATTTATCCTCAAATGGTTATTAGGAATTTGTTGGAGGAAAAGAGATTCGAAGAGAGAGAACATAATAGAGAGTTTTGTAAAAGAAAATATTGATAACGAGTAAGAAGAAACGATATCAAGAAAGAGTTAAACTTCGGTCCGTCGACGGTGGAAACTATGAGATTTTTACCACCTTCGTTGTAGGCCTACATACGTTTGCTGTTGTAATCTGAACTATTCATCTTGTAAGGCTTGCAGAGTTGTATATTCATGCAAAAAATCAGTTTAATTGGACATCGGTAGGTATATCAAAAATTGAACTTTTGTTTATGAAATGGGAGATCATTATTGAAGATCGTTTATTTTTGTAATCCAACATTTAATTTTTGATATGCGTATCGGTGTACAATCAAACTGAAGTTTATCATATGAAGTATATATTACTCTCTGAGCCTTTACAATAAAAAATTCATATTACAACAATAATGCACGATAGAACCTACAATGACATCAGCGAAAACCCCCATGTTATCTATTGCAAGCTGGAAAGAATTTAAACTCTATTACAAAACAACCATTGATTTGGACTTGGTACAATATCAGCACATTTTGCTCCTTAATTAATTGGAGGAGATTCATTGACAAAAAAAAAAAAATAATTGGAGGAGATTAAGGCCTTGTTTTTCAAACGATAAAACTGGAATAAAATCAAAACTTGATTTTATCAAGCGAGGAAGAAGTTTAACAAAATTTAATATTTTTAAAATTAAATGTTAATTTTAGCAAATCGTGATTTTATCGTTTGAGAAACAAGGGAAAATTACTAAAAATCTCTACCAAAAAAATCCAATATGGCAAGTTGATGATGATAGTCGATTGCCGTCGAGGGACGGCAGGAAACAAAACATTGGTAAGTCGGTGGGGCCCACGGGGTTGACAGCGCAGAGAGATGGGGTCCACTCCATGGCTTCTGCCTTTAGGTAGGGGACCACAAGCAGGAGAGTGGGATACAACCGTCAACCGCGCGACTATAATGTAGACGTATTCCTAGAAAATGATTGTGTGGTCTTTGATTGGCGCGTGCTTCTATGTGGTCCCCAGTTGTGGTCCATGCAACCTCCGCTTGACGCGTGCCAGTTGGACGGGATATGGGTCATATTAGGGATGCTGTAGTGCATTTTGATAATGAACAACTTGAATTTGAAATCCCACGGGAACAGATGGTAATGAACCGACCTTGTACCGATGGGCTTGGGGGACCCACTTTTGGGTCCCATATCGCCGATTCGAGCCGTTCATTCATCTCAAAATCAAATTTCGAGAGGCTTACGAGGAGATCAAGTCGATCAGACGTCCCTAAGTGCTCGATTCAAAATCACCACATTTCGTTCAAAACAACAATAAATAAATAAATAAATAAATAATTTGGACAATAGATTGTGTCGGAGGAGAAAAAATTTGGGCGCCGGACCGGTACCACGGGGCGGTACACTATCAGAGCCGCGCTGCAAAGAGCTTCGCCCACTGGATTTCGGCCGTATCCAATGGAATGACTATTTTGATCTTGATTGTTCTCACGTGGTTCTCTCTCTCCCTCTCTCTATCATTACGTGCCTCCTCCCACAGGATCATCCACTTGGCACCCAATCTACCCGTTCAATTCACTCCCCTCCTCGATCACCGCGTCAAACCTTCAAAAACGAAAAGTCTCCCTCCTAAAAAGACATTTCTCACACTTTTTCTCTCCCCTCCCCGACTTGCCCCGTGGGGTGCAAACAAGTCGAGTTGAGCTGGCTTTTGTTAGTGTTTTAGTTCGGCTTGTTTAATAAACGAATCAAAAACTCGAATTCAAGTTTGAGCTCGGCTTGAAACAAGCATTTGATGAGTCGAGCAGTGTAGTTAACGATCTCTTTAAATGAGCCGAATTTATACAAACAAGTCTCGAATTTTTACAAGCCTAGCCGAGTTTTGGAAGCTCATTTATCAAACGAGTATACTCAAGACTCTACTCGATTACTAAACAAGCCAAACCCGAACAGGTGCTCGCTCGCAAGCAGCTTGGTTCTTTCGTTCGGAGCCCGGTGTCCATGTATACATAGATGATTCTATAATTTTGTCTCTATTGCCACATAATACACATATGCAATCTCCTTCAGCTCTGCTTCTCTCTCTCTAGAGTGATACTCAAGCCGTGAGAATCGGTAGGATCAATGTCGTTCCACGACCATCTCTCTCAACAAGTGGCGCTCCAACACTTCAGAGACCAACACGCGGCGCTCATACATGGAATACTGCCGGAGCAACACAACCAGTCCACGCCGGATGCCGCCGCCGGTAAACAGCCGTTGATGTCGGCCGCAGCTCCAACGTGGCTGAACAACGCGATTCTCCGACAACAGGGCCAACACCTCCAGTACGGTGGCGACGGCAGCGGCAGATTCCTCCACCAGTGGCAGTCGCCCGCGTCGATTGGAGGTGACGCGAGTAGGAGGAGCGAAAGCGATGGTGGCGGCGAAGAGAGAGAGTATCGGTGCAAAGCGGATGTGTTGGCACATCCTTTGTACGAGCAATTGCTGTCGGCGCACGTGCAGTGTCTTCGAATCGCGACGCCGGTCGATCAGCTGCCGAGGATCGACGCGCAGCTGGCGCAGTCGGAGCATGTGGCGGAAAAGTATGCGGTTATTGGACGTGGTAATAATCAGCCTCTTGATGATAAGGACCTTGACCAATTCATGGTAAGTCTGTCGTTTGGTCTTACGTGTTCATGTACTGATTACTTTTGTTACTGCGGTATTAGCCGGTATTAGCCAAATTTAAAGAAAACCATGATGTTTTGTTTTACCAAATCCTAGAATTAATGGATTCTGTCATAATTCGAATTCTTTTAGTGCTACTAGGTTCTATCGGATAGACGTGGATAAAGGGATTTAAACCAAACCAAATCAATTCCAGCCTTACGTTTCAACCAAATGGCGCCTGCTACTTGAATTTTGGTTTGAATCGGATCCATGTTGTTAGGACCTAATAGGGTGTTTTATGCTAAAACTATCAACTAACTAATGCAAAACATGCCTCATGTATTCGGCTTGGGGCCGACTTTGTAGAAGATAAGATTCTAAGCATGACACAAGTGGAGTCTGATGAAGGGATTTGAATGCTCTATTTTGACAAGGATAGTATTGTAATAGATGGTGAAATGGCACAAATTTGGTTATGGTCTGTGTAAGAGCATATTTTGCCATGTTTTTTATTTTGTTCTTTGGAAGATATTCAGTTGCACTGGACATACTTTTTAATGGAGTCTAGCATTTTGATTGGAATCGGAGTGTCCAGTTGATGCAACATATAAGGAATCATTTTATGTTGGTCCGCTAATAATTGATTTGGGAATCTCATTGTTGATGTGGGACTAATCAACCTGTTGATGGCTTGATGTTTTTTTGTGTTTGGAATTTGTTTTGGTTTCACAAGTGAGTCAACTTGACACTTTTACCCTCTGGGAAGGTTTCCATTACTTTGGATCAGATATGAATAAGCATCAAAGCAGGGTATTAACTTTTTTTGGGTAAGACATCCTAAGTTAAGTTGGAGTGAATGATTAGTGGAACACGAGGTTTTATGTTTGATGGAATGGTTTAAGTTAGTTGAAAATTAATGCCCTTGCTAATAGTGTGATTACTTCCTTCAATAATAATTACTTGGAAACAAATGTTGATTTTCCGAGTTGCGAAATGTCCTATCTGAGAGTTGAGATCTAACATGCATTTCCCCCATAATAATAGCAAATGTGTTTGATGGTCTGAGAATGAGTTGTTGTCTATCCTGTGGAAAAGTCCATGCAAACCATATTGGTGAAGAAGAAAAGGTCTTGATTTCCTCCAATAGTTTTTGGCATTACTTTGAAGTTTTCTGGATAATTGTTGTAGGTTAATAAAACCAGAGCCGTGTACCTGCTAGGCCATATAAGTTATAAAGAAGCAATTTGACAGATTTCTTTTGAAAAGCATTTAGTCCCATGCCACTATGTTTTGTTCAAAAGCATATCAATGTATTGCTATGAATGTCTAGGTAACATGAATGATCCAATTTTTTATGATGTGATCGATTTGTTATTTTTCATCTGAATCCTTCTTTTCATTTCTTCCTAATGATGTAGACGCAATATGTTATACTGCTGTCTTCCTTTAAAGAACAATTGCAACAACATGTCCGGGTTCATGCCATGGAAGCAGTCATGGCTTGTTGGGAACTTGAGCAGTCTCTACAAAGCTTAACAGGTGATCTCTTGTGTCTTCTGATTTAGCTTTGTTTTTGTCCCGTCGGTCTGATTCACTTGTATTAGTTTCATATGCATATAACTACCCTGTACAATCACAGTAATAGATATAAGAGTTCCAACACTTGTCCTGTGCGGTCATTTTGGATCGCCACTTTAGCTTTGTTATGATTCCTTAAGTCATTCTGCTATCCCTTGACGTCAGTACAGCAGTACTTTGATGGTAAACCAAATCAATCCTAACTTCACAATATGTAACTGCGCTTGATGTATAAAGGGGCAGAGGATCATTCATTGCGGGTCTCAAAAGGGTCTGTGCATCCTTACAGCCTTATGCTGAGAGGCTGTTTTCCTTTTTTGGACCCATGGTGCGAAAGCTGCAATGCATCAACCATGTGATTACTTAACCGCTGTTGTTCAAATATGTTTCGGATATGTTTTCAGAATAAATAGGTGTAGTTGGTTTTGGAGTTCGTATGGTTTGTCATGCAGATCACATCAAGTCACATCCACTTTTAATTTCAAAAGCTTTCAATTTTACCTTTTCTATATCTCTCTCTTCTTCTCTGTGTGCATGTGTGATTGTGGAAGTAGTTTTTACCAAAATGTACGAACATACAAATTATTAACCCACATTACCATCATCACTCATGGGTTCTTACCTTTTTTAGTTGCTAGAGAATCATCTACGTTGCCTTTGTAGCTTGTCATTTTTGCTGGGAAAAGACCTTGTGCTCTCTTTGAAAACACTTTCAGTCAATCACATAAACAGGTGTAGCACCCGCTGAAGGCACAGGTTCAACAATGTCAGATGATGACAACGATGAGCATGAAAATGGTGAAACCAACTTGTTTGATGGAAATCTGGATGGGCCAGACAGCATGGGATTCGGCCCTCTTGTCCCCACTGAAATGGAGAGGTCCTTAATGGAACGCGTTAGGCAAGAGCTAAAGCACGAGCTCAAACAGGTAAAGATGTCGCTCTATCAGTAGATGTTTTCTTTAGCCTTTTTGTGTTGCCATAGCTAATCAGCTTTCCGCTTCTTAGGGTTACAAGGAGAAGATTGTGGACATCAGAGAGGAAATTCTGCGTAAAAGAAGAGCAGGAAAGCTGCCCGGTGACACCACATCCTCGTTGAAAGCTTGGTGGCAATCCCATTCCAAATGGCCTTATCCAACTGTAAGTGTTATGTAAACGATCCTCCTATCTGTTTAATTCAAAGTTCCCGAGCGTAGTCTGCATTTAGATGAGTGGATGGCTGTTGGAGGTAGATTGATAGTTCTAAAGTGCATGGTTTATTGACAGATGGTAAAGATTTGTTTGGGTGAAGATCATGCTTAAGAATAATCAGTTGTTGCAATACTCAAAATAACTGCAGTAACGATGCTGCATCAAATAAAGGTTATCCTTACTTCAAATGTTCTTATATTTTGGGAAACATTGTTTCAGGAGGAAGATAAAGCGAGATTGGTGCGGGAAACTGGTTTGGAATTGAAGCAGATTAATAATTGGTTCATCAACCAGAGGAAGAGGAACTGGCACAGTAACCCTTCAGCTGTTGCAGCTCCCAAGGGCAAACGCAAGAAGTAGGTTTGTCGAATACAGTGTCTATTGTTAGAGTCTGATTGAGTCAAAAAATCTTTTATCTAAAAAATTGAGTCGGAAGGAAGAAATACAGGTGAGCGTTTCACCTAAATGGAGAATTTTAAACTCAAAACCTGGTTCCATTTCTTACTTGGCTAGGGTAATTCTATATAATACAGAATTTGTGTACAAAATTCTCATGTATAAAAATTATGGGTGTTTCGTGAACCTTCATGTGTAACCAAAACACCCACTTCCCTACGCGTAATTTCAAAAACAGCCACTGCCACATCAATCTGGCTGGTTCTCGGCTTGAACATTCTGTTTATAAAGTAGGGAAGTCCAGCAAGGCTGATTAGAGTTCAACTCTAATCGTATCAATCTGCAGCAAAAACAATGTATGCCGGTTGTTTTCATTTTGTACCATCTGCCGGTGGATTTGTATACCTTGCCCTTTACAAGAATCTGCATTCTGATTGTTCGGCATTTTCTTCTCAGATCCATACATATATGCTAGTTCTGTTGTTTTTAGATAACTCAGATTTCTCATTCTCCGTAAACCCTTTTTGACGCATTGTCAGAAAAGCAGTGAAGAAGTGATCTAGACCACTCTTTATTGGAACGTGCTTGCTATAGATATATCTGTTGATGAACGCAAGCTGTTCTTGATGCGTACGGGTCAGAGAATTGGAAATAGGAAGTAATATTCATTCAAAATCACATTACATTGAGCTTGTTATTATTGAAACCTTAGTTGTGCTTGAACCATGAGTTAATTGTGAAGACATACATGTGAAAAAAATCATAAGTTTCTTATAATTTGGGTTTTCCTTGAAGTTGATTGAGAAATTTATTTGTTGAAGAAAAACTGGGCCCGGCTTCTGGAGACCATAGACCAAGTCTTAGATGGTGGGCAAGTTGGCTGCTTCTTAGAATTTAGAATCTTAGGCACTAAATCCTAATACTTTCTGCCTTTCTGGGCAACTCCTTCTATGGAAATTTGAAATGTTTTCTTTGACTACTCGAGCTTACAAAGAGTGGAGGTTCATCCGAAGCGGGACGGAGCTAGAAATCTTTAGAAATCTTCATTGGGAGGGTCCAAAGCTATAGCTTAGCTTTGTTTGGTTAGTAGTTTTGATAAAAGTTTTGGTAATAATATATATCCAAAAAGTAAAAAATTAACGTAAAATTTGATTAAAAAAATTATCAAAGACAAAAATAGGGATGACGAAACGGCGATTTTTTTAGAAATATATACTTTTTAAATTACAAAACAAAAAAGATTTTTTTTCCCCCCCACCTAAGTCGATATTGACTGTAATAAGTAATGTAGAAGTCATAAGTTTAAGATCGCCGGCAAGTCTAATCTCCAAATTGAATAATTATATTAGTATATAATAAACACAATGACATATATATATATAGGACGGTTCCGGCGACACAATATTTGACACAACAAATGTAAATCATCCATTTTGGAGTCTCTCGTAAATGATCGGACCAAGTCAATTTGTTTAAAACATATTTTTAAGAGTACAGGTAAAAAATCAACTCATTCGGATATTGGTAAGGCCTTAATCGGTATTTTTCTCAAAATTTGACATGATAAAACTAGATTAATCGATCAAGCCCTTACCGATATCCGAATGAGTTGATTTTTTTCAAGTACTCTTATAAACATGTTTTAAATATATTGAACGAATCCGATTATTAGTTATATACATGTATGAACCAACATATATATGACCAAATGTTACCATAGCATTACTCTTCTGCATAATAATCCAAATAAAGAAAGAATGAAACAATCATGATCACATGAATGAATGAATATGATAACTGCACCACACCAATTTGGAGATCAAATTAAACCGGAATCATAACGCCGACGGCAGCCGTTCTCGATCAGCCGCCGTGAATCTCGACGAATACCCACCGTGCAGATTCTCATCATCATCTTCTCCGTCATCGAAATTGAGTGCATAGCTATACGAATCGTATTGAAAATGAGTCCTCTTCTCCTTCTTGTTAAACAACTTCCCCAGTTTTCTAATGAAGTTCTTCCACTTTGGCCCCGCCACCACTTCCGTAAACTCCTTCACGCTTTTCAGATTGTTTTCCAGCCATGCACTAGTTTCCTTGTGCTGATGATAATCATCTCCTCTTTGGTTCTTCAATAAACGCCAGCTGTCTTCTCCGCCACCGCTGCGATTGAAGCGGAAGAACCGGAAACAACCGCATAAGGTGGCCGAGGAGGTCTCGGCGTAGTCGTCGATGCCTTCTTGCTCGTGTTCAATTATGGGTGTGGTTGTGCTGGTTGGGAAGAAGGCTTGTTTTTCTTGGGGTTTGGCCATGCCAATGGGTTTTTGTATTTCTTGTGAGAGAGAGAGAAAGAAAGAGATGGTGTGGGAAATAGGTTAAGATGGGATCCTTTTATACGGAGAAGGTAATGGCTTTTGAAGTTGGCGAGGTGATGGGACAAAGAAGGTGGAGAGAAGGAAGGAACACAGAAATGGGGACTGCAGATAACTCGGTTTGGTCAAAAGTTTTTTTCAAATTTTGTTTCATTATTCATTCAATTTTTGACCAGAGAAATAAAAGATCTATAATAATTATTAGGAGTATATAAAAAATTTGGAAAAAATATAAAGAAAAAATAAGAAAGCAACAGCTATGTACAGGTAGATGCATAGGCTTAATTTGTTTGCAAGCTGCTTTATTTAAGTTGAATTTTCTTTTTTGTGTGACGGAGATACCTATACTTGAACTCGTGAAAAAAAAAAAAATCCTTAAATTGATCGAGAAAAACAAGTTTAGGAGTTTCTTTTTTTTTTTTTTAACTTTTCGTCGTTGATAGTTTTTTGTTTGGAATTTTTTTTTATTTTTAGTTTTTTTTTTTAACTTTTCGTCGTTGGTAGTTTTTTTTTTGTTGAGAAATGGTACCTTGCTTTGGTTTTCAAGATGATATAAACTTAGAATTATAAGTATTCAGATCAGACAAAACTCCACTTGACATGGCAATATTTTTTTGAAATGTAACAATTTTATTGAAAAACTTGACAATGGGTACGTCAAATGCAAAGAAATTGACCAAAGGAAAACAATTTACAGACTTAATTCTCCATACAGAAACTGTCCATAATGTTATGGTGATGGCATTTGCAAGGAAAACACATCACAAAAGCCATATCTTTGCACTGAAATTTGATTCAAAATTATGTAAATTTGGTATTTTTTTTTTATCAAATCAAAACACTTTCCGTAAATGAAATACCATCATAATAAAGGTAGACTTTGTTTTGACGGATTAAGTCTTGACCTATGTCAATTATCCCGGACATGGTCAATTGTTTATATGCCGTCTCAAGCATCAATAAAGATACGACAACACATATGCCGTCCCAAGCATCAATAAAGATAGGACAACACGTAACAATATTCTATGAGCATTTAATAATTTTTTAGCACATAAAAAAATTATTCCATACAGCTTATTAATTAGTATTATTGATAGGTTTATTTCGTGAAATATAATATAGTGTAAGTCTTAGATATGAGAGGGATTTCGTAGATTTTTCTAATACCAAGGTTTATGTTGAACTTTCAACAGTACTGATTTGCCAGCTAATTTCCGTCCGCGGTTTCTTTTTTCAAATGAATAACAACTTTGGCTCCACCCACTGCAACGACAAATTATTATTTGCTCATGGAGTACCGTCACGTGATGTTCTAATACCTTTAACATCACATGTTTTTGTGGAGTTCTTCATTGAGTGAATAGACTCCTCATTATACGATAATGTGTTGTGTTGAGCAATGTTAGAACATCACATGACAGTGTCCCAAAACCACTAAATAATCTCACCACTTCAAGTCTACAACAAATAGAGTTTGTCTTTCCTTCTAATATTCTTTCTTCATGGCTTGAAGATATTTGTCAAGAGACCTAATTTTTATTTCTTCAAGTTATTTTCTTCATAGGCTTTATCTTCATTTTTACTTTTTAAGGATAGAATAGTCACGGAAAAAAAAAACCCTTCACAAGAGCATCTCTAGCGGAATGCTATATGTGTTACTATAGCTAGCATGAAGTTCAAAATTTCCTTCTTCAACGAAGAGGTAAAAGTAAAACACGTAGTATATTTACTTACTATTCTAAATTGTGCCATATGCTATAATTTTAAATGCCCCTTTGTGTCTAGTTCTTTTATCGTGAGACCTACAAATGACAATTCAAATTGATATTTTGTGAAAAAACAAAGAAATACCATTTGTATCATTGGAGCAACATTGTTATAGTATATCAATTTGACACTAATCATTGCAATAACTATGGTGATGCTCTGACAAAGTCATTACAAGCATTTGATAGTAAATACCAAAATCAATAGCCATCATAAAAACTACCACTTAAACATTACTCTTTTCACATTTTTAGCCGCAAATGCATAGATTAAACATGCATAATCAAGTTTCCCACTCACAACCTTTTGACTCTTTTTGATATACAACAGTCACTTCATTCAACTTTCAAATTTAACTGCGAAAAATATTATGAGTTGACTGTAACCCAGAATATCAACAATATTTTGTAGGTAAACCCGTGCATTTAAAAAACAATTATCCTTTGCCTTCAAGTAAGTTAGCACATCAATGGGCCTTCTTAGTTTTTTTTTTTTTTGGTGAAACTTCTCTCAATACTTACTAAAGTTCAGAATACATATCACATCAATCTCATCTTTTGTTAAAAAATCTTCCAAACTTGCACATACAGAGACACGGACTTATCCCATATTGGGACCTTTCACGTGGACTTACTTTGGATTGGGCCTTCAAAGTAACTTAACTTAATTTTTACATAGGCCTCACTTCTATATGAGTCCATACAATTGGTGGCCCCTCAAAATTTATCAAATTTTAGGGACCCAAAGCAATTGTTTTATGGGCTTTAGCCCAATGCCAACTTTGGGATAAGTATAAATCAAGAGCCTCAATACACACTGATTTTGTCTCACCAACCTCTTACCCCGAGTGGGAAAATTAAGATGATGAAAAAGTCTAGCATCTTTTCCAGCATCGCAATTAAGTATTATTGAGTTTTAACTGTCTTTTTTTATTACATATTTATTGGGATTGTGTTTGTATTTTAAATTTATGAATAGATTAGTGAAAGAAACATAAAGGGAAAAAACAATAAAAAAAAGTGACTTGTGAAGATTACACATGATCCATAAATTACACGTGGCAAACCCGTGCTATGCACATACTCATGTAAAAATGCTATGTAAGAGACATAAAAATTAAGAAACATAAATACGAACGGAAAATTATCATACATATATATGTATATGTATATACATATAGAATTGATGTTGGGTGATGCAATTTTTTTTCCATTACTATCATACCATGCACCATACACGTGCTTAGTATATAAAGTTAATTAATACACTAAGGTAGTTAATTCCTCGTGCTCTCGTAACAATTTCGCGGTAAATGTTTTATGCTCATTGGCTGGATTACAAATTAGGATATTAATATCGCGACCAAAAGATTATGATTATATATTTGCTTATGCAAATCATTTAGTACTATCAAATCTTTCCAAATCCCACATCACCTAATTTTCGACTAAATGAACTAATAACATAAACAATAATGCTAGGGACATAACCACCGACCACCAAATCGATTCGTGGAATCCACTCGTATGTAGGGGTGTAAACGAATTGAATTGCTCGCGAGCAGCTCGTGGCTCAACTGTCTCTAGTTAAGCACCTTTTGATCTTACTTGCCTATTGTCTATTGATGTGGTGTGCGTTATCTAACGAGTGTCTTTTAATAACGCGTTACTTATTCAGCTAGCATCTATCCATATAGTACAACCTACCTAACATATTTTGATAAGGCGCGACTGGATTGCCTTCTGTTTGGATCCTAGGAAAAGGAAGAGAAATTTTTAAAATTTTAAATTTTCTCTTCCTTTGTTTGGTTCTAAAAAAAAAGAAGCAAAATATTCAAATTCCTATTTAACTTTCCTATCATTTTTTCTTCAATTTTTCCAATAATTGCCTTTTTAATCATTTTTCTTCTTTTCTCTTCCTTTCCCTAACCCAAACAGAGCCTTAGCGCCTTGAGGTCCTGCGTGGAAAAAACCACAGCGCACTCTCTCTCTCTCTCCCCGATCCAAATCTCTGTGAATCAATCGGTTCCCAACTACGCTCGCATACTTTCTCTCTCTTCATTCGTACCACTGTTAAACATTGGGCCTATCTGTGATCGATCGAGTTCCATTGCCTCTTCGCATCTGGACTGATCGAGCTCTGAAAAACGTTCGAAAACAATCACGAATCCCTTCTCATCGGTACGCGTCTAAGGTGAGTATCAAAACCTCTGATCCTTGCTCCTCATTACATCTATTTGAGATTAAGGTTCTAGTCTTGCATAATTAGGTCAAATTTTGACTAGCATTTGTGCAATCGAATAGTTGGAAATTGAAATGAGATATCTATCTGAGATCAAGGTGCCACTTTATTGCATACTTAGGTCAAATGTGAAAAATTAACTCAAACTAGCCCACTTCTCAGGAATTGTAAACACTAAACAGTAGAATGAATTTTGAAAGTTGTTTTGATGGGAGGAAAATCGAAGTATTTCAAAGCTCTGTAATTGGTTTTGTTTTGAAAATGTAGCAGATGAAAATGAGAAGTTTAAACATAGAATACGAAAATATGCCATACATGGACAGCTGCTTGAACAATGCCAGAGTAGTTTCAGTTGGCTTTGATATAGGTTACAGGCACAGCAGAAAACATGGTTGCATGTGTAAGCCGACGGGCAGGAGCAAAAGATCGGCAGCTAATTAGAGCGAAACTGAAAGAAAGAAGGGCTGACCGACTGACCCAGAGGCTGAGCAGATTGGGTGGAGATCGGAAATAAAGGAGGTCGGCTGTAATTATTCTAAACTAGGGAAGACGGAAGAGGGGGGGCTAGCAACGGCGGCAGCGCCCCCCGATCTGAAAACCGAAGTGTTGGCTGTTTCGTAGAGAGAGGGTTGTTACAGATTCCTTCACTTTGAATTTTGGATTGTATATGTTTTTTTCCCCATCTCTTCTTCCCAAAGAATTTTAGGAGAGAGAGGCAGCGGAGGATGGAGAGAGAATGAGGAAGAGGGGTTGGGTGTTAGGGTTTAATTCACAGAGGGGTATTTCAGGGAAGTTATTTGGGGTACCCTTATGTGGAATTATTATTTTCCTTGTCATGCATCCAGTCATTTCCCAAAACCTTCCCATGACATTGGCATTTTTAGTTTTAAAAACCACTGATTGGTCACTGATTTTTTTCCAGAATGCACGCCTCCCACAATTGTCCTCCTTTCATTTTCTGGTACCTTATGACCTCATGATGTTTGCATATGTTATTGCCTTTTTTTGATAGGTTTCCATGTACATGCTTACATAGGCAAGCCCAGTGAGTGTTGGATTGGTTGAACAAGATGGTGGAGGTCGCCACAAACAAACAGGTAGTGTTTCATGTTTCAAGTGCATCCTTTGCTTGGTATGTTTACAGACTCAATACCGGCAGCGAATGCAAATTCTAAATACGTAATTTTCCCTTAGCCTGTTGTTTATGCTTGCTTACTTTCTTTTTTCTTTCTTTCGGTTTACTTATACAGGTCTACTTACAAATTTGTATTGTATTTGTAGGGTGAATCATTTGGTGAGACCAGTGATGCCCATGCAGCTGTGTTCGAGTTGGGAGCCTTTGTTGGGGATTTAGCTGTTGAGGATGACACAAATATGTAAGCATCGCTCCTACATCAGTGAATGCACATAATTTACGGTTCCTTGATCTCTGAATGAATAATCAGATATGAGAAGTAATTGCATGTACCTACATCAGTGAATGGCCGCTGGCCAGAATGTTGGTAGTTCATGAAACGAGTGTGTAAATTGCAAGTGACCTATTCGGTGTTGCAATATAACGAATTGTGGTATAGAATCTTACTATTCACCACCTTACAAGTTTGTGCTTTGGTATCATTGATAGAGTATCATCTTTTTAGACATTTGGAAAACTACTTCAGTATGATTACTAAGTCTTTAGCTTCACCTAAAAGTTGATTAGATATAAAATTGACGAGAATAACTGTAATTTCATTTCTACATGAGACATCCTGCAAGGGAATAGCAACTTTTCTGCAGTGTTTAAAAAGGTAAAAGTCGTGGAAAAAATTGCAGAACTTGGCGAAGTGCTCAAACCCATTCTGCTGTGTTACCTTTGATATACCGGTAGAGAATCATTTTCTTTAGCTTTATTTGCTCATCTCATTAACATATGCTGCTTATTTTATATGAGACACATCTACACGTCCTTGTATTGAAATAAATAGTTGCTTCAGTTCGTAGTTACTATTTGACTGACATTTGTCGGTCAAGACTTTGATTTTGAAGCTCCACAATATCATCCTGAATTAATGTTTGGTTGTTTTGTTGTAGTGATGATATGTCACTTGAAGGACTAGAACAAGAGCTAGAAGAATGTAAGACTGATGATGTAAGTGAGTTATTTTCTTTTCCGGTCACTGTTGCACAGTTATGTTCTAGATGTTACTTCAGGTTGTGCTTACTTTTTACACTATACCCCATTCGTTTTGTTTCCCCCCATTCAGAATCCTACTAACTTTTTTTGTCCCTGTGAAATAATACGAAGCTCCTGTGATTAAACGTGAGAATTGAGCTCGTTTTAACATAAAAATTGCAAGTTCTTTTATCTTGTTCCTTTTACTACCGGTGAGACTGACCAACTACCAATCTGGAGTTACTTTCCTTAAAGGGCAGAGCTACCACAGGGGACAGGGTGGCACGTGTCACCCCCAGTTTCAAAAGTAAAATAAAATAAAATAATAAACTTTTACCCATATTTTCTAGGGGAGCCTAGTGTAATTTTTGAACTTCAACCCTACTTTAGATCATATGATCTAATTAGTGAAGAGGGTCTAGTGTGGGTTTTGCTTTGGGTCGTTGAAAATAGTACACACCATTCTTTGTTTACTATTTTCCTGCGAAATCTCTCCCTCTGTCCCACTTTTCTTCTCTCTCTAAATACCAAATACAAATCCACCTTGTTTTCAGAATCCAAAAGAACGTCGATTTCCATTTTTGCAGATTGTTAAACTGTTTTTGTTCTACGTTTATGGCTGTGTGTCGTGTGACCTTAAAAAATATCTACTTTTCTTTGGGTATTTAAATACAAGGACTTTAGTGGTTGATTTCTTTTAATTTTGCCAGCCCCCAATTTAGATTTTTGCTCCGCCCCTGCTTTTCTTATTCCTAGACACCCTGTTGAGTGCTTCATGACATCAGTATGGATGGGAAACGTGAGACTGCGCTAAATGAACCGGAAGAAAGAAAGAACATTAAAAAACAGGTAGGAGGAAGAAAAGTACCTATGTTTTGCTTGTCATCAGTATAATCGTTTAGTAATGGTGAAAGTCAAAGTGTAACGGGAATCCGTTTGCTCTTTTGGTTTGGGGTAGTGTGAAAGAAAACTTGTTTATGATGATTTGCATACTGTCTTTTGAACTAATTGATTTGTGCACAAACAAAAATAACTAAGGCATTGAAGTATGCAACTTATTAGGGGTAAAACGAGAATGGTAGCACTTATTTATCTGAAGTTAAGGCCCTTGATGGTGCTGTATAACAGAATAGAATTCATGTGACTACCCTTAATTGTTGGGATATGACCTTGAATGACTGTTTGTTTGCTTGGAGTTCATGCCAATTATTTGTCTTGCAGGTTGTTACAAACATACTGTCTAAAGGAACAACATTACGGGAGTACACAAAGGGTGTTGAAAACAATTTACGCCAAGTTGAATTGGATTCCATTCAGGTTGGTGATTAGATTATCAAATTTATCTTTCAACCAGTGGTCCTGTTGCCTGCCTTTTCTTGTCATCTTTTATGCAAAGTTTCATCAAAGGGAAAACCGCAAATTACATCCTTTTTTTTCTATGTTATCACTGGACCATTTTTTGTTTATTTTTTGCAAAATAGTGGTTGTTTGTTAACTTCTCTAATCCTAATGCCAAGTGGCCACCTGTCTCAAACTTTTCTTGCACTTGTTAAAAAAAGACCCTAACGACCAATATCACACGTGGGAATATAACCCTTTTTTGACTTTTCAAGATTTTCTATTTTGCAGTAGAAATGTTGCCTCACTTTGTGAATGAATTGTGATAAAATTCGTGTGGTTCATTGTTTGTAGCATTCTAAAAGAGAAGCACAACATTTCGGTTATATTGGTAAATATGTTGTGACTTGGTTCATTTGCCGTAGTAGTCTAATAGGGAAGCACAACATTTTGGTTCCATAATTCATTCCAAGACAGTTATTCAATTAATTTGTTGGAAAAGTGATGCTGTTTTATTTGTATCTTGTCAATACTTTCTTCTTCCTACTTTTTTGGAGATTATTTTCCTTTACCGTGCCCTTCTGTTGTGCCATTGCAGGATTACATAAATGAAAGTGATAACCTGGTCTCGCTTCATGATCAGATTCGTGATTGTGACATTATTCTGTCACAAATGGAAACTCTACTTGGTGGATTTCAGGTACTCTCAACACATCTTATCTTCACATGCATAGAGACTGATTCTTTATTATACCTACTGATGATGGGCATGGAGTTTAATTTGTTGGACTGGATAAAGTTCAAATTGGAAATTTTGAAATGCAATTGCTGAAAAATGTATGGAACTGGAAGCAGTTACAATCTATCTCTGTGCGTGGTTGCAGTGAATTTTACCAGAGGTTGCTAGATTAAGCTTTTAGGAAATGGGTCCAACAATGTATATCAACCTACTATTCAACGATAAGTAGTAATTTGAAGAAATCCAGTGGGGGCGGCTTATGTTAAATCTGCCACTTTCTTTGGGGTCCTCTTGTTCTAAATCCTTTTACCAGTTACAAACACTTGTTTACGTGCTCTTGTAGTTTTTCCCTTACTTTTTAGGAGTATTAATCTGCTCACTTGTCCTCTTGTCCTTCTCCCCCTTTTTTTTGGGGTTATCTGATGCCTTTTTACATTTTTCTCTTGGTTTTTTTTTTATAAGGAATATGAATGCTTCCCCCTCTCTTTCTTTCACTCTATCTTAAAATCTCGAATCATTAAAATTTTTAATACTCGCCAATGATCATGCTAGGTCGAGATTGGCTCTATAAGTTCAGATATAAAAATTCTTCAGGAGAAGTCAATGGATATGGGACTGAAGCTGAAGAATCGCAAGGTACTTTTTCTTGGTAAGCTTTATATTTACTTCGAAGAGATTGTAATTGCTGTCAATGAAAACTTAATAAGTCACATCGAATTGGCTCTGTATTGATTCGCTCTTTTTTGTTTATTTGGTTTTGTATATTGCTGAAGTTGCTTGTCATCTTGTAATATGCTTACTCAATGAACTGGCTCCAATCGACGTTGTATAATGCTGATTTCATGGAGCAGCTCTTATCGAAAGGCATTATTTTTTCTTTCCTTCGTTTTACCCTTTGCGGAATAGATATGCGTGCTTTGAAGACCATAAGTGCATGTTTGCTTTATTAAAGAAGATGCCAATAATATGTTTATCTCTAGTGCCACCTCAGATTGGTTGGTCTCATCGTAGTGCATGCATGCCTTTTTTTTTATTTATTAAATTGACATTTCCCTGTCAAGAGAGAAGTAGCGCCATTCGCTGGTTCTGGTTCTGTAGCATATGATTCCCAAGAATATTGATACAATGTAGTATACTCCCCATAGCAACAATTTTTAGCCCCTTTCCTATTTGATCATGGAGGCAACATTTGAATAATGATACAGACATACAGTACCGAAAGAGTGAAGAGAGAGAGGGTAGATTTATTAGGAGAATATTCTCTATAACCCTTTACAAAGAATGATCTGACGTCTACAACCTTAGCATGATAATATGATTGGACGGTTGTAGATGTTACTTTGTTCATATACCTAGATATTTTTGTGCTAAACTGCTCTGTTTTATAAATATGGATGGAAGCCGAAATAGTACATGCAAGGGAAATGGCGTTTGTTGTGAGAGAGATGAAAGTACAGAGATTTACTTTTTTTTTTTGTTTTGATATGTAAGATATTTACACTGTTATGTACTGATATACACGAGTACATACACACATATATACATACACACATAAATACATGTAATATATATACACACAACGATAGAGATATAAACATCGAATATGTACCAGTACATACATACACACATTTATGTACAGCGAGAGAGAGGGAGGGGAGAGAGAGAGATCGTGAGATTCAAAGTGTATATGTGGGACACGCGTGTTCATGCCGTGTCCTCTGAGTGCCCCCTCCAAAAATAATTTAATTTAAGGGACACAACACGTAGCGTGTCCAATACATGACCCAGAGTGTCCCGGTGTCTGATATGGGGACACGGTGATCTCTAGCAGTGTCGGTGCTTCATAGGTGGAGAGCCTCTACCAGCTGTGCTGAAACTTAATTTTGAACTCTTGGTTGACGTATTTTATCTATATTTTGGCTTGAATTTTTTTTTTTGGTTGCCCATGGTGGGGGCTTGTTTGGGCTTACCCCCTGGCCGGCTGTGATAATAAATTTTAAGAATTGATTTATGTTGTTTGACAGGTGGCAGAATCAAAACTGGCAAAATTTGTGGAAGATATTATCATCCCACCGAGGATGATTGACATCATTGTTGATGGAGAGGTATTTTTTCTTTCGGTGATTGTAGATTTCCTAAGGGTACCGGATATAATGTGTTTGTTAGTTGTTTCATCAGCTACTAATGCAGATGTTGTGGATTTCTTCTTTAGGTTAGTGAAGAATACACGAGGACTCTTGAGACTCTGAGTAAGAAGCTGAAGTTCGTTGAAGTGGACCCAATGGTTAGAACTTCAAAAGCTCTGAAAGATGTACAACCTGAGCTAGAAAGACTTCGGCAGAAAGCAGTCTCAAAGGTTATTGAGTAGACTAAGTAAACATGTCCATTGATTGCTTTAGATTATTGAGAAATTTGGTGCCTATTTATGTATGATCTCCACATTATCAGCTTCATATTTTGTATCAAGTTGATAGCTCTCCCGTTTGTATGATTATTGTTTGAGATAACTTATTTTTTTCCTAGTATCTTTGCATGCCCAAAAGTTCCTCGGAGGGTAGATGCAGGAAATGAAGCTAAAGCTAGTGCTTGGTGTAGGAAGCTTGATACACATACATACATGCATCAGTATAAATATGTATGTATATGTAAGGATCAGCCACAAACAGGATAAGTTCTGGTATAATTG
Organism: Vaccinium vitis-idaea; assembly: GCA_963854785.1. Classification (NCBI taxonomy): domain Eukaryota; kingdom Viridiplantae; phylum Streptophyta; class Magnoliopsida; order Ericales; family Ericaceae; genus Vaccinium; species Vaccinium vitis-idaea. The sequence continues at coordinate 39,247,164 of OY978220.1, forward strand.
TAACCTTGTAATTCTACGCCACTTCGTCAACGCTTCAACCAACAGGATAATGTTTCTAAAATTTTTACTTGAAATCAAATGAAAAGGTGCTTCTGATTGGTGTTTTGCCAATGGTGCCTTGACTTGTTGACTAAGTTATGCCTCTCTTGGGATGAATGAAGTAGTTAAGGTTTGTGGATGTTGAAATAAATTTGGGGGAACCATAGTGAATTAGGTGGGAGCTACTACGGAATCGTAAAGGATGTTTTACTACCCATGGCGGAGATTCCTAAGCATCAAATGGCGTCTCTGATGGAGTCTTCTTGGTAGGTTCTTTTTACAGGAGGTCAGTCAATGCTAACTGCCTATGAAAAAGGTTATGGCACTCTAAGGCCATTCAGAGTGTGGCATTTTTTGCTTGGACTGCTTCTTAAGAGACTATTCTTATCATGATGACATAAGAAAGCAAGGAAAGGATTTGTTGGGCTGGTGCTGTATGTGTTAAGGCATGAGGAAATGAGGAAGTGGGTGAATCATCTTGTATCGAAATTGAATTATCCGGTGACCTCATAGATGAGGAGTTTCTCCCCATTATTTTTTGGTGTAGCGTGGTTCATGCCTTGTTCATGAAGGCTCTTGTTGATTATAACCTACAAAGCTAGTATATGAGCCTGGGCGGCCACTCCACTCATTGCCAATTGTTTTTGAGTTGGATGCTTTAACATGGTATCAAAGCTAGGCTTTCGGAGGATTTTGGACAAGACTCTCCTCATTATTGCCCTGTTGTTTGTGCCTTGAGTGCACCTTGTTAACCTACAAAGCTAAGCTAGTATATGAGCTTGGCCGGCCTCTCTACTCATGCCAATTGGTTGTCAACAACTTATCCTCTCCACTACCCCCAATTACATATTAATTGGTCGCCCTACTCTTATTCTCATTGTGGTTTCTTCTTGCTTTTCCTTGTCGTCCTCTCCAGCTCTCGTGTCATATTCTTTCAAATCCTCCCAATATTTCTGGCTACAAGTATGATGCGATAATAATTCAATTGAATTAACTGCAAGGTTATCCTAATTGCCTGGCCCTTAGAACAGTTGTGCTGGGATTTTTTTCAGGATAATCACATTTGTTTTACGAATTACTCCTATAGTTTTATGTTGACAGTTCTTTTAAATTTCTATACATTTATGAAGTTTTCATGAGCAGAGATTTAATTTTCTTACTTGAGAATTGATATAAAATTTAGATCTTTTTCTGACAATCATTTTCATGTTAGTCTTGCATGGGGTGCTGGATAATATGCCTGTCCATTGTGGCTTAATAGGAAAGTGTTATCATGTTTTTCAGATGCCTTCTTTTGTTTAACCTTGTCCTCGTTTACCAGGTGTTCGAATTCATTGTTCAAAAGCTTTATGCATTGAGAAAACCGAAAACTAATATCCAGATCCTTCAACAGAGTGTTCTTCTAAAATACAAGTAAGATATATCTTTTCCTTCCCAACGGTGCTCATCTTATTTAGGACCGTGGCATATGTATCGGTAATTTCTCTCATCAAAGTGGCCATTAGTGGGCTCTCTTGGCATTGCGCATGTTTATCATTGGAAAAGAGTTTTTTTTTTGGTAAATAAAGAAAAGAAAAGAGTTTTCTATGTGAATCTAATAGTTTTTGTGTTGTGCTTATGGTTATTTTCTGCATTTCTCCCATTTGTAGATAAATCTAACTACTAATCGCTCCACTGCTGAGCTGACATAATTGTACAACATTATCGGTAACAATTCATGGCAAGTGAAGCAATTTTTCTTATTGAGGTCGTTATTTGTAATATCTTCACAGAATGTACACGTTCTGTTTCTTGTACTAGAAAAGGGCTGTTTGAAGTGAGAATAGATCATTTCCAAAAAAAAAAAAGTGAGAATAGATGGATAATGCTCAAGCCCAAAATGGTCTTATGAATTTCCAATATTTCTTTACGTAGTTGGACAACTGAAAAAGGGTTACTGCCAACATGTATTGATTGAACATGTATTGATGGATTACTGAATCAGAGATGACCAACTTCTAGAGACAAACCTGTAAAACGATTAACACGTGTTTCTAACTACATCCCAGAGAAGGAGCTAATGATTCCATATGACTTATCTGCTTTCCTACACGTGCAACACCAGTTAGGAAGAAGGGAATTCACCTAATATAAGAAAGCTTAAGATTGGAGTGGACAGTTACAGTCCAAACATGAATCATCAATTTATGAACCTTGATTTTCTAAGTAAGCCTTTATGGTAAGGAACTCGTGTAGCTCTCAGTTGTGAGTAGAGAATGAAAATTCTCAGAACATTTCAGTAAACATTCCTCCATTTCATCACGTCCTTCCCTTGCTTATTGCCCTCTTACAATATATCCTCTAAATATGCTGTTACTAACTTCAACTCCAAATGTTGGACAAATTAACTAACTTGGGCTCCGACACTCTCCAAATTACCTACGTATTGTAGGCTCCAATCCTTAATAAAACATTCTTGAATCTGTTTTTTTCCTGAATGGAAAATTATAAGTACATAATAGGATTAATGCTTCCCTATGGACCAAAAAGTTTTGATTGAGGGAGCGCTCATATCATATATCTATAGCCAACGTAGTATTCGTTGTATTTGACTTTAGCTTAGTTTCTCTGTCACTATGCTCATGAGCCAGTTTGTGCCAAGACTAAGGCAGGAGCAGAGTTGACAAACCATCAAATATTTCCATGATTGGAGCTATAATTCAGTTAGGATGCACCACTATTTGGTATAGAGTGTAAATTTCACATTTAGGCTATCATTGGGTGCAAGTGGAAAAGCTCTTTAACGACGTGAAGGCAGGGCCTATTGGTTTGCTATTTTATCTTTGTTAGTTGACGGCATAATTTAGAAATTGCTTCTTTAATATTCTTTTGAGGAAACTGGTGCTCATTTATTGAAAATGTAGGTATATTATCTCCTTTCTCAAGGAGCATGGCAAGGAGGTATATACTGAAGTCCGCGCTGCATATGTGGATACGATGAACAAGGTAAACATGGAACCATTTTAAAACTTCTACCACTTTGGTTCATGGACTTGCGTTTTGAACTACATTAGTTGATGTTCTTCCGGAGCTGGGAGTGTCCTGAACTACATTGTTTCATACTTTGAATTTCATTTTGAGCAGTGTAATATATTGCCTGTTTTCAATGTTAATTGGAGCACCCTACTCTGAAACTGTTAAAGGTGTATTCTCTGCTGGTTGATGATATTAGCAGAGCCTTATTTCAGTTTCATGCAGCAAACTTGATCTGATGATTAGAGTATGGTGTCATTGGAATATGCCTTTCAGTTTCATGCTGTTTGTTCTTTATAGTAGATAGTAAATGATAACTACCTGCTTTGTTTTTTCTTGTTAATTTGGTAATGGATAGTAAATGCCTTGGGTTGGAAGATGCATACCAGACCAGACGATGGTCCAATGGAATACAGTTCTAAAACTTTATACAATCTATGTACAGACTCTTCATGGCCACACTCTTTACTGTTAGATGATTGGACTTCTGTTATAACATCGAAATTCATAGGTATAGTCTTCTTGCCCCTTGTCACAGTTCCACTTAACAAAAGAGTTATTCTTTTTCTACCATCGGGGTCTTCTTAGGACCAGATCCACTGTACGCGGAATCCTTAACTGTGATTTCCCTCCAAAGATGCAAAGCCATTTTGTTTAGTAACTAGAAACCTGAAGAAAGCAGCAGGGAGCCATCATGAATGTTTGCAATATTCTCAAGTCCTAACTCCTAAACATGAATATCAACTAAAAGTTCCATTCATTCCTTCACGGATAGCCAGGTTGTTCAACATTGTGATGTACAGTGGGTCATTAAGAACAAAATTATCTATTATTGTTTTGCACTTTTTAGAGGTTCTAATAGTCCAAGACAATTTGAGTGTTAGGATACTAGACTTTCGTATGTTTCAATTTGCTATCCGTCTGTTTTAATTTGCTAGTTGTTATGCATGCAGGTTTTAAGTGCACACTTTCGTGCTTATATTCAAGCACTGGAGAAATTGCAGTTGGATATAGCAACATCTAGTGATTTGATAGGTGTTGAAACGGGAAGTACTGGTCTTTTTTCAAGAGGGAGAGAACCTTTGAAGAACCGATCTGCTGTTTTTGCTTTAGGAGAGAGAATAAGCATTCTGAAGGTTTTATGCTGCTATTAGGAATATGTAATTTTGCTATTTTCTCGAAAGCATTTGACAATGTTAATTCATATTTACATGATTTATCCACTATAAATTGTCATTCCTTTTGCATAAATTTGTCATGCCTTTCCTTTCCTCTCAAGCTTTTGTCAGTATCTTCCATTCATAAGCAGAGTGATATATGTGTACACACGATCATGTGTAGATGAAAGTAGCATTGCTTTTGTTTGTGGCTGATGACCATCATGCCATAATCATTCTTTCCAATAAACATGTGGCAGTTAAATATAATTGCAGTAAAAGTGTGTTTATATCCATTTGAATACACATTAGTAACCATCATTGTTTTAATTTGGAGGAACTGCACGCAGAGCTTTCTTAACTTGACATCATATCAAATCTGAGGTTACACATGATCCATGTAGGATCATATTGTGTGTTCCAGCAAATCCAGCCTTGCCAACTTTCTCTCTGCTTTCTTCTTGGTTTTCTTGGAGTGGTCTTAATGGCTAATAGGATTAGCAGATGCACAGTGAGACAACAAAAATATGACCCTTTTTTTTTTTTGTGTGTGTGTTCAGACGGATCAGAACTACTGGCTTTCTATTTTTTCCTACTTCCTCCAACTGAACTATTGACAATCTGACATTCAATTTGGTAATAATGAAAGAGCACACATCACTCATAACCATGGTTTGAAACATTGGACTACAGAAGAGAATCGGTCTAATCTCAATTAAACCACAGACAGAATCATAGATAAATACACGGAGGTTCTTGTCTTATGATTTTGTCTCCTTCTCATTACCTTTTGCTCCCCTTAGCCTCAAAGTTCTTGTGTACGACTAGGATTTGCAATTTGGGACAGTTGCTTGTTGTACTAGCAGAATTCAGGTATTTGATTGTATTTTTGGAGAATTGGATTCAGAGTTGAATATATTTACTCTTGCAGGAAATTGATGAACCTGCGTTGATTCCGCATATAGCTGAAGCCAGCTCCCGCAAGTATCCTTATGAAGTCCTATTTCGGAGCTTGCACAAGCTGCTTATGGATTCTGCTTGTTCTGAGTATATATCCGGTTTCTTTGTCTTGGATATCACATTGAAATGCTAGTCAATGAGTTCACGTTGCTACAGTGATTTAGTGCACCAGTGGTGCGTATTGACCTTTTTCCTCCATTATACAGGTATCTCTTCTGTGACGACTTCTTTGGCGAAGAATCCGTATTTTATGAAATTTTTACAGGTATAAGTTCTTATTTATTTGCACTGATTGTAGATAAAAATGGAAATGATCCATAGGACCAATTAAGTGCTGGCATTTGATGTCATTGTCACAATCTCTACACAAAATCTTCCTATATCTATTATCATGGATGAGAACCGATGCCCTACAAAATGTTTTTATCATCCTAAATGGGCTTAAAGTTTGGAGCTGTTTTGCAATTACATAGCAAGCTTTCATTGCCTGGTTTAATTTCTTGGATTTAAATTGGTTTTCTTAACAAAGAACAATACTTTGGACCCGTCATATAGTTATGCATCGTATTTGGAATTATGATGATTTCTTGACATATGCTTTGACTTTATGGTATCAGGTCCATTTGCTGTAGTTGATGAACACTTCAATTCAATCATTCCATATAGTTTTGATGCAATTGGCCTTATGCTTATGATCCGCATTATACACCAGCATCAGGTAACATTGGACACTTGAGTAATCCTCGTTTGAGTTACATGAATAGCATATGTACTTGGCCAAAATCCAATTTGGTAATATTCTTCACAAGCATATGCTTGAAGCTTCTCTCTATAGGCTATAGCTATTGCAAAGCAAGAACTAATGGATGGTTCAAAAATTGTCCTTAATTCTTGATTCAAAACTCCTGAACTCTGAGTTGGCCAGAGCTTATTTATTAGTTGATTTGACGATGGTCAATGTATAATTAGTATTTGAATATGATCAAAGTAGCAATGTTGTTTTCACTCATATCTTTTCCTTCCCAGCTCATGATGTCTCGAAGGAGGATTCCGTGCCTGGATTCATATTTGGATAAGGTATGCATCTTTCTAGTTTGTCTGGATGGTGAAGAACCTGTGTGTGTGTGTGTGGTGCTTAACCTGTTGTTTTTGCAACTGGCCTTTGCTTCTCTCGTAAGTTTGACGCTGAGAGTGGAAAAAAAGAAGCATCCATATTGTAGCTTGTTGATTTAGTTGTATTTTCAACAGCCATATATTGGTATCTGCAGTGGCTATGGCACTTGAATAAGTAGTGAAATGCCTTGAGTGATGCCCTCAATAAAGCCTTTGAATGGACTATTAATGGCCTTTGAACAGGTCCAAAGTCAGGAAGTTCCCTGAAATATTGAATTAGGAGTTGCGTTCAGCGAACTAATGATTTGTTGCAAACCTGATATTTGTGTAAAGTCACATACTCCCATTCCATTTTATTTGTTTATTTTCATTAGTCGTGCCTTTAATTGGATCAGCAATAATGCATTTTCGAGAATTGAACCTTTTTTTGAAAGTTTCCCACCAATCAGAAGTAGTTGTGGTACTCGCGTCTTCAATAAAATACAAAATACTCTATTTTCCTAACAATTTTTATTTTGAATTTTTTTTCCACAATCAAAAGAAAACATAAATGAACAAATAAAATGGGATGGAGGGAATAGTTATTTCCTTAGATTCTGTTTGCCTCGATTATTGAACAAACTTAATATAGACCGATACAAGTTCTCTGTAATGAATTTGAGCAGGTCAACATTGCTTTATGGCCTCGTTTCAAGATTGTATTTGACATGCACCTCAGCAGCTTGCGGAATGCAAATGTGAAGACATTGTGGGAAGACGATGTTCATCCTCATTATGTGATGCGACGCTATGCCGAGTTTACGGCTTCACTTATTCATCTTAATTTTGAATATGGAGACGGCCAGGTAAGATATACTTCAAGTTCAACGATACTTTCTACTGTGCAGTTATGATTAGATAGAATGATCTAAGAAGTATAGACACATCTACCGGCCTCATGTATACGTATAAGATGATGCGACACGCTCCGGACAAGTGTCAGTCACGTCTAGATATGTTTTGGATTTGATTTCTTTATATATATTGCCTTAGTTAGAAACCTTGGGGACATCTTAGGAGGTTAGAATGTTAGAGCTTGTCCCACATTGGTTAATTATAACCTCCGAGTCTAGTATATGAGTCTGGGCGGCCTTTCCACTCATTGCCAATTGGTTTTGAGTTGGATGCTTTAACATGGTATCAGAGCTAGGCCTTCGGAGGATTTTGGACAAGACTCTCTTGGTTATTGCCTCGTTGTTTGTGCCACAAGTGCACCTTGTTTCGTTGTGATCCCAATGTTGTGGATCTGTTATTTAACTCTCCACGTGCGGGGGAGTGTTAGAGCTTGTCCCACATTGGTTAATTATAACCTCCGAGTCTAGTATATGAGCCTGGGCTGCCTCTCCACTCATTGCCAATTGGTTTTGAGTTGGATGCTTTAACAGAATGCAATTTTAAAAAGTTGTAGGTTAAAATAATCTAGATGCTTAGTTCATGTGATATTTATTTACTGTCTGTTCTTTTAATATCTTCATAGTTTGATTTTTATTCGTGTTTTATTTTAATTTTAGGGGAAACAATTTTTAATTGTTATATGAATTTATAGTAATCAGTAAGATTTTAGGGAATTGTGAATCGGACGATTCAGTGGGTAATTGATGTGATCATGTTTCATGAATCGGCAAAAAATGGGTGAATTGGTGAATCCAATAGTCTGATTCACTGGCGATTCCCCAAATTTGGTTTTTGGCTCCTTTTTTGCTTTATAAAGAAATTTTATTTTTGAGATCAAATAACGAGAGGCAGAGATAAAATGTGACATCTAATAACCCGAAGACCTTTAAAAGGGTCGTCTGCATCTCTTGCAAATTGCAATAGTCTACTGTCTTACCTCTGGACCACGTGATCATCAATTAATCCTTAAGAAAGTTTTTATTCAATTGAGGCATATAATTTTCCTTCACACATCCTTTCTTTATCTTCGAAATGCATAGATACGTTTCTCCATCTCAAAATTCATGACCGTATCGGAGCAATTCAAGATCCGATTCGTGTCATGATTCAGACAATGTCCTTGTCCATTCTCAATTCGGTTCATGATTTGACAACCATGTGGGATGCTATCAGTGTCTGTGCTTCTTAGAGAATGATTGCTGAAATATGCTGTCTTCTTATAATTCCAGCTTGAACTGAACCTGGAAAGACTGAGAATGGCTGTTGATGACTTGCTTGTCAAGCTTGCGAAAATGTTTCCGAAGCCAAAGCTGCAGACTGTTTTTCTTATAAACAACTATGACATGACGATTTCTATACTGAAGGTAATTTTCTTATATTCTTTAGGTTTTAAACTGAGGTTGCCATCTATTAAGGCCAATGTCCATGCCGATATCATGCAATGTATGTCTAATTAATTAAAATAGTTAAAAGATTAATTAAAGTTGCCAATTTCTGTGGAGCGGATTAGAAATTTATCATTTGGTTCCTAGGAAGCTGGTCCAGGAGGTGGGAAGATTCAACTGCACTTTGAGGAACTTCTGAAGAACAACACAGCAATTTTTGTGGTAACTGCTAACCCCTGGCTTTAAAGGCTTGTGTTCATGCAAATACGGTTTTCCTGCTCTAAGTTGTAAAACAAAATTCTTTAACAACGGTCATTTCAACGACAATCGTTTGTATTTGAATTTTGAACACCCCGTTAGACCTGACAATATCTCATATTGGTGGCAACAAATGGGTTTCTGACTGAAATTGAATTCCGTATGAATCCAAGGCACGGGCAAAGTCATTGAACTATCAGGTGCCTCACACAATCTTCTAAGTTGGCCAAGTCACATTTCGAGAGATCACCAGGTTTAAGTCTTCACGATTATTCAATGAAGTGGGTTGAGATGGTCCTCACTTCTGATATTTTGCCAAATTCCTTTTTACGTAATGTTAGATACTTGTCATACCGGTCATTTGGTTCCCCTTGCTTATACTTTTGGAATATTGTCATTTTTATTGTACATTTTTTGTATTCTGGTTATTTTTCATTAAACTTCTGGTAGGTCTTGACCACATGAATCAGGAAGTGAAGAATTAGGCCCTATTTGGTAAAGGACCAGTCAGCCAATATAAGGAAAATTGTCTATGGACATCATTTATTGGTTTTCCTTTCACTGTTTTTGATGTTTCTTTTTAGTTTTTCAGTTCCTCTCGTCAAAATGAATTGGAGAAGTAATTTTTATTTTAGCAAAAATATGAATAAAGTCCGCTAGAACAAAATGATCCAGAAAAACCAGCAAATAAGCCAGGGGAACCAAATGGGCGAGTCATTAGGCCTTTAATATCATAGGTTATTAGATTGTGGAAATTTTCAAATCTTCTCTTCAGCTTTCAATTAGTTCACTCTTAAGTTTCGTTCCTTGTTCATTGCAGGAAGAATTACTGCTGGAACATTTCAGTGCACTTATCAAGTTTGTAAAGACCAGACCATGTAAGTATTATTCGGGAAAAAGAAAAAAAGGAAAATTGCAATGGGATCTTAGTCTTCTGATTGTCGAGCTGGGACTTATTTACTACGTTATTTTGTCAGCCGAGGACCCAACTTCTGGTTCCGAGAGACCAATAACTGTGTCTGAAGTTGAGCCACTTGTAAAGGACTTCTCTAGCAGATGGAAAGCAGCAATAGAGCTGATGCACAATGATGTTATCACTTCTTTCAGCAACTTCTTGTGTGGTATGGAGATCTTAAGAGCTTCATTGACTCAGCTGCTGCTATACTATACAAGGCTCTCAGATTGCATAAAGAGGGTGGTTGGCGGGTCTTCCCTAAATAAAGATCTTGTTTCCATATCTTCAATAATGTACGAAATCAAGAAATACTCGAGGACATTCTAGATTTCTGATGTTAACGATAATCATTAAAGATTTTAATTTCTTGTAATTTGTTTGTGGGAAAAGGGTAGATAGAAGTTCTCGTCATTGTTACAGACTGTTGAAACAGGATTTGCCTTGTGGGTTACGAAGATATTGTATGAGACAATTTTATTTGCAACGATTATCAAGAGATGAATAATTGCTGCAAATATTGTCAGATTTATCTCGGAGTTTTCACTTACACCGATGTGGAATACGCACACTTAATTGTATACGTAGTACAACGAGATAGTATTTGGTTCCTCGTTACCTCATCACTGGTGATGTAATGAAATTGTGGAATTTGTTGCTGTGTCGCTCGCATATTAGTAAAAGTTGGTAATTCTCTGTCCTTTGAGGGTGTTTGTATTATGTGACTGAAAGATCTCCAGTCCCACCACACTTTCCACTCGTTTGCGTGAGAAATTTCTTACTTTTATTGATAATTCAAGTACTTACACAAACCTTATTTTCCAAAACAGAGAGTAGAGAATCCTCTTAGAAGAACTACCTACCAATTACATAAAAACAGTGTCAAACTACCGATGGGGCACCCAAATTATCTCCACTTTATTTTCTTCTCTTCTGCTCGCACTGGCTTCATTTGTCTCAACTCTCAAGGGTATTTCCATGTAGTGTTAATCTGATCTATCCAAAGGGTTAAATTTTAAATTTGGATCTAAAAATGGGCTAGGATCTGATGTATAGGGGGAGTTTTCCAAATGATAAAATCAGATAAAATCAACATTTGCTATAATCAACCATTGATTGCAAATTTTTTTTGATTTTAGCAAATTTTGATTTTATCTGTTTTTATCATTTTGGAAAGTCCCCCGTAGTAGTAGATTACTGTGAGCTGATTGGTTTGAATCTATTTCCATGTTTTATTTTTTTTATTTTTATAACTTCAATTGCAAAAATATAAGTTCATGAAGCGTTTTAAAATTTGACTATTTTTTCGAAGTTGTGTCCAATTTTGAACTAAAAAAAAGTCCATAATTTAACTTTTTAGATTGCACAATACGATGAAGGATGAAATTTTGATAAATTTCTTGCACATACTTTGTTTATAAGTCTTACTTTTAAGCTGAATAATTGGGGAGAGAACACCCTATGAAATTTTGAAAACACCTGCCCAGTAGTCTTCAAGGTTCGATTCCCCATGGCATCGAGTGATTGCCCTTGCAGTAAGTCGCGGGCCAGGACTCGTGTGGCCGCTTCCCCCAGAGTTTTGGGCCTGATTGCATCGCTTGGCCAGCCTGCTGGTTCGTCGTAACAAAAAAAGGTAAAAAAATCTTGCAAAACTCCCTCCCTTGATGTATGTACAGTTTCTAAAACAAACAGTAAAAAACAAAATAGCTAAGGACACGTCAGGGCGTCTCTAAGGCCATCCGTAGTGGTGGAGTTAAATTTGTGTTGTTATATGACACAAAAGTGTAAAAAATGGGTCTCATTTATGTGTTATGTGTTGTTATGACAAAATGTGTTGTTAAGTTAAAAAGTGTTGCAATGGTGTTGTTAGAGTGTTGTTAAAATGTGAAAGAAAAAAAAAAATATATATATATATAGGAGAATGTTCTCCTAAGGGATCCCTTTTTAAAATTTGGTGCGGACCTCACCTTTCCAGATCAAATTTTGACGATCCGAACCGCTCAATGTTTTTAAAATGCATTTTTAAGGGCCTACGCGGGAAATCTTAAAAAAAAAATACCCGGAAGGGCTTGATCCAAACAGTTTTCGATAAACTGTACATATGTACAGTTTATCAAAAACTGTTTGGATCAAGCCCTTCCGGTATGTACAGTTTTATCGAAAACTGTTTGGATCAAGCCCTTCCGGGTATTTTTTTTAAAGATTTCCCGCGTGGACCTTGGAAAACGCATTTTAAAAACATTGAGCGGTTCGGATCGTCAAATTTTGATCCGGAAAGTTGAAAAAATGCTAGGTCCACACCAAATTTTGACCGGCTCCCTATATATATATATACGAAAAACTTCTAATCCACACCTCCCGGAAATAAGAAAAAAATGGTTTTTTTTGTGTTGCAAATTATTTTTGGAAAATCCGATCCGTCCAATGTGTTCAGAAGGTGTTTTCAAGGGTCCATGCGGGAAATCTTCAAAAAAAAATACCGGGAAGGGCTTGATCTAAGTAGTTTTCGCAAAAAATGTAAATATATATTTTTTGCGAAAACTGCTTGGATCAAGCCCTTCCTTGTATTTTTTTTTTAAGATTTCCCGCGTGGACCCTTGAAAACACCTTCTGAACACATTGGACGGATCGGATCGTCAAAAAAATGTTTGGATCATGAGGTCCGGAAATAAAAAGTCCGGATAAGAAGTTTACCCTATATATATATATATATATATAGGAAGCCGATCTACTAAGGACTCCCTCAAACAAAAATTCCGTGCGGACCAAGCCATTTTTCGACTTTCCGGATCAAATTTTGACGATCCGAACCGCTCAATGTTTTTAAAATGCATTTTCCAAGGTCCACGCGGAAAATCTTCAAAAAAAAATACTCGGAAGGGCTTGATCCACACAGTTTTTGTTAAAAACGCTATATAGCGTTTTTAACAAAAACTGTGTGGATCAAGCCCTTCCGGGTATTTTTTTTTGAAGATTTTCCGCGTGGACCTTGGAAAATGCATTTTAAAAACATTGAGCGGTTCGGATCGTCAAAATTTGATCCGGAATGGTGAGGTCCGCACTCCCTTATCCTAAGGGAGTCCTCAATAGATCATTATTCTATATATATATATGTAGATAAAGCTTCGGTTCCCATCTGGAAATTTTCTTCATGTCAGACTCACACAATTGTGTCAGACGATCCACCCCCACTCCCACCCTTTCCCTCTCTCTCTCTCTCAACGTGGGCCCCACCTAGGGTGTTACTCCTGCTATTGTCACAGTTCACTTCTGAGCTAGTCAATGCCAAGTTAACATCACCTTAGCTACACCACTATATACCGAAAATAAAATATTTTTATGCTAACTGTTAGTTTCTTACACTAATATGCCTTTTAACTCCACCACTACGGATGGCCTAACCTTACAGGGCATACAACGAACTTTTCGAATAGCCCCTTAAAATATCATTATGCTGGTACTTGTAGTTACGAAAAGACCCTTCATAAAGCAAAGTCGTTACAAGCATTTTGAGATCATATAACAATACCAAAATCAATAGCCATCATAATATTTCAAAAAGTACTATTTAAATATCACTCTTCTCACATTTTTAACTCCAAATGTATTAATTAAACGTACATAATCAAGTTTTTCAACACATTCTTTTCCATTGAAAGCCGTTAATTCATTCAATTTTCAAATTTAACTGCAAAAATGTCTCTCCCCTGAGTCAACTGTAACCAGAATAGTCAACAGTCTTTTGTAGGAAACCCCATGCATTTGGAAAACAATTATCATTTGCCTTCAAATGAGTGAGCATATCAATGAGCCTTTTTAGTTTATTTTTTTTGGGGGTGAAACTTCTCTCAATACTTTCGATTTGGAATATAAATCCCTAGCATCAATACTAGAAAGCTCATCTTTTCTTTTTAAAAAAATCTTCCGAACTTGCACATTAAGACACAGACTTGTCCCATATTTGGACCTTTTCACTTGGGCTTTACTTTGAATTGGGCCTTAAAATTATTAACCAAGTTAACTTAATCTTTATGTTAGCCTCATTTTTATATGGGTCTATATAAATGGGAAACCCCCAAAATTTTAATTTTGGGAACCTACCACGATTTCTTTATGGGCTAAAGCCCAAAGCCGACTCTCAGAGTATAAATCAAGAGCCTCAATACACATTGTTTGGTTTCACCAACCTCTTACTCGCAAGGAAGAATTAAGATGATGAAAAAGTCTAGCATGTTTTTTAGCATCTAAATAACGTATTGAGTTTTAATTGTTTTTATTGTTACATATCTCTTGAGATTGTGTTTGTATCATAAATTTATGAAAAGATTGGTGAAAGAAAACAGAAAAGAAAAAAACAATAAAAACACAAATTGGTGAAAAAACAATTAAAACACGCATGATTCGTAAATTATAAGTGACAAACCCGTGCTATGTAAAAGAGACATAAAAATTAAGAAACATAAATACGAACGAAACAGTTATCTCACACACACATATATTCATGTAATTTTAAGTCTCACTCGAATGATTTTGAGAGTTGAACTTGAGTGATGTGTTTTGAGGATTGAATTATTAAATCAATTGATTAAAGATAATAAACATGTAATATAGAATTGATGTTGGGTGAGTGATGCAATTTTTTTTCCATTCCTATTATACTACGTACACTACACGTGCTTAGTATATAAAGTTAATTAATGCATTAAATTAGTTAATTCCTCGTGCTCTCGTAACAATTCGCGATAAACGTCTCCTGACCATTGGCTGAATTACTAATTTGGATATTAATATCGCGACCAAAAGATTACGATAATATATTTGCTTATGCAAATTATTTAGTACTATCAAATCTTTCCAAATCCCACGTCACCTAATTTTCAACTAGATAAACTAAAAACATGAACAATAATGCTAGGGATTGAGACCCTGTAGTGAGGCCAATCCGGCTGTCCATCTTGATACCAACGGTTTGGATTTAATCCAAACTCCAAATGATCCGAGTCATTCATTTTTTGAATTTTAATTCGAGCGTTTATTGCCGAGATAGATGGTCAGATTGCCATTACAATGCTGTAATGAGGCCCTCACTACTGGGACCCAGACCCCACCAATGTCCGGTCCGATCCGTGGGATTCTACTCGTATGTGAGAGTGTTGTGGTTTGGTGTTGTGGCGGGTTTTTATGTTATTGTAAACACATCTAAAAAGAAGAGTCCTCCCCTAGTGATTGGGGAAAATACTCGGCAAGAGCTTTCAAAACCAAATCCCAAGTCCTTGTCATCTTCTTCTTCTTCCACGCCCAAAACCCACTCAACGCTGCATGAATCCCTCCACGTGCCCCTCTCTCTCTCTCTCTCTTCCCTGTCTCTCTCTAGAAATTCCTTCAATCCTAAGAAAGCAAAGTCACAGCTACCCATTCCGTAACACAGCGCCACTCGCAATCCTCCTCAGCTGACGTTTTCCCGATACTAAATCACACAGAAAATTAATTAGGAAATACAGATATACACAGAGAAAGAGAAGAAAAGTTTGAAGAGAGAGAGAGAGAGAGAGGGCATCGCGAAGGCTGTCGAATTGAACCGACTCTCAATTCACTGATTCTGTCTTCAACTTCTTCGTCTTCTCTCTCTCTCTCTCTCTCTCTCTCTCACACACACACACACACACACGGTCACACGAAAAGAGTCGGCTCGAATCTGGTATGTATCTATCTATTACTATTTCTATTTTACTGCTTATTACTGGATTTTATTGGGAAACTGCTAGGTTTTTGCGTATACCTTTCAGTTCAATTCAAAACTAGGGTTTTTAATAGAGGTTCAATACTGGAACTACTGAGTTGAATGTAGGATAACCGATGAAACGCCCTTGCTTTCTCTGTTTCACTAAATTTGGTATCTGTATTAGATATGGCAATGTAGAAATACTGATAAAACCCTAGCTTTCTCTGTTTCACTATTTTTCATGAAATTGTGTATCTTTGTTAGATATGGCTTTCGATCAGAGCTCAGTACCTAGAGATCTACGCCCTCTGAATACAGCTCGAACAATGACCGATGAGACTCGCATTGCGCCGGCTACGACATCTGGTAGGAACATTGAGGGGTTTGTAGGGAATCCAGTTCGCGATGCTGGTAGTCCTGGGTCAATCCCGGTTTATTACCCGGCAACGGTGTCTGATGCAGGGTTTGTAGGTTTAGGGTACAGTAATGCTGCTTCCGCGGTTGCTTCTTGGTGCCCTCGGATGCCCATAGGTGTTGTTGCTCCCCCTGGTGTTAATGCGATGACGGGTTATTGTCATGGCCCAAGTTTTGGGGCACGGGTCGGTGGCAATGCCTCTGATCAGGCTAGTGATGAGGGCAGAGAGGACTCAGTTTCGGGGAAAAAGGTTAAGTTTCTGTGTAGTTTTGGGGGAAAGATTCTTCCAAGGCCAAGCGATGGGATGCTCAGATATGTTGGAGGGCAGACTAGGATTATTAGTGTTAGGAGAGATGTTAGCTTCGACGAATTGGTTCAGAAGATGGCTGATACTTACGGGCAAAGTGTTGCTATCAAGTACCAGTTACCTGATGAAGATCTTGACGCCCTTGTATCTGTTTCATGCCCCGATGATCTTGACAATATGATGGATGAGTATGAGAAATTCGTAGAGAGGTCTTCAGATGGGTCATTTAAGTTGAGGGTGTTTCTATTTTCATCTTCAGAGCTTGACTCTTCTGGGGTGATGCAATATGGAGAAGTGCAAGATAGTGGGCAGCGATACTTTGAGGCGGTGAATGGGATTATGGGTGGAGCTGGTGGGAGTATTGCGAGGAAGGAGAGCATGACAAGTGCGACCTCCACGCAGAATTCGGATGTGAGTGGGACCGAGGCTATCGATGGGTCAGGCCATTGTCAAGGGGATGTTACCGGGCCCCCATCCACTGGGGTGTTTTCTCCTAAAGCCAATCCTGCCACTACTCAAGAACCTAACCCAAGATTGGGGTGTGTGGATCCTACCCCTTCATTTAATGCTGAAGTGTCTACCAGTCCACTGGGTATTCAGATGATGATGTCGACTACCCCTCAAACTATGTCGTCTCTACCTGACTATGAATTTGAGAGATCTGTGCCTGTTACTGTACAACAGCAGCAAATTGGGGCTGACTTGCAACAAGCTGGAGCTAATTTTCAGCCCCCTGCACATTATTTGCAGGCTTATATTGATCCTCCTCCCAAAGAAACATTTCCTACGCAGATGGGGTACCCAAATCAGCTATTAGGGAATGTTGGGCCTATGTCCGCACATCCACAGTTCCATGATAATGCTTCTGGTATTTTCTCTCATCAGTTTATCCCTGCAGTGCACATGACAATGGCCCCTTCAACTCATGTCAGTATGAAACCTAACATGGTGCTGCCAACGGTGCACCATCCCAATGAAAGAACATTTGGGGCAAGGGTTGTCCAGCTTCCCAGTGACCAAAGCTACAATGCCTATCAAGCCCAGGTCCCTCCTTCAGTGGTGGGAGGAGGTTATGGATGGAATCAAGTTTCACAACCAGAGCAAGTGGTTATTTCTGAGGGTTGGGTACCTAATCAGCAGGTAACTTTTCCAGAGAAAATCACAACATTCAAGGACTGTTATATGTGTGAGAAAGCATTGCCTCATGCACATTCGGATACAGTGGTTCAGGACCAAAGAGAGAGCCCTGCAATCACTGCATCTGATTTGAACCCTATATATCATAGTCTCCGATTGGAGGATAAAATGAGAGCCCTGCCAATGAACAGGGTTGTGGTAAGTGGAGCCCCAGGAGAACGAATTATTGAGCAAGGTGTTCGACCAAAGGTTTCGAGTAATTTAGATCAGGAAGTTGGGAAAACTCAATTGGAGGCAGTCATGGCCACACAGAATGTTGTGCGGCAGCATGAAAATGAGAGATTAATTTTACAGAGTGCAGAGAATCCTGATCACATCAAAGTATCAGCTGTTGCCCAGGGTGTCGTAGGATTTGCCACTGGTGTGCAGTCTCCCGCTATAGCCATGAATACCCTTCCTCAGACATCCCAAAAGAATGTTGCCCTACCTCTTGCAGTGCCACCCCAATACCAGGTTAAACAGGAGATCTTAATGAACAAACAAGTAGTTAACAGTGATAGCAATCCTGGTGGAGGTATACCTTTCCAAATGTCAGATCATCTGGTACGTGAATCTCCAAAGGACTATTATAGTAAACTTCCTGGCGTTGGCCCTAAAGAAGATACTGTAGAGCCGTACGACCGTCTCCAACATATAGGTGTCGGGATACAAAATCTCCAGATAAGTCCTCAAGAGGTTTTTGTTGGTAAAGAGCAGACTAAGTCACCCAGTGAGAATCCTAGGAAGGAAGATGTTGTAAGGGAGCAGCATGTAAAAAATGCTGTGAGCACTCAGAGAATGGTGTTGGATACTAATCACATCAAACCGAATGAGCTGCTGCCTTCCTCAAACGAGGTATCTCGCTTGCATAATTTTCAACCACCAGAGTCCTCTGAAGTGGCACAATCACCTCTTTTGGGTATTCCTACATCACGCCAACCGTCAAACCTTGGCATTAATTATATGGCTCCTGATGAATCTTCTTATGGTAATCTTGCCTTTTCTGATGCTAGTTTAGCGCAGAGAACTGAAAGAATTCCACCTATTGGTGAATGGAAAGAGAATCCTTCACTGTTCCATAATAAGTTGCTTCCTGATAATATTGGAAATGTAGCCTCCAATGGGAGTGTATCAATTTCTGTTTCTCCTTCCTATAGGGTTGGGGATGCACAAGATTCCTCAACCTCACTTTTCAGTGACCAAGATCCTTGGAATTTGCGGTATGATACTCATTTCCCTCCACCGAGGCCTACCAAAATCACGTTAAGAAAGGAAGGTTTGGGTACGAGGGATCCTTTTGTGGAAAATCATATGGAAAGCAGTGGAGAATTACCAATAGGCAATAGAATGGAAGTATCTGCCATAGCGCAGTTGGATGATGGAGTTTACCAGCCCAGTGGCAATTTGACTAGGACCACTCAAGGTGAGATCTGGTCTATTTTTTTTTGGGGGCGTATCCTGTTTTCCTCTCCTCTTATTTTTTCTGGAATGTCTGTTCATTACTTTCTTATTCACTGTCGAAGGTTCAGCAGAGGAACTTATCAAGCAAGAACTTCAGGCTGTTGCCGAGGGCGTAGCTGCTTCTGTTCTGCAGTCATCTATGCCTTCTAATCCGGACATAACCACCATGCATGACAGGAGTGAAACTCTTTCTGAAGTCAATCAAGACAGTGAAGTTCAAAATGCTGATGTTGAATTGAATAAAGCAGGCTTTGAGGTCCTTCAACTGCTTTACCTTCCTTGGCACTCGTGTCTGTTTTTTTGTGTAGCTTTTACTCTTCCATCTGTAGAATGCATTTTCTGGTTGCATTTACCTGTCAATGTTGTTCAAATTCAGGACATCAAAGCCAAACTTCCAGAAAAGACAAGTGTCGGGTTTCCTGTATCGGATGGTCTTGGTCGCTTACAGGTTGAAGATTAGTTTATTTCTTACTCAGTGTCTAGCTGATTGGCATAAAAAATCTTTCTTTTTTGATTTGGCAGATTATAAAGAACAGTGACCTCGAGGAACTTCGGGAATTGGGTTCTGGCACCTTTGGTACTGTTTATCATGGAAAATGGAGGGGTACTGATGTTGCAATCAAACGGATCAATGATAGGTGTTTTGCTGGGAAACCTTCAGAACAAGAACGCATGGTTTGTTGGTCCTTCCATTGCGATCAATAAGCTTCTCCTCCATTGATTTTTATTTTATTTTATTGGTAACAATATTGTTCTGTTGATTTCATTAGAGAGATGACTTCTGGAATGAGGCAATCAAGCTCGCTGACTTGCACCATCCGAATGTGGTAGCCTTCTATGGTGTTGTGCTTGATGGTCCTGGTGGTTCAGTGGCAACAGTGACAGAATATATGGTTAATGGTTCTCTAAGAACTGCTTTGCAGAAGAGTGAGAGGTAAAATGCGCTCCTTTTGGTTCTTGAATCCTTATACCTTTTCCTTGTTTAGTTTGACCCCATATGCATTTGAGAAGTCCGAAGGAATTGATGCTTTACTAATTGTTGTTAGGAATCTTGATAAACAAAAGCGTCTAGTGATTGCTATGGATGTTGCCTTTGGAATGGAGTACTTGCATGGAAAGAATATTGTACACTTCGATTTGAAAAGTGACAACTTGCTTGTCAATCTTCGTGATCCTCACAGACCGATATGCAAGGTTAGCTGAGCAGGCCTCCTGTTACTTTAGTATTCTGAAAGGGGTATTGTTTTTCCTCCTAATCATGCTCTGTAATCTGTATATTTATGCCGGAAAGAAACACCGGGAGGAAGTCGGGGGACCGTTAGTACTGTTTTAGTTCCCATACTTATTAGTTGCTATCTTTTTCAGTAGGGCACATAATCCATATCACATGCACTCGGGTTTAACTTGTACGCGGATACAGATGTGGGGGTCATTTGGTAATTACATTTAGATATATTTTATATGCTTTTGAGTTTGTTATGCAATTATGTTCTGGTACATATTTCTACATGGACACGAGTTTATAATTTGGCCTAATATTGCTTTTGTTTGAAACTTCTATGGAAAATACAGAATATATAAGCCAAACAGGGCCTGAACTTAATAGTTAAGTACATTGGCTAAGGAGCTCAAACCCAATTGTTTGGGTAGGAAAAGAGGTGGCATGTGTAAGCCCATTAAGTGTTGTTGGACCTTAGGTGTGCTGAGGTTATCTGAGAGTAAAAAGAGCAGCACTACAGTCAGCCTTGTGTTAACAATAGAAAGTTAAAAATCATATCGTTCCGTGATTAAGTACATATCAAATTAGAAATTCAATTATCTTCCCTTAGTTTAAGATAGTTCATGTTTTTATTTTGTCTTTGTTGTGTGCAATAAGCTGACTGGCGATGGATTTTGTGTCAGGTTGGTGATTTGGGGTTATCCAAGGTGAAATGTCAGACACTTATCTCAGGTGGTGTTCGGGGAACTCTTCCTTGGATGGCACCGGAGCTTCTGAATGGAAGCAGTAGCCTCGTTTCTGAAAAGGTCAAAGGTTTCAACCTATCATCTTTTCACAGGACCACCTATAGTCCTTCCCCCCTTCCTCTTCTCTCTCTCTTGCTAACGTGGGATTTGTGTATTTCGTTTTGTTGCTTTTCAGGTAGATGTATTCTCATTCGGGATTGTGATGTGGGAACTTCTTACCGGAGATGAACCATATGCTGACTTGCATTATGGGGCTATTATTGGTAACATTCCCCATTATTGTTTTTTTCATGCACTTCGTTCTTATCAAGTTCAAGCAGCTGATAGTATATACTTTCAGGAGGTATTGTGAGCAATACATTGCGGCCGCTGGTGCCAGAATCATGCGACCCAGAGTGGAGATCACTGATGGAGAGATGTTGGTCATCAGAAACGTCAGAAAGGCCAAGTTTCACTGAGATTGCGAATGAGTTACGCTCAATGGCGGCTAAGATTCCCCCAAAAGCTGTAACCCAACAGCTAATTCCCTCTACACAGCCTCAAGGTAAAAGTTGAAATTCCAGGCAGTTTTCCAACCCCCTGCAGTGTCTGTTTCGTCTTGGGCACATGGTTACAAATTTAGCATGCAGTAATAAATCTTTTACGTTTTTCTTTTTGTCAAATGTAGAAGGGAAGAAACATTATAGTGTTTGGAATAGAAATCTTTGGTTTTTTCCCCTGAATAAAGTTGTCGGTTCGTTAAACCACTTTCCTTCCCTGTTGGGATATTAATTTTTTCCCTTGTGGGATGAGGGAGATTTTGTGGTGTTTGGTAAATTATTTTCCAAATCAGGATAAAAGCATAGACACCACTGATGCATATTGCGTTAGGCTCCTCCTCACCTTTATATGCGAGAGAAAAGAACACTCAAAAAAGGCCTTTACACTTTATCACGAGTCTCCCATACATATGTGAGAGAGAAAATATGACCCCGTGACAGTGTCCCAGAGACACTAAGACTGTTCGCGTTTATTTTCTAGGATCACTCCCTCTCTCTCAGTACAGTCTGCAATAAGTTTTCCTCCTTAATCCAAAATCTCTTCTCCATGACGTTGGTCTTATTAAAGCATTAAATTAGTTACCTGCTCTGGAGACTTTCCCCATAACTGGTAAATACCATCCTGCATATGTCGGGAGGTCTTGCAGAGAAGGTTGTTTTTAGGAGTTGGCTTTCCTGTATTTTCCACATTCAAGTTGGGCCAATTTGCTTCTCGAGTATGCAAAGATGATTGAAACCGTTCATTTTTTATATCATGACAAAAACATTAGTCATGCAGTCACGAATTGAATAAATGGGTTCGATTCAACGTGTCGAAGTTCTTTTTTCCCAAGATAAAATAGAACCCGAAATCATACCTACCGAATTACAGATATGCGAAGGCAAGGGAATCAGGCACTGTGTACTCTCCCCCAGATTCGTCTCCTCTTTTCCGTTACTGATCCTATCATATCATGCTTTAACTTTTTGTGAGTAGACGAGAGTTTAGTTCGTTCAGGGCTAAAGGGTGTGTGTCGTGCGTAACCTGTTCGGAGAGTGTTATTTTAAAATTAGTATCCGTTCGGAGAGCTTGTTTGGTTTCTTTTGGGACAAATTTAAGCCCTTATCATATTTATTTCTATACTTCTCTATGTAAGTATAAAAGTGTAATCTGTAATTTTTTTCGTTATATTTTCTTTATTTATTTGTAGAAGGCAATAAAGAGTCGTCGAATTTTCATAGTAACATCAAGGGAAAGAATTTTTTTCTATGTCATGAAAATTCATTTAAGTTTCCTTTTCAATGACACATTGCTCTCAATTTGGTTTAATCTATTTGTGGGAGTGCAATACAAGTCTCGTGTGCTACGAGGCGAAGCAATGAAATGCTGTACCTTAGATAGCAAAAGCCCAGCAGCAGAAAGGTTCACAAATGAAACACATATTTGTTGTTCGGAATCCAAAATGACTCTTCAAAATTTCTCCCAAATAAGTATATGCTCACTGAGTGTTGTCTCGTTTCCTTATTGCGCAACCCTTTATTGTCAGTTATGGAATTGTCGCGCAACCCTTCGTTACTAGTTATGGAAAGAAATCATTCGCAGTTCATTCAGCGACTACAGAAGATGATCGACGGGAATGGGCCGGTCCGACGTGTCAATAGCAAGGCCACCACAAGGCCGTTTTCTCAAACAATATACTACGGCCTCCGAGGTCCAAGAGGCCCCCAATTTTGAAATGACGGGAAAAAAGACATTTAACCCATTTGAAATATTGGTTGTTAATGTTAACTTGACAAGATACTATTTGAACCGAAAAATTAAGTTCAATATTATAGTTATATTTTCTACTGAAAAACTAATTAAAGTTCCTAGCTTAAAAATTGTTTCTCGTGTTCATTAATTAAAAAAAATTGTTCAATATTAGTTTGTTACATAAACAAATAAAGTCTGAACACTTTTTAAAAATTGTTGATATGTATTGAAAAATCAAGCTATTTGAGATTAACTCGTGCTCAGATAGATTAAAGGACCCTTTTAGAGTAATTGGGATAACACAGTTGATTTTCCAAGATAGATGGAGAGAATTGTTCATTAAAGAACTTTTTGGGTTTAGTTTTGGAGTACCAATTTTCATTTTAAGGCAGAATTTTATTTTTCTTTTTGTTTATTTGATTGGGAGTAATTATGACGAGCTCCTCATCCCCGTCCTGGCGATCGATCGTCGAAGGGGGAGTTCGATTGCTCCTGAACCCTTTCTTGCGCGAGATATTGAAGCGACTAGATGTGTCGATGTCTGAACAAGCAACTCGATGTGTCGACTTCACAGCTTTCTGGGAACACCTACCGTATTAATATAAAGGAGGATATAAATTAATTTGGGGTGACAAATTCATTTTAGTCCCTCCTCTCTCCTTAGTAGCGGCTCCAGGAATTTTCAGAATGGTGTTCAAAATTTCTACTAACTCAAAGGTGTTGGGGGATATCTGAAAAAGCTGGTAGCTATCCTGCTGTTCAACTCCCCGCTTGTGTAGAGCCGCCCTTGTCTCTCCTCTCTCCTCTACCAACCACCTTGGCTGCTATGTTTTTAAATACCCTTCTCACCTTAAAGCTATCTCTCTTTTGCGAGTCATTCTGACACATGAGAGATGACGATCCTTGGGTTCCCTCAGTCACTTAGAGTTTCTTATTGTTTGCTTGATGTTGCGCTTGTTTTGTTTTCTTTGTGTCTAGTTGTGTTACTGTATCCTGGTTGACGCTCTGTTTGGGTTTGATGGTTAATGGAATTCTCACTATTTCCCAATAATAATAATAATAATAATAATAATAATAATAATAATACCCTTCTCACCTTAACTTTGGCTCTCACGATGAGATATTGGCTCAACCATGGCTATGGCTGAGAGTCAACACTTGACTCTCCATGGATCTAGAATCTTTCATAATAGACTAGAAAATTCTAGAGTAGTCCGGAAGGCTCAAAAAGTTTTAGAGAATTCTTGAATAGTGGAGAACTCTCTTAAAGGTTGAAGAATAATCTACATAAAAATCTAGAATGATCTACAATGTTCTAGATATTTCTGAAAGGTTATAGGAGTTGAGGAACCTAGAGAGTTTCAGGGAATTCCAGAATAATTTGGAAGGTTGTGGAAGATACAACTATGTGCCAGAATTGTGTGGACAATTCTAAAAATCAGCCCACTTAGCTAATGTTGAGGTTTAAAAAGTGCAGGGAAATGTGTGGAAATTGTGTGGACTCTTCGAGGAAAATTCTAAAAATCAGCCAACTTAGCTATCGTTGAAGTTTTTTTTTTTTTTTTTACCAATCAATCGATAGTTTTATTGCAATAAATTAGGGAGAGTCCAAACAAATTTCATGTTGTATCCAGGAAGGAAAATCTCTACTCCAGGACGTCACGTGATCAATAGATAGGGCATATTTGGCCGTAACATGAGCCGCCCTATTGCAAACACGGGGAATATAATGAAAATAACAAAACAATAAACGTTTAGCTAAAGAGATAGAATCTCTAATGAGGATATCCAAACTAGACTTAGTAGCACTGAATTCTCTCAACATGTTAACAATTCCTTGAGCATCCCCTTCCACTTGAAATTTATGTCCGTCATTTGAGCTAATAATCTCCAATGCTCCGCAAAATCCCAAGGCCTCTGTCATCTCTGCTGAAGCAACATGAAATAAGGGAATTGCTGTCACTCCTTTAAGTTGCCCTTTCTCGTCTTGAATAACAATACATATACCCCCTCGCCCTGATTTAGCATCAAAAGCTCCATCGACATTAACCTTCAAAAAACCTGGACTTGGTGGTACCCATCGCTGATCATTTGCCCCAAACTGCTCTCTCCGTGTATCCCCCGAACGCCTAGTAGCTTGACAGTACTCATGAAACTCCTCCACCCCTCTGTCATTAATTTGCACTTAGTTTAGCCATTCTCGTGTAAATACCCATTTGTTTCGTGCTTTCCAAATCTGCCAGCAAATTGAAGAAAACAAGCCTGTCGTATCCCGTTTGTCCTCACTGCCTCTTTGCTTCCCAACAACACTCCAAATCTCATCTATTTGAGTGGACTCCATAACCTCCGGTCTAAAACGAAAAGGAGAGAGTAACCAAACTCTTTTGGCTCTATCACAATGAAATAACATATTTGTGGTTTGGTGCCCGAATCGTTGAAGTTTAAAAAGTACAGGAAAATGTGTGGAAATGCCTATAAAAGTAGGAAAAGAATGTATAGATAAGTAGGAAAAGTACGTTGAATTTTTTTTTTGTCTACGTAAAAGTACACCACGCCTGGCCAAAGCCAAAGGTATGGGTTAAAAACTTTTCCCCTTGCTTCCCTAGCCTACCACTTTTCCCCAGTCAATAAACACTCGACAACACCACAAAAAACTTATCTTTGACTTCTGCATAAGAGGAGGCCCCACCCTTCATTCTCCTTGCCTCCTTTGGGTTTTTATCCAAGTTTACAAACCCATATGCACACCAGTTCTCTAGCTCCGGAAATTTCACAACACATTTAAGAGCAAAAACAGCAGCTTGGGTAAATTTTTGGCCAAAAAATCTGGTGTACAGTGTATATAATTACCCTGTCACTCTCAATACTCTAACAATACTATCCATTTTACCTTATCTCTTATTAAAATAATATTTCTTCTTTTTTTAAAAATAAGTCAATATATACAACCAACAGTGTATATATCATCTTCCCCAACCGAATCCGGGGGAGGCGTTGTGCGGTAGGTGTTGTGCGATAAAACTACGTCGTTTTGCTCATTTTCTTAGTATATCCAAGGGCCCTGTTTGGAGAGTTAAGTGTAGGGTTTAATTTTAGAGTTCAATTTTAGGGGATTTAGGCTTTTTGGGGTAGGGTATAGTGGGTTTAGGCACTTGGATTTAGGGACTTTGGGTTTAGGCACTTCAGGTTTAGGATTTAGGCACTTTGGGTTTAGGCACTTTGTAATGGTTTTTTCTTCCTCCAAACAAGGCCCTTGGAAACTTTGGAAGTGTGCAAAAAAATCAAGCAAAATGACGTAGTTTTGCCACACAACACGGCGCACAACACCTACCGCATAGCACCCACCTCGGATCCTCCCCAACCAAACCCTGGTTCTCCACCAACCCACTTCGATCGGTTCTCCACCAACCCACTTCCATCGATCATCGAAGAAACCCATAGCCATCGATCGGTCCATAGCCGTCGATCAACATAGCCGTCGAAGAAACCCACTTCGATTGGTCCATTTTTCGGACATAGCCGTTGATCTCCATTGCCGTCGATCGTTGTCGTGCGTTGAAGAAACCCACTCCGATCGGTCCAGCAATCCAGCAGGAGGAGGAGAGAGAGAGAGAGAGAAAGAAAAGAATGAAAAAAATGGATGGCTGGTGAACAGTATTTTACCCTAGCTGCTCCAACATCCTTTTCTTCTTCCTTTTTTCCATTTTTCCCAAAAATGGGTTTTGCCTTAGCTGTTGCTGATGCTCTAACAGAGAGAGAGAGAGAGAGAGAGAGAGAGAGAGAGAGAGAGAGCTACAAGTTTCTCCAATGGAGGTTTAGAGAGAGAGAGAGAGAAATCGGGGTTTTGCTCTACACACACTCCATTATAAATCTGAGTTCCACCAAGTCTTAACTTATATATATATATATATACTACCCCAAACATCACAGAACTAATTACCTCCATTCACACCAAGGCCGTGCATACCTCACCACCATTCCAAAATCTTTCCCAAATCACCGTTGTCGCCAGATCTCTTCATCCTTCTCCGACAACGTCGAATTCGAGTTACGTTCCCATTAGAAGAATCCCGAGCAGTTCAATTTTCCTCATCGACTTTAATTTTTTATTCATCACCATCACAAATAACTTGGGTTTGGGTGGAGTAACCGCTCTGGTGGTGATTCGGTAGGAGATCTCTGAATGGTGTTGGGTATGTGATTAATAGGTTGGAACTGCAATCTTCAATAGACGCTATGTATCATTTCACAATACAAATGCTTTTTGGCAGATCTCCATTAATTTTAGAAGTGATGATCCGATGCAACTGATGAAAATAGGGGAGTTTTTGGATGCTACCGGATTCATTTTGATACCTTGCTAGGGTTTGACGCTTAATTCTTACTCTTATCATTTTTAGTAGCAAATTTGGTATGCGATCATTGATGTATCTTTGCGGGTATACTCATATGCGCCCATATGCATTTTTTCCTTAAGCTCTTGGTTGGTTCCTTGTCAACCGTGCTTTGTGGGGTTAGAGAGGCATATGATTGTCGAGAGGTTGGGTGCCAACCAAGTTGGGATGCTTCCTTCTCGTTGTGATGCCGTTTTCTCCTCTTTTTTTAATATGGTAATCACTTTCAAGATTAATAAAATTTCCTTCGCCGTTCAAAAAAAAAAAAAGAAATGAAGAAACTAGTGGTGTAAGAGGGCATCCGTCAACACTGTTGGCTCAATTTTCAATTTCCATAGTTGAAGGGGGGTTAAGTGTACGAGTTTAAACAATTGGGGTCAACTCAGGAACCGGTCATAGTTTAAGGGTGTTTAATGTATTTTACCCTTATCTTCAAGAAACCGGTCATATATTCTTATTTATAATTTCCAAAGATGGTACACGCCTTTCTACAGAATTTCTGAAAATGCGCAACTAATCCCTATCAAATTCATTGTCCATAGTTATACTCTATTTATGCATTTCAAAAGATATCTTTAAAACCCTAAAAAGGAAATCGGAGCAAACATTAAAAATCCAAGTGTGCATGGGGTACGCACAGTTTTGCTGCTTTTGCATGTTTCTATATTTTCTTTGCCAATATATATTAGAGGTAATTGAATATTTATCCATTTTTTTGGACACTATGAAGATTTTCATCTTTCTTATTTTAAGGAAAGATATTTTCCTTTTAGAGACCGCGGAAATTTTGCTTGATCCTCTTGCCTAAAATTTAGGAATTTTAGAAAATGATGAATGATTCTCTTTCCTAAAATCAAGAATTTTTTTAAATCGTGGAGATTTAAAATTATGGGATGATATTGAAATTTAGGAATTTTTTTTATGGCAAATGTTAATGCTAAAACTGTTTTTGGTTGTGTCAAAACTCCAACGCATAAAATGTTTGTACCTATGTGCAATGTGCAAGTCTTTTATGCATTGGAGTTTTGGTATAATAAAAAATAGTTTTAACATTATCACTACCCTTTTTATTTTGGGAAAGAGAATCATTTAGGGATTTTTTTCATTCCACAAATATGGTAAAATACGTTTACCCACAAGTAAATATAGTAAATTGAAAAGAAAAAAAAAGGGTTGATTTAGACATGGTGAACATGCTCAACTAAATATATGTTGTTCAACTAAAGATACGTTTACCCAAGGTTTCGATACTTTTAGGAACATTTCGCGACGGCAAGGAGTGAGTTCTGGGACGGCAATTTGGGAGGACAAGTGTTTATTTTGAGGAGTTAGATTTCTGGCGTTTCTTTGTTAAAGCGTCATTTTGAAGGTAACTGGTACAACGTAACATTTGGGATCGAGTTTTATCCCAAAATTCTTAATTGCAGGCAAGGGATCCGGATCCTTTATGAGGATTTTTCTGTGAGGATCTTGTGAGGGTTTTGTTGTGGGCTTGACAACACACTACTAAAGAGATCCAACGACTCACAACCCCCTTCCTTGTTTCAAAATCAAAACGGTGCCATTTCATGGGGAAAAATGTGACGGAATGGCAAGCCACAAACGGCCGTTTTCTTCTTCCGTTTCTTTGTTTTCTTTCGTGCTCAAATGCAGATAATCGAACACTAAAAATGGTTTTAAAGTTTTTTTTGTCTCTTCTAGAGTTTGCTATGGATGAGTAAGCATGAAATAACTGAATTCTTATTGTTTTTCATTATGTGTTGACTCCCAAATCTTGTTATTGAATTTCGGAAAAATCAACTTAGCTATTGTTTTTTTTGGTCATTCGTCATTGCTAATCTATTACATGAGGGAGGGGGGAATGAGACTCGATCCCAAGATGCAATGTGGGGCATCCAAGAGCTCTACTGCATGAGCTAACCAACACTTGCAATCAACTTAGCTTTTAGGCTTGCTTGAATTTTGTGAACTTTCTATTTTTATTTTATATGAGAATTTGAGTGATCAGATTAGAAGTATTGACTAAATTAAAAAAAAAAAAAAAAAACCTTGACAAGAGGGAAAAATAGGGTTTTTCCTCTCTTTTTTTTAATCAACTTGTTTATTAGTTTTTGCAAACAAATTCAACTTTTGGGAGTTTTATGTCAAAGACATATCATATACACACACACAAAAAAAAAAAGGGCCTTGTTTTTTTACCCACTTTGGGTTATCTTTTTGCCGTGCAGGAAGAAAACAAGAAATGGAAGAATAAAACTACCGTTAGTTGCTTCCCTTCCATCACATTTTTTCCCAATAAAATGGCGCCATTTTGATTTAGAAACAAGGAAAGGGGTTGTGAGCCGTTGGATCTCTTTTTTGGTGTGTTGTCAAGTCCATAGCAAAACCCTCACAAGATCCTCACAGAGAAATCCTCGTAGAGGATCCGGATCCGCAAGCTAGGGCCTCCAAATATTGAAATTAGTAAGTTAACAATCAAATGGGTTTGACGTCTCTCTATAGATTCGAATTTCAATCCTATCACTTAAAAAATAGTGGAAATAATTAACTAAGGCTAAATGCCCCATCTACGTGTTTCTAATTTAGCCAATACATGTATAGTTGAAGCCTCCGTTATACCCTTGAGCCCCCCCCCCCCCCCCTCCTTTTTTTATTAGCCATAAATAAATAAAACATGTAAAAGTAACACCACGCCCTAGATGTGATGGCGTTGTAAGTCTCCATGCATTTTGATCGGTTACATCATTTAAGGCCTATTGTATCGGCATTGCTTAGTGATTAATAATTTTTTTTCTCCATTCTAAAAAAAGAAAAAGAAAAAATAATAATAATAAAGAAAAAAACACCACGCCGGGCCTAAGGAATAGGTTTGGCAGATTTTTACACGTTTCTTTGTAAAGGAAAGGATAACCAGTTAGGAAACAGGAGTAAAAATCTCGTTTTGACTCGTTAAAATTAACTTGGTTGGAAAAAGGAATCTAATTTTGTTTGCTAAGATATCGGTGGAGTATTAATCTTCCTTCCATAATGATAATGATATCGCGTCACGGTTGTTGATTCAATGTAGTTTCCTCTCATTAATTACCAATCATACAGTGCCATAGAGGCAAACTACCAATCATACAGTGCCACAGAGAACTAGAGTTAAAAAAGAAAACGAGGGGCGTGTTGTCCCATCTGAGCTGTTCTTGTTCGGCATTCAATGACGCATATCTGCTCGAACCCAAACAGATCTGAGCCGTCCATTACCAAACTAATCTGCACCGTTGATCTGCAAACACGAACGACTCAGATGGGATTAACATGCATGTTGTCCCTTAAATACGCACCCCATTAAAAACGCGGTTTGACTAATATTCCTATTCGGAAAAGAAATCTACTCCTACTTTATTTGTCAGCTAGCTAGGGATTCTTCATTATAGAACTTCCTCATAAAGTAGAGTACTAGGATGGGAGTAATTCCATTCCGTTCCATTCCTCTTTGTTTTGATAAATAGTACTCCATAAATTCAGAACTCCAGTACTGGTGTTTCTTTGATTGAAAAGAAGGAGAAATTTAAGTACCAAAAAAAAAGGAAAGAAGGAGAAATTTCAGAGGAAGAAGCTATGGGGATCGTGATGAAGTACTTGTCGGAGCAACCTAAACATCAAATATTTTTTCTCCTAACATGGTTAATGGGGCAAACTTTCAACATGGATGCAGTGGCGAGAAGCGAATACATGCCGTTGTTGTTACGAATCCCTCTAAAAGAATATGAAAGGGGAGCTTTGGTATACTTTTACTTCTTTTTGCATATTATGTCTTTCTCGTTGATGATGCTACAAATTTTATCCAACGTGGCCGAGCTGCAAGGATTCATACGGCGGCGACTTGGTTCATTGCTGATTGGTTGTCAGTGCTTTTTTCTTATGACTCATCTCATAGCCAAAGGGGATGAGGATCGGGTTATGGCCATCTCAGGCGCATTTACAATGGCAATCTCTGCGGTTAAGTTAGTTGCAACACCTCAAGACTCTTCTGCCGTTGCTTTATTATTCCTAGTTAATTCTGCTATCGCTTCTTCCATCCTTATTCTTTCCAGCCCCGGCCACCTCTGTCCCGCTGCCCTCAAAGCTTTGATTCCTGCCCTAACCGCAATTCCTGCTATGGTGAGAATATCCATATTATTCATAAAAATTTGGCTTTTTGGCTGATTTTTGTCATTATCCATAAAAATTTAAGTTCGAATCATATTTTTTTATTTTTTCAATACTTCTCGCTGACGGGAAACAATAATCTATAAAAATTTATTTAGCCAAGTTGCTTATAAAGTGAATTATTTTAGTACTCCAGAAAACAATACATTCATCACTAATGAAAAGAATAATTTATAAAACAATAGAAGTTAAGATAGTTGGGATATTTGAACAGAATCAAATTTGATTTTCTTTGGCGCATTTTTCTCTTACTTTTCCCTAATATTTTGGAATTTGATTTCAGTTCATTGATAAAGTGTACATGGCGATAACTGGGCATGCTAAGAAAGAGTAACAGCTCGATCTCAGGTGAGTTTTATTCTCTACCTTTCTCTTCTTTGTCTGCCTTAAAGTCCTCAACTGATCGGATTTCGTTTGTAATGTATTCCCTTAATTTCTATTTAGTCTTTAAATGCATGCTAATAAGTCCACGAGTTAAATTCACAGAGTGCTATATTTGTTCAATAAGTCCATGAGCTACAACATAAGATCAGGCCCGGCTTTAATGTTTGCGTTGTTCAAGCCCGACTCTTAACTTAGTTGTCCACTTTATAATAAGTCATAAAAAATAAAAACACATACAAGTAAAAAAAAAAATAATCAAGGTTAAATTGTTCTCTTAGCTTGAATTACCTTTAAAAAAAATCACAATTTTTAATTGCATTATCGTGATCAAACTTATCGGAAAACTCATTTTTAAGTGAGATTATAATCCATTCACTCTCTCTTGTGACATGTTAGGGTAAGTTTTTATCAACTTCAACTAGCAAAACTCTATTCCGCCAAAGCAATTGCAATCGGTAGTGTGGCCTTGACATTTTAGGGGGCCGAAGAAAATTCCCAATATTGGGCTGCCTACATCTTCAAAAGTTTGTTTTTCAAATTACAAAATTAAAAAAATGCAAACTAAAAGGATACAACAATGAAAGATTAACTCAAAGAAAGATTATTTGTAAGAGTTTTCTCTCTTTGTTTTGAACATAAGAAACTACTATCTCATATTTTACCTCTGAGTTGTATGGAAAAGATAATAAATCTTGCTAGCTCGATCGTTTTTTTTTTTTTTTTTTTCAATTTTCCATCTTTGGAATTATTATTTTTAATCAAATATAAGAACATATCACTTGTACATTAAGGTTGTGTTAGTTTTTTTTTTTTTTTTGAAAAACAGAAATTTTATTAATCTTTGAGCAGTACAAAGATTAAAAGGGAAGAAGCAAAACGACATCAAAACTAGGGGAAACACAACCCACTAGAAGATCATCGCCACTTCAGACCCGCGAGAAAAAAAGTTGGCAAGATACCAATAGGGTACAAGGAAAACAAAAAACAAAGAACAGAAGATCATCGCCAGTTGACACGGTTATGTTAGTTTAAAAATTTCTGACAAAGTACTTCAGTAATGTGATTTTCGTGAATATTGTGAACTGAGAGAGAAAATAAAAGTTTCTTAGAAACATACAAAAAGTGCATGTACATTTACCTAAACACACATAAATTTGTTGGCCGGGTTCAGACTCGATTAACACCACCAGTTTGGCGATTTCCTTTTTCTTTTGAAAACCTATTTGTATTTTTATACAGTGTAACCGATGTTTCTTTCTATTTGGATTGTCCAAGTCCCTGAGGCTTGTTTGGTTTACCCCAGCTAGCCCTACATAAGAATAAAAATATATGAAAGACTGGCTAAATGTAATCCCAGATGGGGCGAGGGGAGAACCAACTCTCGTGCGTGGGACAAGGGGGAGCTAGAAATTTCTCTTAGGGGAGAAGATTTTGGGTACAAATGGGGTGCGACGTGGTATCCCTCACGCACATCCGAACCGTCCAAAAATGCAACGGACGGCTCGGATTGAAACCCAATTTTTCCTTTTTTTTTTTTTAAAAATGCATCCGGCACTTCCAAAATTTTCTCCTCTTGAGAAGATTTTGGGTACAAATGGGGTACCACGTGGTACCCCTCACGCACATCCGAACCGTTCAAAAATGCAACGGACGGCTCGAAGATATTTGTGTCGGATCTGATCTTTGTGTCGGATATTTTATCGATTTACTAATCCAAATTATAATTAAATTAAGAGATCAATTAGTTTGCTTTATAATGGTCCCAAAGATCTATATTTAAAAAACAATGCATAATAACCTCATTCGTAATACTATCAACTCTCATAAGGAAGACAATGCATATGATTTCTATGTATTTGAAGCGAGCTGGGGCAATTTATAAATTTTTTCTGAGGTCAAAATGGCCAAATTTGATTACGAACTATCAAATATTCTTAGGAGAAATTAAAGTGAATGGGGTCAAGTGATCCCACTTGTATCAACATGGCTCCGCTCATGCGTGGGATTATGTGCAGATCAAGTAGACGTTGTGATGCTTTCTTAGTTTAGCTTATACGCTAATCTAATCGTGAATCCCACTGCCTTCTGTGTTTAAAGCTAATTTTTTACTAAGGTATTTTTTATTAATTTTTGTATTTTTCACAAGTCAATTCTCCTCTCATATGCATTAATTGATTTGACAACTTATAGATTGAAATACAAAAATACTGAAAATACCGTAATAAAAACTCATCTAATGTGGTAAAAAAAAACCATCATCTGCCCCTGGACATTACCTTCATGTCCCAGATTCCCTTTCCGTTGAATTATATTGTGAACTAAGTGAAGGTCAACCAGCATTATCGAGGAGACTCTTGTGATCATAACGACTTTATTTAGGTAATTGGATTATTTTATTTTATTTTATTTTATCTTATTGTCCTTTTAGTCTTTTGCATCTGTGTTCACAAAACAAAAATGATATATACACTCCCTCCCAGCCACACCCTCTCTCACATATGGGCCCCACATATGGGCCCCACACCCCATATGAGAGAGGGAGTGGCTGGGAAGGGAGTGTATGTATCACTATTGTTCACAAAATAGCCATTTTTTCCACATATAGTGTCAATTAAAAAGTCCACAAAAGTCAATTGAGATAAACAACTTATTTGTCTTTGTCTTAAAAGACAAGAGGTTTGAGGACAGACACGTATCGGTTGACTACTGGATCGGTTGACTCGTGACCTGTTCCTACGAGGTAACCGATTCGACCGTCCAAATCAAACAGTATTCAATAATGAAGTCGGTTTTGATATAGTAATGTTTTTTTTAAGTCCAATTCGTACCGGAGCTTGGACTTGTTGATGGTCCAACCGGCTGGACTAGTTGGTCTGGTCTAGTTCGGATTTTTGGTGTAGCTTAGTTTTATCTACAATGTAAATGCGTGTATGGTAACCTAGTTTTATAACATGTTCAACAATTTGTTATTCATGCAATGGTTTTTTATTTTTTGCAGAATGTTGGATAATCTCTGGGGCACATAATACTATGCTCAATGACATCGGCCATCCAGATTATTCAAAGAGAATGGCTTCTAAAATTTTTGAATCCTAAGATATTTTTGTCTAGTTTAGTTTTGAATCCAGATTAACTAGTTTTTTTTTTTTTTTTTTTGGATAGCAAATTATCTAGTTTAGTTTTGGTTTCTATTTCCTTCAATTAATTACATTTTGACACAGATGGAAAGTACGCTATTCCAATTCAAAACCTTTTTTCAGGCCCATTGATCTCAGGTGATTCATAACCTTCGTAGGTAATTTACACTTTATTACTCCGTCCGTTCCAACTTGTTTGTTCGGTAAGCAAAACGAGAAATTCCATCTTTCCCAACTATTCCTTTTTTGGGACTTCTCAAAATTGTCTATATTTCAGAATCTATAATGTGATTTGATCTGGGAACGAAGCCAAGATTTTAATTCGGAGGTGGTACCCAAAATCAATATTCTCCCTCTTCTGACCCAAAAAGCTAATCTGCTGTCAAACGACGTGATTTTTTTTGATAAAAATCCCAGTTAGTTTTCTTAATTTGATGTCAAGAACTATAAGAAATTAAGCACATAAGTGCTTTATTTTTTAATAGAAAATTAGACTTTTTTAATTAGTGTGTCTTTGGGTGGAGACTAGTGCAAGTTTTCTAATGCTAATAGGAGTACAATTTTTTGTGTTAATCATCCACGAGATGTCTTTATGGGTGGAGAGAGTAATTATCCAAAAATTACACATTTTTATCTATTAATCACTTATCAACATGCTTAATACCAAAAATTATATATGCTACATTCACAGGTTCCTAATGCTATAGTTTGACGGAAAAAAAAAAAACAATACAAATACGACATGAAAAGGATCCTTTTATACATAATGAAAGACAGGTTCCGATACCATTTCTATAGTAGTTCTAAATCCATTCATTCAACATATACATGTTCTGATACCATCAGCATGAAAGATAACAGTTTTTTTTTGAAACGGCAACAAAATATTATTAAGCTCGATAATGGGTACATCGAGAGAGAACAACAAAAACAATGTTCAAGAGAAACATGAAAACAAAAGCAAACTAAAGATTCAACAGAGAGTTGAATCCACACATAGGAAAAAAAACTGATCCAAACTCTAAACCTCCAACCACGATCAGATTGAAACATCCTCCTTCAATAACCAGTAGCAGCTAAACTAGATAACAGCTTTACGCAATGTCTTTTGGGTTGATGAATTTTTATTATTGCATCAATGTAGAACAAGCAAACAATTATTCTACTCTTGACCATTATCCTTCGCATTCAGCATTTCAGTAAAACTTGGTTGTGCTCCCCAACCCTGGCCTTGACTTTCCAAAAAACTTGCTTGTCCTCCTGCCCAAAGTTGACTTGCCGTAATAGTTGATTGCCCTCCCCACACTTGACTTACCGGAAAGTTTGGTGCAAATTGGGTAAAGTTTGTTCCGGTGGGGCATAAACTTGGAGCAAATGGGTACATGCTTCCGCCTTGTGTCATATTCGGCATCATGTTTGGCCACATTGATGGCGCCATGTAGCTTGGGTAACTCTGCACACACACACACGCACACAGACAAATAAAAAAGGAATTATGAATAACTTTAAAATGAAACAAGAATAACTATAAAGTTTCTTACATTTACATTTACAACACTCTCTTGTGTCCCAAACACATGATCATCATCATCATGAAACCCTAGTTATCCAATTAGAGGTTATCTACGAATTGAAACAAGAACAGAGAGAGAGAGAGAGAGAGAGAGAGAGAGAGAGAGAGAGAGAGAGAGAGAGAGAGAGAGAGAGAGAGAGAGAGAGAGAGAGAGAGAGAGAGAGAGAGAGAGAGACCGACCTTTTTGGTGGGTCTCCTTAGAAGAGAGACGGTTTGAAGCTCGTGATCGTCTGATTTGCTGTGTTCTCCGTCGTGTTGTGTTCGTTGCCGGAAGTGGAGGATGAGAGGGAGGCGGGAGGAGTTGCCGGTGGTGGTGGGTTTCGCAATGGTGGTGGGTTTCACAGCCTTCTCGCTTTCCCGCTCACTTTCTCTGTAATGTCGAAGAAAAGGGTAGGAAGCCAGGTTTTGAAATTTTTTTTTTCTTTTTTTTTTCTTCTGGGCTTAAAGGGTGGGACCCAGTGGTGACGTGTCAGGTGCCACGTCAGCTGTTGGAGAAGGTTGGAGACCCTTTCGTTGTACGAGTAGCATTTTCGAATGGAAAAAAGTTCTGGACGGAAAAGGTCTTGAATGGTTACACGTGTACTTCACCCATCTATTTTTTTTTAATAGATTTGAGGGGGAATAGTTTAATATAGTAAAGTTTGGATAGAGAGTCTGATTTTTTTTATTTTTTGAGTTTTTTATAAAAGGTATTTTTGTGGTTAAATTTGGTGTTTGTTTTGGTGAGGCTGTTAATGATGCTCTTATGTGGATGGACACATTAACTTTTTAACAAAAATAGAGAGCCAAAACCCAAAATAAGGCCAAAATCAGGCTCACCAAATGGTTGATCAAATTTGTTAAGTTTCTGACTTTGCTATAGTACCGCACCAAATTTGGTGCGACACTGTTCACTCACCAGGGCACTATTCACGCACTGTTCATGCACTATTCATGCACTGTTCACTTTTTTTAAATTACTTTTGGGGAGTAGGAGTAGAAAGAACGAATAGTTTAATATAATAAAGTTAGAATAGAGAGTCTGATTTTGTGAGTTTTTGGAAAAGTGACTTGCTAAATTTGTTAAACGTGTTTTTGAAGTTAAATTTAGTGTTTTTTTGGTGCCCCTGATAAGGATGCCCTAATTTAACAGTTCTGAAAATAGACAAATTAGGATTAACTGGAAATGAGAAGACGTAAGGTTTCAACGGAGTAAGTTAGTTCACTTTTTTTAAGAGCTCGGTGAAAGTATATCCTTTTCGTCGTTGATACATTTCGTCGAACACTTATGATGCATTTCAACGAACCGCTAACTTCAATTCATCTCAACCAATGTGTCATTCGTATAACCTTCACTTTTAAGTCTCAGCTTAATGCGTCTAGTTTGTGATCACAAATCGAGCAATTGTTATCAATTTAGTGCTTTGTTCTTTGTGAATACCTTTTTTTGGTGAAGCACAATCACGACCTTGAAGAAAAACTAAATAACCCAAAAGTTACCTAATGAGCACCTGGAACTTCTGGCAAACCACCACGCGATAACGAATAGAACCTGAAAAAAGAATTAAAGAGATTAAGAAAAACATATTATATAGCTTTTAAAAGAATTATCTAAAACAAACTTCAAAATTAGGCATGAACTTCTTCTTCTTTGTGAATACCTTTTTTTGGTGAAGAACAATCACGACCTCGAAGAAAACTAAATAACCCAAAATTTACCTAATGAGCACCTGGAACTTCTGGCAAACCACCATGAAATAACGAATAGAACCTAAAAAAAGAATTAAAGAGATTAAGAAAAACAGATTATATAGCTTCGAAAAGAATTATCTAAAACAAACTTCAAAATCAGGCATGAACTTCTTCTCATGTTTCAGAGAGGAGCTGACCATGAAGGGTACATAATTTTTGGATACAGAAACCCACCAATGCCGTTAGCCCAAAGGCCGAAGCAGAGGGACAACAATCGATTAGCCGATAAAAATAAAAACCTGCATTTAGAACGTTGCTTGACTGACCGGGTGGATATGAATTTAACTAAAGATGCGTCTCAAGCATAGGACTCTCGACCGGTGTAGCACAATATCCGGAAGTACCGGAGTCGAACCACAGAGACGGACGAACGGTGTTTGACTCAAAAGTGTTGAATTCTAGTTTATCCTGGCTCTTAGGTAGCCACCCCTTGTGCAATTTGGTTGACTTGTTAACTAAATGAATGAAGTTACTTAACTATGAATATAAAAAGAGAGTACAGACTCCAGCATCTGCGACCAGCCCAACCAATGTTCACTCGGGTCACATTCCTTCAATTAACCGATTTTAGAATAGGAAAAAGTTTCCTAATGAATGCACACCACCTGTTACCAGTTTCCGTGTGCAGTCGAGAGGAAGGCTCCAGATTCCTTCGCCCCACGTACAAGAACTCCAGCGATGCCCGGAATTTGTTCGTTAGGAAAAGTTTTGTATCCCAAAATTGCTTAAAAATTTGATTATGACGAACCCCGAGGTGAACATCGATTGGCCTAGCCACGGAGCGCCTTCGCCCCGCGGCCGCACCCTATGAATCTACTCACTCATGATTTTATTGAACGCGGCAATAATATTAAACCTAGATCTAAACATGATTTAAGCAATTGAAATAAAATTAAAACGCGATACCACAGGTTTGCAAAAAGAAAGCGGATTCGAACACTGAGGAAGAACATGATTTCAATGCTTGAAAGTGCTAAGAAACTTGAATTAAACTTGAATTTGAAAATAACCCTGAAAACAGCAACCAAAGTTAAGAAAATAAAGCGTAAGTTATCAATTGTGTAACCCTAATTTCGAGTTCTAAAGGGGTATTTATACGGAACCCCCGCTAGTTACAATTAAAATCCGGAAAGAAAACGAGATTAACTCCATGCGGAACCAAAACGCCACCGTTCCCTAGCAAATTTAAGCTCTCGATTAGAGCCGTTTTGACCGGTTGACCTCCCTGTTGACCGTTGACCTCAAAGCATC
This sequence comes from Vaccinium vitis-idaea, assembly GCA_963854785.1. Classification (NCBI taxonomy): domain Eukaryota; kingdom Viridiplantae; phylum Streptophyta; class Magnoliopsida; order Ericales; family Ericaceae; genus Vaccinium; species Vaccinium vitis-idaea. The sequence continues at coordinate 39,286,957 of OY978220.1, forward strand.
GCGGTAGCGCTACACCCATTTTGGTGTAGCGCTCGCCAAGTTTCTGTTCAGATTGTGAGCCCTGTTGTGCCAGTTTTGAGCGCTCTACCAAATCCCTTGTAGCGCTCATGACGGTCCAAATTGCTTCCCTCGAGAAATGAACTTTAACAATTAGTCTCCACAGCCTCGCTTGCTCTCACGTTCCGTTGCGGCCTTTCCAAGTACCTCTCATTAGCGCCAAAAAATATCCCAACTTCCTGCAAGTTAAGCACAAACACAAAATCCAACCACGTGAACGCATTAAATGGAAAATGAGAATTAACCGCACGTCTAACGCGCTAATTCTATCCTACTTAGGCGCTTAAATTCACGAATTTCGCGCGCCTATCAAACGTCAGACTTTGCAAAAGGTAAAAACAATACCAATTCTTCTATCTTAGAGTGATCGGGGACCAAAATTTTCATAACTGCGGATAAAATAGCAAAAAGGTAAAGATAAAAAAACTCATTTTGGTTGGAAAACCCTTCCATAGCTCTATCATCGTCATAATTTAAAAATTATCTAGCAAAAACCGAAAAGAAAGAAGTAGAGAAAATGAACTTAAAAGAAACTTGTTATAATATTAAAAGCTTAATTGTTGGCCCGTTAAAACAACTATGCAAGCTTGTGTGGTAGTCATAGATCATAAAATTGAGGTTGATTTACTTAGTGCGATAAAGAATTAGGTTGACATGGGAGTTTCATTATATCAAGTGAATAGTACTACCAAAACATGAGTCAATGACCAAAGTATGTCCTTGTGTGATACCAAAAAGTATATATATAATGGTAAGTTCATATTTCCATATGTTCGTGTGTTGATTATTGCCCACCACTCTCCATTTCCATATTTCAAATGTTTTTTCATTTGAGACCATAAGCTCAGGTAATTAATGACTCAACGAAATCAACACGGCCAATAATTCAAGTATTTAAGCTTTATTCAAAAAAATATTTGGTTTGATCATAAATTTATACTTGTTAGATTCGTCTCGCCGAGAGGAATCCAGAAACAACAAAATTTTGACGCGAAAGTAACAAATGCAAAAAAAATTTGAATAAAGACGAAACCAAAAAACCAAAAAACTATAATCCGGATTATTACCCAAAGCACCCCATAAACTTCATATTTGTGCAAAAGCGTGATAAGAAAGAAAGTTATTTGAGATGGGGTTGCAACTCAGCCCTTAAACATGCGAGTTATTTACTAAAATGCCACTAAAAAGTTTGTTTGTGAGAGGAATATTTTTAGGGTGAGTTTCCGAATGAATTTTATCTAGATTTTATCAAGATTTGATAAAATCAAGCCTTGATTTTATCAAATTTTGATAAAATCCATTCGGAAACTCACCAGACCCTTGGATTTTGTAGAATGAAGGGTTGAGATTGAATAAAAAAAGAATATTCTTTTATATCTGCCGTCCCTGTTTTGTTATAGAGATGGGCTGCTCATTCATTAATGACTCACAAAAATGCAACAGATCAAAACCCACAAAAACGGACACGTTGCCCTAGCTTTGATGAGACTAGTGTGTATATATATATATAGGTGTGAATCATTTCCCTTCACCACTTTCACCCCTACAGTCCCACACATCTCTCTGAAACCCATTTACCCACAAAAATGTGGTGTCTCTCTCTATCTGTCGTTCTAATGACTACTTTCGTTTGCGTCTTGGTCCCTCTAATAACTTTCTACGGTATCATCCCCAAACTCCGCCGTGTCCTTATTCCTCGCCCGTCGGCGGCCATGTCTAAAAGCACGTCCCAGAAGTATCTGGCATATCTGTCCATTTGTCTCAGTTTCTCCTTTGCAAACCTCTTGGAAATGGGACTTACAAACCTTTTGGCTTCATGGATTATTGTTCCTTGCTTGTGTTTGACCTACTTTGGTTTCTACACCCTAGCTACAACTTCTGGTGTTACCGTGAACCTCGTCCTCTCTCGGGGTTTTTCTTTACTCCGTGGTGGTGGGTGGCTCAAATCCTACCTTGTTAGACTCACCTAGCTTCCACATTTTGTGGGAGGTGAGTATTCACTCCAAGAACAATAAGTTTGTGGTCTACGAGTCTTGTTATCTCTTGATTTCGTTCCTCAGTTTCGCTGCTCTATTCGGCCGACAGGAGGATGTTTCGAAATTTGCCCAAGTGGTGAAACACCACTTGAGCATCACTGTGGGAGAGTCCGTCATTTTTGGACACTACATGGGTGCAGCTAGCAGTTTCGTGACGTTGCTAATCGCAAATGAAATACTCGTAAGACTTTTTTTTACAGTTAGTTTCTCTTATCTCTCTCGTACAACTCTATTTGGGTTTTAACTTTTAATTTTGCAGAGAGATGGTGATCAGTTTCCTTGTGGTCTTGATGACCCCGAAGTCGCTAAGGCCGAAGCTCTGGAAGAATGTCTGCAGAAGAACGAAGGTGAAGAAGTATTGAACAAAGCTTTGAAGGTTGTAGTCCGTGGTGGAGTTTCAGAGAAGGTTGTAGTCCGTGGTGGAGGTGGTGGAGCTTCAGAGATTGTTGAAGTCGATGAAGATGATGATGATTGTTGAAGTCGATGAAGATGTTGATGATGAGGTGGTGGAGCTTCAGGGGTTTTTCTTTTTTCTTTTTGTTTTTTCCTGCAGTTTTCTTGTCTTTGCTTCTAGTTTCTACCATCAGTCAGTGAGGTCGGTTTTACCACTCACTCTGGTGCACTATCCTTTACTATCCTTAAGGCTTAAGGCCAATTTTTAACTTAAAACCAATTTTTGGTACTTCTTCTAATTATGCGTGATGATTCACTAGTAAACAGTCAAAAAACAAAATGGAGGTAAATGTGATAGAATTGCTCGACAATACTTCCAAAAAAAGTATTGGATGTGAAAGATAAAAAGAAAAATAATAGTATAGGTTTCATTTTTTTAATTTTTTGTTCGGATTAATTATAGCTTTCATTTTGTTTGATCAAAAAATGCACATTTCTGTACAAGTAGCGTGCTACAGTAAAAATTACTTTTGTCCCCTCCGTTCGATACTTCGGCGTATTTATAGATTGTAGTTCCATATAGATTATTCATAATATACCTGAAAAACAACAATAACATAAGCAAATATTTGTAGTTAGCACCTAAGATTGTAAACGAACCGAGCTGTTCGTGAATAGCATGCAACTTCATCGTTTTGTAAACGAGCTGAGTTTAACAATCTAAAGTTCTAGGCTCAAAGTTCGACTTGTTCATATAGGCTCGTTTAGTAAATAAATTTGGCTCGACTCACTTTCAGACATTATAAATTGCAATGTTGTCCGCGAAAGAATAGATAGATAATTGATTCATATTGTAAATGGATAGATAAAATGATAACCAAGAAAACGTATTTATAAAAAGGGAAGTGATAATCCCTGCCTTAAGGGAAATGATATTGGCAAATTTGTTTTTAATACTGCCAAAAAAATTTGCATTAAAGACTTGTAGCTTATACACCGTACAAATGTTTCATCAATATCATGTTCTGTAGGAAAAGGTCATTCGGAGTCGAGAAAATCAGAAAAGTCTGGCCACAATTTTTAGTAGGAAAATGTTATTTTGAGTCAAGATTAAACTAGAAAAGTCTGGCCACTTTTTCTGTTTCACCATTTGGGAATGTTTTGCTCTCTCTAATTTCGTTTGTATCCGTTCCATAAATGAAACTCTATGCACCCTTCAAATTTTCATTCTTTTAACATCCACCCTTCATATCTTTTGCCCTATCTAAGATGAATACTGCTATAGTATAGCTTAATTTGTAGGCACACCTAGGGTTGCAAACGAGCCGAACCGAGCTTTGTGGTGTTCGAGCTCGGCTCGTTTGCTTAACGAGCAAAAAAATCGAGCTCGAGATCGGTTCATTTGAATATGGCTACAGGTTAGATCAATCCATTTTGTTTATTTTTCCAAAAAAATTTAGGGAGGAAAATCAATCAAGCAAATATTAGAATTCATTGATTTTTTATGACTCTTAAAAACATGTTAAAATAAATTGAATAATTCCTATCATTTGCGTAGAGACCCGAGAATAAATCCCAGTGGTATACATTTGGCGTACACCCGATGGGGTATATATGTATAAATATTATTTTGTAAAAATTCATTCAATTCGTAGAAGCAAAAGACAGGGAAATAAAAGAAACAGAACAGTTGTCGTCGCAGGGGGGGGGGGGGGGGTCTAGGGCACCTCGGCCGTACATGATCCTCTCCTCTCAAGGTAGTGGGAACATCCCGTCTGCAGGGAATATCGACGACGTCCTCGTAGGTAATTACCAAATCCCAATCATGTTGTGGTCCCCAAATCATCTTTTTTTGTAACATTTGTAATAGCATTGGAAACTAGCGTTCTGGTACAATTTACAATCAAGACAAAATGAGCAACCTAAGGAAATTGGAATTGGAAATGGAAATAAAAAATGATACGGGTACACAACATTCACGTACCCGAAGTATACATCAACTCATCTCAACTGTTAAAAAATATTTTTGACTTTCCGGATTTTGAATAAATTATTTGCAAAGAGTTTAAAACGTGAATAAGATCGAAATTTACTAATTTCTCTGGTACTCCCATGTACAATTCTTTTCACTCGTCTGCGTAACGTAGGGTGACCTCAAAGACACAAATTACTATTGAGGGAATCGACCCAGGGGTGATAAGCCCCGTCGAGGCATGTCCATCAACCTTACTTTTTATTGCCAAAGCTTTTGAATAAAACTAAACTACTCGAGTTTGACACATGCGACATTTAGTACTCCAGTAGAATTATAACTAAATGGATTTTTTTTTTTTTTTTGCAGGAATGAAACTAAAAAGGTTATAGGTAGCCTGTACCACACCCTATTTTGAAAAACCTAAAATTATAGTAATTTTATAAAGACATTGAAAGAAGGAAGTCCAGCTCCTATCAAATTATTGGAGAGAACGGCCTCTCTAATTAGGGTTGCAAATGAACCAAATCGTTCGCGAACTATTCGAGACTCGATTTTAGTGAGTTCGAGCTCGGCTCGTCAAATTTTTAGTGAGTTCGAGCTCAGCTCGAGTTCGTTTAAAAAAACCTTAATGAACGAACTTGAACATTCTAAAATTCGGCTCGATTCAGCTCATTTGCAGCCCTATCTCCAATGCAATGATTGTGACAATTTATTAATTCGTTGAGAATGTCAAGTAAACCAAAAATCAAGGCAACATGTAGTGGGATCCAGGACTTTCTCAATCACTTTAATAGTATCATGTGTGTTTTCTGTGGTTGTGTAGAGAGATTACGAGATTTGATTTGATTTGATAAACTTCACCGGCAAGATAAAGGATTTCATTGGGTGTGGGAGAGAGTACGTCTTCTGGCGTCTCATAATTATCGTGTGTGCTGAGAGACTGCACTCTCTCTCTCTCTCTCTCTCTCTCTCTCTGTGTGTGTGCGTGTCTGTGTGTCTCTTTCTAGGGTTCTAGCAGTGAGCCTATAATATATAGGCTACCTAGCTACCACTTGAGTGCTTTTACTCGCACAAAACGCTAACCTGTTTTTGTTTTTGTCTCTTTCTAGGGACAATCAATGTACATAATTACATATTACTCCTAACCTGTCTTTTGTTTTTTACCATATAATCCGTGAAGTTGTACTAGTATTATATTCGAGTATCTTTTTCATTTAATGTATCTTTTTCATTTATTGTATCGGGTTAAAACAACCTTTTTTTTTTTGTTAGCGTCTTGTAAACAATGTCCTTTTGGGGGATTATGCTCTTTGCTATATGTATCCACGTTCAAGTAGCTTGTATTTTTCTCCTTTTTCTTTATTATCCTCTTGATCTATATTTTTGCCAAATTATCAATAATTTTTTTTGCACTGGTATTAGAAATCGTATAATGAACTTGGACTCTAATGAGGAACTCATGTGTATCGGACGGTCTTGAATACTTGACACATTTTTGTGTTCGGATTTGAACTTTAATCGATGTACATGCCATTACTCACATTAAACTTCATTCATTTTTGTGTTTCGAATCCCGTGCATAGCTTGAGTTTTGCCGCTAGTTGTTGTAAATTGAATAATTCCCATCTTTGGTGCAAATTGTTGTACTGAGTTGTGAGAAAATTGTTCGGAGTACTAAAAATGATAATGATAGTGCGTTATATTTCCGTTATATTTGTTCAATAAGTCCATGAGCTACAATATGAGATCAGGTCCGGTCTTAATGTTTAGGTTGTCCAAGCTCAAAATCTAATTTGGTTGTCTACTTAATATTAAGCAATAGTAGTAAAAAACAAAAACATATACAAGTAAAAAACTGATCAAGGTTATTGTTCTCTTAATTAGCTTGCATTACCTCAAAAAAATCACAATTTCTATTTTTAATTTTTACTTTTTTCGATCAGCAAAAAAACCCATATATTTATAAAGAAGGAAAACAACGAGATAACGGCGCCATAACCAAGCACAAAGCAAGGAAATGGCGGAGAAAACACATCTAGCAAAGAGCTGAATGGAAAGCAACAAAAGGAAAAAGACATTTTGTGCAATCGTAATCTAACTTTCGAAGAACTCATTTTTAATTGAGATTATAATCAATTCAATTTTCCACCTCTGGCATTATTTTTTTTAGTCTAATGTAAGAACATATCACTTATGGATTTATTTTTTTTGTATGAGCCCCATTCTTAGGTCTCACACACATATTTTGTACACGAAAACGTTGTATCCATAGCAATTTGTATTATTTTTAGGTTAATGTTTTGTGAACAGGACAAATATTTTGAACGGACGGAGTATTGTTCATTCATCCCACAAGGAGCGGTTATTTTTCTCGGTTGTTGTTGTACACGTACTGGGAAATCGGAGCCCAACGTACTCGCTCATCCCAGAGTCATTCTTCCACCATGTGTCATACCACACCACACCCAAGCCAAACGGACGATGCGTGTGTAGGGTACTTGCGCGTGCTAAAGATTCTGATGACCTGTGGCTCTGCAAAACCAATTAATTGGAATTGGAATTTTTTCAATTAGGTGTTAAGCTCAGGCAGAGTGGAGAAGCAAGAGAGAGAGAGAGAGAGAGAGAAAGATGATGGACCAAATATTTTTAGGGAACCGGGAAAATATCTCGTACTATCAGTAACAATGATACATGTACAATAAAAGTCTCCAATTAGTCTCCAACACACTCACATAATGTGTGGAGCCCACACACACTTCACATTCAAGTGAGTGTGTGTGGGCTCCACACACAATGTGAGTGTGTTGGAGACTTGTTGGAGCTAGTTGTTGTACACTTATCATTTTTGTAATGAGAGAGAGAGAGAGAGAGAGAGGGAGAGTGGAAGAGAGACGGTGGTATCAGTTGTACAACGGGCTGCTCATCCATTAATGTCGCATAAAAATAAAAGATTCATGCCCTATTCCTCCACTAAGGCCATGTTCCACTAATTTGTTTTTTTTGTTTTTTTTTTTAATCTTTAGCTTTACAAAAAAATCAATATTGTTCAACTGAACCGATTTCTAACTCGGTTGGAATGATTCAACATTGGTAGGGATCGGTCCTGGAAAGTCATGCCGAACTAACTCGGTCCTGGAAAAAAAAGCCAAAAGCCAGCTTATTACGCTTTTCAAGATAAGTCATCTTCTCACAATATATCAAATAAAAGACCACAAAAAGCCAATGCGTATTACGAGCTCTCATAGAAAAAAAGCTAAAAAGCCAAAAAGCCGGAAAAAAAAAACCAAGTTTTAAGTATCACAACCCCGAAAAAAAGTTAGTGTGTTTGGATTGCTATTTTTTTCCACATTTTCATTTTTAACATTTTGTATATTACTTATGCGTTTGGGTGGAATGATTCAAAATTGGTCGGGATCAGTCCTAGAAAGTCATGCCCCGAACTAACTCGGTCCTGGAAAAAATATCCCGAACCATTCGTAACTGAACCGACTTCTTTTTAAATCCTTATTTTGCACTTTTCTCATTTTAATTAACAAAAAGCCTACAAAATGTATTTTGCACATATCTCCGAAATATTCCCGTTTTGTTAGTATTGCATCAATTTTTGGAATTATTAATTTGTCTCGACGATAAGAATTGAAAAAGTATATTCCATATTGTTCTATTTTTAAAATCTGCCTCATTTGGGTGAAGCTGGTCTTTCACAGAATTGTTTGACTATCATGCTAGTAGACTAGTACTACTAGAAATCTTTGGTTTTTTCCCCTGATAATTTTCGCTTCGTTAAACCCAATTTCCTTCCCTCTTGGGGGATTGATTTTTTTTCCCTTGTGGGATGGGGATGGTATTTGGTAAATTAATTTCCAAATTAGGATAAAAGCATAGACACCACTGTGTATTCTTCCCCAGATTCGTTCGGGGGCTAAGTGTGTTGTGCAGCAATACACATCACAGGTAAACTGTTGGGAGAGATTTTTTTTAATTTTATTTTAGAGCTTGTTTTTTTTTTTTTTTTGGGGGGGGGGGGGGGATTAATTAAAACTCTTATAATATTTATCTCTATACTTCTCTATGTATAAAAGAGGAAATTGTAATTTTTTTTCATTACATTTTCTTTATTTATTTGCAGAAAGCAAAAAAGAGTCGTTGCATTTTCGTAGTAACATCACGGGAAATAAATTTTTCTATGTTTTTATGTCATGAAAATTCATTTAAATTTATTTTTCAATTTCACATCGCTCTCAATTTTAATTGGTTTAATCTATTTGTGGAAGGGCAATTCAAGGGAAGTCTCGTGTGTGCTATGACACCTATGAGGCAAAGCAATGAAATGCTGCAGCTTAGATAGCGATCGCCCAGTAGCCGAAAGGTTCACAAGTGCAATACACAAGATGATTGATGGGAATGGGCTGGTCCGTCTGTGATGTTTGGGTTGGGCTTTTGTTTTGGGCTTTATTTATTTTGTTTTTGGTATGCCCATTATGGATTTAGACCATTAGGTGTGGGCCAGACCTTTATTTTACTTTGGTCTTCAGTGTTTATGGTCTGGCCTTTGGGTGTTTTAGGCTTGTCCCGATAGATGTTTTAATTTTTCCAACCTTGGTTGGATTTCCCTCCCCTTTTCCCCATCTTGGTGGATTTCTATAATAAAGCCGATCAAAAAGAAAAAAAAGGAAAAGATAAGGGCTGGTCGGTCTCAATAGCAAGGCCGCTTGATCAGCAAAATAATTTATTAGTTTTCTCAACAATTTTCTATGGCCTCCGAGGTCCAAGAGGCCCTCAATTTTTTTTTTTAATCAGCAAAATACTTTATTAATCTTTAGAAATTTAGAGAGATTAAAAGAACTAAGGAAAAAAGGTATCACAATGGAACACAAGCATCCAGTTCAAAAAGAAAAAAAAAAAAAAAAAAACGGTACAGAAAGCTTCCCAACTAAGAAGCCCTCAATTATGAAATGACGGGAAGAAAAAACAAATACATTTACCCATTTGAAATATTGATTGTTAATGTTAACTTGAAAAGCTACTATTTGAAGTTTTGAACCGACAAATTAAGTTCACTATCAGAAATATCTTTTCCACTGAAAAAGTAGTTGAAGGTCCTAGCTTAAAATTTGTTTCTCGTGTTTATTTATTAAAACGTTGTTCTTTTTTTCTTTTTCTTTTTTATCAGAATTAAAACGTTGTTCAACATCAATTTGCTACATAAACACTTTTAAAAACTCAAATTGATTAAAGGACCTTTTAGTGCTTTTATGAAAAAAGAAATGCTGTACCTTAGATAGCAAAAGCCCAGTAGCAGAAAGGTTCACAACACAATCAAAAGAATATTCCAAAGGCAGAATTACCCCCCATCATCATTAAGGAGAACAAGATAGAGCTGAATGCTAACCGACGATCAAAGTGCGTTTAATGAATCCCCCCCCAGGACAGATTCAAACAGAGAAAGAGGGTTCCATGGAAACAGAGGCCACCGTAATAGAAGTTGATCCCTTACCGGTGGTGATGGAGACTGATTCTAGTGCTTTCGATCCCCAGAATCACCCCCCATCATCATTTCCTGAAAACAAAAGTGTTAATCCCAATACCTCCGCGGAAACAAGAAATAGATCATTCAGAGATGCAGTTCTTAATTCTAAGGAACCAAGCAAAGAAGATTTGGAGAAGAGGCTCGCGGAATTCCCTGACTCAGACGTAGAGGACATGGAAAGCGATGAAGTGCCTACCACCAAATCAAGAATCCGAGTGGAATTTTCTAAAGAGCAGCTAAAACGAAGTAGACAACAATATAAAGGTTGTCTCATTATCAAATTATTAGGGAGAAACATGGGATTCAAGTTGCTCATGGACAAGATTACCAGGCTCTGGAGTTTGGAGGGAATGTTCACACCGGTTGATCTGGGTTTGGGCTTCTATTTGATCAAATTTGAAACCAAAAGTGATTACAACAAGGTGTACACCGGGGGTCCTTGGATCATACAGGATCACTATCTTACAGTTAGGAAGTGGCATCCTGAATTTAAAGTTGATATGGCCATGGCGATAAATACGGCAGTGTGGCTCAGAATTCCACTCCTTCCCCTAGAATTCCATGAGGAGATGATCAACTCTATCGCCGCAAAGCTGGGGAAACTTTTAAAAATTGATAACAACACTTTGAAGGCTACGAGGGCGAGCTATGCTAGAATATGTGTGGAGATCGACCTCAGCAAACCCCTTGCACCTTCCATTGCCATAGGTAAGTATGACTACTTCATTGAATATGAGCATGTCCATCTGATCTGTTTCAATTGTGGCAGGGTAGGTCACCGGAAAGATGGGTGTAGCTTGTTTCCGGCGACGGTAGTACAAGACGGTGGCGAGAATCCAACCGTTACCCCTGCTGCTCTTCCTGACACGAAACCTGTCCGCTTCAACGGACTAGTGACAGAGGATGGACCAGAGGATATAGGGTTTGGTGGTGGATGGTTGTGTCTCGAAGAAACAGGAAGCAGCCCAAAGCAAATGGGCCACCACCTACTGAAGCCCTAAATAATTCTCGCCAAAGGCAAAACCCTTTGGGCTCTGCTAAAGGCCCAAATAGTCAGAGCAGAAATACCCAAGATAACAAAGCAGGCCCAAGCAAGGCCCCTTCTGTCCAGCAACATACTAAGCCCACCCAATCTGGATTGAAGAATCAAACCTATACACTGCCAAGGAACAAAACCTAAGCCCCTCCACAACTTCAGTCAAACCAAGACCAATTTTATCCCCTGTGGGAAAGAGGAAAGTTGTCATATCTCCTCCAGTCAATCCTACGGTCCAACTCTCTCCACGTAAAGGAGATGCAAAAATCTCCAGATCCGATAGCTCACTTGCTATGGAGATGGATGCATCAGATTCTGAGAGAAACCAAAACCTTATCCAGCCAGATATATCTCATCCATCACCACACACCACTCCTCTCACCACGGTGGAAGTTTGTGAACCTGGACTCTCCCCTTCTCAACATCAACTGAAACCACCCGACCCTCATAGACCTCACATCCTCACTTACCATGAACTGTCTAGAGCCAGGGAGGCTACCCCTGAAGAACAAGCTAGTGAGGCAAGCGATTGATCGAGAGAACAAAGTCGTTCTCCTAGCAGAGATACCTTGGTGGACGGAGAAGATTCAGCTAGAACTTCTTCTCAACAGGAAAAATGTGGATGGCGACAAGATCCACTGGGTAATGATGAAGTCTCTGAAGACTCTGGAGCAGGATTATGCCAAAGTGCGTGATATTTTGCAACGCCCTACTGTGATTGATATTGATACAGACTTTTTCATGACATCCTTCGATATCCTTGTGTGGAACTGCAGAGGAGCAGGTAACCCCAATTTTCGTAGGCATTTCACTGCTCTTATTGAAAATCACAAACCTGATATTGTGGCTCTGATGGAAACTAAAGTTGAAATCAGTTCTATGGATATGTTTTTCAATACCTTGGGATTTCCCTCTGTCTCGTACGTAGACCCAGTGGGTAGATCCGGAGGCATTTGGTTACTTTGGGACCCTAACCGGGTCACAGTCAAAACAACCCATATTTCCAATCAAGCCATACATGCTACCATTAGTAGAGACGCGTATGAAGATTGGATCTTCTCCACCCTGTATGCTAGCCCAAACCCCAAAAACCGTGAGCTTCTTTGGAATGAGTAAGAGGCTATGGCTGATAATCTGGATATAGCTTGGGCGGTGGCTGGAGATATGAATGACATAGTTAGCTCTAATGGAAGAAGGGGAACCTCCCCTGTCCCTGATAGTAATCAGATCCGCACATTTGCGGAACGCATCAACAAATGTAAACTGATTGATATGGGAAGCTCTGGACCTAAGTTCACTTGGACGAACGGAAGACAAGGTCTAGCTAACATTCAGAAACGTCTTGACAGAGGGCTTTGCAACACTAAATGGAGGGCCCTATTTCCGGAAGGTATGGTCAACGTTTTGCCAAGAACTTATTCTGATCATTCCCCTATTATATTGCATGTCTATGGTAAACATAATCCTACTCTTTATAGACGGCCTTTTCGATTTGAAGCTGCTTGGTTACTTGACCCTTCTTTTAATAACCTCGTTGCTGATAACTGGAAAGGTGCTAATATATGTGAATGCATCAATAACTTCACTAAAGCCTCTATTAACTGGAACAAAGAGGTTTTTGGTAACATTTTCCGCAAGAAAAGGTGGGTCCTTTCTAGAATTGAAGGTATTCAAAAATCGCAGGACAAACAGTTTTCTCATAACCTTCAATTCCTTGAAAGAGATCTCATCAAGGAGTATAGCAACATCCTTGCTCAAGAGGAACTTCACTGGTACCAAAAATCTAGAGTCAAATGGATTACCCAAGGGGAACGTAACACCAGATTTTTCCATCTCTCCACCATCATCAGAAGAAGGATATCTAAGATAACCATGCTTAAAGGTAATGATAACTCTTGGGTGGAGGATCCTAATATGCTTAAGATCCTTGTGCAAGATTACTTCACTTCCCTGTTTCAAGCCACTAATGTTGCTAGCCCTCAGGATATGCATTCTGTCCCTCATTGTAAGCTGTCTACAGAGGATAATTTATCCCTTTGTCACGCTCTTACTAATGCTGAAATATGGGATACTATCCGACATATTCCTGCTTATAAGGCCCCTGGGCCCGATGGCATTCAAGCCATTTTTTACCACAAGTGTTGGAACATTGTGGGGGAAGAGGTCTGTAATTTCATAAAACACTGCTTTGAGACTAAGACTGTTCCCCCTGAGGTCAATAAAACTTTTGTTGCTCTTATTCCCAAGTGTGACAACCCAGATAACATCAAATTGTTTAGACCTATTAGCCTCTGTAATGTGCTCTATAAAACCATAACCAAGATCATGGTTTCGAGATTGAGACCTTTCCTTACTAAGATCATTAGCCCTTATCAAAGTAGTTTCATTCCAGGGAGATCTACTAATGACAATATCATTATCACTCATGAACTTCTTCACACTCTTCGCACCAGAAAGGGGAAAAAAGGAGGCATAATTTTTAAAATCGACCTGGAAAAAGCTTATGACAAAATCTCTTGGTCTTTCTTGGAAGATACCCTTCATTATTTTAACTTTGATTCCTCCTGGATTACCCTCATCATGAATTGTGTTTGTAATGCTAGCACTGCTATCCTTTGGAATGGGGAACCTCTCCCTAGCTTTAACCCTGGAAGGGGATTAAGGGAAGGAGACCCCCTATCTCCTTATCTCTTTGTTCTATGTATGGAAAGGCTTTCTAATATGATTACTGCTAAGTGGATCTAGGTCTTTGGAAGGGCATTTCTGTGGCTAAAGAGGCTACTCCCCTAACTCATTTATTTTTCGCTGATGATCTTATCCTGTTTGGCCAAGCTACTGAAATGAACTGTAGAGGCTACTCCTCAGTCCATTCGCACGCTTGTGATTGAAGACGCCCTGGGTGGAGGGCAGTTTAGAGACTAGCGTTTGCTAGTCCTTCTGTTGTTCTCTCTTGTTGTTGTTTTGAACTTCCGTTGTACCAAAAAAAAAAGAAAGGTTCACAAATGAAACACATATTTGTTGTTCGGAATCCAAAATGACTCTTCAAAATTTCTCCCAAATAAGTTTAAGCTCACTGAGTGTTGTCTCGTTTCCTTATTGCGCAACCCTTTATTGTCAGTTATGGAATTGTCGCGCAACCCTTCGTTACTAGTTATGAAAAGAAATCATTCGCAGTTCATTCAGCGACTACAGAAGATGATCGACGGGAATGGGCCGGTCTGACGAGTCAATAGCAAGGCCACCACAAGGCCGTTTTCTCAAACAATATTCTACGGCCTCCGAGGTCCAAGAGGCCCCCAATTATGAAATGACGGGAAAAAAGACATTTAACCCATTTGAACCGAAAAATTAAGTTCAATATTATAGTTATATTTTCTACTGAAAAACTAATTAAAGTTCCTAGCTTAAAAATTGTTTCTCGTGTTCATTAATTAAAAAAATTGTTCAATATTAGTTTGTTACATAAACAAATAAAGTCTGAATACTTTTTAAAAATTGTTGTTATGTATTGAAAAATCAGGCTATTTGAGATTAACTCGTGCTCAAATAGATTAAAGGACCCTTTTAGAGTAATTGGGAAAACACAGTTGATTTTCCAAGATAGATGGAGAGAATTGTTCATTAAAGAACTTTTTGGGTTTAGTTTTGGAGTACCAATTTTCATTTTTAAGGCTGAATTTTATTTTTCTTATTTGATTGGGAGTAATTATGACGAGCTCCTCATCCCCGTCCTGGCGATCGATCGCCGAAGGGGGAGTTCGATTTCCCCTGAACCCTTTCTTGCGTGAGATATTGAAGCGACTAGATGTGTCGATGTCTGAACAAGCAACTCGATGTGTCGACTTCACAGCTTTCTGGGAACACCTTCCGTATTAATATAAAGGAGGATATAAATTAATTTGGAGTGACAAATTCATTTTAGTCCCTCCTCTCTCCTCAGTAGCGGCTCCAGGAATTTTCAGAATGGTGTTCAAAATTTCTACTAACTCGAAGGTGTTGGGGGATATCTGAAAAAGCTGGTAGCTATCCTGCTGTTCAACTCCCCGCTTGTGTAGAGCCGCCCTTGTCTCTCCTCTCTCCTCTACCAACCACCTTGCTGCTATGTTTTTAAATACCCTTCTCACCTTAAAGATATCTCCTCTTTTGCGCGTCATTCTGACACATGAGAGATGACAATCCTTGGGTTCCCTCAGTCACTTAGAGTTTCTTATTGTTTGCTTGATGTTGCGCTTGTTTTGTTTTCTTTGTGTCTAGTTGTGTTACTGTATCCTGGTTGACGCGCTGTTTGGTTTGATGGTTAATGGAATTCTCATTATTTCCCAAATAAATAAATAATAATAATACGCTTCTCACCGAAATTTTGGCTCTCACGATGAGATATTGGCTCAACCATGGCTATGGCTGAGAGTCAACACTTGACTCTCCATGGATCTAGAATCTTTCATAATAGACTAGAAAATTCTAGAGTAGTCTAGAAGGCTCAAAATGTTTTAGAGAATTCTAGAATAGTGGAGAACTCTCTTAAAGGTTGAAGAATAATCTACATAAATCTAGAATGATCTACAATGTTTTAGATATTTCTGAAAGGTTATAGGAGTTGAGGAACCTAGAGAGTTTCAGGGAATTCCAGAATAATCTGGAAGGTTGCGGAAGATACAACTATGTGCCAGAATTGTGTGGACACTTCTAAAAATCAACCCACTTAGCTAACGTTGAGGTTTAAAAAGTGCAGGGAAATGTGTGGAAATTGTGTGGACTATTCGAGGAAAATTCTAAAAATCAGCCAACTTAGCTATCGTTGAGGTTTAAAAAGTACAGGAAAATGTGTGGAAATGTATATAAAAGTAGAAAAAGAATGTATAGATAAGTAGGAAAAGTACGTTGAAATTTGTTTTTTTTTTTTTGTCTACGTAAAAGTACACCACGCCTGGCCAAAGGAATGGGTTAAAACTTTTCCCCTTGCTTCCCTAGCCTATCACTTTTCCCCAGCCAATATGTTTGGAAAAATGAAAGATTTGTTCGAATATTTAGGTGAGCTTAAATATGAGCAAAATTCATTTTAAAGATGAATGAGAATTGTCTCATTGTGGGAATGGGAAAAAGCCAAAGGGATGTGCGTGCGCGTGCCGTCACTGAACACCTGAACAAGACCGGGACCGGGACTCAGGATTCGTGGGCCCGCAGCCTGTGGTCCGAGGTTTGTGGTCTGTGTCTAGCTCGGGTAAATTCGATATTAAATTTGGGTTTGGTGCATGGGTCGGACAACAATTGGGACGTTGGTGTCCTTTCAAATGTCCAAGGAAAATTTTAACTTCACCAGTTACATACCCACGTGTAGCAAATGCTACTTATTGGCTATCAATTGATCAATTCCCACGGTTATGATCTTGCTGTATTGATTTTGAGGATCAATGCCCTTTAAATGTGAAAGGCTCCCCATGTATATAAATTAGTGCTTCCGTGAAGGATTTTGCAACACCGAAACACACCACAGCTATACAAAAAAATTACAGTATTTGTTGATTTTTAGTGGGAGAGATAACAGACACTTGTTCGTTCGACAGGGTGATCCGGTAGGTGTTACCGTTGGTCATTTTAGCCGCTGTATCCTGGGAAGCAGACGCCGATCAAAACCCCAAACACCCTACGTGGGGCGGTGAATTTGCTTTAAGGAGACCGTGTGAAACACGGGCCCCGGCTTGGTTTTTTCTATCCTTTACATATTCGTAATTGTTGAATTTCGATTTTATGTAATTTCGTGTTCCCCATTTTCCAGAAATAAAATTGTCGATTATTGTTTTTCCGGTACATGTTTTCTTACACAATAAACACTCGACAACACCATGAAAAACTTATCTTTAACTTCTGTATAAGATGAGGCCCCACCCTTCATTCTCCTTGCCTCCTTGGGGTTTTTATCCAAGTTTGCAAACCCATATGCACACCGCTTCTCTAGCTCCGGAAATTTCACAACACATTTAAGAGCAAAAACAACCGCTTGGGTAAATTTTTAGCCAAAAAACTTGGTGTACAGTGTATGTAACTATCCTGTCACTTTCAACATTCTAACAATACTATCTATTTTACCTTATCTCTTATTAAAATACTATTTTTTATTTTTTTTAAATATCACAATATATACAACCAACAGTGTATATATCCCCTTCCCCAACCAAACCCTGGTTCTCCACCAACCCACTTCCACCAACGCACTTCGATCGGTTCTCCACCAGCCCACTTCCATCGATCGTTGAAGAAACCCATAGCCGTTGATCGGTCCATAGCTGTCGATCGACATAGCCATCGAAGAAACCCACTTCGCTTGGTCCATTTTTCGGACATAACCGTCGATCTCCATCGCCGTCGATCGTTGTCGTGCGTTGAAGAAACCCACTCCGATTGGTCCAGTAGGAGGAGGAGAGAGAGAGAAGGAAAAAAAAAAAAAATGGATGGCTGGTGAACAGTACCACGGTATATTTACCTAGGTACTGTTCAAATATGGATGGAGAACAGTATTTTACCCTAGCTGCAACACCCTTTTCTTCTTCCTCTTCTCCATTTTGCCCAAAAATGGGTTTTGCCTTAGCTGCTGCTGATGCTCTAACAGAGAGAGAGAGAGCTATAAGTTTCTCCAATGGAGGTTTAGAGAGAGAGAGAGAGAGAGAGAAATCGGGGTTTTGCTCTACACACACTCCATTATAAATCGAAGACTTGGTGGAACTCAGATTTATAATTACCTCCATTCACACCAAGGCCGTGCATACCTCACCACCATTCCGGTCGTCTTCCCCAAATCACCGTTGTCGCTAGATCTCTTCATACTTCTCCGACAATGTCGAATTCGAGTTACGTTCCCATTAGAAGAATCCCGAGCAGTTCGATTTTCCTCATCGACTTTAATTTTTTATTCATCACCATCACAAATAACTTGGGTTTGGGTTGAGTAACCGCTCTGGTGGTGATTCGGTAGGAGATCTCTGAATGGTGTTGGGTGTGTGATTAATAGGTTGGAACTGCAATTTTCAACAGATGCTATGTATCATTTCACAATACAAATGCTTTTTGGCAGATCTCCATTAATTTTAGAAGTGATGATCCGATGCAACTGGTGAAAATAGGGGAGTTTTTGGATGCTACCGGATTCATTTTGATACCTTGATGGGGTTTGACGCTTAATTCTTACTCTTATCATTTTTAGTAGCAAATTTGGTATGCGATCATTGATGTATCTTTGCGGGTATACTCATATGAGCCCATCTGCTTTTTTTTCCTTTTAAGCTCTTGGTTGGTTCCTTGTCAACCGTGCTTTGTGGGGTTAGAGAGACATATGATTGTCAAGAGGTTGGGTGCCAACCAAGTTGGGATGCTTCCTTCTCGCTGTGATGCCGTTTTCTCCTCTCTTTTTAATCTGGTAATCACTTTCAAGATTAATAAAATTTCTTTCGCCGTTCAAAAAAAAAAGAAATGAAGAAACTAGTGGTGTAAGAGGGCATCCGTCAACACTGTTGGCTCAATTTCCAATTTCCATAGTTGAAGGGGGGTTAAGTGTACGAGTTTAAGCAATTGGGGTCAACTCAGGAACCGGTCATAGTTTAAGGGTGTTTAATATATTTTACCCATATCTTCGATCAAGAAACCGGTCATATATTCTTATTCTACAGAATTTCTGAAAATGCGCAACTAATCTCTATCAAATTCATTGTCCATAGTTATCCTCTATTTATGCATTTCAAAAGATATCTTTAAAACCCTAAAAAGGAAATCGGAGCAAACATTAAAAATCCTAGTGTGCATGGGATACGCACAGTTTTGCTGCTTTTGCATGTTTCTATATTTTCTTTGCCAATATATATTAGAGGTAATTGAATACTATCCATTTTTTGGACACTATGAAGATTTTCATCTTCCTTATTTTAAGGAAGATATTTTCATCCCCTTTTAATGTGATTTACCATTATTATCTTTCCTTAATTAAAAAATTCCTAGGGACTAAGAAATTTTTGAAATGAATGTCAGTTACTTTCCTTTTAGGGACTGCAGAAATCTTGTTTGATCCTCTTGCCTAAAATTAAGGAATGTTAGAAAATGGTGAATGATTTTCTTTCCCTAAAATCAAGAAATTTTCTCTCCATTCTCAAAAAAAATAAATAATAATAATAAAGAAAAAAACACCACGCCGGGCCTAAGGAAAGGTTTGGCAGATTTTTAACACGTTTCTTTGTAAAGGAAAAGATAACCAGTTAGGAAACAGAAGTAAAAATCGCGTTTTGACTCATTAAAATTAACTTGGTTGGAAAAAGGAATCTAATTTTGTTTGAAATGAATGTCAGTTACTTTCCTTTTAGGGTCTCCATATATTGAAATTAGTAAGTTAACAATCAAATGGGTTTGACGTCTCTCTATAGATTCGAATTTCAATTCTATCACTTAAAAAATAGTGGAAATAATTAACTAAGGCTAAATGCCCCATCTACGTGTTTCTAATGTAGCCAATACATGTATAGTTGAAACCTTCGTTATACCCTTGAGTCTTTCCCCTTTTTTTTTTATTAGCCAAAAAAATAAATAAATAAAACATGTAAAAGTAACACCACGCCCTAGATGTGATGGCGTTGCAAGTCTCTATGCATTCTGATCGGTTACATCATTTAAAGCCTATTGTATCGGCATTGCTTGGTGATTAATATTTTTTTCTCCATTCTCAAAAAAAAAAAATAATAATAATAAAGAAAAAAACACCACGCCGGGCCTAAGGAAAGGTTTGGCAGATTTTTAACACGTTTCTTTGTAAAGGAAAAGATAACCAGTTAGGAAACAGAAGTAAAAATCGCGTTTTGACTCATTAAAATTAACTTGGTTGGAAAAAGGAATCTAATTTTGTTTGCTAAGATATCGGTGGAGTATAAATCTTCCTTCCATAATGATAATGATGGGATTAGCAAACTAATCTACACCGTTGGTATGCGAGCACAGACAGCTCAGATGGGATTAGCACGCATGTTGTCCCTTAAGGGACAACTTACATCCCGTTAAAAATGCGGTTTGACCAATATTCGTATTTGGAAAAGAAATCTACTCGTTATAAAGTAGAGTACTAGGGAGGGAGTAATTCCATTCCGTTCCATTCCTCTTTGTTCTGGTGTTTCTTTGATTGAAAAGAAGGAGAAATTTCAGAGGAAGAAGCTGGCGATGAAGTACTTTTCGGAGCAACCTAAACATCAAATATTTTTTATCGTAACATGGTTAATGGGGGTGGGGCAAACTTTAAACATGGATGCAGTGGCGAGAGGCGAATACATGCCGTTGTTGTTACGAATCCCTCTAAGAGAAGATGAAAGGATAGGTTTGGTATACTTCTACTTCTGTTTGCATTATATATTTTTCTCGTTGATGATGCTAGAAATTTTATCAAACATGGCCGAGCTGCAAGGATTCATACGGCGGCGACTTGGTTCATTGATGCTTGGTTGTCAGTACTTTTTTCTTATGACTCATCTCATAGCCAAAGGGGATGAGCATCGGGTTATGGCCATCTCAGGCGCATCTACAATGGCAATCTCTGTGGTTAAGTTAGTTGCAACGCCTCAAGACTCTTCTGCCGTTGCTTTATTATTCCTAGTTAATTCTGCTATCGCTTCTTTCATCCTTATTCTTTCCAGCCCCGGCCACCTCTGTCCCGCTGCCCTCAAAGCTTTGATTCCTGCCCTAACAGCAATTCCTGCTATGGTGAGAATATCCATATTATTCATAAAAATTTGGCTTTTTGGCTGATTTTTGTCATTATCCATAAAAATTTAAGTTTGAATCATAATTTTTATTTTTTCAATACTTCTCGCCGACGGGAAACAATAATCTATAAAAATTTATTTAGCCAAGTTGCTTATAAAGTGAATTATTTTAGTACTCCAGAAAACAATACATTCATCACTAATGAAAAGAATAATTTATAAAACAATAGAAGTTAAGATAGTTGGGATATTTGAACAGAATCAAATTTGATTTTCTTTGGCGCATTTTTCTCTTACTTTTCCCTAATATTTTGGAATTTGATTTCAGTTCATTGATAAAGTGTACATGGCGATAACTGGGCATGCTAAGAAAGAGTAACAGCTCGATCTCAGGTGAGTTTTATTCTCTACCTTTCTCTTCTTTGTCTGCCTTAAAGTCCTCAACTGATCGGATTTCGTTTGTACTGTATTCCCTTAATTTCTATTTAGTCTTTAAATGCATGTTAATAAGTCCACGAGTTAAATTCACAGAGTGCTATATTTGTTCAATAAGTCCATGAGCTACAACATAAGATCAGGCCCGGCTTTAATGTTTGCGTTGTTCAAGCCCGACTCTTAACTTAGTTGTCCACTTTATAATAAGTCATAAAAAATAAAAACACATACAAGTAAAAAAAAAATAATCAAGGTTAAATTGTTCTCTTAGCTTGAATTACCTTTAAAAAAAATCACAATTTTTAATTGCATTATCGTGATCAAACTTATCGGAAAACTCATTTTTAAGTGAGATTATAATCCATTCACTCTCTCTTGTGACAAGTTAGGGTAAGTTTTTATCAACTTCAACTAGCAAAACTCTATTCCGCCAAAGCAATTGCAATCGGTAGTGTGGCCTTGACATTTTAGGGGGCCGAAGAAAATTCCCAATATTGGGCTGCCTACATCTTCAAAAGTTTGTTTTTCAAATTACAAAATTACAAAAATGCAAACTAAAAGGATACAACAATGAAAGATTAACTCAAAGAAAGATTATTTGTAAGAGTTTTCTCTCTTTGTTTTGAATATAAGAAACTACTATCTCATATTTTACCTCTGAGTTGTATGGAAAAGATAATAAATCTTGCTAGCTCGATCGTTTTTTTTTTTTTTTTTCAATTTTCCATCTTTGGAATTATTATTTTTAATCAAATATAAGAACATATCACTTGTACATTAAGGTTGTGTTAGTTTTTTTTTTTTTTTGAAAAATAGAAATTTTATTAATCTTTGAGCAGTACAAAGATTAAAAGGGAAGAAGCAAAACGACATCAAAACTAGGGGAAACACAACCCACTAGAAGATCATTGCCACTTCAGACCCGCGAGAAAAAAAGTTGGCAAGATACCAATAGGGTACAAGGAAAACAAAAAACAAAGAGCAGAAGATCATCGCCAGTTGACACGGTTATGTTAGTTTAAATTTTTTTGACAAAGTACTTCAGTAATGTGATTTTTGTGAATATTGTGAACTGAGAGAGAAAATAAAAGTTTCTTAGAAACATACAAAAAATGCATGTACATTTACCTAAACACACATAAATTTGTTGCCGGGTTCAGACTCGATTAACACCACCAGTTTGTGAAGTCTCACATGTATATGAGAGTGTACATATAGTTGAACGTGTATTTTGAGTGTGGCTCTAGACTTGTTGGAAAAAATAATGGAGTGAGAAATAACAAAATAGAGGAAAGAAAGAAAGAAAAAAAAAAGGGAAATAATGGATCCGCTAAATTTGAAAGGGGGAGAAGGAAAAAGAAAAACAGTCCCAAAAATGGCCAAAATCAGAAAGTAAAAGGGTGGCGCCTAGGAGTTGAACCTTAGGAGAGAGATTGGCAGGCACCTAGAGGCCCCAAAGCCCAGTTGGCGATTTCCTCTTGAGAAGATTTTGGGTACAAATGGGGTACCACGTGGTACCCCTCACGCACATCCGAACCGTCCAAAAATTCAACGGACGGCTCGAAGATATTTTTGTCGGATCTGATCTTTTTGTCGGATATTTTATCGATTTACTAATCCAAATTATAATTAAATTAAGAGATCAATTAGTTTGCTTTATAATGGTCCCAAAGACATAATATATTTAAAAAACAATGCATAATAACCTCATTCGTAATACTATCAACTCTCATAAGGAAGACAATGCATATGATTTCTATGTATTTGAAGCGAGCTGGGGCAATTTATAAATTTTTTGTGAGGTCAAAATGGCCAAATTTGATTACAAACTATCAAATATTCTTAGGAGAAATTAAAGTGAATGGGGTCAAGTGGTCCCACTTGTATCAACATGGCTCCGCTCATGCGTGGGATTATGTGCAGATCAAGTAGACGCTGTGATGCTTTCTTAGTTTAGCTTATACGCTAATCGTGAATCCCACTACATTCTGTGTTTAAAGCTAAGTTTTCACTAAGGTATTTTTATTAATTTTAGTATTTTTCACAAGTAAATTCTCCCTTCATATGCATTAATTGATTTGACAACTTATAGATTGAAATACAAAAATACTGAAAAATACCGTAATAAAAACTCATCTAATGTGGTAAAAAAACCATCATAAAACCATCATCTGCCCCTAGACATTACCTTCATGTCCCAGATTCCCTTCGCGTTGAATTATATTGTGAAGTAAGTGAAGGTCAACCAGCATTATCGAGGAGACTCTTGTGATCACGTCGACTTTATTTAGGTAATTGGATTTTTTAATTTTATTTTATCTTATTGTCCTTTTAGTCTTTTGCATCTGTGTTCACAAAATAGCCATTTTTTCCACATATGGTGTCAATTAAAAAGTCCACAAAAGTCAATTGAGGTAAACAACTTATTTGTCTTTGTCTTAAAAGACAAGAGGTTTGAGGACAGACACATATCGGTTGACTACTGGATCGGTTGACTCGTGACCTGTTCCTACGGGATCATCGATTCGACCGTCCAAATCAACAGTATTCAATAATGAAGTCGGTTTTGATATAGTAATGTTTTTTTTAAGTCCAATTTTTATTGGAGCTTGGACTTGTTGACGGTCCAACCGGCTGGACTAGTCGGTCAGGTCTAGTTCGGATTTTTGGTGTAGCTTAGTTTTATCTACAATGTAATGCGTGTATGGTAACCTAGTTTTATAACATGTTCAACAATTTGTTATTCATGTAATGGTTTTTTATTTTTTTGCAGAATGTTGGATAATCTCTGGCGCACATAATACTATGCTCAATGACATCGGCCATCCAGATTATTCAAAGAGAATGGCTTCTAAAATTTTTGAATCCTAAGATATTTTTGTCTAGTTTAGTTTTGAATCCAGATTAACTAGTTTTTTTTTTTTTTTTTTGGATAGCAAATTATCTAGTTTAGTTTTGGTTTCTATTTCCTTCAATTAATTACATTTTGACACAGATGGAAAGTACGCTATTCCAATTCAAAACCTTTTTTCAGGCCCATTGATCTCAGGTGATTCATAACCTTCGTAGGTAATTTACACTTTATTACTCCGTCCGTTCCAACTTGTTTGTTCGGTCCGCAAAACGAGAAATTCCATCTTTCCCAACTATTCCTTTTTTGGGACTTCTCAAAATTGTCTATATTTCATAATCTATAATGTGATTTGATCTGGGAACGAAGCCAAGATTTTAATTCTGAGGTAGTACCCAAAATCAATATTCTCCCTCTTCTGACCCAAAAAGCTAATCTGTTGTCAAACGACGTGATTTTTTTTGATAAAAATCCCAGTTAGTTTTCTTAATTTGATGTCAAGAACTATAAGAAATTAAGCACATAAGTGCTTTATTTTTTAATAGAAAATTAGACTTTTTTAATTAGTGTGTCTTTGGGTGGAGACTAGTGCAAGTTTTCTAATGCTAATAGGAGTACAATTTTTTATGTGTTAATCATCCACGAGATGTCTTTATGGGTGGAGAGAGTAATTATCCAAAAATTACACATTTTTATCAATTAATCACTTATCAACATGCTTAATACCAAAAATTATATATGTGTTTTAAAAAACAACACTATTTTTCAATACAAAAATAATTTTTTTTGGACCCAGGGTTGGCACGTGCCACCCCGTCCCTCTATTGAGGTCCATCCCTGATATGATCGGATTCTTATAACACAAATAGTTCCGATCAAGCAATTTTCTGCAACTTATTTTCCTAGGATCGATAAATTAAAACAACTCAAACCAAAGCAAAATTGAACTTTGAGTTGTATTCAGTTAGGGCCGGCTACATGAATTTGTTTTCTCCAGGATTGATGTGGGTTAACTATTAGGCTCGTTTGTTTGAGATTGACTACGGAAAATAAGCGATAATTTTCCAATTGTCGACTGTGGGGCTTGGAACATGAAACTTGAAATTAAGCCCGCAAACCAACTTAGGCTTTAGTAGGCTCAAAGCCTTTACTAATGAGTGTACAAGCCTGGTCCAAATCAGTCCCAGCCCATTATATATCCATACTGAAACTATAGAATTTTGATAGGTCTTCCTTCGATAAGGACATGGTATAAGAGTTAATCATGGAAATATGACACAAACTAATTTCTTAATGCCAAGAGGACAAAGCACCAACACATTCCAAAAGTGCCCCACTAGCCCATGAAAGTGCCTAAACCTCCAAACCTAATGAGGTGCCTAAACCCCTAATCCTAATGAAAGTGCCTAAACCCCTAATCCTAATGAAAGTGCCCAAACCTAAACCGTAGGGTACCCTATGAAAATTCCTAAAACCTTAGGGTACCCTATGAAAGTGCCTAAATCACTAAAACCCTATAATTGAACAGTGCACCCTAAGTGCCTAAACAAAAATTGTCTAAACCCACTATAACCTACTCCAAAGAGTCTAACCCCCCTAAAATTGAACTCAATCCCAAAATTTAAGAGACAAAATTAATTTTGTCCCACCTAGAACCCAGGCATGAGAGAGAGAGAGAGAGAGAGCGTTTGGTCAGCAGGAAAAAGGAAAAGTGAAGCCGTGATCACTTATCACTTTCAATGGACAACTGCTAGTCGGCCAATGGCAGAGGTAAAAAAAGACTCTATACCAAGTTTTTTGATTGGTATTTTTTTTTATTATCATTAACGGTATTTTTGTCTAGTATTGTCCTTGAAGCCTAAAAAATTTCACATCAATGTATTGGAAGCTTTAAAATAAATTAGGTTGAACTAAACGCCTTTTAAAGCCCCAAACTTGTCATTTTCACCAATTGTTTGTAAAATCCTAACTTTTGACATATAGGCACGTGGGTCGAACGTACTCGAGCAATTAATTGAGTCCTAAAAAGATTTGAATATGCGCCTGGGTGCGAGTCCTAGATAATTTTTATAACCGTTATGGGACGACTTGGCAATACTTGCTACACAGTATGATTTTCTTAGAATTGAGATTTTTCCTCAAAATACGGACCACGCCATGGTGACCCCCGTATCTAAATTAGTCTATATTAAATTTTTGAGATTTTTCGGAGACTAGAATTAGAACACGTCCGGACAGGAGTCGCGACAATTTGGCGCCAAGCGCCGCGTGTCACGACATGGCACAAGGAGAATGACACGTACCATTCTCGCCTGATTCATCTTTTACTCCACCGTTGTATCTTTAGTGTTAATTTAACTTTAGTTTCATACTAAGCTATAACAAAAGAAAAAGAGACAAAATAGGAGGGACTAAAAGATAGTGCTACTGTTAGACCACCACATCACGCACGCACCGTTTGCCGGAAAAGCTCACTGCCGAACTTTTCTTCTTTTGGTAATCTTTCTTTCTTCACTTTCTAATTTTATATAGTAATATTTTGTCTATTGTGGATTGATTAGCTTAATATAAAATCACATGGATGGTAAATCACACACACAAAGCTCGGACAACGCACATCGCGTACAGGAGCCTGACAGCCACGGCTGTCGGCCACCCCGTGCCAGGTTGGTTACTTTTTTTTTTTTTGAAAAGATCAACTGAGCATTAGAGAGACATGTCTTTACAAAGAATTTCAGAAAGATTGGGCGGAATACAACCCGAAATAAGCGAACTAGTTCTATGAAGGGTATTTATAGCCAACCAATGAGCTGCCTTGTTCTTTTCTCTGCAGCACCAAACAAAACTCCATCTCCTGGTTGACGCCCAAAATTGTATGTCCTCAACCAGAGGTCTAATTTCCCAAGGGGCTTGGGAAGAATGGTCATTGACGCTGATGATGAGCTCAAGACAGTCAGACTCGAATACAACCTCAGGAAGCTCCATGTCCATGGCCATTCCACAAGCAATTCTCAAAGCCCATGCTTCAATGAATTTTGCAGAAGAGGCAACAACTCTACCAACACGCCAAACTTGAGCGGATCCACTACAATCCCTGGCAATGATGCCAAAGGCAGCGAAGCTGCGAGAGGATTTGAAAGCTCCATCAATATTGAATTTGATAACGGAAGGGGGTGGAGGCACCCAATTGCCCTCCCTTTTAGGATTCGAGACCCTTTGCTGAACAATGGAAACAGCAGCGTTCAAGAAATCCATGTTAGCTAGGGATGCCTTTTGAATAACATGCTCTGGATTTGGTTTAGTGCCATTAAAGACCCAATCGTTTCTCGCTTTCCAGATGGCCCAACATAATTGGAATAACATCCCGACTTCTTCTCTGCTAGTTTCTTTGGCCAACTCCCCACAGAGCAAGTTTTCCATCCACTTATCAGCTGCTACGATTGATTGATCAGTCGTCCAATAACTTTTACCACTGCCAAACCAAACAGCTGAGGTCCATGGGCAGCGGAATAAGATATGCTCGATGGATTCGATCTCAGATTCACAGATTGGACAGATGGGATTAGAGGCACACTTTTCCGAAAAAGGTTTCCTTTACAAGCCACCCAGTTTTTCACCACTTTCCACATAAATAGACGGACCTTAGGAGAGGTAGGAGTAGACCAGAGCTTATTCCACATGGCTTGAGTAGGAGAGAATGACGAGGAAGGCTGGGATGAGGTGGGTCTGGACGTGAGAATAGCTTGGTGGTACCCCGATTTCACTGTGTAATTTCCCGAGCTAGAGTGACACCAAATCAGTTTGTCATTGCTATTCGAAATGCTGATAGGAATTCCTAAAATGGCTTGAGTTTCAACCTCGGATACACAGCTACGGATCTTTGCAACGTCCCAAGTCTTATTGCAATGGTCGATGAAATCAGCAACTGTGGCTCCCTCATAATCAGCAATAGGGGGGAGTAAATCTTGGCATTCTCCAAAGAAGGAATCCATGAGTCTCTCCAAAAGTGAATGAGTTCACCATTTCCCACTGACCATCTGAGCCCATTTTTTAGGAGAGACCTGCCCTCAAGCAAGCTACACCAAATCCGAGATGGGGAGGAGCCTCTGCTAGCATCCACACAAGAAACTCTAGGAAAGTACAGACCCTTTAGAACCTTGGCCCAAAGCGAATGGGGGCTATTAATCAGACGCCAAAATTGTTTAGCAAGGAGAGCAGTGTTGAAGGAAGCAAAGTCTTTGAAGCCCGTGCCCCCCATTCCTTTTTGGGTAGTAAGTTTAGACCAAGAGCCCCAGTGTATCTTGCCACCACTATCACCATTATCCCACCAGAATTTACTAATGACAGAGTTCAATTGAGAGCAAAGGGAATTAGGGGCTTTAAAGCACATGAACGGGTACATGGGAATGGTTTGGAGAACCGCCTTAATTAAGACCTCCTTGCCGGCTTGATTGAGCTGCTTGTTGGCCCAACCTCTGACCTTCCCCGTGATTCTGTCCTTGATAAAACTAAGGGATTCCTTGGATCTGCCCCAGAGAGCAGGAAGGCCCAGATACTTCGATGTGGGATTCATTTCTGTCATTCCCAAAACTCCCATGATCTCCTCTTTGCAAGTAGAACTTGCATTGGCTGAGAAAAAGAGGCTGGATTTGTTAACATTAATGGATAAGCCAGATGCATCACTGAAGCAATTTGCAATTTGCATGAAGTTGTAGCAACAGTGCGGATTAGCTTCCAAGAAAACTAGAGAGTCATCTGCAAAAAAACAAATGGGATAGAGTTGGGCAGCTTTTCTTCATTTTAATCTCAGCCAAAGATTTGTTCTGCACAGCCTTATTTAGGAGGGTAGAGAAGATATCCACCACCAAGAGAAAAAGGTATGGGGACAAAGGATCGCCTTGGCGTAGTCCACGCTTGGGAATAATGTCACAAACCTGCCCCCCATTGACATTGATAGAGTACTTAACAGAGCATACATTGTTGATTCCAAATAATCCATTTGTGGTCGAATCCCATTTTCTCGAGAGTTTTCAGTAAGAAGTCCCAACAAACACGATCGAATGCCTTGTTCAGGTCTAGTTTGATTGCAACAGAGACCTTTTCTTGTGCTTAAGGAAATGAAAGACTTCATGGGCTATGATGATGTTATCTTGGATTTGTCTTCCAGGGATGAAAGCTGACTGTTGTTCAGAGATGATACTGTTCATGAAGGGCTGTAACATGTTGACTAGCACCTTAGAGATGATTTTGTAAACGAATCGACAAAGGCTAATCGGTCTGAATTGGCTCATCGATTCTGGGCTGTTAACTTTAGGAATAAGCGTAATGTTGGTGTGGTTCATCTCTTTCAGCATGATGCTATCCTGAAAGAAGCTTCTGACCGCCTAAAAAACGTCATCGCCCACTATATCCCAGTATGTCTGATAAAAGAGTCCAGGAAAGCCATCAGAGCCAGGGGCTTTAAGGGGGGCTTGTTGAAAGACTGCAATTCTAACTTCTTCACGACAGACTGGCCTGGTTAGAGAGGAATTGATCTCAGGGGTAATAACAGGCTCGATCAAGCTTAAAATGTCATCAAAGTCCCTATTAGGAGGAGGGCTGAACAGGGATTCAAAGTGCTCTTTGACGGTGGCAGCTATCTCCTTAGGCTCCGAAGTCCAAACTCCATCTTTATCCTTGAGCTTCACGATTTGGTTCCGTTGACGACGTTGAATTGTGCTAAGATGGAAGAATCTGGAATTTTTGTCCCCCATCTGCAGCCATTTAATACGAGATCTTTGGTGCCAGAACATGGCGTCCTTTTGCCACAAGTCTTCAAGTTTCCTGGATAGTTCCCTTTCAAAAGCAACACATTCCGGATTGGAACCCTGATCTTGTTGTTTTTGCACCTCCAAGAGTTGATCTTTAACCACAGAAATTTGAAGACGCAAATCAGCAAAATTCGCTCGGTGCCACTTTTTAAGCTTATCTTTACATTCACGAAGCTTCTTGCAGAGTTTAACCATGTTTGGACCCTCTTGCCGTTGGAGCCAAGAAGCTGAGATGATGCCTCTGCAGTCTTCCTCCGTGGTCCAAAAGGACTCAAATTTGAACGGCCTTCCCACCTTTTGGAGTGGAAACTCTGTGTTGAGGATCAGGGGGTTATGATCGGAGCCAATTGCAGGTTCAACGAGGACCAGAGCCTTGTCATATAATTCCCTCCACTTAGATTCAGCAAAAGCCATGTCAATTCTTTCCATGATCAAATCTCTACCAACTCTATTGTTCCTCCATGTGAATTTTGGGCCTTTAAACTCCAAGTCTACCAAACCACAGGAATTAAGCATATCGTGAAACAAAGCTATCCTCTGTTGATTGCAAGAATTACCGCCTAGCTTATCTGTGCAACTAAGAATTTCGTTAAAATCTCCCATACATAGCCAAGGGAGACGCTCAAACCTACCAATCTCTTTGATATCTTCCCACACTTGCTCCCTACCAGCTTTTGTAGGGCAACCATAAACAAAGGTAGCTGCCCAAGTATAAGAATTCACCTTGTCTGTAACTATCGTATGAATCAAATTCTTTGATGCAGATTCAATATCCAATTCCAGTTCATTATTCCACCACAATGCTAGACCCCCAGCTAGCCCTTCCGGATCAACATAGCTCCCAAAATCGAACCCAAACCTACGGCGGATGGTCTCCAATTTGACCTTATTATTTTTTGTCTCCATTAAAAACACAATGGAGGGGCGATTTTTACGGACCATATCATCTAAAGCCTGGCTTGTCAAGGTACGCCCAATTCCTTGACAGTTCCAGGTTAGGATCAGCATTGAGAGGGTGGCTGATTCAGGCCAGCCACCAGCCCTTTCATCATACCCAACGCCGAAGGTGAAGCATTCTGAGTATTGTTCTCCAATAGGACCACTTCCACTGGAACCACCTCCATCTCATTATTAGAGCTGTGAAAATTGGAAACGACACTAACATCTTGGAGATGATTGTCAAGGAGCATCAAATTGTTATGGAGATCCTTTGTGGTTTCCCCCAAATTATGTTTAGAGGCTCCTTTACTAATTCTTCGAGAAACACGAGTTGAGCTGGGGTTTTTTTAGGCTTTGGGGCAGGGGTGAAAGGGTTCGGGTTTGGGCCACATAGCCGCAGGATTTTGGGCCTGTTATCATCAGCCCACTCATCACAAGCCTTACGTTTGATAGAGAGGTTTTGAAAGCTGGAGGTGATAGCTTGATTTAGGATAGTAGATTGGGTATCCTTTATGGGGCTGGAATGTGGGCTATTAGTTAGGGAATGGGAAGCTGGGTTGGGGGAATCAAGAGGGGCTTTAATAAGAGAATGGTTAGATGGGCTAGGGGGAATATGTGGGCTAATATGTGAATTGGTTTCAAGATGGTTTAACACTGGGCTGGTAGAAGGCCCAGTTGGTGAGTGATCAGTGACAGGATTAGTGTTAGGCCCAAGGTGGATGATTTGATGTGGGGATTTTGGGTTATCATCAGGTTCAGTAACAAAGTATTGGGCCTTAGGAATAGATGTTTGGTTTGGGTCTGGGCTAAAGGACCTGGGTGGGTTCAATCGGATATGTGGAAGGGTAAGGTTTAGGTGGAGGGGCTCCGAATTAGTGGAAGGCAAATTTGAAACAATTTTACCCGATTCAGGGATTTCTTGAGTGGAAAGGAAGGGGGTGCACGAGAGATACCTTGTGCACTGGAGGGGTGGACACGTGTCGAGTGAAGGACATTGCTGTCGTCAGGAGAGTGTGCCTCGCAACCACCCTCGACGCTGGCATGATTCTGCAGAGATATAGGGAGGCTCACGCGCTCTGTAGGAAACCCATTAGCACTCGCCGCCGTAAAGTTCACATTGGTCACCGGCCGCCGCCCAAGAACACCTCTCTCTTGTTCATCCGCCGCCCTAACTATGAGACCAACTTCATGCACCATAGTATCCGCTTTTCCGGCCCATACCCAGAGATATCCCCTGTTTCTCTTGAGACAAACTTGCAATTTCTGTTTTCATGACCAATCCTTCCATAAGCATAACAGAAATCTGGGAGTTTCTCATATTTGTAAGAAATCCAGAGGTCTATAGCAGAGCTGCCATATCTTTTAAGCCAGAAACCTTTGGGAAGAGGTTGGTTGGTGTTGACCTCTACCTTTACCCGTAGAAAGCTTCGATCAAGGAGAAGACCACCACGGGATACCTCAATAGCTTGCAGATTCCCGATACGATTCCCGATGATTTCAGCGTTAGCCCTAGACATTTTCTCAATTGGTAACCCGTGGATTTGAACCCAGAAGGGGTAGAGGGAGAAATCCAATTCAGAAACTACAACTCCTAAACCCTAAACCCTAAAACCCTAAACCCTAAACCACCAGGTGACGTTCGAGATCCCTAGGCCTTGTTTGTTAGGGGGATATGGGGTTGGGATTTGGATGAGATTTGGAGTGGGTCCTAAAATTCATTGTTTGGTAACATTATTTGGGATGGGATTTGTTTTCCCCAGCCAATTAATATCCCCATCCGTACGGGATATAAAATCCCATGGGGGGGTGGGATTTGGATGGGATTTCCCCATTTTAGTGCAAAAAACCGGATATCCCGAGCACTATCCCATCGAACACAAACACCGGATATGAATTTTTCCCATCCATTGATATCCTGAGCAATATCCCAAGGATTTCATATCCCACCCATATCCCATGGGATTTCATATCCCATCCATTTATCTCCGGCCAAACAAACGAGGCCCAGGTTGTGTAGATTAAGCTATCCAGATGGCGTAGTGCAAGCTGTGAGCTAGTTAAGTGTAAAAATAAAATTGTTAGAACCCAATTAGAGGTCCTTAGTCCTTATGGAAGGATACTGATTGAAATCCATGAAGATTTTAGAACAAAACTTAGTATTTCATTTTATTTCCTAGAGTTTGAGAGGAAGAAATAGTCCCAATTTCTTGTAGTATCAATCGAGTTAATGTCCCAGCAGTTCAAAAATCGAGTTAATGTCCCTAGTCCTGATTGACTCCGCGACTTCTGTACATCGCTTATTTTAAATCCAATACTAGTTTCAATAAGTCTTAGGATATTATTCTTAGTTAACATCGGTATAATTTTGTGCATATGTGTGAATACTGTGGAGTAGATAGCTGTGTGCCAAGCTAGACGCTACTTTTGGGTGAGTATGCAATGCCCTGGTTACTTGCATTTGTTTAAATGATTTGAATCAAAATGCTACTTGCTTTCAAATGTGAATTATATGCTTTTGATGAAAAGTGCTATTTTTGATGAACCGTGGATTATCGGAAAGTGGCTTATCCACGTTGTATTTCATTTAGGTTGAACTTGGACCGTGGAATATGACTTGAAAATATGACTTCTGTGATTTGTTGAAATATGTTTTCCTATGTTATGTTTGTCGGTGTCCCGGGTTCTAGGGGACGGTAAAAGAAGCTAGAAAATGAGGTGAAATAAGGGGGGTGCAGCCAGGCACCATAAATGATATCGATATCATCGGTCGCTCTATCTGACCAGGGGTCGCTCCCCATTACTATGGCTGGCAAAACCGTCGAACGATAGTAAAAATATTTTGATGCTTCTCTATGAAAAATAAAAATGAGTCCTTCTACTTCGACTGCTATGAGAACTTGGAAAGCAACTGTTACAGATTTTTGCTGTCAAAGATGTATCCTTTTTTTTTTCTTTCTCTCTCTCGAAATTGATGAATCATATGATTTGGAAAATGTTTCCATGGTCAAACCTGTAACCTTGGTATTTCGTACCGCACGAGCATTCGCTTATGAAATATTTTTCCTCCCCCAGGTTGATGTGAATAATTAGCCGGGTTCGAGGGCACGTGTAAAATGACTGCAGTGTGGCTTTTTGTGTTGCTGTTGGCTGTACTTGTATTACATGGATAGACTTTTCTTCACTTTTCTGAGTTAATGTACGTTGTAAATTATGAGATATGTTCATAGCTTGTAACACTTAGCAGACTCTAGAGAATGTATGTTTATAATGCTTCCGCATCTTCTTTTAATATATTATAATGAGCTTGCTCTGAGCATGGTATGGAATTTGAGGCCTTGGTGACTTTGTCACCGACCGGTCACGTGCCGAACTGGACTTGGGTCGTGACATTGTCTGAATTTTGAAATAAGTCTCGACTGTACATGGCGGTCACATATTCCTGTGAAACTTCAATTTGCAATCAATTGAGTTATGTAAATAGTTATCAATTGCCGTCACAGCATTTTTAGTGAGCCCTAAATAGTTGCTTGGAATGAAATACCCTTCTGGTTATGTCATCCAAAGCGTAAATGATTTCTATCTAGCTGCAACCTTCCGCTAAACTCGGGGGCTTTATTGTCCTTGAGGGACGGTAGGCTCTATCAACCCATCCTAGCTAATCATCTTCGTATTCGATGATTCAACTCTTACTGGTCAAAATTCATCTGCTAATCAGAAGTATTGATTGTTGAAATGGACAACTCAGATTGAGGGTTGGCATACGGATGGCAATGGGGCGGGTTTCCATGACCGTGACCCTGACTCTAAAATTCTTGGAAGACCCCTAACGCGATCAGGTAATGTATGGGTACCACCGCATCCGCCCCTATTGGGTATCAGGTTTACCCGTCATGTCCCTATTTTTTTTATGTCTTATGAAAATATATTTTAGACTCCAAAATTAGTGAGTACAATTAATAAAAACAAGTTATAATGATAAAATCTACT
The DNA here is from genome assembly GCA_963854785.1 of Vaccinium vitis-idaea. NCBI lineage: Eukaryota > Viridiplantae > Streptophyta > Magnoliopsida > Ericales > Ericaceae > Vaccinium > Vaccinium vitis-idaea. Next base: position 39,321,734 of record OY978220.1, read on the forward strand.
ATTTAGAAGAAAAATGAAAAATAATTACAATATGATGTGGTATTTTAGTTGTGCTGATAAAAATATATGAACAACAATAAAATTTTATGCATTGAAGAGAGAAAATGTAGTTTCATAATCATATACGTATTGGGGCGTGACCGTTCCTTTGTCCTTACCGTAATCTTGACAGGTTTTTCAAAATCATCCACCGCCTCTGCCCGTTACCCAAAAAATGAAAAAATATCCCTATTTTATCGGGGCAAGGCAAGGCGGGCTCGTTTGCCAAGCCTAGGTTGGCGGCACTTGTCGTCCCTCACAGACAACAGAGCCTCCAATAAAATAATTTGTAAGAGCTGTTAGGAATGGCTAAAATAATGAGGAAGGGGCCCAGTTGATTGGAATAATTCGATGATCCGGGAATTCGGTTCGTGTTAAAAGAGGAGCTGGTTTAGTGGCCGGATTCTCTAATCCAGATAAATAGTTGGGCCTCCATCCACTAGTGAACAAGGATTTAACAAGGATAACGGCCCAAAGTCCTTTCTTTGTTGGCCCAAAAATATAAAAACGAATACACGGCGTCGTTTGTAGGCAACGTTAATAACCTCAACGGCTAGTTTCAAGTGACCGTTTGGAGAATCTAATTATTTGAAACCGTGAATAAGACCTTTCCACCAAAGACATGAAAAACAATACCCATTTAACTCAATCGACAAATCTCCAAAATCAATTTATGCTTTTGAGTGTATTTTGCAATTAGGTACTGATACACATTTCTATATGGACACGAGTTTATAATTTGGCCCAATATTGCTTTTATTTGAAACTTCTATGGAAAATACAGAATATATAAGCCAAACAGGGCTTGAACTTAATAGTTTAGTACGTTGGGTAAGGAGCTCAAACCCAATTGTTTGGATAGGAAGAGGTGGCATTTGTAAGCCCAATAAGTGTTGTTGGACCTTAGGTGTGCTGAGGTTCTTTGAGAGTAAAAAGAGCAGCACTACAGTCAGCCTTGTGTTAATAATAGAAAGTTAAAAATCATATCGTTCCGTGATTAAGTACATATCAAATTAGAAATTCAATTATCTTCACTTAGTTTAAGATAGTTCATGTTTTTATTTTGTCTTTGTTGTGTGCAATAAGCTGACTGGCGATGGATTTTGTAAAACGTTTTTTATAAAAACATTTTTTGTTGTAAAACATTTTACGTTGAAACAAACGGAGCCTTAATGTGATTGTTAGTGTGTTACATGTAAATTGGTGAACCGTTACATGGGGTATTAGTGTTGAACAAACAACTAAGCTCGTGACAAAAGTTTACCTGAATCTAGTGATCATAAACTGTTGAACCCAGTCAGGTGCTTTCTAACCAGCTCGTTCTATAAGGGCATCCTTAGGGCATCCTCATCAGGTTCCCTATTTTAGCTTTCAAGCTAATATAGGGAGCCAACCCCCCAAAAAAACCCCAAAATCAGCCTCTCTATTTTTCCTCTCCAAATTATTTTTGCTACAGTGCCTACTCAAATTTGAGTAGGCACTGTTCACTCACTTTTTTTTTATTATTGTTTTTGCCGGTGGGGTTTGATGGGAACAGGGGACAAGAGAGAGAGCAAGTGGGCGACAGAAGAGAGAGAGAGAGAGAGAGGGAGGAGAGAATAGAATGGTTACACGTGTACTTCATCATGACTTTCGAATGGTAAATGGAAAAGAACCGTGCTACTTGTACAACGAAAATGTCTCCAACCGGCTCCAACTGCTGACATGGCGAGTGACACGTCATCACTAGGGCCCACAGTTTAAGGCGAGAGTGGACCAGACGGGCGACGATCTTTGAACTGCTCCTAGTACCTTGCATCACCGAGCGCTCTCGGTCTCCCGACAATCATTCCACCATAACCGACGCGAAGGTATCTCTCTCTCCCCTTGTTTCAATTACTAGATATTTGGGATTTTTGCAGAGAATTAGGGCTTCAATTTGAGAAACCCTAATATGGGTTGTGTGGCTAGGTTAATTTGAAAGAAAAAAAAAACCCTAAATTGCAGTGAATTTGTAAAACCCCCAAATTGGACCTCATTCATTCGTTTATTACTTAAACCCTAGTGTTGTATGAGAAGGATGTCAATAATCTCCATTCCTGAAACTACTATGATGCTAATTCCAAGTTCACCAACCTTGGTCTCATAAAAGTAGAGTGGACGGCAGAAAAACAGTTTTGACTTTTGAAGCTTAGAAATAAAATTGGCTCAAATGAACATGAGGCAACTAGTTGTTCTTATAATTGCTCTGAGTTTGTTCTTATGATTGAGTCCTTAAAGTTACCTCAACCAATTGCTAGGATACTGATTCTTGCTTTTCTTTGTGTTTTCCCTTACATGCTGCTTATTATGAGAAAAGCTCTTGAAGTGCTGAAATGTGGCAGTACCTTGCTAAAAATGTTCTCTATAATAGGATCCTAAAAGCCTTGCCATGGACACAGGAGGGGTGATCAAGCTGTACACTAAGTTAGAGAGGCTAGAAGCAGCTTTGGCAAAAGTCTGGTCTTCTCAAAACAACATGACCTCTATCCATCAAGATTGAAGCAAATGAAGATTAACGCAATCAAGAGAAAAACCGAGAGAGGGGTGTGAGGTTAGAGAGAGAAAGTGCTCTGCACTTTTCTCTCTTAGGGTTTCCCCCCCCCCCCCCCCCCTTCCCTTCCTCCCCCTCCCCCACCCCCACCCCCCCTCCGCTCCGCTCCTCTCCTCTCCTCTCCTCTCTCCGGTTCTTCTCCTCCTTGTAGATCTGGGCTGAGTCACTCTCCTCGTGAGAGTTTGAATTGCCCCTTTCTCTTCCATTTTTGGTTTGACCATCACCAATCTGTGATGGATCTTGGGATCCGGCTTCTATGGCTTCTGTGGAGGTTGTGGTGGGTGGCTCTCAGGCAGCAGCAAGAGCGACGGCGGCGGCGGCAGCAGGTAAGACCCCGGCGTCGGTGGAAGTTGGATCTAGGTCTTTCTTCTCTGGAACCCGATCATGTTGATTTGGGTTGATCACTCTTGTTGCTGATTTGTTGTTCTTGTTGTTGTTAATTTTCTGTTTGTTCTGTTCATTTCCTTTCCGATGTACCAAAAAAAAAAAAAATCAAGATTGATTTGTTTTTTGGTTAAAATTGTACTTGTACTCTTCAATGGAAAGAGCAAAAAATTTAGCTCTTCCTTATTAATGATGTAATGCAATTTCATTGGAAATGTAATGCACTGTTGTGATGAACCAATGTTATGGAAATTTTGTACCAGTTCAGTCTATTTTCAATGTGATTCTATATTTGTGTTTGTGGTTGTTCTTGTTCTTGTTGACTGTCTGATGAGACGCTGAGACGTCGGGCTAGGCAATAAAATAGAGGAGATGCTGTCAAATTTTTTGTAGAACTACCTACTTTTTGAACATGCATAATAGATGGTAATGATACGAACACCACATGATAGACTATAATGTAAAATTAGTGCCTGTTGTTGCAGCCTTCTTTACCAAAAATGTGAAAGCAGAAGCTTAGATACATACCTTAACTCCATAAGTCCACCATATCATTTCATATAAAATCACAGGTACAAGAGAGCTCCCCGGTTAGTAGGGGTGAACAAAAAACCGGCTGAACCGAACCGAATACAAGAACCGAACCGAACCGGTTGATTTTTTCGGTTTTTAAAATATTTAAATTCGGTTCGGTTCTCAGAATTCAAATTTTTTTGAAACCGGTTCGGTTCCCGGTTTGAGATTCTTTTACACGAACCGAACCGGTATATGTTATATACCTTGAAAAACTTAAGAGGTGGGGATCGATCCCCCGACCTCTGGCGTAGAAAGCCACGTCCTTACCACTAGGCTAGCGTGTCTGCTTACGTTTTTAGTGAGAAGAAATATATTTAATATGTACTCGTGAGTCATACTATATATATATGCTTAAGAGCCCATTTCACTTGCCCAATTGCCATTTTTCCTGATTTCAACTAAGAGTAGAGAGAGAAAACCCTACTCTTCTCTTCTTCTGCGCCGACCTCACTCGCTCTCTCTCTCTCTCTCTCTCTCTCTCTCTCTCTCTCTCTCTCTCTCTCTCTCTCTCTCTCTCTCTCTCTCCGTCCGAGATGGAAGATCGACGATCAGAGATCAGAGATCCACGTTCTGCATCAACGCCGTCGACGGCTCAACGCCCACGGGAACACCATCGTCGGCAACACACGTGAACACCATCGTTGGCTAACTCCATCAACGCCGCGACCTCTCTCGATCGGTACTCTCACACAACGTATATACATGTGTGTGTATTATTCATGGCTAACACCATCAATATTAGTTCCTTTTCCGTCCAATATATGTATGACTGTATGAATATTTCGTCCAATATGTATGACTGTATGAAACAAGTGGGTTATGTACTATGGAACTCATCCAGATCTTGTTGCTCGTCATGCGTATTACTCAGATCTGTTCATGTTTTTAGATCTGTTCATTTTTTCTGGTGTATTAGATATTTTTTTAGATCTGTTCTCTCACTCTCTCTCTCTCTCTCTCTCTCTCTCTCTCTCTCTCTCTCTCTCTCTCCTCGGTTGAACCGAACCGACTTCCGAACCGGGACGAACCGAACCGATCCCGAACAATCAGTTTCGGTTCTGTAGTTCCTCCAAACCGGTTTTGCTCGGTTCAGTCAAAAATTCCTCCGAACCGAACCGGTTACACCCCTACCGGTTAGCACTTGAATACAATTTCAGCATCTAAAAACCAGATTTTTGCACGCCTACAGTAATTTTCAGCAACCATGGCCTTGACTTTTTAGCACTTTACACTAATTTTTAGCACTTTACGGACACAGGATACTATACGGACACAAGTTACGGACACGACACTATACGGACATGGGATACAGACCCGGCACAAATGCTACATTCACAGGTTCCTAATGCTATAGTTTGACGGAAAAAAAAAAATACAAATACGGCATGAAAAGGATCCTTTTATACATAATGAAAGACAGGTTCCGATACCATTTCTATAGTAGTTCTAAATCCATTCATTCAACATATACATGTTCTGATACCATCAACATGAAAGATAACAGTACATTAATCCAAATACTTAAACCATAGTTCTACATTGATGCAATAATAAAAATTCATCAACCCAAAAGACATTGCGTAAAGCAAGCAACCAATTATTCTACTCTTGACCATTATCCTTTGCATTCAGCATTTCAGTAAAACTTGATTGTGCTCCCCAACCCTGGCCTGGACTTTCCAAAAAACTTGCTTGTCCTCTTGCCCAAAGTTGACTTGCCGTAATAGTTGATTGCCCTCCCCACACTTGACTTGCCGGAAAGTTTGGTGCAAATTGGGTAAAGTTTGTTCCGGTGGGGCATAAACTTGGAGCAAATGGGTACATGCTTCCGCCTTGTGTCATATTCGGCATCATGTTTGGCCACATTGATGGCGCCATGTAGCTTGGGTAACTTTGCACACACACACAAATAAAAAAGGAATTATGAATAACTTTAAAATGAAACAAGAATAACTATAAAGTTTCTTACATTTACATTTACAACACTCTCTTGTGTCCCGAACACATGATCGCCATCATCATGAAACCCTAGTTATCCAATTAGAGGTTATCTACGAATTGAAACAAGAACAGAGAGAGAGAGAGAGAGAGAGAGAGAGAGAGAGAGAGACCAACCTTTTTGGTGGGTCTCCTTCGAAGAGAGACGGTTTGAAGCTCGTGATCGTCTGATTGCTGCGTTCTCCGTCGTGTTGTGTTCGTTGCCGGAAGTGGAGGATGAGAGGGAGGCGGGAGGAGTTGCCGGTGGTGGTGGGTTTCGCAATGGTGGTGGGTTTCGCGGCCTTCTCGCTTTCCCGCTCACTTTCTCTTTAATGTCGAAGAACAGGGTAGGAAGCCAGGTTTTGAAATTTTCTTTTTCTTTTTTTTTCTTCTTCTGGGTTTAAAGGGTGGGACCCAGTGGTGACGTGTCAGGTGCCACGTCAGCTGTTGGAGAAGGTTGGAGACCCTTTCGTTGTACGAGTAGCATTTTCGAATGGAAAAAAGTTCTAGACGGAAAAGGTCTTGAATGGTTACACGTGTACTTCACCCATCTATTTTTTTTTAATAGATTTGAGGGGGAATAGTTTAATATAGTAAAGTTTGGATAGAGAGTCTGATTTTTTGAGTTTTTTATAAAGTGGCTTGCTAAATTATAAAAGGTATTTTTGTGGTTAAATTTGGTGTTTGTTTTGGTGAGGCTGTTAATGATGCTGGATGGACACATTAACTTTTTAACAAAAATAGAGAGCCAAAACCCAAAATAAGGCCAAAATCAAGCTCACCAAATGGTTGATCAAATTTGTTAAGTTTCTGACTTTGCTACAGTACCGCACCAAATTTGGTGCGGCACTGTTCACTTTTTTATAATTACTTTTGGGGAGTAGGAGTAGAAAGAAAGAATAGTTTAATATAATAAAGTTAGAATAGAGAGTCTGATTTTGTGAGTTTTTGGAAAAGTGACTTGCTAAATTTGTTAAACGTGTTTTTGAAGTTAAATTTAGTGTTTTTTTGGTGCCCCTGAAAAGGATGCCCTAATTTAACGGTTCTGAAAATAGACAAAATTAGGATTAACTGGAAATGAGAAGACGTAAGGTTTCAACGGAGTAAGTTAGTTCACTTTTTTTAAGAGCTCGGTGAAAGTATATCCTTTTCATCGTTGATACATTTCGTCGAACACTTATGATGCATTTCAACGAACCGCTAACTTCAATTCATCTCAACCAATGTGTCATTCGTATAACCTTCACTTTCAAGTCTCAGCTTAATGCGTCTAGTTTGTGATCACAAATCGAGCACTTGTTATCAATTTAGTGCTTTGTTCTTTGTGAATACCTTTTTTTGGTGAAGCACAATCACGACCTCGAAGAAAAACTAAATAACCCAAAAGTTACCTAATGAGCACCTGGAACTTCTGGCAAACCACCATGCGATAACGAATAGAACCTGAAAAAAGAATTAAAGAGATTAAGAAAAACAGATTATATAGCTTTTAAAAGAATTATCTAAAACAACCTTCAAAATTAGGCATGAACTTCTTCTTCTTTGTGAATACCTTTTTTTGGTGAAGAACAATCACGACCTCGAAGAAAACTAAATAACCCAAAATTTACCTATTGAGCACCTGGAACTTCTGGCAAACCACCATGCAATAACGAATAGAACCTGAAAAAAGAATTAAAGAGATTAAGAAAAACAGATTATATAGCTTCCAAAAGAATTATCTAAAACAAACTTCAAAATCAAGCATGAACTTCTTCTCATGTTTCAGAGAGGAGCTGACCATGAAGGGTACATCATTTTTGGATACAGAAACACACCAATGCCGTTAGCCCAAAGGCCGAAGCAGAGGGACAACAATCGATTAGCCGATAAAAATAAAAACCTGCATTTAGAACGTCAAACTTTGCAAAAGGTAAAAACAATACCAATTCTTCTATCTTAGAGTGATCGGGGACCAAAATTTTCATAACTGCGGATAAAATAGCAAAAAAGTAAAGATAAAAAAACTCATTTTGGTTGGAAAACCCTTCCATAGCTCTATCATCGTCATAATTTAAAAATTATCTAGCAAAAACCGAAAAGAAAGAAGTAGAGAAAATGAAATTAAAAGAAACTTGTTATAATATTAAAAGCTTAATTGTTGGCCCGTTAAAACAACTATGCAAGCTTGTGTGGTAGTCATAGATCATAAAATTGAGGTTGATTTACTTAGTGCGATAAAGAATTAGGTTGACATGGGAGTTTCATTACATCAAGTGAATAGTACTACCAAAACATGAGTCAATTTCCAAAGTATGTCCTTGCGTGATACCAAAAAGTATATATATATAATGGTAAGTTCATATTTTCATATGTTCGTGTGTTGATTATTGCCCACCACACTCCATTTCCATATTTCAAATGTTTTTTCATTTGAGACCATAAGCTCGGGTAATTAATGACTCAACGAAATCAACACGGCCAATAATTCAAGTATTTCGGTTTTATTCAAAAAAATATTTGATTTGACCATAAATTTATACTTGTTAGATTCGTCTCGCCGAGAGTAATCCAAAAACCACAAAATCTTCGACGCGAAAGTAACAAATGCAAAAAAAATTTGAATAAAGACGAAACCAAAAAACCATAATCCGGATTATTACCCAAAGCACCCCATAAACTTCGTATTTGTGCAAAAGCGTGATAAGAAAGAAAGTTACTGTATTTGAGATGGGGTTGCAACTCAGCCCTTAAACATGCGAGTTATTTACTAAAATGCCACTAAAAAGTTTGGTTGTGAGAGGAATATTTTTAGACCCTTGGATTTTGTAGAATGAAGGGTTGAGATTGAATAAAAAAAGAATAGTCTTTTGATATCTGCCGTCCCTGTTTTGTTATAGAGATGGGCTGCTCATTCATTAATGACTCACAAAAATGCAACAGATCAAAACCCACAAAAACGGACACGTTGCCCTAGCTTTGATGAGACTAGTGTATATATATATAGGTGTGAATCATTTCCCTTTCACCACTTTCTCCCCCACAGTCCCACACATCTCTCTGAAACGAGAAAATTTTGGGTGCTTGTAGGGTATATACACGTGGTGCCCTACACCACATCCGAGCCGTCCATTCACGTTTTCGACGGCTCGGATCTGCGGGGTATAAAATTGATCCCAAAATTTACAAAAATGCCACCGCAAATCCGAGCCGTCGAAAACGTGAATGGACAGCTCGGATGTGGTGTAGGGCACCACGTGTATATACCCTACAAGCACCCAAAATTTTCTCGATCCTCTGAAACCCATTTACCCACAAAAATGTGGTCTCTCTCTCTATTTGTCGTTCTAATGACTACTTTCGTTTGGGCCTTGGTCCCTCTAATAACTTTCTACGGTTTCATCCCCAAAATCCGCCGTGTCCTTATTCCTCGCCCGTCGGCGGCCATGTCTAAAAGCACGTCCCAGAGGTATCTGGTATATCTGTCCATTTGTCTCACTTTCTCCTTTGCATACCTCTTGGAAATGGGACTTGGGTACCGTGTTTTGGCTTCATGGGTTATTGCTCCTTGCTTGTGTTTGACCTACTTTGGTTTCTACACCCTAGCTACAACTTCTGGTGTGTCCATGAACCGAGTACTCTCTCGGGGTTTTTCTTTACTCCGTGGTGGTGGGTGGCTCAAATCCTACCTTGTTAGACTCACCTTCCACATTTTGTGGGAGGTGACTATTCACTCCAAGAACAAACCTTTGTGGTCTACGAGTCTTCTTATCTCTTGATTTCGTTCCTCAGTTTCGCTGCTCTATTCGGCCGACAGGAGGATGTTTCGAAATTTGCTCTACTGGTGAAACACCACTTGAGCATCACTGTGGGAGAGTCCGTCTTTTTTGGACACTACATGGGTGCAGCTGCCAGTTTCGTGACGTGGCTAGTCGCAAATGAAATACTCGTAAGACTTATTTATTTATTTATTATTCTTAACATAGTTTTACAGTTAGTTTCTCTTATCTCTCTCGTATAACTCTATTTTGGTTTTAATTTTAATTTTGCAGAGAGAAGGTGATCAGTTTCCTTGTGTTCTTGATGACCCCGAAGTCGCTAAGGCCGATGCGCTGGAAGAAGGTCTGCAGAAGAACGAAGGTGAAGAAGCAGCGAACAAAGCTTTGAAGGTTGTAGTCCGTGGTGGAGCTTCAGAGAAGGTTGTAGTCCGTGGTGGAGCTTCAGAGATTGTTGAAGTCGATGATGATTGTTGAAGTCGATGAAGACGCTGATGATAACAAGAAAGATTAAGATTTCCAGATTGTGTTTTCGTTGTTTTTTTTTTTTTCTTTTTTTTTCCTGTTTTCTTGTCTTTGCTTCTAGTTTCTACCATCAGTGAGGTTGGTTTTACCACTCACTCTGGTGCACTATCCTTAAGGCTTAAAGCCAATTCTTAACTTAAAACCAATTTTTGGTACTTCTTCTAATTATGCGTGATGATTCACTAGTAAACAATCAAAAAACAAAATGGAGGTAAATGTGATAGAATTACTCCTAAATACTTCCAAAAAAAAGTTTGGATGTAGAAGATAAAAAGAATAGTATAGCTTTCATTTTATTTATTTATTTTTCTTTGGATCAATTATAGCTTTCATTTTGTTTGATCAAAAAATGCACATTTCTATACAAGTAGCGTGCTACAGTAACTATTACTTTTGTCCCCTCCGTTTGATTCTTCGGCGTATTTATAGATTGTAGTTCCATATAGATTAATCATAATATACCTGAAAAACAACAATAACATAAGCAAATATTTGTAGTTAGCACCGAGGACTGTAAACGAACCGAGTTGTTCGTGAATAGCCTGCAGCTTCATCGTTTTGTAAACGAGCTGAGTTTAACAATCTATGGCTCTCGACTCAAAGTTCGACTCGTTCATGTAGACTCGTTTAGTAAATAAATTTGGCTCGGCTCGTTAATGGCTCGGCTCACTTTCAGACATTGTAAAATTGCAATGTTGTCTACGAAAGAATAGATAGATAATTGATTCATATTGTAAATGGATAGATAAAATGATAACCAAGAAAACGTGTTTATAAAAAGGGAAGTGATAATCCCTGCCTTAAATAAAGGGAAATGATAATGGCAAATTTGTTTTTAATACTGCCAAAAAAAAATTGCACTAAAGACTTGTAGCTTATACACCGTACAAATGTTTCATGCACTACGTTTTTTATAGTATATTTTACAAAAATAATTTTGATATTAACAATAACATAAAAAAATAGAGATTGGCCTCATCAATATCAAGACAAGTTGTGTAAAAAAGGCTGTTCCGTAGGAAAAGGTCATTCGGAGTCGAGAAAACCAGAAAAGTTTGGCCACAATTTTCAGTAGAAAAATGTTACTTACTTTGAGCCAAGATTAAACTAGAAAAGTCTGGCCACTTTTTCTGTTTCACCATTTGGGAATGTTTTGCTCTCTCTAATTTCGTTTGTATCCGTTCCATAAATGAAACTCTATGCACCCTTCAAATTTTTATTCTTTTAACATCCACCCTTCATATCTTTTGTCCCCATCTAAGATGAATACTGCTATAGTATAGCTTAATTTGTAGGCCCACCTAGGGTTGCAAACGAGCCGAACCGAGCTTTGTGGTGTTCGGACTCGGCTCGTTTGCTTAATGAGCCAAAAAATCGAGCTCAAGCTTGGTTCGGTAGTAAACGAGCCGAGCCAGACTAATTTACTTAACGAGTCTCTTTAAACGAGCCGAGCCTATTAAAGGAGCCGAGTTTTTACGAGTCGAGCCGAGTTTTCGCGAGTTGAGCTCGGCTCGTATAGTAAACGAGCCCAAAACTCGAGCTCAAGCTCAGCTCGATTAGTAAACGTGTTAGATATTTTTGGCACTTTCCGGGTTTGTCCAAAACCATCATTTGAATTGTAATTGGGTAGATTTTTTAGAGGGTAGTTGCTCACTCAATTCTCCTCCCATTGGCTGCTCCAATTTGACCGCTGCGAAGACAATCTATTTTCGTGAGAGGTAAATGCATTGCATATCATGCATATTTTTATTTTTTATTTTTTATAAAAGATTTTATTTCTGCACGTTTGCCTTTTCTATAAAACTCTCCGAAAATTCGCTTTCCATACCTAAATATATATATAGTGATATCAATCAAAAGATTTTCTTTTACCTTTCCGAAAATTGTGTTGTTCTCGGAAAATTTGCTTTCCATATATCAAGGGATGATTAGCTTTTATGTCTTTCCATATGTGTATAATTAGAAGACTATTATTATTATATTTTGTTTGGAAAGAATCACACAGATATTGTTTCTTTGGTGGGGGACGGCATTTCCCTTACCTATAAGGGATCAAAATCTTGATAACTTAATGCACATTTTTTAAACGGCAAAAGAGAGACTAATATTTGGTATGCCTGAAAGATTTTATTCTATTTATTTTGGAAAAGAAATCAACGATAATTTGGTTTTGCCATGGACACAGTCGTCTCATCTTTCCTATATATATGGGTCACTACCATTGAAATTGTATGCACATTTTTTCCGTAAAGAAGAAAACCGAGAGACTATATTATTGTGCATTAGTATTTTGAATCACATTTTTTTTACGGGAAATATCGAGAGAGACTATATATATTTTTATTGTGCTTTTAGTTTTTTTTTTTTTAAGAAAACACTTTTCATATCATATCATTTGGTGTTCGTGTTTCGTGCTGCCGTATACTGCTGTGGCCGAATCTTTTGGAGATTGATTCGGAGCCGGTTAAATCCGGAGATCGGGCGTGAAGTCTGTGGTTCATCTATTGAATCTTGAAGAAGCTCTGGGAGCATCGGAGATTGGCGAGAATAGGTAAAGGCTTGGGGTAAGATTTTACTATTTCGCAATCTGTACTTCTTTTTTATTAATAGAATAAAGCAGCAGTGTTAGGCCGTGGTTTTGGCTTAGGGTTATTTAGGACCCTAAGTTTTTCCACGTAAATCGTGCGTATCTTGTCTCCATTTTATTTTCACTGCACTACTTGTGGTTTGGTTAAATTGAATTAATTAAGAAAATTAACCAGCTTTTTATTTGATAATTTTTAATCGGTTATTCTTCTTAAAAACTGGTAATTTTTATCAAAACTCCTATTCACCCCCCTCTAGGAGTAAATTAAATACTTCCGCATAATTTCAATTGGTATCAGAGCTTGGTTGCTCTGTTTAGGTTTAACCGCCTGAGTTTAATCCTGGTTATAAATGGACATGAATGCGCCACGAGAGGGTGCCTCAAACTCGAGGCCACCCTTTTTCGACGGTAACGATTATCCGTATTGGAAAGCCCGTATGACCACACATTTGAGTTCCCTAGGAGTTAGGGTTTGGAGATCTGTTAGGTACGGCTATGAGGCCCCAACCATAGAAGATGCTACAACTAAAAAAATGAGGCTAAAGGAGGACACTGAGTGGATTTCTGCTGACAATGAGAGTTTTGAGGCAAACTCCAAGGCCTTAGGAGCCATCTATGGTGCTTTAAGTAAAACTGAGTTTAGTCGTATTTCTGCATGCACCACTGCGAAAGAGGCTTGGGATATACTCCAAGTCACCCACGAGGGTACTAAAACTGTTAAAACTTCAAAACTACAAATGCTTACGACACGTTTTGAAGAATTGAGAATGCAAGAAGACGAAACTTTTGATAGTTTTATCACTAAATTGAGTGACATCGTTAATTCCTTTCATGCATTAGGAGAACCAATCTCAAATCTTAAAGTTTGTCAAAAAGTGCTTAGGTCCCTTCCCGAGAGATTTAGGGCTAAGGTAGTTGCTATCGAAGAGAGTGATAAAGTTGATGACATTCTTTTTGAGGAACTTGTTGGTAAACTTCAAACATTTGAATTGAATCATCTTTCGAAGAAACCTGCATTAAAGCCTAATAAAAGCATAGCTTTTAAAACTTCTAAAGAAGAATCCTCTGTGACACAAGAGAGTGACGATGATCTTGATGAAGAGGAGCTTGCCTCTCTCGTTAAAAAATTCAAAACATTTGTCAAGTTCCGTAAATCTGAAAATTTTCCGTCTTCAACTAGTAGGGGTAAAAATTATAATTATAGGGATAATGAAAAGAAATCTTTTATAGATAAATCCAAGAAACCCCTAGGCATACAATGTCACGAGTGTCATGGTTTTGGGCATATTCAGGCAGAGTGTGCAAACACTCTTAAAAAGAAAGAGGCCAAAGGGTATAAAGCTTCGTGGGATGATGATAGTGATGAAGGTAGTGATGGGGGTTTTGAACCCTCTAGATATTCTGTGCTTGTTGCCAACATTAACTCTCCCACATCCCCTAAAACAGTTGATCTTTCTACAACAATTAGCGATGATAGTAAATATGTTTCGACTGACGAAGATTGTGAAAATAGTGAAGATGATATAGATTCTATTCATGAGGCCTATGATCAATTGTTTAAAAAGGCTGTCAAATTAGAAAAGAAAAAGAAGGAACTCATGAGTGTCATCGAAAGAGTTAGTGGTGAGAGGAACAAACTTAATGAGGACATCGAATCTAAAGACATTGAGCTTGAAAAATTAAAAACCTATAACGCTAATCTGGCTGATAAGTTTGCCAAAATTGAGAGAGAGCGTATGGATGCCTTAAAAGCCCTTGAAGGGTCTAAGGATAGGATTCTTGAATTAGAGCATGACCTTAGGGAGGCCACAGAGGCTATAAAGCGTAATGAGTGTGGTGCAACCCGTATAGCCGAGATGACACGTACTTTTAGAAATAGAAGCGGCTTAGGGTTCGTTGATCCACCTTCACTGACTCCTAAGGCTAATGAGTTCGCAAAGAGAGAAATCAAGTTTGTGAAATCTGAAACTTCTAAAAATGAGGCGATGAGCGATAAACCCGAACCATCTACTAAATCTCCAACCATCACTAACAAGATTTCCAACAGTAATCAATTTCAAAAGTTTAATCCTATGATTTGCCACTACTGTGGTGTCCAAGGTCATATTCGACCTTTTTGTTATGCACTTAGAAAAGACAATCAGAGAACAACGGGGAATTCATTTGTATCCCCTGTTAATAAAAGTGATTGGTATGGTCAACCCAATGTGGGGAGACCTCAAGTTGTGCGACAGTCTCCCAAAAATAATAAAAATGAGAATTTTCAAAAGAAATTGGGTCAGTTGGCAATTCAAACTTCTCACCTCATCGAGGAAATTAAGAATTTGTCAACTTTGGCTAAAAATAATGGAGAGACTGATAAATTTGTTGAAACACCAACCACACATGGTCACTTCTCACGTGCGAACACTATAAGAAAACAAATTTGGAAGAGAGTCGACGTCGTTTGATTAAGTTTGGTGTTGCCTGTCATCCTAGTATGTTTTTTTTATATATACACTTGTGAACATGTCTTTCTAGTTATTTATTTAAATAAATAAAAAAACCTTTCATTTTATTTTATTTATTTTGGTATATGCAAGTTTTAGGTTCATGATCTTGCATGTTGATGCTTTTATTTTTGCTCCAAATATTAAAAAAAAATAAACATAATAAAAAAGGGGCTTAGCATATTTTTTTAAGGATGAGTAGTCATTAATGAGACTCACGTAGATGTACTTCTTTGGGAATGCATGCACTGTTCTTATTAACTCCACTCATGAGATGCATTTGGACATTTGGTGTAGCATGTTTTATGACTCTATGATCGCCACCTTTTACACGTCTGGGTTAGAGAGATTATTTAAAGAAGAAAGTTGATTCTCATGCACCTGGGTGTGTCTTGTCTTTTCCCTAGGCGATTGACTATTTTGGCATCATTGTTGGATACAAAGTTTTGTATGTCATGCTATGCAAAATAAAAAAAAATACAAAAAAAAGGAGGAAAAGAAAAAGAAAATACATTTGTTGTGGTTGAGATAAAATGTCTATCCGGACATTCACTAAGTAACCGGATCATTCGGCTCTATCCAGTCCAAATGTTCGCGTAAAAAGGTGGATAGATCTTGTGAAGACATTGTATTGGACCACTTGCCTAGTAACCGGATCGATTCGGCTCTATCCAGTCCGAGTGTTCGCGTCAAACGGTAGTGGGGTAAAAGAGAATACTATATATATAAAAAAAAAATTGTTCCTTAGTTGAGGGGGAGTTTATATATATATTTTTGGGACATCTTTAGTATCGATGGGTGCTCAGTTTGACTTCGTTAGGGGGAGAGTGCTTGACGGTCCAATGGTACATGAGAATTGACGACTATTTGGATAAGTGATCTTAATTTCTTATGACGTGTCACACACTCACTTTGTCATAGATTCATCTTGTGTGTTACACTCTATCTTCGAATTCTCTCATTGAATTGGTTTAATAAAAATTTGTTCATGCACTCTTGAATTTTGTCCTATTGTCTGAGCCTCATCTTTGAATACTTGTTCGTCGGATTATATGTTGCATTGCCACTTTGTTTTATTAAAAAAAAAAATGGGTATCTTTGGTCATTATGGTGTTAAATTCCATTCGCTGCATTTCTCTTATAGCCATATTGCCTATGTCATTCTTGTTTTTGCATATCATATAAGTCTCTCGTATGCTTTCTAGTTGCACGGGTCTCACCTTGGAACCGTCAATTCCTTTGTTTTTCCGTGACAAAAAGGGGGAGAATTTTCAAGTACTACTGTTTCTTTGGGGAGATATTTATAAGGGAAGAGTTTATTATATATGCTAACCCATTCTTTTTTTTTTTGTAACATATCCTTGGTCGCATAGTTTTTGTTGAGCTGTCTTTGCAGGTATTGAAAAATCAACTCAAGTTTCATTGGATAGACCTAGTTTAGGATAGTGTTTGTTTCCTTCAATTGTAATTTTCGATTTTGTTCTAGTGCAGTTGGTTTTGTCCCGGAAATGCCAAAGGGGGAGATTGTTAGATATTTTTGGCACTTTCCGGGTTTGTCCAAAACCATCATTTGAATTGTAATTGGGTAGATTTTTTAGAGGGTAGTTGCTCACTCAATTCTCCTCCCATTGGCTGCTCCAATTTGACCGCTGCGAAGACAATCTATTTTCGTGAGAGGTAAATGCATTGCATATCATGCATATTTTTATTTTTTATTTTTTATAAAAGATTTTATTTCTGCACGTTTGCCTTTTCTATAAAACTCTCCGAAAATTCGCTTTCCATACCTAAATATATATATAGTGATATCAATCAAAAGATTTTCTTTTACCTTTCCGAAAATTGTGTTGTTCTCGGAAAATTTGCTTTCCATATATCAAGGGATGATTAGCTTTTATGTCTTTCCATATGTGTATAATTAGAAGACTATTATTATTATATTTTGTTTGGAAAGAATCACACAGATATTGTTTCTTTGGTGGGGGACGGCATTTCCCTTACCTATAAGGGATCAAAATCTTGATAACTTAATGCACATTTTTTAAACGGCAAAAGAGAGACTAATATTTGGTATGCCTGAAAGATTTTATTCTATTTATTTTGGAAAAGAAATCAACGATAATTTGGTTTTGCCATGGACACAGTCGTCTCATCTTTCCTATATATATGGGTCACTACCATTGAAATTGTATGCACATTTTTTCCGTAAAGAAGAAAACCGAGAGACTATATTATTGTGCATTAGTATTTTGAATCACATTTTTTTTACGGGAAATATCGAGAGAGACTATATATATTTTTATTGTGCTTTTAGTTTTTTTTTTTTTAAGAAAACACTTTTCATATCATATCATTTGGTGTTCGTGTTTCGTGCTGCCGTATACTGCTGTGGCCGAATCTTTTGGAGATTGATTCGGAGCCGGTTAAATCCGGAGATCGGGCGTGAAGTCTGTGGTTCATCTATTGAATCTTGAAGAAGCTCTGGGAGCATCGGAGATTGGCGAGAATAGGTAAAGGCTTGGGGTAAGATTTTACTATTTCGCAATCTGTACTTCTTTTTTATTAATAGAATAAAGCAGCAGTGTTAGGCCGTGGTTTTGGCTTAGGGTTATTTAGGACCCTAAGTTTTTCCACGTAAATCGTGCGTATCTTGTCTCCATTTTATTTTCACTGCACTACTTGTGGTTTGGTTAAATTGAATTAATTAAGAAAATTAACCAGCTTTTTATTTGATAATTTTTAATCGGTTATTCTTCTTAAAAACTGGTAATTTTTATCAAAACTCCTATTCACCCCCCTCTAGGAGTAAATTAAATACTTCCGCATAATTTCAAAACGAACCGAACCGAGCCGAGCCTTAACGGCCCGAGCCGCGAGCTTCTCGCGAACAGCTCGGCTCATTTGCAGCCCTAGGCCCACCCAATGCCACGTATGAATTGCTAGACACAAGCTAACTTTTATACTAGAAAATTGGAATCTTTGACAAACATTTTTCTAAAAAGACACAAAAATTTATTAAAGAAACTCGACAATGGTACATCAAGCAAAGTGAGCGGATAGATCCTCGAAGACATGACAAATCATGAATTTAGAGAACAATCCGAACAAAAGAAAAAAACATCCACAAATAATTGGATGAGAAAAGACAACAGAATTGACTTTAGCAAATGGTAAGGAAAAAGCGAAATTCCTTTTGGATGCAATTTCTTGATTCAGGCTTTACCAGGATCCTCCCCTCTGTCATTTCCTTATGCTTGTAGATTGATTTTCTTGTTGTAAGGTCTGTTGACCAACTGATGATGTTGTTTTTTCGGTGTATTTTGCTGGATGGCGTCTTGCCATCTGTGAGCGGCATATGGTTTTCTATTTCATGGGTTGGGATGTGTAGTTTGGTTTTGATGCCTTGTGCTCTCCCCTTTAATCATTATAATCGTTCCGTTTTGCAGTCATTAATAAATTTCTTTCCCTATAAAAAAAAAAGAAATTATATTACTGTGTATAGTAATAATAGTTTCTTAAACACATATTCTTCGAACCGTTTTCAAAATGATACTAACAAGTGAGAAACTTTAGACACATTTTCCTTTCGGTAATCCTACGGGTACAGAACATTTTATACAGAAAATGTACAAATCGCTCTTGGGGACCCACATTTGGGTCCCACATGAGTGATCCAAACCGTTCATTATTCTTAGAACATTTTTCCGAGGGGCTCCACAAAATTTCAGCTCAATCGGACGGTTATAAGTGCTCGAACCAAAATCACGCCGTTTTGTTCAAAATGAAACGACGTGATTTTGGTTCGAGCACTTCTAACCGTCCGATTGAGCTGAATTTTGTGGAGCCCCTCGAAAAAATGTTCTAAGAATAATGAACGGTTCGGATCACTCGTGTGGGACCCAAAAGTGGATCCCCGAGAGCGATTTGTACATTTTCTGTACAAAATGTTATGTACTAGTAGCAGGGTCCTTTTCCTTTGCTAGAAGCCTAGAACCACAAAATGCAAGTAAAATTATTTCCCTTTCCATGGGGCGGATGTACATAGGGGCTGGGGGGCCACCCGCACTTTATAAAAAAAATTTGGTTGGAACGGTGGGATTTGGTTGGAGCACTTCCAACCGTCCGATTGAGCTGAAATTTGGTGGGGCCCCTCGGAAAAATGTTCTAAGAATAATAAACGGTTCGGATAACTCTTGTGGGACCCAAAAGTGGGTCCCCGTGTGCCATCGGTACATTTTCGGGTCATTTGTATCGGTACCAGTAGCACTGTCCGGATTTCATTGGGTGTGGGAGAGTGTACGTCTTCTGGCGTCTCATAATTATCGTGTGTGCAGAGAGACTGCATTCTCTCTCTCTCTCTCTCTCTCTCTCTCTCTCTCTCTGTGTCTGTGTGTCTCTTTCTAGGGTTCTAGCAGTGAGCCTATAATGTATAGGCTACCACTTGAGTGCTTTTACCCGCCCAAAACGCTAACCTGTTTTTGTTTGGAGTTTGGACAACCAATGTACATAATTACATATTACTCCTAACCTGTCTTTTGTTTTTTACCATATAACCTGTGAAGTTGTACTATTATATTCGAGTATCTTTTTCATTTATTGTAGCGGGTTTAGGATAACAACCTTTTTTCATTTCTTGTAAACAATGTCCTTTTGGGGGAATATGCTCTTTGCTATATGTATCCACATCAAGTAGCTTGTATTTTTCTCCTTTTTCTTTATTATCCCCTTGATGTACTATATTTTTGCCAAATTATCAATAATTTTTTTTTCCTATTCAAAATAACATATTTACAATTTATATGAAGTATTTTATGAAAATTATTAAATTACATGTACAATATAAATTTAACTTATAAGTGAAGTGACAACTAGTTTGGAATATTTAGTAGTTGGGAAGGTTTGGAAGGAGTAACATTTGATGCAGTACAATGAAAATAATTACACACACATGTATAGTTGCCGTAAATTCGCCACAATACCGGTATCGGCCGGTACTACGGTATTCAAAACGTTGAGCCAGAATACTAATTATGATATGAATAATAACTTCTTACAATTAATTACATGCAAATTCACAATTTTAATGAGTCGAGCCATAATTTTGTATATATTATGAGAAAGTCTTTGTGCACATAGATTTGTGTGCACTGGTATTCGAAATCGTCTAATGAACTTGGACTCTAATGCGGAACTCATGTGTATCAGACAGTCTTGAATACTGAACACATTTTTGTGCTCGGATTTGAACTTCTTAATCGATGTACGTGCCATTACTCGCATTAAACTTCATTCATTTTTGTGTTTCGAATCTCGTCATATATAGCATGAGTTTTGCCTCTAGTTGTTGTAAATTGAAGGGGTACTTAAATAATCATCCTTTTAGTCACTTGAAATTAGAAAATCATCCTAAGTCCATTTTGGAGTTGTGTTTCCATCCCGAGATTCAAATAAACCCTAAAATGCCCTTTATATATATAATTATATAATTGTAACACATTAAGGGATTAAGTTGCATATATGGGGCGGTAGAAAGCGGACCATTTTCAAAATTATGAGGTCCTTTGTTGCAATTACGGGATTGAGGATAAAACCCAATCCCCAAATTTTCGCCACAACTTTAGAACCCATTTCAATCCTGTTGATTACGTCCATCCTCCATCATCCATCCATCATCCATTTCAATCCTTTAGAACCCATTTTCGCCTCCATCATCCATCCTCCATTGCCGTTGATTGACGTCGTTCATCCCCGTCCTCCATCATTGTCTTCCAATCCTGTTGATTACCACCATCCTTCGTCGTCATAGATCACAGTCGTCCTACATCGTCGGGCTATATATCCAACCAGAGGACTTCAAAAGCTTTTTGGAAGGAATTAGGTGCATCAAAGTCCAATGATATTTGTTTTTGCTGTGGTGGTATCAAGAATTAATGGAGCTATTCGATTCTTCGATCGTATTTACCATGATTTCTGGAAAATCCTTCGACTCTTCATCCTTTGATTTTCTTCATCCTTCGACTTTTTGCTCATATTTACCATGATTTGTGGAAAATCTTTCGACTCAACGTTCGTATTTACCATGATTTCTGGAAAACCCTTCAACTCTTTGTTCGTAGTTACCATCATTTCTAAAAAATCATGAGTATGAACTACTGATTTACCATGAGCACCTGGTCAATGTACCATGTAAATACTACATTTCTGTCCATTTCTATTTAGTTGGTTTTCGTGATTTTTGCCCACCTACTTGTTATTAGTTGTTATTTAGTTTATTATGCAATTTGAATAATTTTACACGGAATAAAACAAAATGGAATGTATTCATGAAGTTTTTCCAATCATGGTAAATCTAATCATAACAAACCATCGATATGGTAAATTTGAACAAATAATAAACTGTGACCATAAAAAACTGATTATGGTAAAAATTAAATACGTGATTTTTTCACGGTAAATATATTAAAAGAGTATGTTAAACCATAAAAATGAGAAAAATGGGGTAACTAATTATCTCACCACAGTCACTACCCCCTCTTTTTCAAACATCCCTAATAATCCGGTGAACTTCAACCCATTTTTAAGTTTTGACGGTAAACCACTTGATCACAAAAAAATCAATCATCTTTTGAATTTCAAAAATTATTTCCATTTTGTATTTTTCATCCTCTAATATATAGGAAGGGTAATAATGGTAATTCACATTAAAAGAGGATGAAAACATATTTCCATAAATAATGGGGGATGGAAATCTAATTTGCACCCAAAAATCGGATGGATATTTAATTACTAAATTGAATAATTCCCATCTTTGGTGCAAAATGTTGTACTGAGTTGTGAGAAAATTGTTCGGAGTACTAAAAATGATAATGATAGTGCGTTATATTTCCGTTATATTTGTTCAATAAATCCATGAGCTACAATATGAGATCAAGCCCAATCTTAATGTTGAGGTTGTCCAAGCTCAAAACCTAATTTAGTTGCCTACTTAATATTAAGCAATAGTAAAAAGCAAAAACATATACAAGTAAAAAACTAATCAAGGTTATTGTTCTCTTGGCTTGCATTACCTCAAAAAAAATCACAATTTCTATTTTTAATTTGTACTTCTTTTGATCAGCAAAAAAAATCATATATATAAAGAAGGAAAACAACGAGATAACGGCGCCGTAACCAAGCACAAAGCAAGGAAATGGCGGAGAAAACACATCTAGCAAAGAGCTTAATGGAAAGCAACAAAAGGGAAAAGACATTTTGTGCAGTCGTAATCTAACTTTCGAAGAACTCATTTTTAATTGAGATTATAATCAATTCAATTTTTCACCTCTGGCATTATTTTTTTTAATCTATTGTAAGAACATATCACTTATGGATTTATTTTTTATTTTTTGTGTGAAACCCATTTGTAGGTCTCACACACATTTTGTACACGAAAACGTTGTATCCATAGCAATTTGTATTATTTTTCTCAGTTGTTGTCGTACACATACTGGGAAATCGGAACCCAACGTACTCGCTCATCCCAGAGTCATTCTTTCACCATGTGTCATACCACACCACACCCAAGCCAAACGGACGATGCGTGTGTAGGGTACTTGCGCGTGCTAAAGATTCTGATGACCTATGGCTCTGCAAAACCAATAAATTGGAATTGGAATTTTTTCAATTAGGTGTTAAGCTCAGGCAGAGTGGAGAAGCAAGAGAGAGAGAAAGATGATGATGGACCAAATATTTTTGGGGAACCGGAAAAATATCTCGTACTATCAGAATGAGAAAGAGAGAGAGGGAGACTGGGAGAGAGACGGTGGTATCAGTTGTACTACGGGCTGCTCCTCCATTAATGTCGCATAAAAATCGGTATAAAAATACAAGATTCAGGCTCTATTCCAGTAAGACCATGTTCCACTAATTTGTTTTTTTTTATTTTTAGTTTTACAAAAAAATCAACTAGTTCTACTAATTAGTTTTTTTAGCTTTTTGGTTTTTGAGTTGTGTTACCAAATTACCCAGCTATCCTTGTACCTAAAGGATAAGGGGTTTGAAGGGGGTCAGATTCGTAATTTTACATGATTAAAGTGATTTGATTTTTTTAGGTTTGTGGAATTAAGTGGTTTTTTTGTGGGTATTTTTTAGTGGAATGGGGTAGTTTTTTAGTTAAAACAAAACTAGTTTTTTTTTAGTGGAACATGGCCGAAGGCCCCATTCCACTAACTCAAAAAGCCAAATGCCAGTTTTTTGTGTTTTTTGAGATTGGTCATCCCATCAGTTCAAAAAAAAAAAAAAAAATGAGATAGGTCATCCCCTCACAATACACGACATAAAAAATCACAAAAAGCCAACGCGTTTTTCAAGCTCTCACATAAAAAAGCCAAAAAAACCAAATTAGCGGCACACGTCAAAAAGCCAAAAGCCAACTTATTACGCTTTCGAGATAAGTCATCCTCTCACAATACATCACATAAAATATCACAAAAAGTTAAAAAGCCAAAAAGCCGAAAAAACCCAAGTTTTAAGTATCACAACCCCTCAAAACCCCGAAAAAAAGCTAAAGGAGTGTTTGGATTGCTATTTTTTCACATTTTCATTTTTAACATTTTGTATATTACTTATGCGTTTGGGTGGAATGATTCAAAATTGGTCGGGATTGGTCCTCGAAAGTCATGCCCCGAACTAACTCGGTCCTGGAAAAAATATCCCGAACCATTCGTAACTGAACCGATTTCTTTTTAAATCCTTATTTTTCACTTTTCTCATTTTAATTAACAAAAAGCCTACAAAATGTATTTTGCACATATCTCCCAAATATTCCCGTTTTGTTAGTCTTGCATCAATTTTTGAAATTATTAATTTGTCTTGGCTATAATAATTGAAAAAGTATATTCCGTATTGTTCTATTTTTAAAATCTGCCTCATTTGGGTGAAGCCGGTCTTTCACAGAATTGTTTGACTGTCATGCTAGTAGACTAGTACTAGAAATCTTTGGTTTTTTCCCCTGATAATTTTCGCTTCGTTAAACCCAATTTCCTTCCCTCTTGGGGGATTGATTTTTTTTCCTTGTGGGATGGGGATGGTATTTGGTAAATTAATTTCCAAATCAGGATAAAAGCATAGACACCACTGTGTATTCTTCCCCAGATTCGTTCGGGGGCTAAGTGTGTTGTGCAGCAATACACATCACAGGTAACCCGTTGGGAGAGTTTTTTTTTTAATTTTTTTTTTTTAGAGCTTGTTTGTTTTTTGGGGGGGATTAATTTAAACTCTTATCATATTTATCTCTATACTTCTCTTTGTATAAAAGAGGAAATTGTAATTTTTTTTCATTACATTTTCTTTATTTATTTGCAGAAAGCAAAAAAGAGTCGTTGCATTTTCGTTGTAACATCACGGGAAATAAATTTCTCTATGTTTTTATGTCATGAATTTTTTTTTCTTTCCAATTTCACATCGCTCTCAATTTTAATTGGTATAATCTATTTGTGGAAGTGCAATTCAAGGGAAGTCTCGATGTGCTATGACACCTATGTGGCAAAGCAATGAAATGCTGCCGAAAGGTTCACAAGTGCAATACACAAGATGATTGATGGGAATGGGCTGGTCCGTCTGTGATGTTTGGGTTGGGCATTTGTTTTGGGCTTTATTACTCCTTCCGTCCCGCAAAGTTTGTCACTTTCACTATTCCAGCCCTATGAAAAAATTGGTTATTTCTTTTAATGTGTAATATTTTATATAAGCAATATGGATCTCGTTTGATAGATTTCAATTAGATCTTTTGAACAAAGTTTTGAAAATCACATAAAACGTTATGAATTGAAAGATATAGGCAATTTAAAAATGGCATGCACTCCCGAAAGTGTCAAACTTTGCGGGACGGAGGGAGTATTTGTTTTTGGTATGCCCATTATGGATTTAGATCATTAGGTGTGGGCCAGACCTTTATTTTACTTTGGTCTTCAGTGTTTATGGTCTGGCCTTTGGGTGTTTTGGGCTTGTCCCGATAGATGTTTTAATTTTTCCAACCTTGGTTGGATTTCCCTCCCCTTTCCCCCATCTTGGTGGATTTCACTAATAAAGCCGATCAAAAAGAAAAAAAAGAAAAGAAAAGGGCTGGTCGGTCTCAATAGCAAGGCCGCTTGATCAGCAAAATACTTTATTAGTTTTCTCAACAATTTTCTATGGCCTCCGAGGTCCAAGAGGCCCTCAAATTTTTTTTTTTTAATCAGCAAAATACTTTTTTAATCTTTAGAAATTTAGAGAGATTAAAAGAACTAAGGAAAAAGGTATCACAATGGAACACAAGCATCCAGTTCAAAAAGAAAAAAAAAAACGGTACGGAAAGCTTCCCAACTAAGAAGCCCTCAATTATGAAATGACGGGAAGAAAAAACAAATATATTTACCCATTTGAAATATTGATTGTTAACGTTAACTTGAAAAGCTACTATTTGAAGTTTTGAACCAACAAATTAAGTTCACTATCATAAATATCTTTTCCACTGAAAAAGTAGTTGAAGGTCCTAGCTTAAAAATTGTTTCTCGTGTTTATTTATTAAAACGTTGTTCCTTTTTTTTTTTTTTTTGATCAGAATTAAAACGTTGTTCAACATCAATTTGCTACATAAACACTTTTAAAAACTCGTTATAATGTATTGAAGGACCTTTTAGTGCTTTTATGAAAAAAGAAGAGTACTTTGGAAAATCATTTTGAATGAAAAAGGGGGATTTTAGATCAACCACTTAAAAATGTCAAATCCAGCTGATTTCTCGCAGGGGCTCTTACCAAAATGCTAATGCGAAGGCAAGGGAATCAGGCACTGTGTACTCTCCCCCAGATTCGTCTCCTCTTTTCCGCTACTGATACTATCATGCTTTAACTTTTTGTGAGTAGACGAGACTTTAGTTTGTTCAGGGCTAAAGGGTGTGTGTTGTGCGTAACCTGTTCGGAGAGTTTTTTTTTTTTTTTTAATTAGTATCCATTCGGAGAGCTTGTTTGGTTTCTTTTGGGTTAAATTTAAGCCCTTATCATATTTATCTCTATATTTCTCTATGTAAGTATAAAAGAGTAAACTGTAATTTTTTTCGTTATATTTTCTTTATTTATTTGTAGAAGGCAATAAAGAGTCGTTGAATTTTCATTGTAACATGAAGGGAAAGAAATTTTTTCTGTGTCATGAAAATTCATTTTTTAAGTTTCCTTTTCAATGACACATTGCTCTCAATTTGGTTTAATCTATTTGTGGGAGTGCAATACAAGTCTCGTGTGCTACGAGGCGAAGCAATGAAATGCTGTACCTTAGATAGCAAAAGCCCAGTAGCAGAAAGGTTCACAAATGGAACACATATTTGTTGTTCGGAATCCAAAATGACTCTTCAAAATTTCTCCCAAATAAGTATAAGCTCGCTGAGTGTTGTCTCGTTTCCTTATTGCGCAACCCTTTATTATCAGTTATGGAATTGTTGCGCAACCCTTCGTTACTAGTTATGGAAAGAAATCATTCGCAGTTCATTCAGCGACTACAGAAGATAAAACAATGAAAATACACTCAAAGACCTAAAAGCCCAAATCTTACAATAACGCGCAAACCCCAAAACAAGAAAACCCTAAACCCAACCCAAACCCAAGTGCAAAACATCTACCACCGCCACTGAATGCCATGACTCCTGACAACCACCAAACCCCACCACCGTCAGCCACCGCCACCACAAAACCACTAGGACCACCATTGGATAACCCAAAAAGAGGCGGAGCCGACGGGCCCAAACAAACGTAACTGCCTCGGAAGCTCACCAAACCGATAAGCAAAACCTACGACACCCAACAGTAACCGCAGAGGGAGACCACGACAGCTTCCAAAACCACCGACACAACCTTTTGCCGTTAAGTGAAAGCCGGAGATCCTAGAGAAGGTCTTGGAAAAAGAAAACGAGCAGTCAAGGCAGTGAACAATGGTAGATCCACCAAGGATCAGACCAGGGGGTTGAAAAAATAGATTGGAGAGAGAAAGAAGCAGGAAGAAGAAACCCATACCGAAAGCCACCCTCATTGCTGATCGAGAAATCCATGCAGAATCGCTCATCAAATGGTAAAGCAACCCAAGAAATCCTGGACATCGAGGGCCATAACGTCGATGCAAACCACTGCTCCGTTGCCGCCGTCCAACTTCCTATCTTGCAGCCGATCAGATTTTGTGAAATAAGAGGGCAGAAGATCAGATCGAAGGGGGATGGGGGTAGAAAATGGATAAAGAGAGCTTGATATGGAGAGGACAGGAGAGGGAGAAAAATGAGACGCCTGGGGGAGGAGGCAGTACCTCCCCCCCCCCCCCCCCCCAAGCAGCAACTGTAATCGGCAGTGTAGGCCTGACATTTTAGATGGCCGAAGAAAACTCCCAATATTTGGCTGCCTACATCTTCCAGAGTTCTTTTAAAAAAATTCCAAAAATATAAAAATGCAAACTAAAAGGATACGACAATGAAAGATTAACTAAAAAGATATAATTGTAAGAGTTCTCTCTTTGTTTTGAATAATATAAGAAAGTATCTCATATTTTAACTCTGATTTGTACGAAAAATTAACTCAAAAAGGATACAACTATGAAAGATTAACTCAAAAATATATTTTTAAGAGTTTTCTTTCTTTGTTTTGAAGAATATAAGAAAGCACCTCATATTTTAACTTTTTAACTATGATTATGATTTGTACGGAAAAAAAATAAATCGTGTTAGTTCGATCGATTTTTTTTTTTCAATTTTCCATCTCTAGGATTATAATTTTTAATCCAATGTAATAACATATCACTTGTGCACTATGGTTGTGTTAGTTAAATGTAAAATTTTTCACAAAGTACTTGAATAATGTGATCTCCGTGATATTGTGGATTGGGAGAGAAAATAAAAGTCTCTCAGAAACATACGAAAGGATGCATGTACATTTATCTAAACACACACATAAATTTGTGGGGCTCACATTCAACACCACTGGTTAGTGAGGTCTCACACATATATGAGAGTGTGTACAAATGGATGTGTATTTTGAGTGTGGCTCTAGATTTGTTGGGAAAAATAATGGAGTTTAAGTAATAACAAAATAGAGGGGAAAAAAGGGAAATAATAGATCCGCTGATTTAAGAGTTGTATCTGACTTACGAGAAAGATTGGCAGCACCTAGAGGCCCACAAACCAACGATACTCTCATATACAAATGGATGTGTATTTTGAGTGTGGCTCTAGATTTGTTGGGAAAAATAATGGAGTTTAAGTAATAACAAAATAGAGGGGAAAAAAGGGAAATAATAGATCCGCTGATTTAAGAGTTGTATCTGACTTACGAGAAAGATTGGCAGCACCTAGAGGCCCACAAACCAACGATACTCTCATATACAAATGGATGTGTATTTTGAGTGTGGCTCTAGATTTGTTGGGAAAAATAATGGAGTTTAAGTAATAACAAAATAGAGGGGAAAAAAGGGAAATAATAGATCCGCTGATTTAAGAGTTGTATCTGACTTACGAGAAAGATTGGCAGCACCTAGAGGCCCACAAACCAACGATACTCTCATATACAAATGGATGTGTATTTTGAGTGTGGCTCTAGATTTGTTGGGAAAAATAATGGAGTTTAAGTAATAACAAAATAGAGGGGAAAAGTAATAACAAAATAGAGGGGAAAAAAGGGAAATAATAGATCCGCTGATTTAAGAGTTGTATCTGACTTATGAGAAAGATTGGTAGCACCTAGAGCCCCACAAACCAACGATAAGCTTTGCTTTTGAAAACCTTTTTGGATATTTCCAAAGTACCAAAAAAAAAAAGAAAACCTTTTTGGTCTTTATTATGTAGTACAGTATAACCAAAGTTTATTTGTGAGCACAGAAATTTGATGGGCTTACCCTGGCTGCCCTACATAAGAAAAATACAGAAGGCTAGATGGGCGAGGGGAGAACCAACTCTTGTGCGTGGGACTATGGGAGGTTCAAGTAGACACCGTGATGCTTTCTTCGTTTAGCTAATATGCTAGAGGCCGTAATTGATTTGACAAGTTGTTGTTCAAAATACAGAAATATCACAAATACGGAAATACCGTAGTGAAAACTCACCTAATATCGTCAAAAAACCATCCTCTGCCCCTGGACCTTACCTTCATGTCCCAGCTGATTCCCTTCGCATTGAATTATATATTGTGAACTAATTGAAGCCTTTGGTTGAAGGTCAACCATCGTTATCGAGGAGACTCTGTGATCACGACGACTTTATTTAGCTAATTGGATTTTTAGTTTTTTTTTCTTTTGGTCTTTTGCATCTGTGTTCACAAAATGCATACAAGCCATTTTTTTCACATATATCAATTAAAAAGTTCGAAAAAAACTCAAATAAGATAAACAACTTATTTGTCTTTAGCTTAAAGGACAAGAGGTTTGAGGAAAGACACTCTCAATGTTTTCTAAACTAGTGACTTTTAAGTAAAAGGACATTCAGTCTGACCCAGATTATTTCCTTCTCTAGTCTTTTTTTTTTTTTTTTTTTGTGAACGAGGAAACTTAGACATGAATTACTCCAATCATAAGGAATTATTACAAAGACGACGACGCATAAGATTATGAGCACTTTTGACAACTTGGCTCGGCTTCTCTAGTTTGAATAGGAAGGGTTTTGGGGTTAGAGCTAAGAGCTTTTTGGGCACCATGCGGCCTGGCTTTAAAACAGACCAGTGAACAATTCAGAGTTGAATTGGTTCACTGTGGCCTAATTGGAGTTGAATAATGTCATAATTATTTGAGTAGTATATTAATTTTGTAAAAATGAATAACGTAAAGAATGTAAACGCGAATGTACCAAACCTTTTCTTTCTTTTTTTCCCATCTGGAATCCCTCGTTACGTGGAAGTGGGAAAAAGGGATTAGGCTTTTCTCCAAAGGAGAGGAGACGTACTCTGACATTCCAAATTACTCCCAATCCCGCATTGGTTTAGTAGTAAATCTTGAGGCAAATGTATCCCTACTGTATCGGTTGACCCACGACCGGTTGTTACGGGGTCACCGATTCGACCATCCAAGCCGAACGGTGTTCTATAATGAAGTCGGTTCTGATATAGTAACGTTTTTTAGTCCAATCCGTACCGGAGCTTGGACTTGTTGACGGTCCAACCGGTTGAACTAGTCGGTCCGGTCTGGGTTTTAAATTAAACATTGGTGTAGCCTAGTTTTATCTG
The DNA here is from genome assembly GCA_963854785.1 of Vaccinium vitis-idaea. Classification (NCBI taxonomy): domain Eukaryota; kingdom Viridiplantae; phylum Streptophyta; class Magnoliopsida; order Ericales; family Ericaceae; genus Vaccinium; species Vaccinium vitis-idaea. Next base: position 39,351,839 of record OY978220.1, read on the forward strand.
CAATGTAAATGCGTATATGGTATAGATTGCAAAAAGGTATCCAAGTTTAATAGCATGTTCAACTATTTATTCTTCGGGTAATGGGTTTTTTTTATTTTGCAGAACGTTGGATGATCTTTGGCGCACATATTACTATGGCCAATGACATCGGCCATCCAGATTATTCAAAGACAATGGCTTCTAAAATTTTGTAATCCTAAGATATTTTTTCCTAGTTTAGTTTTGAATCCAGATTAACTAGTTTTTTTTTCCCCTAAAAATAGGAGTAACAGATTAGTATCTAGTTTAGTTTTGGCTTCTATTTCCTTTAATTAATTCCATTTTGACATAGATGGAAGGTACGCTATTCCATACTGCAATACTAGCTGGGGGCTATTGTATCGATTATTCGCTCGGCGCGCACTCTTCTTCGGCTCAACTTTGAAATCAGGGGCTATTCTTCCTTAATTTCCAAGCAGAGCCAAGAAAATTTTCCAACTCTAATGCTTTGGCAGGGTGCCATTATGTCATTACCTCCCCGCCGAAGCGGGGGCTATCGTTTATTACCAGTGTCGGTGGTTACAACTTATCACCCACGAAAGCCATTACTTGTGAAAAAATTCAGATACAAACATTGAAACACTGAATCAAAAGCGAAAGGAAAGAAGGCAAATTCATTCATTCATAGCAAAGAAGAGTAGATAACATTAAGTATAGGGCCGCGGATATTAGTATCTTCGCGAATAAGTTTTTTGTTCCGTAGGACCCCTAATCTAACACGGCGTACTTGTTTGGATATTTCAGTAGCCGTGTGACATATAGATAATGGCCGCTTTTGGCTGCGTCGGGCAATATTAAGATTAACATTCTCATTATTCATCCTATGAACAGGAAAAAAAAAATGTGTATAAAAAAAGACACTTGTCAAAAAAAAAAAAAGAAGAAGAATAGAATCAGCGGCATCGGCGTTGATGCTGGCATGAAAACCAACTTACTTTAAATTCTTGGAAGGAGCGGCGTCGGCGGAAGAATGGTCGAGGAGAGCGAGCGAGAGGGAGGGAAGTGGATGTAGAAGACTAATACGGTAAACATATAGACTGATATGTATATGTATCTATAACATTTCCTTCCATAACAAATTGGTGCAGAGTAACTACAAAATGAAGTTAAAAAAAAAATATTATTTCCATAAATATATAGACTGATACATGATGACATTTCCTAAAAGTAATCATCAATTACTTTTCTGCATTTCACATTTCACGTGTTATAACATCTCCTTCCATAATATAAAAGTCATTTCTTTTCTTTTTTTAATTTGGCATGTGATAGTGTATCAATTAAAATTTATTTCGATAATAAATAAAATCAGTTCAAGATCATTCCATTTTGATAGATATTCTATTAGAAATAATAAAATTAGTTCAAGATAATTCCATTTTGATAAATATTTTATTAGAAATTAGAAAAAACATGAAACTAAAATTTTGGATGGACACTTGTCGCGCTCACATTCCTCCTCGCGAAAATCCATTCTGCAATACTAATATAGATATTGTTCCTATTGATCTCAATTCAATCGTTGGCCATTCAAAGTAACGCTAATTAGAGTGCAGTGTCGCACTATAAGGCTGTAATACGGTATCTAAGCCATTGATCTCGCAATTAATGGCTTAATTAGATTTCATCTTGGCACTTCCATGATCCGAGCCGTTCATTGCCGAGCTCAACGGCTCATGTGCTGCACTACAAAATCCCTTGATCCCTTTATTACTCCTCCGTTCCAAATTGTTTGTCTGCAAAATGAAGACTTGGAAATAATATTATATTTTTAAAAAAATTCAATTTTTTTAAAAAATAATTTACTATATATCAACGGGTACTTCTAATTTATCAAAAAAAGAAAAGACATATTATTTTTGCCCTGCTATGCGTACAACACTTGTACAAAATTGGTGTGGGACCATTTTGAGATCTCACACAAATGATCTGAGCCGTTCAATTTGTTCAAAAAAATTTGAAGGGTTCTTGCAAAAAATAAGTTCAGCTGGCGGTAATCAGTTACCGGTATCCGGAAGAATTGATTTTTTACAGAGAGTCTACAAAAAAGTGTTTTATTTATAGGAATTTTGTACTTCCGATTTGTTAGTTCATTTTGGGATTTGTTAATCCATTTTGGGAATTCGTGTCACTTTTCAAATAATAAACATTGTCTTATAAAACTAATCGAGATCTATCAAACATGATCCATATTAGATATATAATTACTTACTAATTAATTTAAGATATAACTAATTTTTTATCCAGATGTAATAAAATGAGTGACAAACAAACCTGAATGAAGAGAGTATTATTTTTAGGTACGCGTTTTATGAACCGGACAAATATTATAGGATAGATAGTAGTATTATTCATCCATCCCACCAGGGGCGGTTATTTTTCTCAGTTGTTGTACACGTATTGGGAATTCGTAACCCACCGTACTCGCTTATCCCAGCGAGATGCTTGGGGAAGAAGTCATTCGTCCACCATGTGTCACACCCAAACCACCGCACCAAGCGTGTGGAGGGTACTCGCGCGTGGTAAAGATTAGCTCTGCAAAACCAACCAATTGGAAATTGGAATTTGAATTAGGTGAAGGGCAGTCAAGGCAGCACCTCCGAATAATATTTTTGGGAAGCGGAATGCGTACCATCTGAGAGAGAGAGACGTTGGTAGCACTGTGTAGTGCGTAGCATCTGTACTATGGGCTGCTCATTCATTAATGACTTACAAAAATACAACAATCAAAACCGAAAATGAGTGTTTGGGGGAATTACAGAAAATGAGTTACGGGAAAACAAGTTTTTGATTTTTGGGTGAAGCGATGTTTTTTTTTTTTTTTTGTGATAACCGGATCTCCGGGTCAACTTGCGCCAGTGGCGGAGCCAGAATTTTAAACCGAGGGGGGCCGACTTAAAAACAATATTTTCAACCAAAAAAAGTACTTAGTGCATCGTGTAGATTGTGTAGTATATTATTGTATACGACATTATTTTGTCTATTGATTGACAATTACAACACCCGTGTATAACAAATTGCATGCGTCTATGAAGGAAATTGAGAAAACTTTACATGACTCAAATAAAAACTATTTAAATTTTCAGAAATCTATATGCCTCTGCCAAAGGCTTGCGCGTAGCTCGATTAATTCTGAGGCCCTGGAGAATGGAGCTAACAACTGGACATTACCCTAGTGGCCGCAAGAGTTTGCTGACAAGGGAAATCAAACTTGAGACTTTAGGTGAGACCAAACATGTGCTATGCACGTATAGCATGAAAATTAAGATAAAAATAAATAAGAGAAGGTTTTAGGCGTGTATCTTCTCATGTTACATTAATTTAACATTTTCATTGCAAGTTGTCAACGTATAAATATCTCTATATATATTTTTAATACATATAGTTGAGGAGAATAATTCTTCCCTTCTATAAGATTTCTGAGGACGAATAATTAATTACTCCCTCCGTCCGGATTTGTTGGTCCACAAACATACTTTTTCAAGTCCGAAAATGTTTGTCCATTTTCAAAAGTTAAAGGCTAAAATATGGAAAAGTTACACAAAAAGTAGTGGACAAAAAGTAATGGAAAAAAAGTTGGAATCCCCAAAACGGACCAACAAATCCGGACGGAGGAAGTATTTTACCAGCGCTTTGTACAAACTGAATTGGTCGTGAGTTTTTTTTACTATTAAATTATTTTTTTGTAACGAAAATTTTATTGCCTAAATCACTTATAGCGGTTGAGTACATAATTGTAAACCAAAAACGGATATGAAATGGGGATCAACCAATACGCATGCAATTTTTCTTCTCACCTATATATTGGGGTGTAACGGTATCCCAAGGTCCGTTAAGTACCACGAAATTATGTACCGACCTGTTTTTAAAACCTTAACTGCTTCAACATGATCAGAAGAACTCTATGTCGTTTCTATGATCATTCAATTTGTTGCACACAAAAGCAAAAGAGAAAATGAGAATGAAGATGGAGGTATGGATCTTTTATGGTGCGTCGTATGTTGCTATTATTTGGACGCGTGCGGTGCACAAATCGAACAAAATAAGTGTAAGTCAAAAATCAAAATAAGTGAAAGCAATGAAGTGACTACGAATCGACAAACGAAATATGGTCTGAAAACCAACACTAATTTTCCTTCAAGATCCTCTTCAGTATAACTTATGATAATATTGTTCATACAAATCACATTCCTTGACAAATTCTTTAAAGACTGGATTGAGATTCCCGCGCAACATCACCAACAACTCCTAGTATTTGCCTTCAAGATTATGCACACTTTTATTTAAGAATGTATCACTTGTACACTATGGTTGTGTTAGTTAAATGTAAAATTTCTAACAAAGTATTTGAGCAATGTGATGTCCATGATATTGTGGATTAGGAGAGAAAATAAAAAGTCTCTCAAAAGCATACAAAAAAAAAAAAATGCATGTACATTTATCTGAACACACACATAAACTCGTGGGACTCACACACAACACCACAAGTTTGTGAGGTCTCGCACATATATGAGAGTGTGTACAACTGGATGTGTATTTTGAGTTCGGTTATAGACTTGTTGGGAAAATAATGGAGTGGAAAATAACAAAATAGAGGAAAGAAAAGGGAAATAATAGATCTGCTGATTTGAAAGGGCAAAAAAGAAAAAGAAAAAGAATCCTAAAATTGGCCCAAAATCAGAAAGGAAAGGGGTGGCGCCTAGGAGTTGAACCTGACTTGGGAGAAAGATTGGCACACCTAGAGGCTGGGGCGGACACATGATTTATTATCAGGGGGTCAAGTTTCTACAGTATATCCAATATAATGTTAAACCAAAAGTTCAGAGGTGATCCGTAAGAATCATTTGGGCAAGGTTGTAATTAAATTATATTACTTGGGGCAAAATATAGAAAATAATGTATAAGATATAGGTCAAAATTACCAAAATGTTGAAAATTATATATACACGGTAAAGAAATTTCAATTCAGTAGAGTTAGTTGACGCCGCTTGCCACAACATCGAACCGCCTGCCTAGAGGCCCACAATCCAAGTTGACGATATTCTTTTCCTTTGAAAACCTTTTTGTATTTATGTAGTACAGTATAACCAACGTTTATTAGTGAGCGTGGACATTTGTTGGGCTTACCCCTGGCTGCCCTACATAAGAAAAATACAAAAGGCCAGATGGACAAGGGGAGAAGCAACTCATGTGCATGGGACTATGTGCAGTTCAAGTAGATGCCGTGATGCTTTCTTCGTTTATCTTAAACGCTAATCATGAAATATATTAACTGATTTGACAATTTGTAGTTCGAAATACGGACATATTGCAAATACAGTGGTGAAAACTCACCCAATATCGTCAAAAAAACCATCCTCTGCCCCTGGACCCTACCTTCATGTCCCAGCTGATTCCCTTCGCATTGAATTATATATTGTGAACTAATTGAAGCCTTGAAGGTAAACCAGCATTATCGAGGAGACTATGTGATCACATCGACTTTATTTAGCTAATTGGACTTTCTGGGATTTTTTTTTTTGGAAGACTTTTGCATCCGTGTTCACAAAATATAAACAAGCCATTCATTTTCACATATATCAATTAAAAAGTTTTAAAAAAGAAAAAGTCGAATAAGATAAACAACTTATTTGTCTTTAACTTAAAAGACAAGAGGTTTGAGGAAAGACACCTCTCAATGTTTACTAATCTAAACTAGTAAAAGAACATTTAGTAGTCTGACGTCCCAGAAATTATTTCCTTCTCTAGGTTTTTTGTTTTTGAATGAGGAAACTTAGACATGCATTACTCCAATCATAAGGAATTATTACAAAGAAGACGCCGCAGAAGATTATGAGCAGTTAAGACAACTTGGCGGGGCCTTCTCTAGTTTGAATAGGAAGGGGTTAGGGTTAGAGCTAAGAGCTTTTTGGGCACCATGCGGACATACCAGTGAACGGTTCGGAGTTGAATTGGTTCAGTGTGGCCGAATTGGAGTTGAATGATGTCATAATTATTTGAGTAGTATATTAATTTTGTTAAAATGAATAACACAAGAATGTAAACGCGAATGTACCAAACTCTCTCTCTCTCTCTCTCTCTCTCTCTCTCTCTCTCTCTCTCTCTCTCTCGGAATCCCTCGTTACGTGAAAAAGGGATTAGGCTTTTCTCCAAAGGAAGGAGACGTACTCTGCCATTCCAAATTACTCCCAATCCCGCGTTGGTATTAGTAGTAAATCTTGAGGCAAATGTTATCCTTACTGTATTGGTTGACCCGTGACCGGTTCTTACGGGTCATCGATTTGTCCTCCCTAGCCGAACGGTGTTTTATAATGAAGTCGGTTTTGATATAGTAATTTTTTTAGTCTAATTCGTACTGGAGCTTGAACTTGTTGACGGTCCAACCGGTTGAACTAGTCGGTCTGGTTCGGGTTTTAAAACATTGGTGTAGCTTTTTATCTACAATGTAAATGCGTGTCTGGTATAGATTCCAGAAAGGTATTGGGTTTTATAACATGTTCAACTATTTGTTCTTCGTGTACTGGTCTTTTATTTTTTTGCAGAACGTTGGATAATCTTTGGCGCATATAATACTATGTTCAATGACATCGGCAATGCAAATTATCCGAAGAGAATGACTTCTAAAATTTTGAATCCTAAACTATTTTTGTTTAGTTTAGTTTAGAATCTAGATTTTACTAGTTTTTTTAATCTAGATTAACTAGATTATTTAGTTTAATTTTGGTTTCTGTTTCCTTCAATTAATTCCATTTTGACACAGATGGAAAGTACTCTATTCCAATTCACATATATTGCTCCAAATGATTTCAATTCAATATTTGGCCATTCAAAGTAACGCTAATTTTTGTGATCCTGCCCTGAAAACATTATTTCAGGCCCATTGATCTCAGGTGATTCATAGCCTTTGTAGGTAATTTACACTTTATTACCTCCTCCTTTCCAACTTGTTTGTTTAGTCCATAAGACGAGAACTTGGAAATAAGGAGTATAAATTTTAAAGAATTTTTTTTTTTGACAATTTATTAGATATCAAGGAGTATTTTTAATTTATGAAAAAAAGTATGGAATTTTTCTTTAAAAAGACTTACTTTCGCCCTGCTATGCGTACAACACTTGTACAACATTTGTGCGGGATCATTTTTGAGGTCCCACACAAATGATCTGAGTCATTCAATTTGTTCAGATTTTTTTTTGAAGGGTTCTTGCAAAAAATCAGTTCAGCTGGATATCGGTATATGCTTGATTCATACGTTCTTTTTTCGGACTCTAATCGTACGGACCCAAAAAAAGAAGAAAAAGGAGAACGTATGGATCAAGCACTAACCGATATCTGGAAAAAATGGTTTTTTTACAAAAAAATTCTGAACAAATTGACAAGCTCGAAATATTTATGTGGGATCTCAAAATTGGGTCCCACACATGTACCCCCACTCAACTTTAGTTAGTTTTTATTATTATTTTATTTTATTTTTAAAGTTACCAAAAAGAAGATGTTGCTGTATATGCAGATGTAGCACATCTACATATCAAATAATCTGGCTTCTGGAGTAGCGATGCCATCTTCGCCGTCACTGATATTGACATTATTACCGAGTGGAGGTATTCTATACTGTTATTGACATGCAACTTCAAGAATTAAATTCTCGTTTTACTGAGGCGAATGGTGTGTTGTTACTTTGTGTGGCATGTTTGGATCTATGCAACTTGTTTTTTAATTTTGACAAGAAAAAGTTGCTTCGTCTTGCTGAGTTTTATTCTAAAGAATTTTCTCTGGTTGAGCTTATGGGGCTTCACGATCAACATGATATGTACCTTTTTGGCATGTGTGGGATATTTTTTTTTATTGTGCGTATGTTTTGTTTTTTGTTTTTTTGCTTATGTATAGAAACCTTTAGAAGTATCTATATTGTAAGTCTTATTGCATAAGGTAAAAAAAAATAGTTTTGTATTGTTAAATTCATGCTTAAGCTTAGTAGAATTTGGTGCCCCCATTATAGTGAATTTCAAGATCCGTCCCTGGTCCCACACACGAGTTGGACAAGTGTTTTAACCATATAGCAATTTTGTTTTTTTTTTAAGTTCACGTTTTGTGAACTGAACAAATATTTTGGAACGGAAGGAGTATTATTCATCCCACGAGGAGCGGTTATGGGATGCTCATTCATTAATTTCTCAGAAAAATACAACAATCAAACCCCACCAAAATAAGAGTGTTTGGATTGCAAATTTTCACATTTTCATTTACTATATGTAGGCATTCTTGGTGTTTGGGGGAAATTACCGAAAATGGGTTACGGGAAAACAAGTTGATGCAGGACAATATACCAAGGGTTTTAATGTATGGAAACGTTATTTTATTAAAATATTAATTTAGGATATTTTAATTTTCTGCCACTTGTTTTGGCAAATTTTAGGGAATAATATTAGTAGCAAATCTTATTTAGTGGTGCCTGTTTAGCACAATTCTAGTTTCCTATTTTCTAATTTTCTAGACTTTTATTTCCTTATTTTGTTTTCCTTTGTCCCTACTCTAAGTTATATTCTTGGTAGCCAAACATTACCTTATTAGCTAGGCCTACTACTAGTATAAATAAGGATGTAAGCCTATGGCATGTATCATCTTCCAATTAATAAACAAACTTTGAGAATTGTCTCACTTTTTCTTGTGGATTCAAGAACTCTCGTGGATTCGAGAACCTATCTCGTTTGGAATAGTACGCTAACTATTCTCTCGTGAATTCCGCTGCGTCAAGTGGTATCAGAGTGGGTTTTTCCTAACTCGATGACACAAAACAAAGTAGATGACACACCCTTTGACGTTGCTCAAAAGTATCCTGATCCGAGGAAGATGGTGAAAGAACAGCCAGCGCTGGGGCTGCTCACTCTTCGCCTAAACCAAGGACCAAAAATGGTTGAAGAGAATCGCGTAGGGGGATTTGCCAAACGCCATTCTCTTAACCAGAATCGGGAAAGCACGGTGGGATTTGCCCAACGCCAGCCCGGTAACCAGATTGTAGTTGGGAGACGCCCAGTTAATCGTGTGGATAACGAAGAAGAATCAGAACTTGAAGTTGACGAGGAACCAGAAGTAGAAGGGGAGCGAGTAAATTGTGTGGTGCAAAGGGTGCTGTTTGCACCAAAATCAGAAGATAACAACCAGCGGCACAACATCTTTCGATTAAGTTGTTCGATCAACAAGAAGGTTTGTGATCTGATTGTGGACAATGGAAGTTGTGAGATGGAAAAAAGTCCACTGTCACTTCGCCAATAAAGGGGGTCAAACCCTCAAGCCAAGCCCGGTCCGACAAGCAAGTAGGAGGCTCTGCCATGACACTATCAGATGCTTTGGGCGCTAGTTTTAGTTGTCATTCGTAGGTTTGGCGAGGAGGCTAGTGGACCATTTGAAGTTGCCGACAGAACCCCATCCTTCACCTTACAACATTGGATGGGTAAAGAAAGGCCCTATAGCGAAGGTATCTGAAGTCTGTAAACTTCCTCTTTCAATTGGTAAATTTTATAAAGCTTATGTTATATGTGATGTTATCAAGATGGATGCTAGCTATGTGCTGTTAGGCAGGCCTTGGCAGTTTGATGTTGATGTGGTATATAGGGGTCGTGACAACACTTATTCTTTCAGTTGGGAGGGCCATAAGACTATTCTTATTCCTTCCAGCCAAAGGGTGCCTGTCAAACCTAAAATAGAGCAACCATGGTTTCTAACTGTTGCTAGTTCAAAAGATGAGTTCGTGACAGATTTTAAGGGGTTTGAACAAATAAACAAGGCTGCGATTTTAGTGCCTAAGAAGATACAACTGTTGTTGGAGGAGTTTGATGAGTTGGTTACTGATGATGTGCCTAACGAGCTTCCTCCAATGAGGGATATTCAACATCAGATTGATTTGGTGCCTGAGGCAAGTCTGCCCAATTTACCACTGTATTGTATGAGTACGAAGTAGAATGAAACTCTGAGGGATGTTGGTAATCAAGTTGTTGAGGACCAACACAAATTTTCACAAAAGATGATTGATGCTGCCAACTTATGTGATGGCTGTATGGTCAAGCCGATTTTTCTAAATGGGTCGATCATTGAAGTGTTAACTAATGTCAAACTAGTACAAAGTCAAGAGAACCCGCAAAGTCAAGTTTACTTTGTTGATTTTCTTGGAGTGCAACAGTATGATTGAATTCTTAATATTCATATAATGGACCTTATCAATCAATTGAAGCATACCGAGAAGATATCATTGCAAGTAATTTTTGGTGTGGGACTTTTTTGGAAGGAAATCAAGCGATTGAAGTATTCTAAGCATCTTTTTATTTGGCGTGAAGATGACAGATTCCTAATGAGAACTCGAGGTCGAGTTCTTTTGAAGAAAATGAGACTGATGCAGGACAATATACCATGGGTTTTAATGTATGGAAACGTTATTTTAGTAAAATATTAATTTAGGATATTTTAGTTTTCTGCCACTTGTTTTGGCAAATTTTAGGGAATAATATTAGTACCAAATCTTATTTAGTGCTGCCTGTTTAGCACAATTCTAGTTTCCTATTTTCTAGTTTCTAGACTTTTATTTCCTTGTGTTTATTTCCTTATTTTGTTTTGCTTTGTCCCTACTCCAAGTTATATTCTTGGTAGCCAAGTATTACCTTAAGGATGTAAGCCTATGGCAAGAATCATCTTCCAATTAATAAATAAACTTTGAGAATTGTCTCACTTTTTCTTGTGAATTCAAGAACTCTCGTGGATTCGATAACCTATCTTGTTTGGAATAGTACGCTAACCATTCTCTCGTGAATTCCGTTGCGTCACAAGTTTTTGATTTTTGGTTTAGAAAGGAGAAGTGAGAAGTAGGGGGAGATAAGGGTGAAAATATAACCGATGAACCCAAATCGACCAGTATTTTAGGTTTTCGGTCTGTCTAACTCGAAACTCGATCCATTTCGATCTTCAAAGAAAAAAAAAAAAAAATTTTGGTTCGTCTCGGCTGCCTAGAATTCCGGCCGCACGAAACCGAAAGTGTTAGCCCACATATGACCGAACCGAAGGACCTGAGGTTGCTGCTCTACAGCCTGTGCATAGAATCCAGGCTGTCTGTTGTTTGGATTAACGGTCTAGATTTCAAACAAAAGAGAATAACTGTTCACACCAACAGATTGTTTTCAATCGGAACCCTTAAAAACACTTGTGAACGACAATAATTGCGAGCAACACCTGCTGTGCATAGGCTACACAGCACTAACCTGGTGTGCGAACCGATATTGTAGATGATTTTTGGGAAATGATTTTCACACCCCCCATTTTACAATCCACACTCCCTTTTTGTATTTATCTTCATGAATTTACAATATTACCCTTGGATGTATGAAAAATGTGTATTGAAAAATGATAATATTGTAAATTCATGTAAGATAAAGACAAAAAGGGAGTGTGAATTGTAAAATGGGGGGTGTGAAAATCATTTCCCATGATTTTTTTGTCGCTGGAATCGGCTGGATGCTGTAAAAATTTTGAAAACAAAAGGGACACGTAGCCTCCCTTTGATCAGTCTATAAATATAGGTTTCTAGATAGACCATCAAAGCAAGTCATTTCATTTTCACCCCCACACATCAGTGAGACCCATTTTCCCACAAAATGCTGTCTCTCTCTTTCTTTCTCGCTGTTACGCTGGCTATCTGTTTTGTGGCCATGGTCCCTCTCTCTCTCTTGGGTCTCATTCCCGCCCTCCTCCCTCCCCGTCCTCCTCGCCAGTCGGCCAACGCGGTTGAACATTTCGAGTTCTTTGTGGTTATGGTGTCATTTGGTCCCAGTTTCTTCTTTGCATGTCTGGTAGACACTCTACTAGGGTATGATGTTGCCAAGCATGAGGTGTGTTGGGCTGCGTTTGTTGCGGCTCCCAGTTTCGTTATGTTCTACTGTGGTTTCTTAAATCTAGCCAAAAATTGTGGAGCTTCAGTCAACCGAGTCCTCACTCATGCTTGTTCTCTTCTTCAAGGTGGGGGGTGGTTCCGGTCTTACCTTGTTAAACTCGCCTTCCACATTGTGTGGGAGGTGACTCTTCACTCGATGAACGACGGCATTGTCATAGTGTCAAGTTTCCTCCTGGTGTCGGTCCTTTCTTTTGCTGCTTTATTTGGCCGAAAGGAAGACACCTTGGGCTTTGTCGTACAAGTTAATCGCCATATGAGTATCTCAGTTGGAGAATCAGTGGTTTTTGGACACTATGTGAGTGCAGCTTTCTGCTTGATGCCGTTGATACTCTGCTATCAAATGATGGTAATACTTTTATTTATTTATTTGTAATATAGTTGTATATTTTCTTTGATTTTTTATCTCTCTGATTTAATTTTTTTTTTGGTTTTATTTTAAATTTTGCAGAAAGAATGTACAGATATTCCTTATGGTGTTTTTAAGTCCGAAACTACTTTGCTGGAAGAAGGTCTGAAGAAGGATGATGAAGAATCTTTGAAGGACAGTGATGAAAAAGCTTTGAAGGTTAAAGACGATGGTGGATCTTTGAAGAAGAATGAAGTTGTTGAAACTTTGAAGAAGGACTAATTAGGGGGGAAAGAAATGATTAAGTGGGTTTCTAGTTTTTTAGTTTCTAGTATCAGCAAGCAAGAAGTGGGTTTTACCATACTACTCCACTGTTCTTTTTTGTTATTTCCAACTTTTTTTTTTGGTTTTTCTGTGTTTTTTGTCTCTGCGCTATCGTTTTGTTGTTTCCATCAGATGTTGGTTTTACTGGTTTTACCACTCTGATACACTATCCTTTTGTTGTTTCAAGCAAGAAGTGGGTTTTACTACCATACTACTCCACTGTTTTTTTTTATCACGTGTAAACTATTTGCTGTGTTATGCTTTGTTACTTCTTTGTTTGTGTTGATGAATCAAATACTATAAGAAATTTAGTTTGAAAAAAGATTTTTCGGGATTCGGTTATTTTTTATGAGGACTCTTAAAAATATGTTTAAAATAAATTGAATAATTCCTATCATTTGCACAGAGACCCGAGATAAGTCCTAGTGTTATACATTTGGCATATATATATATATTCTTTTGTAAAAATTCACTCAATTCCTAGAAGCAAAAGAAGGAATAAAAAATAAGAAAATGAAAAAAAGGACAGCTGTCGTCGGAGGGGGTCTACGGGACCACGGCCGTACACATGGATCTCCACTCAAGGTAGTGGGAACATGAACATCCCATCTGCTGGGAATATCGACGACGTCGTCGTTGGTAATTACTGTACAAACTTTTCGCAGATGATTTTGTGGTTCACAAATCATTTTCTTTTTGTAAGTATAAATATCTCTATATCCCTAATGCTAACGTTAGCCTAATACGCATAGTTTACACTTTGTTTGATTTAGGTCTTGAAATCCACCTACACGGTTCTTAATACATTTTTTTTTCTCTCTCTACTCATTACATCAAAACACCTTTCTCAAAATCCAAACCGAACAAAGTCTTTGGTGTTGAATCAAATGTCAATTAATAACAACTTTTAGAGAATGGGTCCAATCAAGTGTCACATAGTACACAAAAATTATACTTTTTATTTAACGGTAAAATGATCTGAACCATCGATTGTAGGAATAGACGGTCTATATGTGCTCTATAGGGTACCTTGCAAGAAAACGCCCTAAAGGACCCCCGGGTTACCATTTGTATTTTGGTTCTCTCTTTTCTTTTGGTCAGAAGTTGAAGAAATAGCAGTTGGAATCAATTAGGCCCGTTGGAGCAATAATATGAAAAGGGTTATTCCCCAAAATTGACCTCAACCCCAACCCAAATATTGACTTAAAGCCAATTTTTAACGTAAACCAATTTTAGGTACTTGTTCTAATTATGCGTGATGATTCACTAGTAAAGGATCAAAAAACAAAACGGAGGTAAATGTGATAGAATTACTCCTAAATACTTCCAAAAAAAAGTTTGGATGTAAAAGATAAAAAGAGTATCGCTTTCATTTTATTTATTTATTTATTTTTTTTTTTGGATCTATTATAGCTTTCATTTTGTTTGATCAAAAAATGCACATTTCTGTACAAGTAGCGTGCTAAAGTATCTATTACTTTTGTCCCCTCTGTTTACTAATACTTCGGCGTATTTATATATTTAGATTCTCCATATATATTACTCATCATATACCTGAAAAACGACAATAACATAAGCGAATATTCGTAGTCAGTACCTAGGACTATAAACGAGCGGAGCTTCTCGTGAATAGCTTGCAACTTCAATCGTTTAGTAATCGAGCTGAGCTCAAGTCTTAGGCATGATTAGGAAACGAGCTGAGTTTGACAATCTAAAGCTCTCGGCTCAACAAAGTCTAACTCGTTCATATGGACTCGGCTTGTTTATAGGCTCGCTTAGTAAATAAAATTGGCTCAGCACGTTAACGACTCGGCTCGTTTCTAGAGGATGTAAAATTGCAATGTTGTCTGCTAAAGAATATATAGATAATTGATTCATATTGTAAATGGATAGAAAAAATGATAACAATGAAAACGTGTTTATAAAAAGGGAAGTGATAAATCACTGTCTTAAATGGCAATGATAAATGGCCAATTTGTTTTTGATACTGCCAAAAGGTTTTGCAACAAAGACTTCTAGCCTATCTTGATAGTAACAAAAACGATTTTGGTATTAACAATGGTAATTGATATTCACACCTCCCAAATCGTTATCAACGCTTTTTTTTGTCATTTAATAAAAATTTTACACATAAAAATTATACTAAAAGACAAAAAAAGAAGTATGAATAATAATTTGGGTTATGAAAATCACTCCTCTTTAACAATAACCAAAAAACATGGCACGCTCCATATTGTCGTCATCAATATCAAGACAAGTTATGTAAAAGACTGTTTTATAGGAAAAGTTATTCGGAGTAGGAAGAGATTATTTGGAGTCAAGTTTAAACCAACTGATCAAAAAAAAAAAAAGTTTAAACCACAAAAGTCTGGCCACAAATTTCTGTAGGAAGAGGTTATTTAGAGTCAAATTTAATCCACAAAAGTTTGACCACTTTTTTCTGTTTCACCATTTGGGAACGATTTAATTGCTCACTCTGATTTCGTGTGTATCCGTATCTTCTGTCAAACTCTGTGAACCCTCTTATCTTTTGTCTACACTCCCCATATAGTGATATTCCATATACACAGCTTTGTAGGCCCACCCAATGCCACGTATTTTGTACTAAAAAATTGGAATCTTTGACAAATAGTATGAAACTGGGATGTAGGCTAATCTTTTGTCCAAGAAAAATTCAATCACAATTTTGGACATCCTGACAAGTACATTATCGAAGAAATAATATTACTGTGTCTACTGTCTAGTATTATTTTAAGAATAGTTTCGTATAAACACATATTATGCAAACTGTTTTTAAAATGATACTAACAAGTGAGAAACTTTAGGCACATTTTCCTCTAATAGAACCACAAAACGAAAGTAAAATTATTTCCCTTTCCTTATAATTAAGTAGTATCCTTTCGTCTTTCCTTTCCTCTCTATTTAATGGAACCATCAACCAAATTTCAAGGGAAAAACTTTGTTCTCCGGTAACAGGCAAACTCTTGGATGAGTTAATGGAGCCAGGCATGGTGGTATTAATAGTAGTATATTTTTACAACCCTTGGGTCAATACTCAATCCCATGGTTGGTTGGTATGGTAAGTACCCACACTATTTTTTATGGTTCGACTCTTGAGAGTGCATAAATTTTTTAGTCAAGGTGTGGATCAATGTATGCTTTTAATCGAATTGAAAATGGGATTAGTTGCTATATAATTTTGAACTAAAATTTGTCAAACCAATTGATGTATGTGAAGAAAAAATAATTTGTTAAAAAATTACCAAAAATAACGAAGAACTCCTCCTGAAAAGGAATTTCGACCGACCCAAGTCTACCTGCCATCACATCTGCATAGAACATAGTTCTCCGTATCATCAATTGGTATGACAAAATTACGAACTAATCCCATTTTCAATCCGGTTAAAGGAATACATTAATCCACACCTTGACTAAAAAATTCATGCACTCCCAAGAGTCGATCAGTCGAACCATAAACAATAGTGTGGGTACGTAGCTACATAGTTCTCACATAACATAACTAGAGCGAGGGTAATGTGTGTGTATATAGTAGCACGCATTTCCCTTTTCTCCAATTGTGACGTTTGAGAAAAAATATAAAGGGTTGTTCCCCAAAATTGACTTCTAATTATGCGTGATGATTCACTAGTAAAGGATAAAAATAAAATAAAAAAGTGAGAGAATTACTCCTAAATACTTCCAAAAAAATTGGATGCAAAAGATAAAAAGAATATTTTGTTTGATCAAAAAATGCACATTTTTGCTACAAGAATAAGGTGCCCCCACTGGGTTGGATTCCTGGATCTGTCCCTGCCTACGTGTATCTATTCACAAGCACGTGATCATCGGTTTCACGAGATCCTCTGCCTTCCTCCGGCATAGTCGTTAGCGGCGGCGACCGGGGGTGAAGTTGCTTGAGGGAGGGAACCTCGTCCGCCATCGGCGAAATTGAGCGAGTAACTTAAAACACAAATTTAATTTCAAGAATAGTGATAATGCCCAAATTCTTTTTGAAAATGGCTACATGCTTGATCAATCCATTTTTGTTTATTTTTTCAAAAGAATTCAATCCATCAAGCCAATATTAGAATTCGATTATATTTTTATGAGAACTCTTAAAAACATGTTTAAAATAAATTGAATAATTTCTATCATTTGCGCAGAGACCCAAGAATAAGTCCCAGTGGTATACATTTGGCATACACCCCGATGAGATATTCACGTATATATATATTCATTTGTAAAAATTCATTCAATTCCTAGAAGCAAAAGACTGGGAAAAAAAAAGAAAACAGGACAGTTGTCGTCTCAGGGGGGCTCCACTCAAGGTAGTGGGAACATCCCGTCTGCAGGGAATGTCGACGACGTCCTCGTCCTACCAAATTAATTACTGTAACAATTTGGGTACAAACTTTTCGCAGACGAGCCCGGGATGATTTTGTGGTCCCCAAATCATCTTCTTCTTGTTTTACTCTAGGGAATTATACTTTATACTTAACGGTAAAACAATCTAAACCATCCATATTGTATGAAGAGACGGTCTAGATGTGCTCTATAGGGTGCCCTGCAAGAAAACGCCCTAAAGAACCACTGGGTTACCATTTGTATTTTGGTTTTTCTCTTTTTCTTTTGGTCAGAAGTTGAAGAAATACCAGTCGGAATCAATTAGGCCCGTTTAGGTTTAATCATGTATGATTATTTTTTACACCTCTTTACATCAAGTTATTTTGGATTGTTAGTTTCTATCAACAAGAGAAATATAAAAAAAATGATAATTAAAAGTTCTCCAGAGTAAAAAAATATCGAAAACATATGTAATTTTTCGGTTATTTTAGTCTCAATCAAAAAGAATATTAGTTTCATTCTTTTTTTTTTTATCTTTATATTTATCTTGTTGAAACGAACTAGTAATACACTATAATTCAACACAAAACTAAGGAAAATGCAAACTTCCGCTCTCAGAGCACATGATAATGTGTAAAAATTATATTGATATCCAAGTAAATTGTATTGATATCCGTGAAAATATATTGGTATCTGTAAAATGTAGATAGATATCCAAATTTATTTGTCATTACATTGTTATATATTATCCACTGCCTGATGAGCGGAGTCCAACACGCATTTAATACTCCATCCGACCCAAATTGTTTATCCCTTTTGGGGAATTCAACTTTTAAAGGGGACAAAATTATTGTCATAGAGTTCCAAAATTATCTTTCAAAACTGTGAAGTTTATTAAGTGAATGTAAATTGTTTATATCTTTCAATATGGATCTCAAAAATATGCAATATGAATCTTGTTTGATAGATCTCAATTAGTTGTATTATACAAAGTTTTAAAAATCATGAAAAATATTATAAACTAAAAGATATAAACGATTTAAAAATGACACAAATTTCAAAAACTGTGAAATACATTGGGAGCGAAAGAGTATTTTTTAAGGGTAAAATCGGAAGTTTGGCATATTTTGATAGTTGTTTTTAGAAATAAGACCAACATTTTGGGACATCTTAAAATAGAAAGAAAGACCATCAATTTGGGACAGAGGGAGTATAAAACTTACAGTATTTTCTCTTGTTTTTTTGAAGAGGAGACTACGGGGGTGTTCCACTAAGTTAGTTTTTTTTTTTTTTTTGAATAAATTGGTTTTTTACGATTTTTTATGTGATGTATTGTGAGTGAATAACCTGTCTCGATTTTTGAAAAAAGCAGTTTTTGGGAAAAACACCTTTGTTGTATGGAAAATTTAGTTCAAATCCAATTGTTCCCCTGCGATGTTTGACAACTACCGACTGGGACAATTAGGGTAAAGAGATTGGCACTCCCTGAAATTACTGTACATAAAGTGTTTAATTAGTATTTCTAAACGACCTGAATTCTATGGAAACCGACCAAAATTGTTCAAATAAGGTACGGACCGCATGACCCATTTACGTGTCCCGCACAAATAATTCGATTCGTTAATTTTTTTAAAAATAATAGCATGCATTGCCCTTTTCTCCAGTTGGGACGTGGGAGCAATAATATGAAAAGGGTTATTCCCCAAAATTGACCTCAACCCCAACCCAAATATTGACTGAAAGCCAATTTTTAACTTAAACCAATTTTAGGTACTTCTTCTAATTATGCGTGATGATTCACTAGTAAAGGATCAAAAAACAAAATGGAGGTAAATGTGATAGAATTACTCTTAAATACTTCCAAAAAAGTTTGGATGTAAAAGATAAAAAGAATAGTATAGCTTTCATTTTATTTATTTATTTATTTATTCACCATTTATAGCTTTCATTTTGTTTGATAAAAAAATGCACATTTCTGTACAAGTAGCGTGCAAATGTATCTATTACTTTTGTCCCCTCCGTTTACTAATACTTCGGCGTATTTATATATTTAGATTCTCCATATAGATTACTCATAATTTACCTGAAAAATGACAATATCATAAGCAAATATTTGTAGTCAGCACCTAGGACTGTAAACGAACGGAGCTTCTCGTGAACATCTTGCAGCTTCAATCGTTTAGTAATCGAGCTAAGCTCGAGTCTTAGGCATGATTAGGAAACAAGCTGAGTTTGACAATCTAAAGCTCTCGTCTCAACAAAGTTCGACTCGTTCATACAGGCTCGACTTGTTTATAGGCTCGCTTAGTAAATAAAATTGGCTCAACACGTTAATGACTCGGCACGTTAAAACTGCAATGTTGTCTGCTAAAGAATATATAGATAATTGATTCATATTGTAAATGGATAGATAAAATGATAACAAAGAAAACGTGTTTATAAAAAGGGAAGTGATAATCACTGTCTTAAAAGTTAAATAAAGGGAAATAATAAATGGCCAATTTGTTTTTAATACTGCCTAAAAAATTTGCAATAAAGACTTCTAGCCTATGCACCGTACAAATGGTTCATGCATTACATTTTGATATTAAAAAAACCATTTTGGTATTAACAACGGTAATTGATATTCACACTCCCAAATCGTTATCCACACCTCTTTTTTGTCATTTAGTGAAATTTTTACATATGAAAATTATACTAAAAGAGAAAAAAAAAGTATGAATAACAATTTAGGTTATGAATAACAAGTTTTCCCTAATAACAAGTTTTCCCTAATAAATTTTATCGCCGATCAAAAAAAAATTAAAAATTGGCCTCATCAATACGAAAAGTCGTGCCATTTTTCAAATAACAAAAATTAAGTACTTCCGTTTATCGTTTTTCAAACTTTTTCAAACCGAATTAAAGTACTCATTGAGTACTTTAATTCGGTGTAAAAAAATCGAAACATGATACACGGAAGTACTTAATTTTTTAATTTGAAAAACGGTAAGAGAAAGTAAGGGACTCTTATTTTGGAATGGAGGGAGTAGTATTCTTTCGTCTTACCTTTCCTCTCTATTTAATGGAACCATCAATCAAATTTCAAGGGAAACACTTTGTTCTACGGTAACAAACTCTTACATGAGTTAATGGAGCCATGCATGGTGGTATTACTTTGACAACCCTTAGGTCAATCCCATGGTTGGTTGGTATGGTACGTACCCACACTGTTGTTTATATATGGTTCGACTCTTGGGAGTGCATGAATTTTTTAGTCAAGGTGTGAATTAATGGTGGAACTACAGGGATAGCCGCCGCCGGATCATTTTATGGTTGGATATGTCCTTCCCTTGATTTGGTTGTGTTTTTTGTCTTTCTCAGCTATTTTGTTTGTACTCGGTAGGTTGTAATTGTCTTTATTAATGAAATTCTTGCTATTTCTCTAAAAAAAAAAAGGTGTGGATTAATATATGTATGCTTTTAACCGGATTGAAAATGGGATTAGTTGGTAATTTTGAACTAAATTTGTCAAACCAGTTGATGTATGTGAAGAAAATAATTTGTTAAAAAATACCAAAAATAATGAGAACTCCCCCTGAAAAGGAATTTCGACCGACCCAAGTTTACCTGCCATCACACCTGCATAGAACATAGTTCTCCGTATCAATTAGAATAAAGAAGCAGAATGCATTTTTATATTCTCACATAACATAAATGGAGCGAGGGTAACATGTGTGTGTATATAGTAGCATGCATTTCCCTTTTCTCCAATTGTGACGTTTGAGCAATAATATGAAAGGTTGTTCCCCAAAATTGACCTCAACCCAAAAACTGCCTTGAAGCCAATTTTTAACTTAAGCCAATTTTAGGAACAACTTCTAATTATGCGTGATGATTAACTTGTAAAGGATCAAAAAACAAAATGTGATAGAATTACTCCTAAATACTTCCAAAAAAATTGGATGCAAAAGATAAAATGAATAATTTGTTTGATCAAAAAATGCATATTTCTGCTACAAGTAAAGTTGATATTGTTTGCATGCTACAGGTATTACTTTTGTCCCCTTCGTTTAGTAATTCTTGCGGCGTATTTATTTTGATTTTTAGATTCTTCCATCTAGATTAATCATAATATACCTTAAAAACCACAATAACATTAGCGAATATTTGTAGTCAGCACCTAGGACTCTAAACGAACCGAACTGCTCGCTTGTTTTCGGCTTCAATTATTTAGTAATCGAGCTGAGTTGGAGTTCGAGTCTTAAGCTTGATTTGTAAACGAGCTGAGCTTAATAATCTAAAGCTCTCGGCTCAACAAAGTTAGACTCGTTCATATAGGCTCAACTTGTTCATAGTCTCGTTTAGTAAATAAACTTGGCTTGGCTCGTTTAAAGCCATGCTCGAGCTAGACCTCAGTTTTTGGCTCGTTTAGTAAACATGCCGAGCTCAATAAAACTTGGCTCACTTTGTTATTGGTACATGCATAACTACACAATTTCAAGATTTTAACACGGTATTTTCGAATAGAATTGCATGTAAAAACTGTTCCAATAACGACTGGAATCCAACCAGCCAAAAATACGGGAGTGGGGTGCTGTGCGGGGGCTGCTGTGCATCAAAACGACGCAGTTTTGACGTGTTTTTTGGTCTCCAAATTCGGCTGGGAAGGGCTCTGTTTGGGGTTGTTCAAAACGACGCAATTTTGTTTGAAAAAGAAAATACGGATAAGATCTTATCAACCATCGTTCCGATGATTGGTGGAAATCCAACGATGTCTTACCAAGCGCGGGCTTGAGGTGTTATGAAAACCTTAAGAGGACTTTGGTGGAGCAACACTCTGCTTGGTGCTAGTTGGTGCTAGAGTCATGGTTACAATGATCTCTCTATTGGGTGCTGTAGGGTAGCGGTGAACATTGGGTGACTAATTCAGAGTTTGGTTATATGTCTCGCACAATGATTAATAGTGTTTAATTTTGTCAAACTTGGGTCCTCATTTTTTATTTTTGCCCCCCACTGTTTGGAGTTTTCCGAGTAAGAAGTTTGCCTAGTGACTATTCTCGTGTGTTTGATCTAATCATTTGCATGTACTCTGTTATGAATCTGGAATTGGGCGACTGACTCACAATTAGGTTGAACACTGGAACGGAAAAAAAAAATGAATTTTCAACAACCCCAAAGAGAGCCCTTCTCAGCCGAGTTTGGAGACCAAAAAACGCGTCAAAATTGCGTCATTTTGATGCACAACGCACTGCACAGCAGCTCCCGCGTAGCACCCCCGCTTCCCAAAAATACACATATTATATGAAATCTGGTAAATAGGGCCGTGTTGCACGCAAGACCATCTCAAGGCCTTGTGATTCGATCGAAGATTGAGAGGATAGAAATAGTTTCATTCAATCAAACCATCAGGGTTAGGGCGAATACTTACCAATGACATACTTAATTGTGAATATTCGAATGTTGCCACATCATCTTTTGAGTATTCATTTAATGAGTTTCTAAAGTTAGCAATGTAAATTCTACAATGATTTATTTTTGTCCACAATGAAAAAAGAAGTGATAATGTTGGTAGTTTTGAGTATCCAAATGCCAAAATTTGAGTATAAATAAAAAAAATGTTGCTAACTTTGAGTTTTTATCCAAATGCCATTGTGAGCATTTTTTGAGTATCAAAATGTCAAAATTTGAGTATTTTTCTTTTTCAGTATGTCATTGGGAATGCTCTAAAGATATGTTTTCGTCAACCAATCGCTACGCCCGTACGCATATCAATTAACAAGCACGTGAACTCGCTCGTGACCCACCGGTTTCACGAGATCCTCGGCCTCCGGCACAGTCGTCAGCTGTGGCGACCTGGGGGAGAAGTTGCGCGAAGGAGGGAGCCTCGTCAACGTGTCCACCATCGGCGAAATTGACCGAGTAACTTATAATACAAATTTACTATCAGTTCGTTTGAATATGGCTACAGGCAAGATCAATCAATTTTTTTAATTTTTTTTTTCAAAAAATTCAGGGAAGAAAATCGATCAAGCTGATATTAGAATTCAGTTTTTTTTTTTTTGAGGACTCTTAACAATATGTTTAAAATAAATTGAATAATTTCTATCATTTGCGTAGAGACCCGAGAACAAGTCCTAGTGGTATACATTTGGCGTACACCCCCGACTAGATATCCACGTATATGTATATTCATTTGTTAAAATTCATTAAATTCCTAAATTCCTAGAAGCTAAAGACAAGGAAAAAAGAAAACAGGACAGACGTGGTATGTTGAAAAACAAAAGTTATACCCTAAAGCGGATAGGTTTTGTTTGGTGATTAATGGAATTTTTCTCTCTTTCTCCAAAAAAACGGATAGGTAGTAGAAAATGGGTGTGGGAGAGTACTGTACGTCTTCTGACGTCTCATTTCTCGTCTGTGATGACTGAGGAGAGACTGAACTCTCTCTCTCTCTCTCTCTCTCTCTCTAGGGTACAGCAATGAGCCTTGGCTACCACTTGAGTGTTTTTACCCGCACAAAACGCTATAGGTCGTTGTTTTTCGAATTGGAAAACTTTTGTTTAGACAATCAATATACATAATGGTGTGGGTAAAATCTGATTACCCTACTATTAGGCATAGCACGTGCCTATAGCAGTCACCATGAGAGGGTGAATGGCTCGACACCACATAGGGAGTTCGTGAGCCCTGTGCCGAGCTGTACTGACCATGAATAAGGTCAGAATAATTAAGTAAGATCATACATCAGGATGCCCTAGCTCGGCGTGAGACATAAAAGGATGCCCCTGATATGGCCGAGCTAGGAGGCTACGTGTATAGCTTAAACGGCATTCTAGAATGCATAATTCAGCTCGGTGCGATGAGCTGAGCTATGTACGAGTTATTCCGAGCTACGTGGAAGCACGGCACCGCCACGAATAAGGCGGTGAGACGTTCCAGAATATTCTACAGTGGCTCCTTATGAGACAAGGAGCAATCCCGTGAAATAAGGGATTGATATGGGAAGTCCTAACGCGATTAAGAGTATACCTCATACAGGAAAGAATCCTATATGGAAAGGAAGACCCCTACTAGACGAGATCTGGTAGGACATGGAGACTTGTCCCTAATAGGAAAGTCCTATTAGGAAAAGGATTCCTAAAGAGAATAGGAAACAGGGGCACGAGATGCCTAATATGAAGAACATCTACACCTATAAATACAAGACAAGAACCATGACAAAAGGTACGCTATGAATTGCTTTCATATGCATTGAGAGATTTGTGAGTTCAAGTACGTGATACTAACTTAGGCATCGGAGGGCCTTTGCCGACGAGAGGCAAAGGCGCTCTAACCTTTTTTCTGTCTTGCAAATTTAGGGTTGAATTAAGGAAGCACGTGATCCAGGGCTACGTGGATTTATTTCCCGTACAATTGGCGCCGTCTATGGGAAACGCTTACGAAAAAGCTTTTGTTCTTTTAGATAAAGATCAACAATGGTGGTTTCTGAACCTATCTTGTGCACTCCACGAAGAAAGGACGTGGAAGATGATGGTGGAACCACGCTTGTGTATACTACGAGAAAGAGCACAAGGGTGGACAAAACTCCTGCAGTCCTAAAAGCACCGCAAAAGAAGCCTGCTACCAGGAGATTTAATGTAGGGAATATCCCTGAGATTCCAAAATTCAGGGACACACGCCTAATAAATTATGATTCCCCAAGATCGGGCGATCGGCGAAGACGCTCAAAGACGCCCCCAAGAAGAGGTGGGGAAGCCTCCATCCGACGAGACCGGAGGAGAAGCCCCCCAAGAAGGGACGATCATTGGCAAACAAGGGATCAAGAGAAAGAGGATAACCTTGATAGAAAGGAGCAGGAGGCAGAAGAACTGGCCCGTGAAGTCACTCGACGAGAACGAGAGATTCAGGACCTGAAGAAACAGCTTCAAGAAAAGGAAAAAGATCTACGCTCACGGACGAGATCCGTGCAGTATGAGAAGAAAAAGAAAAGCCGTCATCATGACGACGTCTCCACTGACCGAGCAGCCTTTCCACGAAAAAGGAGAGACATGAGCGTTTCTGTTGAAAAGAGAGAAAGAAGGAAGCATGCTAGGGACAGATACGAGAGATCTGGTTCCAATGAGCACGTTCCTAAGCAATGTGTGCGAAGAAAGGAGAATGGCCGAGCTGAGGGAGGACCAAAAACTGCACGAGAAGCAGCCAAGGAAGCCCTAGGCCAGATCTCAAAGTCACCACTGGCCCACTGGATCCGAACAGAAAAGACACCGAGTAGGGTGAAACACTCAGCATTCATCCCTTACGAAACCAGCACGGATCCAGTGGCCCACATTCAGCACTATCAACAGGCCATGTTCATGCATGAGCAAGACGATGCCTTGTTATGCAAAATGTTCCCATCCAGTTTGGGAAAAGTGGCCCTGAGTTGGTACCACAAGCTCCCAGAAGGATCAATCCTATGCTGGGCTCAGCTAGCTGAGGAATTTACTGCTCGGTTCCTAACAAGCCGAGCTGCCCCAAGGACCTTTGACGCATTAACCTCTATGAGACAGAGGGACGATGAGACTCTGCGGCAGTATTCCAAACGTTATTGGGAAACTTTCAACGAGATTGAAAACTGCAGCGAAGAGTATGCTTTGGCAACATTCAAGACGAGCTTGCCTATGCAAAGTAAGTTACGAGAATCGCTTACCATGCATCCAGTAAAGACTGTGGCCAAACTTATGGAAAGGATCCAAGAACATGCACGGGTAGAGGATGACATCCTGCAGGCTGGGGGAAATATTGCGGCTGGGCAACCTCAGCTTCCAGAAAAGAAAGCGATGGAGTCAAGAGTGTACAAGAAGGAGTACACAACAGGACAGAAGGATTATACGCAGCAGAAGAAAGACAAAGCTGATCCGGATCCCAAATCATACTTTAGCATCATGGCAACTTTCAACTTTCCGATCTACAAGATGCTGTACAGGATCAAGAATGAGCCGTGGTTCAGGAGACCCCCAAAGATGACAGGGAATCTGGAGAAAAAGGAGGGCTACCAACCAGCACTGCAGCTATCACAGAGATCGGGGACACATGACCGAAGATTGCGTGGAGTATAAAAAGTTCCTGGATGAAAAAGTATCGGAAGGTCATCTTAAAGAATTTTTGGCTGATAGCAAGAACGATGCCGAGCTGATAGAAGAGATGGACTACGAGAAAGGTCCAAAGGGAACAATCCATATGATACATGGATTAGTTTCCCCATACACGAATAATGAAATAAGGCACATTCAAAGGGTGAACGGCCAGGTGAAACAGGTTATGAAGCTCGGCACGAAAAGGCCGAGAGCTGAGGGAGTAATGGAGGCCCCAATCACCTTCACTGATGACGATCTAGATGGGGTGTCAGTACCCCATAATGATGCGTTGGTGATTACCCTACGGATAGGGGATTACGACGTGGAAAAGATCGTTGTGGACCAGGGAGCTAGCACGGAAATCATGTTCTACCATACTTTCAAGAAGATGAAACTCCCAATGAGCTCATTATAAAAGTCCCTTGTCCCATTGGTCGGCTTCAGTGCACAGACGGTATGGCCTATGGGAAAAGTCACATTACCCGTTCGAGCTGGATTAGTAGTCCTGAAGATTGATTTCCTTGTGGTAGATATCCCTTCCTCCTTGATAGGCGCGTGGGAAGCTTGCTTATCAGGCGCCTAAGTAGGGGGTTTTAGCATGTTAGACGTGCGTTTTGAGCTTTATTTTCCGATTAATATGTGCACGTGGTATTTGTGGGTGTTGAGCGTATTTTGCAGATAATTCAGGGATTTGGGTGCAATTTCGTGATATTGGGAGTACATGCACGTCGATCAGGAGTTGGAGGAGAGCGGAGTTTGCATGGAAGTGATCGAAAACCGTCGGGAGCGCTACCCCAATTCCTTGGAGCGCTCCAATTGGGCACAAAGAGGTCCCAAAAATGAACAGAAAGTTTTTGAGCGCTACACCAAAAGTGGTGTAGCGCTACCGGCGTAATAGCGTTAAAGGGTCAACGGTCAAAGAAAGGGAGCAACCGGTCAAAGCACGCCCGAAGCAAAGCGGTAGCGCTACTGGGAATTGTGTGTAGCGCTACCGAACGATTATCCACGGCCACTAAACGCTGTCGTTCGGCCTATGCGCGTAGTTTATTTTCGATTTTCGTTTGCTTTTCCTTAGATTGCTAGGTTTAGTATAAATACTCTTGTTTTAACCCAGATTAGGGTTCCACGAATTTTCCTTAGGTTGTGTTCTTCAAAGTTTTCGGCTACCGTTCTTCATTCAGCATTCTACATTCAAGTCTCGTTCCAGTTTTCAGATTGTTTTTGCGGATTGTTAATCAAGTTCAATTCTTGTCTTGCAATTTACGGTATCATTATCTATTGCTTTCATATTTTAATCTTTAAGAATGCTTAGATCTAGGTTTAATTTGTTTTCTGCAATCAATACGATCATGAGTGAGTAGTCGTTCTGAGTGCGGCTGCGGGGCGAAGGCGCCGCAAGTCTGGTCTAATTAATGTTTCACCTCGGTGCCGAATTAACTTGTTTTTCGGGCAGTTTTAGGAAACGAAAATTCCTCTAACAAACAAAACTCAGGCATCGCCGGAATTCGAATGCGCGCGGAATCTGGTGACAGGTGGTGCGCATTTGTTTGGGAGCCTTTTCTTATTCTAAAATCAGTAAAAAGAGAAATTGTGGCCCGAGTAAACATTGGTTAGGCTAGACGCGGTCGCCGGATTCCCTCAGCTGTGCTCTCTTTATTAATTTGCATTCAGTCAATTTAGCTTAGTAATTTAATTAATAAATCTCACAAAATCAAAGGGTAGCTACCTAAGATTTAGTTCAATCTGCACTCTCTCGCTTTTGAGTCAAGCACTCCAGGCGTCTCTGTGGTTCGACTCCAGTACTTCCTGATTTATTGTGCTACACTGGTCCAGAGTCCTACGCTTGGGACGCGTTTTTTTTCGTCTTATTTTTAGTCACCTGGTCGGTCAAGCACTCCTATAACGTGATTATAGGAAGAACTTGGATGCACAAAATGAGGGCGGTCTCCTCAACTTACCACCAGAAGATCAAATACCCTGGAGCGGATGGCATAGAGTGCATTAGGGGTGATCAGAGAATAGCTGATCAGTGTTTCAACATGGTCTTAAAGAAATCCCCAAGAGCCGAGCTGGTGCAGACAGTTGAAGTTCCAGATCAGCCGACCTTGGAGGACGTTGGAGGTGACCCCGCCAAGAAGATGGTGGAAGGGTTAAAGAAGATACAGATTCAAGAGGATGATGCAGAAAGATATTTTTTGGTCGGTGAGACCCTCGCTGAACAGGAGGAAAAGGATTTGGTTGCCTTTCTGAAGGACCACATTGACGTTTTCGCATGGACTCCCCAGGAGATGCCTGTGATAGACCCCGAGGTGATCTGCCACCATTTAAACGTGGATCCACAGCACAAACCAGTTGTGCAAAAAGCAGGGAGATCGGCCCCACAGCACGCAGACGCTGTGATAGAAGAAGTAGATCGGTTGCTTGAAGCGGATGCCATACGAGAAGTGAGCTATCCGGAATGGCTAGCCAACACGGTTGTGGTCAAGAAGAAGAACGGGAAGTGGAGAGTCTGTGTGGACTTCACCAGCCTCAACAAAGCATGCCCCAAGGACAGCTTTCCACTTCCCAGGATTGATCAGTTAGTAGATGCCACGTCAGGCTATGAAAGGATGAGCTTCCTTGACGCATATCGAGGATACCATCAAATAGGTATGTATGAGCCAGACCAGGAGAAAACGTCTTTCATCTCACCAAGAGGACTCTACTGCTACAAGGTCATGCCATTTGGGCTAAGGAATGCCGGAGCGACCTATCGGAGACTGGTTACCAAGATGTTCAAGGAACAGCTTGGCAAAATCATGGAAGTCTACATCGACGACATGGTGGTAAAGAGCAAGTTGAAGCCTGATCATCTTGCCGACCTGAAGGACACCTGGTAACTAATAGAGGGATTGAAGCTAATCCGGACCAGATCACGGCCCTGCAGAACCATCAGAGCCCAAAGACCACGAAGGAGGTCCAAAGTCTAACAGGGATGGCAGCGGCCCTTAACCGTTTTATCAGCAAATCCTCATTTCGATGCAGGCCTTTCTTTCAACTTCTAAAAAAGAGAAAAGGGGATGAATGGGGAGCCGAGCAGGAACAGGCTTTCCAGGAGTTGAGAATCTATTTGTCAACACCACCCTTGCTCTCTACTCGAGAAGCTGGGGAGCGGTTGATACTATATCTAGCGATATCTGAGCATGCGGTCAGCTCAGTTCTCCTACCAATAAATGGGATAGAGCAGGCCCCGATCTATTTTGTGAGCAAAACCTTACTAGATGCGGAAACACGGTACTTACCCTTGGAGAAATTGGTGTACGCTCTTGTCATTGCATCAAGGAAACTGCCTCACTACTTTTTACAGCATCCCATCACTGTATTTACTGAATACCCACTAAGGGCTTTGCTTAGGAAAGCAGACTTCTCCGGGAGAATCTCAAAGTGGTCAATAGAGTTGAGCCAATTTGAGATTGATTATTAGCCCAGGAAGGCAATCAAGGGGCAAATTTTGGCTGATTTTGTAGCTGAGTTCACGCCAACAGTAGCGCCACCTCCACCAACTCTCCACGAGAAGGAGCAGGTCAGTCATCCCGAGCAGCCAAAGAGAAAGGCCGATCTGGATCCAGAGGAGTGGAGGTTTACGTTGATGGGTCAGCTTGCAACAAAGGTTCTGGAGCAGGAATAGTGTTGTTTTCCCCAGAAGGACTGGTGTTAGAGCAAGCACTACGATTGGAATTTAGTGCCACCAACAATGTGGCAGAATATGAAGCCTTGATTGCTGGACTAAGGAGTGCCCTGGAACTTGAGGTAAAAAAGTTAAGAGTATTTTGTGACTCACAGTTAGTTGTTAACCAGCTCTCAGGAGAATATGCTACGTAAAGCGAAAAGATGGCTGCGTACTCAGAAGTTTGACAGAGCTCACATCCAACAAATCAGCTCGGGACAGAATGCACATGCAGACTCACTAGCTTGCTTGGGGTCAACAATCAAAACAGAGTACCGCCGCACGGTGGCTGTGGACTATTTGAGCGAACCAAGCATCGGCCGTGCGGTGGAAATTGTGATGGAAACAGAGTTTGGGCCGAGTTGGATGGATCCAATAGTGGCATACCTACGAGATGGGACCTTGCCAGAAGACAAGAAGGAAGCTCACAAGGTCAAAATCAAATCAGTACGTTTCTGGCTCTCTCCAGAAGGTAAGCTTTATAGAAAGTCTTTCCTTGGTCCATATTTATTGTGTGTGCACCCAGCTCTGGTCCAAAAGTTCCTCCATGAGATCCATGCTGGAACATGTGGAGGACACACAGGTGGAAGATCCATAGCCCACCCAGCAATATCCCAGGGGTATTGGTGGCCTTACATGCAAGAAGATGTTAAGGCCTTCGTCAAGACCTGTGAGAAGTGTCAAAGGTTTTCACCTCTAATCCGAGCACCAGCTGAGGATCTGTTACCACTAACCAGCCCGTGGCCATTTGCTCAATGGGGACTGGACATCGTGGGTCCTCTCCCCATGGCAACAGGGAAACGAAAATTCCTACTCATTGGCACTGATTACTTCACTAAATGGATAGAGGGGGAAGCTCTGGCCAAGATCACAGAAGCTATGGTGGAAAGGTTCGTGTGGAACAAGATCATCACACGATTTGGAGTACCTTACTCCATCATCTCGGACAATGGGTCCCAGTTCGGCAAAAAATTCAAAGCATTTTGTGCTCAGTACGGCATCAAGAACTACTATTCAACCCTAGCTTACCCACAGAGTAATGGGCAAGCAGAAGCTTCAAACAAAACCATCCTTAAAAGCCTTAAGAAGAGGTTGGAAAGTAAAAAGGGAAAATGGCCAGATGAGCTGCCAGCCGTGCTCTGGGCATACAGAACCACCCCACGACGGTCTACGGGAGAGACGCCGTACTCCCTTGCTTATGGAACTGAGGCAGTGATTCCATTAGAGATTGTCTTGTCGACCATTCGCACTACTCTTGTAGAGTCAGGAGGCAACGACAAAGCCTTGGCCGAACAGCTCGATCTTGCCGAGGAAAAGAGAGAGCGTGCACTCATTACACTGGCAGCATACCAGGAGCAGCTGCGAAGAAGTTACAACAAGAAGGTGAAGCCAAGAGAGTTCAAAATTGGGGACTTGGTCCTAAGGAAAGTCTTGGCAAACACCAAAGTATCCACTGATGGAAAGCTTGGGCCGAACTGGGAAGGCCCATATAAGATTGTGGGGATTGCTGGCATTGGGGCTTATCGTTTGGCCGACCTGGATGGAAATCCAGTACCACGACCGTGGAACGTCCAGAACCTGAGAAAGTTCTACCAGTAATTTGCATATGTGGTTATGAATACGATCACATCCTTTTTAGTGAATACGAATAAATTCACATTTGTTTTACTATCTGGTTGGGATTACGAGTAAAATCACCAACATCTGTTATTTAGAATTTTTACTAATATTTCAGACGCTAATAAGATTTCGTCTTTTCTTATTATGGTTTTGATTAATATGAACCAAATGATGTCTCAAATTTGGATTCCTATTGGGGAGCAGAGAGTGTGTGTATTCAAACCGTATTACAATAAATTCTAAGTATGAAGAAACTTAGACTTGCAACGAAAATTGCAATTTGCAACGAATATTGCAACAATACAAATTCTAAGTACGAAGAAACTTAGACTTGCAACGAAAATTGCAATTTGCAACGAATATTGCAACAATACAAATTCTAAGTATGAAGAAACTTAGACTTGCAACGAAAATTTCAATTTGCAACGAATATTGCAACAATACAATTTCTAAGTATGAAGAAACTTAGATTCGCAATGAATATTGCAATAGACCCTAAGTACGAAGAAACTTAGGTTTACAACAAAAATCGCAACAAATTCCTAAGTATGAAAACACTTAGGTTGTAAAAGGTTCAAGTATGAAGACACTTGAACACTTAGCATAGCACGAAGAAGCTTACAACATACTTAGAAACACTTGCAGAAATAGAAGAGCATGAAATAATGAGTACGAAAATACTTAGACAAAATACCAGCATCAAGTACTAAAGTATCAAAAGGCCATAGACGGCCGAATGAGCCACGCAGGGCCAAGAGTAAAAGTTTCGATGACAACAGACAGGAATAATAAAAGGCATTAAGCCTCTTCACTGTGCTCATTAGCAACAGTGGTAGGGTTGGGGTTAGCATCATTACCCTCGGCAACACCACTCTCTGGGATGGTAAGATCGGTGATGGTCTCATCCATTTGAGTCTGTTCGGAAAGGGTCTCAGGTTGGGCGTCAGAATTGGGCTGAGCTTGAGCGTCGAGACTGGCCTGGGCAGTAGCTGCCTCACTTGGGAATTCCATGTCAGTCCAATAAGGGGAGGATGGGTCCACCCCGAGCTTGGTAAGGCACCTCTTCCAGGCCGCGCTCCAGACGGCATCCTGAACTGCTGGCATCTGTGCTCTATAGTTGTCCGTGATCACAACAACAGCACGGTCGTATTCGGCTTCTGCCTTAGCTTCTGCAGTCGCCAGCTGTTGATGAAGCTCACGCTCAACCTCTTCATTCTTCCCCTTCAGATCGGCGTTCTCCGCCTTCAGTGCCTCCACTTCTTCCCGAGCATCCTTCAGAGCTTGAGCATGATGAGCACTCTCCTTCTCCGCCTTCTCCGCCCTCTTTTGCTCCTTTTTTAGCTCCTTCTCAGCATCTTTTGCTCTCTCCAGACCAACAGATGCTTTTTGCATAATCTGTGAAAACAAATATGGTTAGGAAGGAGAAAAAAGGTATTTTGGTGCTCAAAATGGAATAATGAAAGAAAAATTTCTTTACCTTAGCACTTGACTGGAACATAGATTTCATGAGCACATCATAGGAGCTGCTTTTTTCCCTCTCCATATTGTTTGGGAGAAGGGCAGCCCTGGAAACAGCGTATGCCACATCCGTGGAAGAAATTTTGTCAGCCATGGAAAGAGGGGTGCCGTCGGGGCGAGCCAAGACTGGAGCCCAAGGCTACGCAAGGGGTGGCGAATCGCGGAGAGGTTAGCTTGAGCTCGAGCTTCCGGTCCTTCTCCTTTGAGGGGGAGGCTGGGCGTTTTGAGGGCTCTCTGCCGGTCTCTTGTCCCTCTGTTGCTCGGGGAGAGAGACGTCGGATGCTTCGGCAGGATTGACGACGCGAAGGGCTGGGGGAGCACGAGAGGTCCTCCCACCAAGGTTCAGCTCGCCCAGCAAATTGATCGGTTGAAGAGGCATTTCTTCACGAGTTGGGGAAGGAGAGTAACCCGATGAATCGTCTGAATCTACAAGATGGGCGGACTGCTCGGACAAGGATTGAACGGCTGTGCGGTGATCAAGCGCTTCTTCCTCTGTTTCTTCTTCTTCTGCTGCTATTACCCTTCCAGAGGTGCTGGGCTCATCGTCAGTACGGGTAAGGATTGGGACGGCGGTGAGTACCTCTGGGATGTGAGCGAACGTCACTTGTTGCTGAAGATCTCTTGGAGCTCGAGACCGCGCTGATCCCCTTATAGCTCGGCCTCTGTGGGAACTGGTCCTTCTCTGTTCAGCCGAGGGGCGTGTGGCAATCAGTGGAGCAGCTGGCGGCCAAGGATGTCTTGATCTGGGCTCTCCCACTCTTCTAATAGCGCCCCAGTAGGAGGGGGTATAATCCAGTAGCAGGTGGGATGCACGACCAAGTCCGACGGGGGTTGGCTCAAATCCGTCAAAATAAAGGGCTCGTGCTATCTCTTCACGATGGAGCTTTCCGTGGATTAGCCGACCACCGTGGTTGAGATTGCTTGCTGCAAAACAGGGAAAGCAGTAAAAGGAGGGATTATCAGTGAAACGAAACTAAAGGGTTAAGAAGTAAAGCAAATACAGGGATCGAATACTAACGTGGTCGGCCTGTGACTGTGGGGCAGGCAAAGCCGATTGTGTTCCCTTCGGCATCTCTGGGCTCCCAGTTGCCTGTGACTACGAGATAGTCATCTGCCTCCCCTTTTGAAGAGTTGAGATTGCTTGCTGCAAAACAGGGAAAGCAGTAAAAGGAGGGATTATCAGTGAAACGAAACTAAAGGGTTAAGAAGTAAAGCAAATACAGGGATCGAATACTAACGTGGTCGGCCTGTGACTGTGGGGCAGGCAAAGCCGATTGTGTTCCCTTCGGCATCTCTGGGCTCCCAGTTGCCTGTGACTACGAGATAGTCATCTGCCTCCCCTTTTGAAGAGTTGGGCAAGTCCGTGATAAGCTTCTGCTCGGGGTCCCTAGCCTTGAAATAATAGTTGTGCTCGGCTGTGGGGACTACACTATATAGGTAGTGAAGATCCCACCAATCTAGGTGCAGATCAAGCAGCCTGTTTAGGGTGACTGTGCCCATAACTACCCTAACGAAATTAGGGCAGAGCTGCATCGGGTTGAGTCCGCACCTGTAGCAGACTTCTCTGAAGAACGGGTGAAGGGGGAATCTAAGTCCGCCCTCAACTATGAAGATCAAGGGAACGTGAATTTTGTTTTCATCCAAGCCTACTGATAGGCGCGCGGGAAGCTTGCTTTTGAGCGCCTAAGTAGGGTGGTTTAGCGCGTTAGATGTGCGGTTTAATGATCATTTTTCTCTTTAATGCGTGCACGGTAGTGTGTTTGGTGTTTGCATGAGTTTCCCAGGTAAAAGGGGGATTTTGGCGCGCTTGTTGCATGGCTTGAAGTGGAGCTGGACGTGGGAGTCGAAGTTTGAGGCTTGGATGCTGACAGAGGTTGGCTTAAGGAGTCGGTATCGATACCCCCATAAGCCGTATCGATACCAATTGGTTTCAAAGTGCACAAACCGTTCCAGAATGTTTAGTATCGATACCCCTCAAATAGGTATTGATACCTACGGCTTATGCGGAAGAAGGGAAGATAAGGGTTCGGTATCGATACCCCTCTTATGGGTATCGATACCGAGAGCTTACGGCTGAGGATTTTAAACTACGTCGTTTTGTTGGTTGGGGAACTAACCCTATAACTATGTTTTTCGGATTTTTCATTAGGTTAACTTAGATTTTCGTTTTTGCTGGCAAATCTCTTGGAGTTTGACGGCTAGGGCTAGTATTTTTCCTTCGGCAACAGAACTTTTGATCGATTCAGTTCCGTTTTTCCTGCAGATTCCGGTATTGCTAATGTTTTTAATTGTCAATTGATTAGTTTCAATTCTCGTTGAACCATAACTACTGATTGTTCTTGTTTCCATGTTTAGATCTAGGAAACATGTTATTCTTGCTGTCTTTTTAATGATGAGTGAGTAGTCGTATTGAGTGCGGCCACGGGACGAAGGTGTCCCGTGGCTAGGCTAATTTATGTTCCACCTCGGTGCCGAATCATCTTAATTAATGCGCAATTTTTTAATACGGAAGTTTTTCTAGCAAACAGACCCGGGCATCGCCAATTCTAAATGCGCGCAGCAATTGGTGACAAGTGGTGTGCATTTGTTGGAAACTATTTTTCATATTTTAAATCTATTAATTGAATAATTGTGGCCCGAGTGAATGTGAATTAGACTAGCTGCGGGCACCGTAGTGCCCACGGTTGTGCTCTCCTTTTTAAATTCAGAGTTCAGTAGTTAAATCAGTTTAATTTAGTTAATTAATTAAACCATTTGAGCAAGGGGTGGCTACCTGAGAGCCAATTACAAACGTAGAGCCGACATTGTTTGAGTCAAGCACCGTAGACCGTCTCTGTGGTTCGACTCCGGTACTTCCGGATTTATTGTGCTGCACCGGTCGATAGTCCTACGCTTGGGACAAAATTCTAGTTAATTATTAATCACCCGAACGGTCAAGCACCTACCTCTCTCAAGTCATTACGTTTGTTCAACCTAAAATGGACGTCGTTTGGAATTCTATATGTCCTACGAAATTCAGCTATCTTCTGGGCGTTACTAAGAAGGGCTCTATGTTTCCCCATAGTTAAGGTTTCGCCGTTGAAACCCAAGGAGGGAGAAGATGACGGTGAATAGAGGTCGAAAAAAGAGGAATCTCGTCGGAAAACTGAGGACAGAGATGGGAAACTTATGTGATGGACCTAAGATGGGACTCTCCGACGAGAACGGAGGGTATTCTCAGGCGAGAAGCAGAGATGGTGAAGAAAACCGAATGCAAATACCTCGAAACGTCGGTAATGGCGGAGAGGATTTCTCTTTCTTCTTCTCCGCTTTCTTTCTTCTTTTTTCTTAAGAAGTGGAAAATGGAAGTGGGAAGAAGAGGAAGGGTTTTAGGGGTGGATAATGATTATCCCGCCCAAAATCCCAAAAGTTAGGCCACGACGCGTCGGGGTACGTCAGCAAAAACGTCCTTTGGGCTTATCCAGCCCCCAACGGGTCACTTCGCATTTAATGCAAAAGTAACCCTGTTCCCCACGTGAGGGGGAGGTATGCAAGAGATGCATCAGGAACCGTTGAAGCTCTGCGCACCGCTGACGAAAGACAGCACTGGCAGAGCTGGGGAGCAATTGGAGTGGGTAAAATCTGATTACCCTACTATTAAGCATACTGTATTATTTGTGAAGTACGCTATTCCAATTCAAAACCTTTTTCAGGCCCATTGATCTAAGGTGATTCATAGCCTTTGTAGGTAATTCACACTTTATTACTCCCTCCATTCCAACTTGTTTGTTCGGTCTGTAAAACGAGAACTTGAAAAAAATACTCCATCTATCCCAATTCGTTGTGCCTCTTTCCTTTGTGAGACTTCTCAAAAAATTGTCTCTGTTTCATAATTTATAATTTGATTTGACCTACGGACGTAGCCAAGATTTTAATTCCAAGGTGGCACCCAAAATCAATATTTTTTTTTTTTTTTTGCACGGCAAAAAAGGATTTTATTAATCTTTGAAAACACATTACAAAGATTAAAAGGGGCCAAGGCAAAGGCATCACAACGAGAGGAGACATCCCAACAATGTTGGCACACCACCACACGAAATTCATATGACGCCAAGGACCCGAAGGGAAATAACAATTGATTAACAAGGAGTCAACCAAACATGAAAAAAGAAGAAGCTCCCATATGTAACAAAACTCCAGATTGCTGTGCATCCCTCCTATGATCGCCAAGCACAGGCAATGACAATGATCTTGAAATCTTATAATAACACTATGACTCCAGCAAAGCCCAGATGCCAATTTCGAACTGCTAGAACTGCAAGAGGAGCAACCATCTTGAATCATTTCAGCCTAAGCAATAGAATCCATCTTCACACATGATAGCAATAGCAGAAAACATTCCCATAAAAGCTCCCTCCTTAAATATGTCAATAGCAACAGAAACAGCCCATAAAAATAGAACCAAATACGCCATAGAAACCCCCCTAAAGATACTCTCTGTCTTAATCATAGAAAATGAAGCAAAACCATCGATTCGACTAGATCCACAACAAGGAAATTCAGCAACCGAAGCTCCAAGGCAAACCATGAACCAATACGGCAATCTATTCTCCCTCTATCTAACCCAAAAAGCTAATCTAT
The DNA here is from genome assembly GCA_963854785.1 of Vaccinium vitis-idaea. Taxonomy (NCBI): domain Eukaryota; kingdom Viridiplantae; phylum Streptophyta; class Magnoliopsida; order Ericales; family Ericaceae; genus Vaccinium; species Vaccinium vitis-idaea. Next base: position 39,389,387 of record OY978220.1, read on the forward strand.
TATCAAACGATGTGAATTTGTTTGATAAAAATCTCAGTCAGTTTTCTTAATTTGATGTCAAGAACTATAAGAAAGTAAGCACATAAGTACTTTATCTTTTAATAGAAAATTAGACTTTTTTAATTAGTGTGTCTTTATGGGTGGAGAGAGTAATTATAAAAAAATTATACATTTTTGTTCGATTAATCACTTATAAACATGCTTACTACCAAAAATTATTTACGCCTTTTGAAGAACAACACTATTTTCCAATACAAAAATAATCTTTTTTTGGATCCATGCCACCCCGTCTCCTTATTGAACTCCATCCCTGATATGATCGGATTCTTATAACACAAATAGTTCCGATCAAACCATTTTCTGCAACTTATTTTCCTAGGATCTATAAATTAAAACAACTCAAACCAAAGCAAAATTGAACTTTAACTCGTAGTCAATTAGGGCCAGCTAAATGAATTTGTTTTCTCCAGGATTGATGTGGGTTAACTATTAGGCTCGTTTGTTAAATGCGATTGACTATGGAAAATAAGCGATAATTTTCCAAGTGTCGACTGTGGGGCTTGGGACATGAAACTTGAAATTAAGCCCGCAAACCAACTTAGGCTTTACTAGGCTCAAAGCCTTTACTAATGAATACAAGCCTGGTCCAAATCCGGCCCAGCTCATTATATACCCACACTGAAACCATAGAATGTTGAGATATTATTACACATTCTTGGACATGGGACTTGGGTACTGTGTTTTGGCTTCATGGGTTATTACTCCATGCTTGTGTTTGACTTACTTTGGTTTCTACACCCTAGCTACAACTTTTGGTGTGTCCCTGAACCGAGTCCTCTCTCGGGGTTTTTCTTTTCTCCGTGGTGGTGGGGGGCTCAAATCCTACCTTCTTAGACTCACCTTCTACATTTTGTGGGTGGTGACTATTCACTCCAAGAAGAATGACTTTGTGGTCTTCGAGTCTTCTTTTCTCTTGATTTCGTTCCACTCTTTCGCTGCTTTATTCGGCCGACAGGAGGATGTTTCGGAATTTGCTCTACTGGTGAATCACCACTTGAGCATCACTTGGGGAGAGTCCATCTTTTTTGGACACTACATGTGTGCAGCTTTCAGTTTCGTGACGTTGGTAGTCACACATGAAATGCTCGTAAGAATTATTTATTTATTTATTATTCTTAACATTCTTTTACAGTTAGTTTCTCTTATCTCTCTCGTATAACTGTATTTTGGTTTAACTTTTAATTTTGCACAGAGATGGTAATCAGTTTCCTTGTGGTGTTGATGACCCCGAAGTGCAACAATCAAAACCTCCAAAAACGGACACGTTGCCCTAGCTTTGATGAGACTAGTGTGTATATATATATATATATATATATATATATATATAGGTGTGAATCATTTCCCTTTCACCACTTTGACGGGTAGATGCATTGGTGTGCATATGGAGTACGCGAGTATCGTGTACCCATAGCAGCGTTGGGTTGGAAATTAAGGATGGATGGACATTTACAGAAAAAAAAAAAAAGAGAGTTAGAGAGAGCGTGCGGCAGGGGTGGTTTTTTTGGTGATCTCATATTCGGATTGGAATAGAAACGAGGGGTGAAACCGGTTCGGTTTAATCCGATTCAGGGACATTTTTAAGTGAACCGATAACAATTGGTTCGGGGAAACAAAGAACCGAAACCATGATTTATTTACAATTATAAAAAACATTCATTTTTGTCCGCATCTGCCAACTGCTAGTTTGCTACTATTGTCATATCATCACTTAAAAGACAAATTTACAAAAATTCACTTTTTCTTTTGAACAATTTCAAGTTGTGGATTCTGAAGAGGACTTGAAAACTTAAATGACTAAAAATTGAATTTAAGAAAGTGAAAAAGTAATTTATAATCTGAATTTTGTCTTTTGAGAATTTTTTTTTTTTTTTTTTTTTAACACATTCGCCTATTTCCCGTTAAGTGGAAACTTTGAACAGCAGTTAAATGAAAACGTAGTCCAAAATTCAATTATGCCCTATAATAGGAGATCAATTTCTCTCGAAATAAAAGCCTATTGCAATGCCTACCCCTTGTGAAAATTGTCTATAAAATTCAATTATCAACCTCTTTTATTTTTTTGGTAATTAGAGTGTCCGGATGAATCGAAATTAACTAATTTCTCCGGTACTCCCATGGACAATTCTTTTCACTCGTCTGCGTGACGTAGGGTGACCTCAAAGACACAAATCACTATTGAGGGAATCGACCCTGGGGTGATAAGCCCTGTCGAGGCATGTCGATGAATCTTATTTTTTATTGCCGAAGCTTTTGAATAAAACTAAACTGCTCGAGTTTGACACATGCGACATTTAGTACTCCAGTAGAATTATAACTAAATGGAATTTTTTTTTTTTTTTTTGCAGGAATGAAACTAAAAAGGTTATAGGTAGCCTGTACCACACCCTATTTTGAAAAACCTAAAATTATAATTTTATAAAGACATTGAAAGAAGGGAGTACTCCAGCTCCTATCGAATTATTGGAGAGAACGGCCTCTTCAATTGGGGCCGCAAATGAACCGAGCTGTTCGCGAATTATTCGAGACTCGATTTTAGTGAGTTCGAGCTCGGCTCGTCAAATTTTTAGTGAGTTCGAGCTCGGCACGAGTTCATTTAAAACCTTAACGAACGAACTTGAACGTTTTAAAGTTCGGCTCAATTCAACTCGTTTGCAGCCCTATCTCCAATGCCATGATTGTGACAATTTATTAATTCGTTGAGAACGTCAAGTAAACCAAAAATCAAGTTTATTGAACATTAGTTGTAAGTACTATTTATCTTGCAAAAATAAGATGGCAACATGTAGTGGGCTCCAGGACTTTTTCATGTGTGTTTTCCGTGGTCGTGTTAGAGAGATTGAGAGGGGATGGGATTTGATTTGATAAACTTCACCGGCAAGATGGTGGATTCATTGGGTGTGGGAGAGTATACGTCTTCTGGCGTCTCATAATTATCGTGTGTGCATAGAGACTGCATTCTCTCTCTCTCTCTCTGTGTGTCTGTGTGTCTCTTTCTAGGGTTCTAGCAGTGAGCCTATAATGTATAGGCTACCACTTGAGTGCTTTTACCCGCCCAAAACGCTAACCTGTTTTTGTTTGGAGTTTGGACAATCAATGTACATAATTACATATTACTCCTAACCTGTCTTTTGTTTTTTACCATATAACCCGTGAAGTTGTACTATTATATTCGAGTATCTTTTTCATTTATTGTAGCGGGTTTGGGATAACAACCTTTTTTCATTTCTTGTAAACAATGTCCTTTTGGGGGAATATGCTCTTTGCTATATGTATCCACATCAAGTAGCTTGTATTTTTCTCCTTTTTCTTTATTATCCCCTTGATGTACTATATTTTTGCCAAATTATCAATAATTTTTTTTTCCTATTCAAAATAACATATTTACAATTTATATGAAGTATTTTATGAAAATTATTAAATTACATGTACAATATAAATTTAACTTATAAGTGAAGTGACAACTAGTTTGGAATATTTAGTAGTTGGGAAGGTTTGGAAGGAGTAACATTTGATGCAGTACAATGAAAATAATTACACACACATGTATAGTTGTCCTAAATTCGCCACAATACCGGTATCGGCCGGTACTGTATCAATAAAAAAAAAAATCGGTACTCGAGTCGATACGGTATTCAAAACGTTGAGCCAGAATACTAATTATGATATGAATAATAACTTCTTACAATTAATTACATGCAAATTCACAATTTTAATGAGTCGAGCCATAATTTTGTATATATTATGAGAAAGTCTTTGTGCACATAGATTTGTGTGCACTGGTATTCGAAATCGTCTAATGAACTTGGACTCTAATGCGGAACTCATGTGTATCAGACAGTCTTGAATACTGAACACATTTTTGTGCTCGGATTTGAACTTCTTAATCGATGTACGTGCCATTACTCACATTAAACTTCATTCATTTTTGTGTTTCAAATCTCGTGCATATATAGCATGAGTTTTGCCGCTAGTTGTTGTAAATTGAAGGGGTATTTAAATAATCATCCTTTTAGTCACTTGAAATTAGAAAATCATCCTGAGTCCATTTTGGAGTTATGTTTCCATCCCGAGATTCAAATAAACCCTAAAATGCCCTTTATATATATAATTATATAATTGTAACACATTAAGGGATTGAGGACTAAATTAAAAGTTGCATATATGGGGCGGTAGAAAGCGGACCATTTTCAAAATTATGAGGTCCTTTGTTGCAATTACGGGATTGGGGATAAAACCCAATCCCCAAATTTTCGCCTCAACTTTAGAACCCATTTCAATCCTGTTGATTACGTCCATCCTCCATCCTCCATCCTCCATCCTCCATCATCCATCCATCATCCATTTCAATCCTTTAGAACCCATTTTCGCCTCCATCATCCATCCTCCATTGCCGCTGATTGACGTCGTTCATCCCCATCCTCCATCATCGTCTTCCAATCCTGTTGATTACCACCATCCTTCGTCGTCATAGATCACAGTCGTCCTACATCGTCGGGCTATATATCCAACCAGAGGACTTCAAAAGCTTTTTGGAAAGAATTAGGTGCATCAAAGTCCAATGATATTTGTTTTTGCCGTGGTGGTATCAAGAATTAATGGAGCTATTCGACTCTTCGATCGTATTTACCATGATTTCTGGAAAATCCTTCGACTCTTCATCCTTTGATTTTCTTCATCCTTCGACTTTTTGCTCATATTTACCATGATTTGTGGATAATCCTTCGACTCAACGTTCGTATTTACCATGATTTCTGGAAAACCCTTCAACTCTTTGTTCGTAGTTACCATCATTTCTGAAAAATCATGAGTATGAACTACTGATTTACCATGATCACCTGGTCAATGTACCATGTAAATACTACATTTCTGTCTATTTCTATTTACCATGAATTGTAATTTTCTGAATAATTAGTTGGTTTTCGAGATTTTTGCCCACCTACTTGTTTGTTTGCCCACCTACTTGTTATTAGTTGTTATTTAGTTTATTATGCAATTTGAATAATTTTACACGGAATAAAACAAAACGGAATGTACTCATGAAGTTTTTCCAATCATGGTAAATCTAATCATAACAAACCATCGATATGGTAAATTTGAACAAATAATAAATTGTGACCATAAAAAACTGATTATGGTAAAAATTAAATACGTGATTTTTTCACGGTAAATATATTAAAAGAGCATGTTAAACCATAAAAATGAGAAAAATGGGGTAACTAATTATCTCACCACAGTCACTACCCCCTCTTTTTCAAACATCCCTAATAATCCGGTGAACTTCAACCCATTTTTAAGTTTTGACGGTAAACCACTTGATCACCACAAAATCAATCATCTTTTGAATTTCAAAAATTATTTCCATTTTGTATTTTTCATCCTCTAATATATAGGAAGGGTAATAATGGTAAGTCACATTAAAAGAGGATGAAAACATATTTCCATAAATAATGGGGGATGGAAATCTAATTTGCACCCAAAAATCGGATGGATATTTAATTACTAAATTGAATAATTCCCATCTTTGGTGCAAAATGTTGAACTGAGTTGTGAGAAAATTGTTCGGAGTACTAAAAATGATAATGATAGTGCGTTATATTTCCGTTATATTTGTTCATTAAATCCATGAGCTACAATATGAGATCAAGCCCGGTCTTAATGTTGAGGTTGTCCAAGCTCAAAACCTAATTTAGTTGCCTACTTAATATTAAGCAATAGTAAAAAGCAAAAACATATACAAGTAAAAAACTGATCAAGGTTATTGTTCCCTTGGCTTGCATTACCTCAAAACAAATCACAATTTCTATTTTTAATTTGTACTTCTTTTGATCAACAAAAAAAATCATATATATAAAGAAGGAAAACAACGAGATAACGGCGCCGTAACCAAGCACAAAGCAAGGAAATAGCGGAGAAAACACATTTAGCAAAGAGCTGAATGGAAAGCAAAAAAAGGGAAAAGACATTTTGTGCAATCGTAATCTAACTTTTGAAGAACTCATTTTTAATTGAGATTATAATCAATTCAATTTTTCACCTCTGGCGTTATTTTTTTTAATCTAATATAAGAACATATCACTTATGGATTTTTTTTTTTTTTTTTGTGTGAAACCCATTTTTAGGTCTCACACACATTTTGTACACGAAACGTTGTATCCATAGCAATTTGTATTATTTTTCTCAGTTGTTGTCGTACACATACTGGGAAATCGGAACCCAACGTACTCGCTCATCCCAGAGTCATTCTTTCACCATGTGTCATACCACACCACACCCAAGCCAAACGGACGATGCGTGTGTAGGGTACTTGCGCGTGCTAAAGATTCTGATGACCTGTGGCTCTGCAAAACCAATAAATTGGAATTGGAATTTTTTCAATTAGGCCATGTTCCACTAACAAAAAACTAGATTTGTTTTAACTCAAAAACTATTCTATTCCACTAACAAAAAACTCCCCCAAAAAAGTAGTTTTGTTTTAACTCAAAAACTACTCTATTCCACTAACAAAAAACTTCCCCAAAAAACCAACTACCCTTTACAATAAACTACAACTAAAAAACCAAAAAACACCTTAGTGGAACAAGTTGTAGATTTAATCTACAACTAAAAGCCTAAAAAACCAAAAAATAAAAAAAGAAGTTAGTGGAACACTCCCTTAGGTGTTAAGCTCAGGCAGAGTGGAGAAGCAAGAGAGAGAGAAAGATGATGATGGACCAAATATTTTTGGGGAACCGGAAAAATATCTCATACTATCAGAATGAGAAAGAGAGAGAGGGAGACTGGGAGAGAGACGGTGGTATCAGTTGTACTACGGGCTGCTCCTCCATTAATGTCGCATAAAAATACAAGATTCAGGCCCTATTCCACTAAGGTCATGTTACACTAACTTGTTTTTTTTTATTTTTAGTTTTACAAAAAAATTAACTAGTTTCACTAATTAGTTTTTTAGCTTTTTGGTTTTTGAGTTGTGTTACCAAATTACCAAGCTACTCTTGTACCTAAAGGATAAGGGGTTTGAAGGGGTCAGATTCGTAATTTTACATGATTAAAGTGGTTTGGTTTTTTTAGGTTTGTGGAATTAAGATGCCGTTTGGGAGCCTCTTTATTGGGTTCTTATTTCCCCATTTTCAAGTTTTGGCTGTTTGGCAGCCTATGTGTAAAACATGTTCTATAAAAATGAGTTTTCAAACTGTAGGTTTAAGAAGAAGAAGTCAAAAGTAGGTTGGGAGGAGCTTTTTGACTTCTCATTTTTCATTTTTCCCATTTTGATTTAAAAAAGACCTACATAATACATTTTGTATATAGCTCCCAAACACTACTCTTGTTGCAGAATGCATTCTGCACATTTCTCCCAAACACTCTTACCAGATTCAAAATACATTCTGACCATAATTCAAAAAGCCAAAAAGCTAAAAAATTTAAAATGAAAAGCTGAAAATGAGGCTCCCAAACACCCCCTAAGTGGTTTTTTTGTTGGTTTTTTGTGGGTTTTTTTCCAGTGGAATGGGGTAGTTTTTTAGTTAAAACAAAACTAGTTTTTTTTAGTGGAACATGGCCGAAGGCCCCATTCCACTAACTGAAAAAGCCAAATGCCAGTTTTTTGAGATAGGTCATCCCATCAGTTCAAAAAAAAAAAAAAAGAGATAGGTCATCCCCTCACAATACACGACATAAAAAATCACAAAAAGCCAACGCGTTTTTCGAGCTCTCACATAAAAAAGCCAAAAAAACCAAATTAGCGGCACACGTCAAAAAGCCAAAAGCCAACTTATTACGCTTTCGAGATAAGTCATCCTCTCACAATACATCACATAAAAGACCACAAAAAGCTAAAAAGCCAAAAAGCCGAAAAAAACCAAGTTTTAAGTATCACAACCCCTCAAAAAAGCTAGAGGAGTGTTTGGATTGCTATTTTTTCACATTTTCATTTTTAACATTTTGTATATTACTTATGCGTTTGGGTGGAATGATTCAAAATTGGTCGGGATCGGTCCTGGAAAGTCATGCCCCGAACTAACTCGGTCCTGGAAATAATATCCCGAACCATTCGTAACTGAACCGATTTCTTTTTAAATCCTTATTTTTCACTTTTCTCATTTTAATTAACAGAAAGCCTACAAAATGTATTTTGCACATATCTCCCAAATATTCCCGTTTTGTTAGTCTTGCATCAATTTTTGGAATTATTAATTTGTCTTGGCGATAATAATTGAAAAAGTATATTCCATATTGTTCTATTTTTAAAATCTGCCTCATTTGGGTGAAGCTGGTCTTTCACAGAATTGTTTGACTGTCATGCTAGTAGACTAGTACTAGAAATCTTTGGTTTTTTCCCCTGATAATTTTCGCTTCGTTAAACCCATTGGGGGCATTGGAGTTGTACGGGCTATGGAAAGCCCCTACACTCGTCTATGGTTAACAATACTAACACCCCGCTAACCCCCGCTAACACTCCTAAAATATGGCAAAAAAAAAAAACCCAATTTCCTTCCCTCTTGGGGGATTGATTTTTTTCCCTCGTGGGATGGGGATGGTATTTGGTAAATTAATTTCCAAATCAGGATAAAAGCATAGACACCACTGTGTATTCTTCCCCAGATTCGTTCGGGGGCTAAGTGTGTTGTGCAGCAATACACATCACAGGTAACCCGTTGGGAGAGTTTTTTTTTTTTAAAAAAATTTTTAGAGCTTGTTTGTTTTTTGGGGGGGATTAATTTAAACTCTTCTCATATTTATCTCTATACTTCTCTATGTATAAAAGAGGAAATTGTAATTTTTTTTCATTACATTTTCTTTATTTATTTGCAGAAAGCAAAAGAGTCGTTGCATTTTCGTAGTAACATCACGGGAAATAAATTTCTCTATGTTTTTATGTCATGAAAATTCATTTAAATTTATTTTTCAATTTCACATCGCTCTCAATTTTAATTGGTATAATCTATTTGTGGAAGTGCAATTCAAGGGAAGTCTCGATGTGCTATGACACCTATGTGGCAAAGCAATGAAATGCTGCCGAAAGGTTCACAAGTGCAATACACAAGATGATTGATGGGAATGGGCTGGTCCGTCTGTGATGTTTGGGTTGGGCATTTGTTTTGGGCTTTATTATTTGTTTTTGGTATGCCCATTATGGATTTAGACCATTAGGTGTGGGCCAGACCTTTATTTTACTTTGGTCTTCAGTGTTTATGGTCTGGCCTTTGGGTGTTTTGGGCTTGTCCTGATAGATGTTTTAATTTTTCCAACCTTGGTTGGATTTCCCTCCCCTTTCCCCCATCTTGGTGGATTTCACTAATAAAGCCGATCAAAAAGAAAAAAAAGAAAAGAAAAGGGCTGGTCGGTCTCAATAGCAAGGCCGCTTGATCAGCAAAATACTTTATTAGTTTTCTCAACAATTTTCTATGGCCTCCGAGGTCCAAGAGGCCCTAAAAAAAAAAAAAATTTAATCAGCAAAATACTTTATTAATCTTTAGAAATTTAGAGAGATTAAAAGAACCAAGGAAAAAAGGTATCACAATGGAACACAAGCATCCAGTTCAAAAAGAAGAAAAAAAACGGTACGGAAAACTTCCCAACTAAGATTGAAGGTCCTAGCTTAAAAATTGTTTCTCGTGTTTATTTATTAACTACAACAAAAAAGGCTTGTTGAGGCACTCATAAATGCCTCAATAAGGGACCTATTGGGGCAGTTTCCCTGTTGGGGCACTACGGCTTAGTGCCGCCTGTATCGATGCAGCTATAGGCATTACGCGGCACTTGTTATGAGGCACTGTTAGGAGCCTTAAGAGGTCTTTCTCGCTGCATTTTAAAGTGCTGCATACAATACTTCTTAAGGCATTCGCTTGAGGCATTTTAAAGTGCATCATGAGCTATCTCTCGCTGCACTTTCAAGTGCTGCATGTATTACTTATGAAGGCATTTTCCAGTGCCTCCACACTAATTTCAGAATTTATTTTTGATGCACTATTAGAGCATTCCAAACTGCCTTATAAAGCACTATCTTTGATTCCTTTAAAAGAAAAAAAGGATAGCTTTCATGGCACTTTCAACTGACTAATAAATTGTTCACCATTTTTTTTTATCCCTTTCGTACTACCTGATCAAGCAGTGTAATAAAATAAAACCTTAATTCATTGCAATTTGTATCCCAACCAACCATGTCCAAAACAACATAAGTCATAATCATTAATTTCAACAGAAACTACAAGTCAATACATTTCAAAAAGCTCCCAAAAAAAACTTGACAGAAATCTATCAATAACATGAAACAAAAACTCACTGAAGTGTATCTAGAAGAAAACCATGAGAGATGCCATGGTACAAAAAAAAACAAGATCATTCAATATCCATGTGACATAACTCTGTCTACTACGCAACTTCCAAGCGATCTCATTCATTCAGTAAATCAGCCATCATCATCTTTCACGGCCTGATCAAAACAAAACCACATGCAAGGCTTTAAATTCTATTGTTTTGTAGTAAGAATAAAAAATAGATAATATTGGGCATTAAACGTACCAAAGAAATTGGTCAAGCTATTGGTGTACCAATGGCATCACCAACTATCTTAAGGCCTCTGTAAGGCCTTATCAAATGCCCGCCCCATTGGATCGGGACTTGAACATGAATCTTACACCAATTAGCTCCAAGTTCTTGTCCACCTATCTTCGTAGATGGATCCAAGTTCTTCTGTTGGGTTGGCACACTCTTGAAATAAGCATAATCCCCCACCTAGCATCAATCAATAAGAAAACATCACATTGCAATTTTGAAATACGAAATATATATGACAAGTTTGTAATATAACAAGCAATATAATAAAGCAATTAAGGAGGGTAAGGAAAATTGAAAACTCAAACATGAAATCAGTCATCGACTCAAACAATCACACCTCCCATTTTGCTACAATAACATGACAAGGGTGACCAACATCACGAGGAAGAAGCATTTTGGGTCATAGTCGTATCAAGGAAACATGGGTTAGACAATATTATTAGTTGGCTGCCTTAGTCACCCGGAATAAAGCTTCTACAATTGAGGAAGACATTTGCTCCATTATCAATGTAAATTTTGAAGTGGCCTAAGTAATTCAGCAAGATTTCAATTGAGATAAACTCAAGTTCCAAACTAAGTCATTGGAAGAAAAATGGTTGGGTGACCAGACAAAATAAGAGCAAAAATAGCGATCCATTTAGCACAAAAGCAATATATTAACCACATTAAAAATTCCCAAAAGGTTATACTAAAAAATTACCCAATCAATGAATATTCACTAAGAAAAAACACTTGAGATTTGGTCCTCTTCTTCAGAATACGTGAGTCTTTGTTCTCGCCATATGCCTTGAGTGCCTCAGTTTTGTGGAGACTATGATAACATGAAGTTAACAAAACCAATTATAGATTGATGTACACAGTACACTTCAATAATGAAAATTCAAGTAATAAAAGGCAATTTATTTAACAATAATTACCTAAGATTTGTTATTCCAATCCCCGAGCTAGCTTCCAAATTTGTGATGTTTTCCTCGCAACAAAAATCAAGCTGATGTCTGAATTTTCTTTTATCCTGGGGTAGAATAATGTTAACAGAATTAGTATAGAGAACTATTTTAAACTTTATAGTTATACTACTTTCGGATGTCCTTTCACCCTCCTACATCTTCATCTCTTGGTTGGACATTCAAGCGAACACCTTGTTGGCACTTTCTATGCAGCCTTATTTGAGTAGAAGAAAGTTACTCAAAACACAAAGAAGAGGTTACACCTGTAAAATAAAAGGCAAATAATCCATTTCTAGTTTATCCTAGTGTGTTTGGCTATGCATCCAAACCTTAAGCACTTGTCTCACCACAACTTTGCCACCGAAGTGCTTCACCGCCGCCTCGTCTTGCTTCTGGATCCTCCACCCCATCCTCTCTGCCAATGCCATCATCTTAACCTTCTGCTCTGCGTGTAAATTTGGGTCCGAAACTACTTTTTCGAGCACCCACCACCTCCTCCGAAAATTGCATAGAGAGAGAGAGAGAGAGATTGGGGATTAATTTTAAAACCCTGAGAGAGGATTTTGTGCTAGCAAATTACCTTAGCGGAATAGCAGAGGGAGAGGCGAGTCCGTGAACGGCCATACGCAGAATTACAGATGTGATCTTCGAAGAGTCCCACGACGATGCGAATATGGTTCTGTTGAAATCGACTGCGACTTGTTATTTGGGTGAGAGGGTAGATATGAGGGACTGCACACATGGTGGATTGGGGGAAAACCATATAGCGGGAAATGAAAAAATTTGGGGGAAAACCGTATAGCGGGAAATGAAAAAATTTGGGACAGTAAGTTTGGGCGGGTCACCCAAACTTTGGGCCAAAAGGAAGGGGTCCTGTGGTGACTCTTATTCCTCTTTGGTACCATTTCAATGGTTGTGTGGAGCCCACTGGTCTCACATGAATGATCCGAGTCATTCTGTAATCTTAAAATATTTAGTTGATTGAGATCCTAAAAAACCAGCTCAATTGAATACATATAACTAAATAATCCAATCTTTTAATTTTTCTATTAAGAATTTAAGATCTTGAATACCGAATGATATTTTTTCGTCCGATCAAATGTCTAACGGTATGTGATTAACATTATTCTAGTAGAAAATAATCTTATCCTTATTGTGAAAAAGATACACGGTTCCGATAGCCAAAAAAAAGACGCCAAGTGGGGCTCGAGGGTGCTCTATAAGGCTTTAATGCCTTCGGACGTTTTAATGTCTTCCGATCACATGGTTTTCAATATTTGATGATTTTCAATTTTGATAAAAACGATGGAATAAATAAAATGGCAAATTCTACCAGTTCAGATCAATCATTATAAAAATAGACTCGGCAGTGGCCTTTAGAATCTATATGTTCAACTTACTTTATAGCAAATTAAGTCTCGTGTAGTAGGTAGATGTAGAGTAGTCACAAGAACGTGACACAATCATGATGATCAAGATCGTTGATTTCATTGTGCTCACTGATTCAATCGTTCACGTAAATTTTTAGCTCGATCGGGTTTACAAAGCACCCGTCATCTAGACATGATTAATAGAAACTTAGTCTCATGGAGTAGTTGAATGTACAATAGCCACACAATTGCGATACAATCTTGACGATCGAGATTGTTTATTTCATTATGTTTGTTGATTAAATGATTCATGTAAAATTTTGGCTATACCGGGTTAGAAAGCCCCTTCATCGGGACACAATTGATAGTTACTAAGTCTATGCAATAGTTGAATGTATAGTGACCATACAACCGCGACACAATCATGACGATCGAGATCGTTGATTTCGTTGTACTTATTGATTAAATTATTCATGTAAATTTATTAGTGCTATGGCCACTTATAATTATATGATATAATTGATGATATTTATGAATTGGTATTTAAAATGTAGTATATTACCATACATTATAATGGGCCTATAAAGGAAGGTATTTAGTACCCGTTAATTAGTAGTAGACCGCCACTAGAATACATTAATCTACTAACGGTTCAATAAAAACCGTCGCTAAGGTCTGTTTCTAGACCATTACTAGACTCTATCTATACTGGTGTTTTTTTCAAGTATTACTTAAAAAATCGTTGGGAAATCTTGGTTTATTTTTTTTGTTGTTGTTGTAGTGAGACGAGATAAGACTGGGTTGGTTATTGGAATCGTGGTGGACTCATAAAGAATTCGTCAACAATATGTGAAAATTTTCAAGACCGTGAAAATTTTGAGCGCGAAGACAAAGAATTCGTCTTCTTGAAAATTCAATTGCCCCCCTAAAACGAAAACCTAACCTTTTGAGGCACTTCCTAAATAACGCCCCATTACTTTGATACAAAAGTGACACCGTTTATGCCATTTTGAAAACTGCCCTATTAGTCTTAAATGTTAGGGCACTTACAAAAGCCCTATTAGATAAGCTTAAAATATTCCAATATGGAAAAACTGCTATAAATTTCGAGTGCCCCATTAGGTTCAATGTAGGGTTGGCAATGGGGACGGGGCGGGGCCGGAGACTACTATCCCCGTCCCCGATCCCCGAACCCCTCCCCCATCCCCGTCCCCGCCCCGATCCCCAATGGGGATTATTTTTTCCCCTCCATCCCCGCCCCAAACGGGGAACGGGGATCCAAACCGGGGATTCGGGGATCCAAGCAACAGCAGAATAACCGATAAAAAAAAAATAAAAAAAAAAAACAGCAGCAAGAATGAGCCGCCAAGAATCAACATTTGGGATATCAAAACATCATATACAACAGCAGCAGATAACAGGGAGAAAGCTACAACGAGAAAGCTACAACAAAACGAACAGAGGGAGATCACAAATAACCCCAGATCTACAACAAACTAACAGAGGGAGAAAGCTATAACAACACGAACAGAGGTGGGATACCTCTATTGACGAGCGGGGGAATACCTCTGTTGGGGATCTCATCCCCAGATCTATTGACGGTCGTCGAAGGCGGCGAGGAGGGATGGGTGGTTGAGGGCGGTGGCGGCTTGGGATGGGATTAAGGAGGCGGAGAAGCCGTGGAAGACGGTGTCGTATGTGTGGAGAAGGGCGGAGGGGTCAGTTAGGAACTCGGTGGTGTACCTCTGTTGTCGACTCGTCGGTATGGCGGTAGGTGTTCGTCGGTGTTCGGAGAGACTGAGAGAGCGTGTTAGAGAGAGAGACGGAGAGAGATGAGTGGGAGTCGGCTGTGGTTATAGAGGGAGAGAGAGAGAGAGAGAGAGAGAGAGAGAGAGAGAGAGAGAGAGAGAGAGAGAGAGAGAGAGAGAGAGAGATTATACGTGTATAATGGAACCCCAGATCTATATTTCTGAATCTCTGATGATAACAAGTGAAAAATACACTTAGGTCCCTTTAGTGATAAATACACTTAGGTCCCTGTAATTATATTTATATATAATAAAATATAAAAACGGGGATTCGGGGATGGATCGGATCGGATTCGGAGCGGGGACACACCTATCCCCGTCCCCGATCCGATCCCCGAAATTTTTCAAAAAAAATCCCCAAATCCGCCCCAATCTCCAAAACGCCGATCCATTCGGATCGGGGAGCGGATCGGATTCGAACGGATCGGTGGAAATTGCCATCCCTAGTTCAATGAGATGCGGCATTTAAAACACTAATGCCTCGTTAATAGCCTAACAAGGCAGTTCTTCAAAACTGCCCTTTAATAAGTGCCCCGAAATTCCCTTTTTGTTGTAATAAAACGTTGTTCCTTTTTTTTTTTTTTTTTGATCAGAATTAAAACGTTGTTCAACATCAATTTGCTACATAAACACTTTTAAAAATTCGTTATAATGTATTGAAAAATTAAGCTATTTGAGATCAACCCGTGCTCAAATTGATTAAAGGACCTTTTAGTGCTTTTATGAAAAAAGAAGAGTACTTTGGAAAATCATTTTGAATGAAAAAGGGGGATTTTAGATCAACCACTTAAAAATCTCAGATCCAGCTGATTTCTCGCAGGGGCTCTTACGAAAATGCTAATGCGAAGGCAAGGGAATCAGGCACTGTGTACTCTCCCCCAGATTCGTCTCCTCTTTTCCGCTACTGATACTATCATGCTTTAACTTTTTGTGAGTAGACGAGACTTTAGTTTGTTCAGGGCTAAAGGGTGTGTGTTGTGCGTAACCTGTTCGGAGAGTTTTTTTTTTTTTTTAATTAGTATCCGTTCGGAGAGCTTGTTTGGTTTCTTTTGGGTTAAATTTAAGCCCTTATCATATTTATCTCTATATTTCTCTATGTAAGTATAAAAGAGTAAACTGTAATTTTTTTCGTTATATTTTCTTTATTTATTTGTAGAAGGCAATAAAGAGTCGTTGAATTTTCATTGTAACATCAAGGGAAAGAAATTTTTTCTGTGTCATGAAAATTCATTTTTTAAGTTTCCTTTTCAATGACACATTGCTCTCAATTTGGTTTAATCTATTTGTGGGAGTGCAATACAAGTCTCGTGTGCTACGAGGCGAAGCAATGAAATGCTGTACCTTAGATAGCAAAAGCCCAGTAGCAGAAAGGTTCACAAATGGAACACATATTTGTTGTTCGAATCCAAAATGACTCTTCAAAATTTCTCCCAAATAAGTATAAGCTCGCTGAGTGTTGTCTCGTTTCCTTATTGCGCAACCCTTTATTATCAGTTATGGAATTGTTGCGCAACCCTTCGTTACTAGTTATGGAAAGAAATCATTCGCAGTTCATTCAGCGACTACAGAAGATGATCGACGGGAATGGGCCGGTCCGACGTGTCAATAGCAAGGCCACCACAAGGCCGTTTTCTCAAACAATATTCTACGGCCTCCGAGGTCCAAGAGGCCCCCAATTATGAAATGACGGGAAAAAAGACATTTAACCCATTTGAAATATTGATTGTTAATGTTAACTTGACAAGATACTATTTGAACCGAAAAATTAAGTTCAATATTATAGTTATATTTTCTACTGAAAAACTAATTAAAGTTCCTAGCTTAAAAATTGTTTCTCGTGTTCATTAATTAAAAAAAATTGTTCAATATTAGTTTGTTACATAAACAAATAAAGTCTGAACACTTTTTAAAAATTGTTGTTATGTATTGAAAAATCAAGCTATTTGAGATCTCGTGCTCAAATAGATTAAAGGACCCTTTTAGAGTAATTGGGAAAACACAGTTGATTTTCCAAGATAGATGGAGAGAATTGTTCATTAAAGAACTTTTTGGGTTTAGTTTTGGAGTACCAATTTTCATTTTGAGGCTGAATTTTATTTTTCTTTTTGTTTATTTGATTGGGAGTAATTATGACGAGCTCCTCATTCCCGTCCTGGTGATCGATCGTCGAAGGTGGAGTTCGATTTCCCCTAAACCCTTTCTTGCGCGAGATATTGAAGCGACTAGATGTGTCGATGTCTGAACAAGCAACTTGATGTGTCGACTTCGCAGCTTTCTGGGAACACCTTCCGTATTAATATAAAGGAGGATATAAATTAATTTGGAGTGACAAATTTATTTTAGTCCCTCCTCTCTCCTCAGTAGCGGCTCCAGGAATTTTCAGAATGGTGTTAAAATTTCTACTAACTCGAAGGTGTTGGGGGATATCTGAAAAAGCTGGTAGCTATCCTGCTGTTCAACTCCCCGCTTGTGTAGAGCCGCCCTTGTCTCTCCTCTCTCCTCTACCAACCACCTTGGCTGCTATGTTTAAAAATACCCTTCTCACCTTAAAACTATCTCCTCTTTTGCGCATCATTCATGTGAGATGACGATCCTTGGGTTCCCTCAGTCACTTAGAGTTTCTTATTGTTTGCTTGATGTTGCGCTTGTTTTGTTTTCTTTGTGTCTAGTCGTGTTACTGTATCCTGGTTGACGCTCTGTTTGGTTTGATGGTTAATGAAATTCTCACTATTTCCCAAAAAACAAAAATAATAATAATACCCTTCTCACCTTAACTTTGGACCTTAACTTTGGCTCTCACGATGAGATATTGGCTCAACCATGGCTATGGCTGAGAGTCAACACTTGACTCTCCATGGATCTAGAATCTTTCATAATAGACTAGAAAATTTTAGAGTAGTCCAGAAGGCTCAAAAAGTTTTAGAGAATTCTAGAATAGTGGAGAACTCTCTTAAAGGTTGAAGAATAATCTACATAAATCTAGAATGATCTACAATGTTCTGGATATTTCTGAAAGGTTATAGGAGTTGAGGAACCTAGAGAGTTTCAGGGAATTCCAGAATAATCTGGAAGGTTGTGGAAGATACAACTATGTGACAGAATTGTGTGGACAATTCTAAAAATCAGCCCACTTAGCTAACGTTGAGGTTTAAAAAGTGCAGGGAAATGTGTGGAAATTGTGTGAACTATTCGAGGAAAATTCTAAAAATCAGCCAACTTAGCTATCGTTGAAGTTTTTTTTTTTTTTTTTACCAATCGATCGATAGTTTTATTGCAATAAATTAAGGAGAGTCCAAACAAATTTCATGTTGTATCCAGGAAGGAAAATCTCTACTCCAGGACGTCTATAGATAGGCATATTTGGCCGTAACATGAGCCGCCCTATTGCAAACACGGGAAATATAATGAAAAGAACAAAACAATAAACGTTTAGCTAAAGAGATAGAATCTCTAATGAGGATATCCAAACTAGACTTAGTAGCACTGACTTCTCTCAACATGTTAACAATTCCTTGAGCATCCCCTTCCACTTGAAATTTTTGTCCGTCCTTTGACCTAATAATCTCCAATGCTCCGCAAAACCCCAAGGCCTCTGTCATCTCTGCTGAAGCAACATGAAATAAGGGAATTGTTGTCACTCTTTTAAGTTGCCCTTTCTTGTCTCGAATAACAATACTACACCCCCTCGCCCTGATTTAACATCAAAAGCTCCATCGACATTAACCTTCAAAAAACCTGGACTTGGTGGTACCCATCGCTGATCATTTGCCCCAAACTGCTCTCTCCGTGTATCCTCCGAACGCCTAGTAGCTTGACAGTACTCATGAAACTCCTCCACCCCTCTGTCATTAATTTGCACTTCGTTTAGCCATTCTCGTGTAAATACCCATTTGTTTCGTGCTTTCCAAATCTGCCAGCAAATTGAAGAAAACAAGCCTGTCGTATCCTGTTTGTCCTCACTGCCTCTTTGCTTCCCAACAACACTCCAAATCTCATCTATTTGAGTGGACTCCATAACCTCCGGTCTAAAACGAAAAGGAGAGAGTAACCAAACTCTTTTGGCTCTATCACAATGAAATAACATATTTGTGGTTTGGTGCCCGAATCGTTGAAGTTTAAAAAGTACAGGAAAATGTGTGGAAATGCATATAAAAGTAGGAAAAGTACGTTGAAATTTTTTTTTGTCTACGTAAAAGTACACCACGCCTGGCGAAAGGTATGGGTTAAAAACTTTTCCCCTTGCTTCCCTAGCCTACCACTTTTCCCCAGTCAATAAACACTCGACAACACCACAAAAAACTTATCTTTGACTTTTGCATAAGAGGAGGCCCCACCCTTCATTCTCCTTGCCTCCTTGGGGTTTTTATCCAAGTTTACAAACCCATATGCACACCAGTTCTCTAGCTCCGGAAATTTCACAACACATTTAAGAGCAAAAACAGCAGCTTGGGTAAATTTTTGGCCAAAAAACCTGGTGTACAGTGTATATAACTACCCTGTCACTCTCAACACTCCAACAATACTATCCATTTTACCTTATCTCTTATTAAAATAATATTTCTTCTTTTTTTAAAAATAAGTCAATATATACAACCAACAGTGTATATATCATCTTCCCCAACCGAATCCGGGGGAGGCGCTGTGCGGTAGGTGTTGTGAAATAAAACTACGTCGTTTTGCTCATTTTCTTAGTATATCCAAGGGCCCTATTTGGAGAGTTAAGTGTAGGGTTTAATTTTAAGGTTCAATTTTAGGGGATTTAGGCTTTTTGGGGTAGGGTATAGTGAGTTTAGGCACTTGGATTTAGGGACTTTGAGTTTAGGCACTTCAGGTTTAGGATTTAGGCACTTTGGGTTTAGGCACTTTGTAATGGTTTTTTCTTCCTCCAAACAAGGCCCTTGGAAGCTTTGGAAGTGTGCAAAAAAATCAAGCAAAATGACATAGTATTGCCGCACAACACGGCGCACAACACCTACCGCATAGCACCCACCCCGGATCCTCCCCAACCAAACCCTGGTTCTCCACCAACCCACTTCCACCAACCCACTTCGATCGGTTCTCCACCAACCCACTTCCATCGATCATCGAAGAAACCCATAGCCGTCGATCAGTCCATAGTCGTCGATCAACATAGCCGTCGAAGAAACCCACTTCGATTGGTCCATTTTTCGGACATAGCCGTCGATCTCCATTGCCGTCGATCGTTGTCGTGCGTTGAAGAAACCCACTCCGATCGGTCCAGCAATCCAACAGGAGGAGGAGAGAGAGAGAGAAGGAAAAGAATAAAAAAAATGGATGGCTGGTGAACAATATTTTACCCTAGCTGCTCCAAGATCCTTTTCTTCTTTCTCTTTTCCATTTTTCCCAAAAATGGGTTTTGCCTTAGCTGCTGCTGATGCTCTAACAGAGAGAGAGAGAGAGAGAGAGAGAGAGAGAGAGAGAGCTACAAGTTTCTCCAATGGAGGTTTAGAGAGAGAGAGAGAGAGAGAGAGAGAGAGAGAGAGAGAGAGAGAGAGAGAGAGAAATCGGGGTTTTGCTCTACACACACTCCATTATAAATCTGAGTTCCACCAAGTCTTAACTTATATATATGTATATATATATATACAACCCCAAACATCACATAACTAATTACCTCCATTCACACCAAGGCCGTGCATACCTCACCACCATTCCAATGTCTTTCCCAAATCACCGTTGTCGCGAGATCTCTTCATCCTTCTCTGACAACGTCGAATTCGAGTTACGTTCCCATTAGAAGAATCCCGAGCAGTTCGATTTTCCTCATCGACTTTAATTTTTTATTCATCACCATCACAAATAACTTGGGTTTGGGTGGAGTAACCGCTCTGGTGGTGATTCGGAAGGAGATCTCTGAATGGTGTTGGGTGTGTGATTGGTGTTGGGTGTGTGATTAATAGGTTGGAACTGCAATCTTCAATAGATGCTATGTATCATTTCACAATACAAATGCTTTTTGGCAGATCTCCATTAATTTTAGAAGTGATGATCTGATGCAACTGATGAAAATAGGGGAGTTTTTGGATGCTACCGGATTCATTTTGATACCTTGTTGGGGTTTGACGCTTAATTCTTACTCTTATCATTTTTAGTAGCAAATTTGGTATGCGATCATTGATGCATCTTTGCGGGTATACTCATATGCGCCCATATGCATTTTTTCCTTAAGCTCTTGGTTGGTTCCTTGTCAACCGTGCTTTGTGGGGTTAGAGAGGCATATGATTGTCGAGAGGTTGGGTGCCAACCAAGTTGGGATGCTTCCTTCTCGTTGTGATGCCGTTTTCTCCTCTTTTTTTAATATGGTAATCACTTTCAAGATTAATAAAATTTCCTTCGCCGTTCAAAAAAAAAAAAGAAATGAAGAAACTAGTGGTGTAAGAGGGCATCCGTCAACACTGTTGGCTCAATTTTCAATTTCCATAGTTGAAGGGGGGTTAAGTGTACGAGTTTAAACAATTGGGGTCAACTCAGGAACCGGTCATAGTTTAAGGGTGTTTAATGTATTTTACCCATATCTTCAAGAAACCGGTCATATATTCTTATTTATAATTTCCAAAGATGGTACACGCCTTTCTACAGAATTTCTGAAAATGCGCAACTAATCCCTATCAAATTCATTGTCCATAGTTATCCTCTATTTATGCATTTCAAAAGATATCTTTAAAACCCTAAAAAGGAAATCGGAGCAAACATTAAAAATCCAAGTGTGCATGGGGTACGCACAGTTTTGCTGCTTTTGCATGTTTCTATATTTTCTTTGCCAATATATATTAGAGGTAATTGAATATTTATCCATTTTTTTGGACACTATGAAGATTTTCATCTTTCTTATTTTAAGGAAAGATATTTTCCTTTTAGAGACCGCGGAAATTTTGCTTGATCCTCTTGCCTAAAATTAAGGAATTTTAGAAAATGCTGAATGATTCTCTTTCCTAAAATCAAGAAATTTTTAAAATCGTGGAGATTTAAAATTATGGGATGATATTGAAATTTAGGAATTTTTTTTATGGCAAATGTTAATGCTAAAACTGTTTTGGTTGTGTCAAAACTCCAACGCATAAAATGTTTGTACCTATGTGCAATGTGCAAGTCTTTTATGCATTGGAGTTTTGGTATAATAAAAAACAGTTTTAACATTATCACTACCTTTTTATTTTGGGAAAGAGAATCATTTAGGGATTTTTTTCATTCCACAAATATGGTAAAATACGTTTACCCACAAGTAAATATAGTAAATTGAAAAGAAAAAAAAAGGGTTGATTTAGACATGATGAACATGCTCAACTAAATATATGTTGTTCAACTAAAGATACGTTTACCCAAGGTTTCGATACTTTTAGGAACATTTCGCGACGGCAAGGAGTGAGTTCTGGGACGGCAATTTGGGAGGACAAGTGTTTATTTTGAGGAGTTAGATTTCTGGCGTTTCTTTGTTAAAGCGTCATTTTGAAGGTAACTGGTACAACGTAACATTAGGGATTGAGTTTTATCCCAAAATTCTTAATTGCAGGCAAGGGATCCGGATACTCTATGAGGATTTCTCTGTGAAAATCTTGTGAGGGTTTTGTTGTGGGCTTGACAACACACTACTAAAGAGATCCAACGACTCACAACCCCCTTCCTTGTTTCAAAATCAAAACGGTGCCATTTCATGGGGAAAAATGTGACGGAATGGCAAGCCACAAACGGCCGTTTTCTTCTTCCGTTTCTTTGTTTTCTTTCGTGCTCAAATGCAGATAATCGGACACTAAAAATGGTTTTAAAGTTTTTTTTTTCTCTTCTAGAGTTTGCTATGGATGAGTAAGCATGAAATAACTGAATTCTTATTGTTTTTCATTATGTGTTGACTCCCAAATCTTGTTATTGAATTTCGGAAAAATCAACTTAGCTATTTTTTTTTTTGGTCATTCGTCAGTGCTAATCTATTACATGAGGGAGGGGGGAATGAGACTCGATCCCAAGATGCAATGTGGGGCATCCAAGAGCTCTACTGCATGAGCTAACCAACACTTGCAATCAACTTAGCTTTTAGGCTTGCTTGAATTTTGTGAACTTTCTATTTTTATTTTATATGAGAATTTGAGTGATCAGATTAGAAGTATTGACTAAATTCAAAAAAAAAAAAAAAAAAAACCTTGACAAGAGGGAAAAATAGGGTTTTTCCTCTCTTTTTTTTAATCAACTTGTTTATTAGTTTTTGCAAACAAATTCAACTTTTGGGAGTTTTATGTCAAAGACATATCATATACACACACACAAAAAAAAAAGGGCCTTGTTTTTTTACCCACTTTGGGTTATCTTTTTGCCGTGCAGGAAGAAAACAAGAAATGGAAGAATAAAACTACCGTTAGTTGCTTCCCTTCCATCACATTTTTTCCCAATAAAATGGCGCCATTTTGATTTAGAAACAAGGAAAGGGGTTGTGAGCCGTTGGATCTCCTTTTTGGTGTGTTGTCAAGTCCATAGCAAAACCCTCACAAGATCCTCACAGAGAAATCCTCGTAGAGGATCCGGATCCGCAAGCTAGGGCCTCCAAATATTGAAATTAGTAAGTTAACAATCAAATGGGTTTGACGTCTCTCTATAGATTCGAATTTCAACCCTATCACTTAAAAAATAGTGGAAATAATTAACTAAGGCTAAATGCCCCATCTACGTGTTTCTAATTTAGCCAATACATGTATAGTTGAAGCCTCCGTTATACCCTTGAGTCCCCCCCCCCCCCCCCCCCCCCTCACAAGATCCTCACAGAGAAATCCTCGTAGAGGATCCGGATCCGCAAGCTAGGGCCTCCAAATATTGAAATTAGTAAGTTAACAATCAAATGGGTTTGACGTCTCTCTATAGATTCGAATTTCAACCCTATCACTTAAAAAATAGTGGAAATAATTAACTAAGGCTAAATGCCCCATCTACGTGTTTCTAATTTAGCCAATACATGTATAGTTGAAGCCTCCGTTATACCCTTGAGCCCCCCCCCTTTTTTTATTAGCCATAAATAAATAAAACATGTAAAAGTAACACCACGCCCTAGATGTGATGGCGTTGTAAAAAAATAATAATAAAGAAAAAAACACCACGCCGGGCCTAAGGAATAGGTTTGGCAGATTTTTACACGTTTCTTTGTAAAGGAAAGGATAACCAGTTAGGAAACAGGAGTAAAAATCGCGTTTTGACTCGTTAAAATTAACTTGGTTGGAAAAAGGAATCTAATTTTGTTTGCTACGATATCGGTGGAGTATTAATCTTCCTTCCATAATGATAATGATATCGCGTCACGGTTGTTGATTCAATGTAGTTTCCTCTCATTAATTACCAATCATACAGTGCCATAGAGGCAAACGTGATTTTAGGTGTGGTGGAGAAGTAGAGTTAAAAAAGAAAACGAGGGGCGTGTTGTCCCATCTGAGCTGTTCTTGTTCGGCATTCAATGACGCATATCTGCTCGAACTCAAACAGAGCTGAGCCGTCCATTACCAAACTAATCTGCACCGTTGATCTGTGAACACAGACGGCTCAGATGGGATTAACACACATGTTGTCTCTTAAACACGCACCCCATTAAAAACGCGGTTTGACGAATATTCCTATTCGGAAAAGAAATCTACTCCTACTTTATTTGTCAGCTAGCTAGGGATTCTTCATTATAGAACTTCCTCATAAAGTAGAGTACTAGGATGGGAGTAATTCCATTCCGTTCCATTCCTCTTTGTTTTGATAAATAGTACTCCAGAAATTCAGAACTCCAGTACTGGTGTTTCTTTGATTGAAAAGAAGGAGAAATTTAAGTACCAAAAAAAAAGAAAAGAAGGAGAAATTTCAGAGGAAGAAGCTATGGGGATCGTGATGAAGTACTTGTCGGAGCAACCTAAACATCAAATATTTTTTCTCCTAACATGGTTAATGGGGCAAACTTTCAACATGGATGCAGTGGCGAGAAGCGAATACATGCCGTTGTTGTTACGAATCCCTCTAAAAGAATATGAAAGGGGAGCTTTGGTATACTTTTACTTCTTTTTGCATATTATGTCTTTCTCGTTGATGATGCTACAAATTTTATCCAACGTGGCCGAGCTGCAAGGATTCATACGGCGGCGACTTGGTTCATTGCTGATTGGTTGTCAGTGCTTTTTTCTTATGACTCATCTCATAGCCAAAGGGGATGAGGATCGGGTTATGGCCATCTCAGGCGCATTTACAATGGCAATCTCTGCGGTTAAGTTAGTTGCAACACCTCAAGACTCTTCTGCCGTTGCTTTATTATTCCTAGTTAATTCTGCTATCGCTTCTTCCATCCTTATTCTTTCCAGCCCCGGCCACCTCTGTCCCGCTGCCCTCAAAGCTTTGATTCCTGCCCTAACCGCAATTCCTGCTATGGTGAGAATATCCATATTATTCATTAAAATTTGGCTTTTTGGCTGATTTTTGTCATTATCCATAAAAATTTAAGTTCGAATCATATTTTTTATTTTTTCAATACTTCTCGTCGACGGGAAACAATAATCTATAAAAATTTATTTAGCCAAGTTGCTTATAAAGTGAATTATTTTAGTACTCCAGAAAACAATACATTCATCACTAATGAAAAGAATAATTTATAAAACAATAGAAGTTAAGATAGTTGGGATATTTGAACAGAATCAAATTTGATTTTCTTTGGCGCATTTTTCTCTTACTTTTCCCTAATATTTTGGAATTTGATTTCAGTTCATTGATAAAGTGTACATGGCGATAACTGGGCATGCCAAGAAAGAGTAACAGCTCGATCTCAGGTGAGTTTTATTCTCCATCTTTCTCTTCTTTGTCTGCCTTCAAGTCCTCAACTGATCGGATTTCGTTTGGAATTATTATTTTTAATCAAATATAAGAACATATCACTTGTACATTAAGGTTGTGTTAGTTTTTTTTTTTTTGACAATTTGTAGATTGAAATACAAAAATACTGAAAATACCGTAATAAAAACTCATCTAATTTGGTAAAAAAAACCATCATAAAACCATCAGGACATTACCTTCAGGTTCCAGATTCCCTTCGCGTTGAATTATATTGTGAACTAAATGAAGGTCAACCAGCATTATCGAGGAGACTCTTGTGATCACGACGACTTTATTTTGGTAATTGGATTATTTTATTTTATTTTATCTTATTGTCCTTTTAGTCTTTTGCATCTGTGTTCACAAAATAGCCATTTTTTCCACATATAGTGTCAATTAAAAAGTCCACAAAAGTCAATTGAGGTAAACAACTTATTTGCCTTTGTCTTAAAAGACAAGAGGTTTGAGAACAGACACGTATCGGTTGACTACTAGATCAGTTGACTCGTTACCTGTTCCTACGGGATCATCGATTCGACCGTCCAAATCAAACAGTATTCAATAATGAAGTCGGTTTTGATATAGTAATGTTTTTTTTAAGTCCAATTCGTACCGGAGCTTGGACTTGTTGACGGTCCAACCGGTTGGACTAGTCGGTCAGGTCTAGTTCGATTTTTGGTGTAGCTTAGTTTTATCTACAATGTAAATGCGTGTATGGTAACCTAGTTTTATAACATGTTCAACAATTTGTTATTCATGTAATGGTTTTTTATTTTTTTGCAGAATGTTGGATAATCTCTGGCGCACATAATACTATGCTCAATGACATCGGCCATCCAGATTATTCAAATGCTTCTAAATTTTTGAATCCTAAGATATTTTTGTCTAGTTTAGTTTTGAATCCAGATTAACTAGTTTTTTTTTTTTTTTGGATAGCAAATTATCTAGTTTAGTTTTGGTTTCTATTTCCTTCAATTAATTACATTTTGACACAGATGGAAAGTACGCTATTCCAATTCAAAACCTTTTTTCAGGCCCATTGATCTCAGGTGATTCATAACCTTCGTAGGTAATTTACACTTTATTACTCCGTCCGTTCCAACTTGTTTGTTCGGTCCGCAAAACGAGAAATTCCATCTTTTCCAACTATTCCTTTTTTGGGATTTCTCAAAATTGTCTATATTTCATAATCTATAATGTGATTTGATCTGGGAACGAAGCCAAGATTTTAATTCGGAGGTGGTACCCAAAATCAATATTCTCCCTCTTATGACCCAAAAAGCTAATCTGTTATCAAACGACGTGATTTTTTTTGATAAAAATCCCAGTTAGTTTTCTTAATTTGATGAAAAGAACTATAAGAAATTAAGCACATAAGTGCTTTATTTTTTAATAGAAAATTAGACTTTTTTAATTAGTGTGTCTTTGGGTGGAGACTAGTGCAAGTTTTCTAATGCCAATAGGAGTACAATTTTTTATGTGTTAATCATCCACGAGATGTCTTTATGGGTGGAGAGAGTAATTATCCAAAAATTACATATTTTTATCAATTAATCACTTATCAACATGCTTAATACCAAAAATTATATATGTGTTTTAAAAAACAACACTATTTTTCAATACAAAAATAATTTTTTTTGGACCCAGGGTTGGCATGTGCCACCCCGTCCCTCTATTGAGGTCCATCCCTGATATGATCGGATTCTTATAACACAAATAGTTCCGATCAAGCCATTTTCTGCAACTTATTTTCCTAGGATCGATAAATTAAAACAACTCAAACCAAAGCAAAATTGAACTTACATGAATTTGTTTTCTCCAGGATTGATGTGGGTTAACTATTAGGCTCGTTTGTTTGAGATTGACTATGGAAAATAAGCGATAATTTTCCAATTGTCGACTGTGGGGCTTGGAACATGAAACTTGAAATTAAGCCCGCAAACCAACTTAGGCTTTAGTAGGCACAAAGCCTTTACTAATGAGTGTACAAGCCTGGTCCAAATCAGTCCCAGCCCATTATATACCCATACTGAAACTATAGAATTTTGAAGGGTCTTCCTTCGACAAGGACATGGTATAAGAATTAATCATGGAAATATGACACAAACTAATTTCTTAATGCCAAGAGGACAAAGCACCAACACATTCCAAAAGTGCCCTCACTAGCCCATGAATGTGCCTAAACCCCCAAATCTAATGAAAGTGCCTAAACCCCTAATCCTAATGAAAGTGCCTAAACCTAAACCGTAGGGTACCCTATGAAAATTCCTAAAACCCTAGGGTACCCTATGAAAGTGCTTAAACCACTAAAACCCTATAATTGAAAAGTGCACCCTAAGTGCCCAAACCAAAAATGTCTAAACCCACTATAACCTACTCCAAAGAGTCTAACCCCCCTAAAATTGAACTCAATCCCAAAATTTAAGAGACAAAATTAATTTTGTCCCACCTAGAACCCAGGCATGAGAGAGAGAGAGAGAGAGAGAGAGAGAGAGAGAGAGAGAGAGAGCGTCTGGTCAGTAGGAAAAAGGAAAAGTGAAGCCGTGATCACTTATCACTTTCAATGGACAACTGCTAGTTGGCCAACGACAGAGGTAAAAAAAGACGCTATACCAAGTTTTTGATTGGTATCTTTTTTTATTTTATTTATCATTAAGAGTATTTTTGTCTAGTATTGTCCTTGAACCCTCAAAAATTTCACATCAATGTATTGGAAGGTTTAAAATAAATTAGGTTGAACTAAACACCTTTTAAAGCCCCAAACTTGTCCTTTTCACCAATCGTCTGTAAAATCTTGACTTTTGACATATAGGCACGTGGGTCGAACGTACTCGAGCTATTAATTGAGTCCTAAATAGATTTGAATATGCGCTTGGGTGCGAGTCCTAGATAACTTTTATAACTGTTATGGGACGACTTGGTAATATTTGCTACATGGTATGATTTTCTTAGAATTGAGATTTTTCCTCGAAATACGGACCACGCCGTGGTGACCCCGTATCTAAATTAGTCTATATTAAATTTTTGAGATTTTTCGGAGACTAGAATTAGAACACGTCCGGACAGGAGTCGCGACAATTGGGCGCAAAGCACCGCGTGTCACGACATGGCACAAGGAGAATGACACGTACCATTCTCACCTGTTTCATCTTTTACTCCTCCGTTATATCTATAGTGTTAATTTAACTTTAGTTTCATACTAAGCTATAACAAAAGAAAAAGAGACAAAATAGGAGGGACTCAAGATAGTGCTACTGTTAGACCACCACATCACGCACGCACCGTTTGCCGGAAAAGCTCACTGCCGAACTTTTCTTCTTTTCCTCTTTTGGTAATCTTTCTTAGAATTGAGATTTTTCCTCGAAATACGGACCACGCCGTGGTGACCCCGTATCTAAATTAGTCTATATTAAATTTTTGAGATTTTTCGGAGACTAGAATTAGAACACGTCCGGACAGGAGTCGCAACAATTGGGCGCGAAGCACCGCGTGTCACGGCATGGCACAAGGGGAGTAGTAGGAAGGGAGTAATTTCATTCCATTCCTCTTTGTTTTGATTTGGTTACATAAAGCACTCATAACCAATCGGCAATGAACCAAGTCGCTGCCGTATGAGTTATACGGCGGCGATTTGGTTCATTGTTGATTAGTTGGGAGTGCTTTCTTCTAATGGCTCATCTCATAACCAAAGGGGGCGAGTATGGGGTTACGGCCATCTCAGGCGCATCTACAATGGCAATCTCTGCGGTTAAGTTAGTTGCAACGCGATACTTCTGTCATTGCTTTATTCTTCCTAGTTAATTCTGCTATCACTTTTTTTTTTTTTTTTTTGAATAGTTCTTCTATCACTTCATCCGTCCTCATTCTTACCGAACCCGGCCGCCTCTGTCCCACTGCTCTCAAAGCTTTGTGTCCTGCCCTAACCGCAATTCCAGCTATGGTGAGAATATCCTTTTTATTCATAAAAATTGGGCTATTTTGCTGATTTATCATTATTCGTTGAAATTTAAGTGTGGATCATAATTGTTTATTTTTTTGATTCCTCTCCTCGGCAGGAATCAATAATCCACAAAAATTCATTTAGCCAAGTTGCTTATAAAGTGAATTATTTTACTCCACAAAACACTACATTTATCACTAACGACAAGAATAATTTACAAACAATAGAAGATAGTTGAAACTTGCCCTCTTTGTACTTGAATTCTTGAATTCATAGACTCTTGGAGGAGATATTTGAATAGAATCAAATTATGAGTTCAAAACTTAGCAACATCTTGGGGCTAAGCTGCACGAGAGATATATTTTTTGACTCTCTGGCCGTAAAAAATGAGAAATAAACTGACTGGACAACTCTGACCGTCAAAAAAGAAAAGAAAAGATCAAAAAAGCAATATTCACATTACTGACCACATCTAAAAGCACAACTAAGCAAAATCAACATTTTCGACAGAAAATTTTAAAGCTACTTTTGAGTGATTTATATTGAAATATTGTGGTGGGTGAAGCTGGTCTTTCATAGAATTGTTTTGACTAGGGTTGAACAAAAAAAACAAAGAATCGAACCGGAGAACTGATTTTTTTACTTGGCCGGTTTGGTTCGGTTCTGATCTAAAAGGTTGAATTTTGTTAAAACCGGTTCGGTTACCACTTTTTGAGATTTTTATAGCTAACCAAACCGAACCGGTTACACATATATACTCTTAAAAAGATAAGGGCCAGAGTTTGAACACACGACCTGGCGTGAGGAGTGCCCAGCTACTTACCGCTTGGCTTATAACCACTTTACGTTTCAAGTGGATAATAATTATATTTATTACATAACTTAGTTGAGACTATATATACACTTTAAGGTCTCCAAATCTGACTTTATAGCAGTCTAGCAGATCATTGAAAATCTTCATCTTTTGTCTCTCTCTCTCTCTCTAGAAGGGCAAACAGATCTCAAATCCTCTCATCTCTCTCTCAAGTCTCAACATCTCCCTCCCTCTCCTCTCGTCTGCACGCCGATGGACGACAGAGAGGTGACGGCGACGAAGAAGTAGAAGAGCCGACAGCGACGAAGAAGTAGAAGAGCCGACAGCGACGGCGACTACTATCAGATCTGGTTTCGCCTCTCTCTCTCTCTCTCTCTCGATCGGTATATATGTGTGGTGTATATATATATATATAGAAGCCGGTTCTAGTCCGGGATCCGGACTTCCGGACCTCCATGATCCGAACATTTTTTTGACGATCCGAGCCGTCCAATGTGTTCAGAAGGTGTTTTCAAGGGTCCATGCGGGAAATCTTCAAAAAAAAATACCGGGAAGGGCTTGATCCAAGCAGTTTTTCTCAAAATTGTAAATATACAGTTTTTGCGAAAAACACCCCAAAGGCTCCAGTCAGGGATCCCTGACTGGAACCGTGGGGTATATATATATATATATATGCATCAGTCAATTAGTTTTTGTTTGTAAATCTATGTATATACATTATGTGTGTAACCGAACCGACCATGGAACCGAACCGAACCGGAGGAACCGAAATGACCTCTCTAAAACCGGTTTCGGTTCCATGTTTTCTCCGAACCCAAGTGCGGAGCGGATAACTGCTGAAAGCATCTAAGTAGTAAGCCCACCCCAAGATGAGTGCTCTCCGATTCCGGCTTCCCCAGAGCCTCCGGTAGCACAGCCGAGACAGCGACGGGTTCTCTGCCCCTGCGGGGATGGAGCGACAGAAGTATTGAGAATTCAAGATTGGAGGTCACGGCGAGACGAGCCGTTTTACTCGGTTCACTCAAAATCCCTCGTGAACCGGACCGAACCGAACCGGTTTCAGCCCTAATTTTGACTGTCATACTAGTAGTATGTGTGGTAGAATGATTTCTATGTACACGATACAACTTTCTAGCATGAAAAGTTGTTTAGAAAAAAACCGAACTTCAAAAGTTCGCATCCTTTTTGTTTGTTCGTCAAGATCTCATTCTTTCAACAAGTCAATTATATATTTGAGGTCTTGCATATAAAGCATTGGTGTAATGGCTCAAAGATATTGAAAAAGGACTTGAAAAAATGGAAGCTCTGATACCAACTTGAAAAAATAACACACACTGTTATTTTGAGGTCTTTGCGGAATATGGTGGCACACACGGTAGCGGATCCGCTATCCCAATGTCCGTGTCCCAACTCCCTGTCCCGTCCATCCGAGCAATCAACGGCTCAGATTCTCAAATGAATATGGATGGCTCAGATTTGTTTGGGGTGAGATATCAAATGAATATGGATGGCTCAGACTTGTTTGGGGTGAGATGGAATCCGAGCCATTGATTGCTCGGATAGACGGCTCGGATGGATGGGACAGGGAGTTGGGACACGAAAATTGGGACAGCGGATCCGCTCTCGGCGCACACAGGATAAGTATACATAACCCATCATTTTAATGGACAATAACTAAAAATAACAAAACCGCAGAGATGTACAACCTTAGAGCCGTACAGAGCTCCTAAAAAACACCAGTAGCTTTGTACTCAACACTAATATTATTCTCCAATTTATTATTCCACTCGGATTCTAGGATACATGGATACTCAAACACTTCTAGTATTTATAGTAGAACTCTCCTATGATGATCCTAGTCAAGTACGCAAACCTAAATAATTAATAAATTCATGAATGACCTTTGGACTACATACATGAACATTACTAATGACTCTTGAACTTAACAAAAGACTCTTGGACTACATACATGTAACAAACCATGTACATGAACCGCGTGTGTATCTACTTAATTAAACTAACAATGTTAGCACAACTTTCAACACTCCCCCTTTGTGCTAACATGAGAAACCAAGCTCAAGACTAATTACCAATTCTCAATTAATTCCAACACTCCCCCTTAATTTAGAATTTCACTCCTTAGTATTCTGGGTGTATGACTCTTCACTTGGATTGAGAAAAGCCTTCAGCTCTTTGTCAAGTGCTTCATAATGAGCTGTGATCTCTTGATATGTTTCATCAGGATTGCATTGTGCACCCTATGGTCGTGTCCCCTCAAACGGTCCATGTTCCATCATTACAGTCCCTTACGAACTATCTTCATAACCCCGGACAACAAACTTATTTCAACAACGCCTCGAGCACAGACTTCCACTGTCTCAGTCTTCACAGAACCTGATTTCACGAACGGTCCCCGGCCGTCACACTTCCACAGTCCCCCACTGTCTCCCTATGTCCTCTTTCTCACTCTCTCTATCGCTCTCATTGCCTTGATCCATTTCTCTTTCTCAACCCTACCTCCCCGTCCTCGCCGCCAGTCCCCCATTCTTGAACATTTCCAGATGTATTTAGGGATCCTGGCCCTTGGACTGGGTACCTTCCTTACTGCTTTTTTTGAATATCTCGTGGGTAGTAACTTTCTGGTGCAAGGGACCAAGTGGGCTCCATGTGTTATTTGTCCCTTTGTTATTACGCTCTATTATGGCTTCTATTTTTTGTCCATCTATTCCGGAGGACGAGTCAACAATATCCTTGCTCGAGGTGGTGCCCTTCTTAGGGGTGGGGGAGAGTTCACGACATACATGTTAAGAGTGGTCTTCCACATCATGCGGGAAGAGATTGTCCACGCCGGGAAGAGCTGCCTTGCAGACGTTGTCCTGTCATGCCTTCTGTTGATCTCGTTGCTATCGTTCGGGGCGTTTGCTCCTAAGGAAGACCTTTTCGCCTTTGCGAAAATGGTTAAACACCATCTGGGCCTCACGATTGGGGAATTCATTTTCTTCGGATATTATATATATGCTTTTTTCTTTGTAACGCAGTTGGCACTCACCGTCGTAATATTGGTTACTAACTCCTTATTTTATTAAAAAAATACTTGTACATCTTTTCGGATTTTCTCACTTCGACGTAATTTTGTTTTGTTATTTTCTTTTGTTTCTTTTGCTTTTTTTTGTTTTTTTGTTTTGGTTTTAATATCAATATTGTAGAAAGGAGGTGCAGACTTTCCTTGTGGTGTCGATGCTAGTGTTGCTGAGCTTAGTGGGAATGAGGCTGATTCTGGTGTTGGTGTTAGTGTTGCTGAGCTTGGTGGGAATGGGGCTACTCCTGGTGTTGTTGTTAGTGTTGCTGACCTTGGCGGGAATGGAGCTTTGCAGATGCTGGAAGAAGGTGGGACGTTGAAGGAGGATGAAGATGCTTTAACGGGTGAATAAGGTCGAGTTTCGAAGAAGGATTAAGAAAGGATAGAGGATGAAGGTAGGACATTTTGCAACACGTGCAAACAATACATGTATCGCACGTGTCGCAGAACGTCCCACCTTCATCCTCTATCCTTTCTTAATCCTTCTTCGAAACTCGACCTTCTTCACCCGTGAAAGCATCTTCATCCTCCTTCAACGTCCCGCCTTCTTCCAGCATAGGCAAAGCTCCATTCCCACCAAGGTCAGCAACACTAACAACAACACCAGGAGCAGCCCCATTCCCACCAAGTTCAGCAACACTAACACAAACACCGGAATCAGCACCATTCCCACTAAGCTTACCTTCATGTCCCAGCTGATTCCCTTCGCATTGAATTATATATTGTGAACTAATTGAAGTCTTCAGTTGAAGGTCAACCAACATTATCGATGTGATCACGACGACTTTATTTAGCTAATTGGATTTTTTGGTTTTTTTTTTTGTGTGGTCTATTTGGTCTTTTGCATCTGTGTTCTAATATATACAAGCCATTTTTTTCCTTCACATATACGTATCAATTAAAAAGTCCAAAAAAACTCAAATAAGATAAACAACTTATTTGTCTTTAGCTTAAAACACAAGTGGGAGGAAAGACACCTCTCAATGTTTTCTAAACTAGTGACTTTTAAGTAAAAGAACATTCAGTAGTCTTGCCCAGAGATTATTTTCCTTCTCGAATTTTTATTTTTTTTTTGAACCAGGAAACTTAGACTTGCATTACTCCAATCATAAGGAATTATTACAAAGACGACGACGCACAAGATTATGAGCACTTTTGACAACTTGGCGGGGCCTTCTCTAGTTTGAATAGGAAGAGGTTTGGGGTTAGAGCTAGAGCTTTCCGGGCACCATGCGGCCTGGCTTTAAAACAGACCAGTGAACGATTCGGAGTTGAATAGTGTAAGAATGTAAACGCGAATGTACCAAAGGAGAGGAGATGTACACTGCCATTCCAAATTACTCTCAATCCCGCATTGGTATTCGTCGTAAATCTTGAGGCAAATGTTATCCCTACAGTATCAGTTGACCCGTGATCGATTCTTACGGGGTCACCAATTTGACTGCCCAAGCCGAACAGTACAGTGTTCTATAATGAAGTCGGTTCTGATATAGTAACGTTTTTTAGTCCAATCCGTACCGGAACTTGGATTTGTTGACGGTCCAACCGGTTGAACTAGTCTGTCCGGTCCGGGTTTTAAATTAAACATTGGTGTAGCCTAGTTTTATTTGTAATTTAAATGCGTATATGGTATAGATTGCAGGAAGGTATCCAAGTTTTATAGCATGTTCAACTATTTGTTCTTCGAGTAATGGTTTTTTTATTTTGCAGAACGTTGGATAATCTTTGACGCACATATTACTATGATCAATGACATCGGCCATCCAGATTATTCAAAGACAATGGCTTCTAAAATATTTTAATCCTAAGATATAATGCACCAGAGTGGTAAAACCGACTTCTAATAGAAACTAGAAACAAAAAGGATAGTGCAGAGATAGAAAACCAAAAAACAACACCACACTTCTTGCTGATACTAGAAAAGTTTAAACAAATCATCACGAGGTAGAGACCTTTTTCATCATTTCTTTCCCCTCTTAATTAATCCTATTTCAAATCTTCAACACCTTCATCCTTCTCCGAAGCTTCACCACCGTCTTCATCCTTCAAAGCTTCTTCATCAATATCCTTCAATGCTTCTTCATCCTCCTCCTTCTTTAGACCTTCTTCAAGCAAAACAACTTCGGGCTTAGCAACACCATAAGGAATATCAATATCTTCTTTCTGCAAAATTGAAAGTAAAACGAAAATAAAAAATTACATCAGAGAGAAAAAGTCAAAGAAAATGTAGAACTGTGAAAAATAAATAAATAAAAGTCTTACAATCATTTCAAAGCTGAGTGCAAACAGAGTCGAGCAGAAAACTGCACTAAAAAAGTGTCCAAAAATCACAGATTCTCCAATTGTGATGCTTAAATGGTGATTAACGAGTACGGTAAAGCCCAAGACGTTTTCCTTTCTGCCAAATAGAGCTGTAAAAGAAAGGACAAAACCAGGAGGAAAGATGACACAAAGACGACAATGACGTTCTTATCCGAGTGGAGGGTCACCTGCTACACAATGTGGAAGGCGACTCTAAGAAGGTGAGAATGGAACCACCCCCACCTTGGAGAAGAGAATAACCACGAGTGAGGATTCGGTTGACTGAGGCTCTAAAATTTGTGGTTAGAGTTGAGAAACCAGAGTAGTGCATAAAGAAACAGGGAGACATCACCCACGGAACCCACCCATCTCTTGCTCTAATAGACAAGCAAAGAAGAAGTTGAGACTAGAGGACAACATAATCAAATAGATCTGGAAATGTTTAACCAAACACCAAGAATGTAAACATATATTAAATGAAAATGTGCAAAATTGCAATCCAACTAGTCTCAACTTCTTCTTTGCTTGTCTATTAGACATTCAACTAGGGCACAATGTTGCCGAGCAAGAGATGGGGTGGGCTCCGTGGGTAATGTCTCCTTGTTTCCCCTTATGCTCTACTCTAGTTTCTCAACTCTAGCCACAAATTTTGGAGCGTCAGTCAACCGAGTCCTCACTCGTGGTTGTTCTCTTCTCCGAGGTGGGGGTGGTTCCATTCTTACCTTCTTTAGAGTCGCCTTCCACATTGTGTGGCAGGTGACTCTCCGCTAGGATAAGAACGTCATTGTCGTCTTCGTGTCATCTTTCCTCCTGGTCTTGTCCTTTCTTTTGCAGCTCTATTTGGCAAAAAGGAAGATGTCTTGGGCTTTACCGTACTCGTTAATCACCATTTAAGCATCACAATTGGAGAATCTTTGATTTTTGGACACTTTTTGAGTGCAATTTTTTGCTTGATTCTGTTCGCACTCAGCTTTGAAATGATTGTAAGACTTTTATTTATTTATTTTTGACATAGTTTTACATTTTCTTTGATTTTCTCTCTCTGATGTAATTTTTTTATTTTGGTTTTTACTTTCAATTTTGTAGAAAGAAGATACTGATATTCCTTGTGGTGTTGCTAAGCCCGAAGTTGCTTTGCTGGAAGAAGGTGTAAAGGAGGAGGATGAAGAAGCATTGAAGGATATTGTTGAAGAAGCTTTGAAGGATGAAGACGGCGGTGAAGCTTCGGAGAAGGATGAAGGTGTTGAAGATTTGAAGTAGGATTAATTAAGAGGGGAAAGAAATGATGTTGCCTCATGATGATTTGTTTAAACTTTTCTAGTATCAGCAAGAAGTGTGTTGTTGTTTTTTGGTTTTTCTGTCTCTGCACTATCCTTTTTGTTTCTAGTTTCTATCAGAAGTCTGTTTTACCACTCTTGTGCACTATATCTTAGGATTAAAATATTTTAGAAGCCATTGTCTTTGAATAATCTGGATGGCCGATGTCATTGATCATAGTAAGAGGATGAAGAAGCATTGAAGGATATTGATGAAGAAGCTTTGAAGGATGAAGACTGTGGTACTCGTTAATCACCATTTGAGGATCACAGATGGAGAATTTGTGTTTTTTGGACACTTTTTGAGTGTAGTTTCCTGCTTGATTCCGTTCGCACTCAGCTTTGAAATGATTGTAAGACTTTTTTTTAATTTATTTTTAACATAGTTCTACATTTTCTTTGATTTTCTCTCTCTGATGTAATTTTTTTATTTTGGTTTTTACTTTCAATTTTGCAGAAAGAAGATACTGATATTCCTTGCGGTGTTGCTAAGCCCGAAGTTGCTTTGCTGGAAGAAGGTCTAAAGAAGGAAGAGGATGAAGAAGCATTGAAGGATATTGATGAAGAAGCTTTGAAGGATGAAGACGGTGGTGAAGCTTCGGAGAAGGATGAAGGTGTTGAAGATTTGAAGCATGATTAATTAAGAGGGGGAAAGAAATGATGAAAGAGGTCTCTCTGCCTCGTGGTGATTTGTTAAACTTTTCTAGTATCAGCAAGAAGTGGGGCGTTGTTTTTTGGTTTTGCCACTCTGGTGCACTATCCTTAATTTTTGTTTGATTAAAAAATGAGAAAGACAATTTGGCAGAGATTTTTCCATGCATGCTAAGGGGAAGCATGCATGGAACCCGCCCTCTCTCTCTAGGATTCTTCCTTTTTATGTTTGACCCTTTTGAGTGTACCCATCAAAGACGCAAAGACAAGGGTATGGAGTACTAGCTAATACTAATACACACAAGCCTTAGAAATTTATAAAAAAAAAAAAAAAAGAATTCTCAACATTTGACAAATAAACTGCGTTATAGGACAATGTTTTGTCCAACAAAAATTCAATTCTAACAGTTTTGTGTAACTTAACAAGCACATGATCCAAGAAATAATATTACTGTGTATTTTAAAAAATCTGGACCGTTGATGAAAGAAAAAAGAAAGAAAGAAAAACTAAAACCAAGCCGAGAAGAATAAAAGTTACCAGTAATAGTTTATTTTAAATCTGGACCCTCGATAAAAGTTTTGGATGATTAGGATGTGTCGGCAAAGGAGGGAGAGAGAGAGAGAGAGAGAGAGAGAGAGAGAGAGAGAGACTTTTGACCCAGTTGCTTGTCTTACCTCTGTTCCCTCAAACGAAGTGATTTGCCTTACCTATGATGGCCTTTCTGATATCATCCATATTTTGATCGAAGTTAACCTTCTTGAAGGGTCACTTATTATGAATCCTTTCCCTACGGCTTATTGTTCTGAGTGAGGGAACGACCATACCAGCGATGTCACCGAGAAAGGAGGAGTGGGAGAAATGATCTGATGTTCTTTATTTATGGACTCACAAAAAAAATCTAGATATTTCACAAAGATATTCTAGAGTTTCAAGAAAGCATATATTATTATGGAGTTTCTAGAAACCAAAAAAAAATCTAGATATTTCACAAAGATATTCTAGAGTTTCGAGAAGCTATATATTATGGAGCTTCTAGAAACTAAATATTAATATCTAATTCAATAATATCTTTCATCTTTGAGCTTTTTCAATTGGGCTTTACTTTGTTGGTCCAAAATAGTAATTAAATATAATTGATACTTCGAGAATATAAATCATAATGAATATACAATTAAAAAATAGTTATACCTAATAACACCACTGAACTATGCTTACATTTAAAAAAATATTTTTAAGATACTATGTTAACCATAAATGTTTTTATGAATAAGTTAGGCCAGGTTTGGCTTAATAATAAAGTAGACTTATTTTTTTGTCTTTATTTAAAATGATGCCCGAAATCCAAAATATTTTCATTGAAGACAAAAATAAGTCAAAAAGATCTTTATTTAAAAATTTAGTTTTGGACTTTTTCGATTTCTCTCGTTAAAATGAACTAATAATACATAAAAATTTGACGCAAAACTAAGAAGTGCGAATTTATTTTGAATAAAGAAAAAAATTAACTTTTCAGATCTGGGATAAAAAGTTAGAGAGAAGAAGGACACTCTCTCTCTAGAAAAAAAAATACTAGTTTTCTTTATCCAGATAAAATTCACTGGTTCGTGTTAAAATTCACTGCTGCTTCCAAATTTTTTCGAAAGACAACAAGAAGCTCTAATCCAGATAAATAGTTGGGCCTCCATCCACTAGTGAACAAGGATTTAAGTAAGATAACGGCCCAAAGTCCTTTCTTTGTTGGCCCAAGAGTATGAAAACGAATACACGGCGTCGTTTGTAGGCAACGTTAATAACCTCAACGGCTAGTTTCAAGTGACCGTTTGGAGAATCTAATTATTTGAAACCGTGAATAAGACCTTTCCACCAAACAAATGAAAAACAATACCCATTTAACTCAATCGACAAATCTCCAAAATCAATTTCACAACAGACCCTCCTCACAAATCAAAATTCACAGCAACCTCTCTGAAAAATCCCAAAATCAGCGACAAATTCCATCAACTCTGCGCAACAATTCGAAAAACCTCTGTTTTCTGAAAAATGGTATACACATCATCATACACTCCAACATACTACACCTCGCTCCATGACTCGATCACTTCAATCTGCAAAAACATCCTCCCTTTCTCCTTCAAGAAGCGGCGGTTGCCGGCGATCGCGGCAGCGGAGCAGCAGCTGTCGAAGCAACAGTCAGATAACCTGAAATGGCAGCAGGATTCATTCCATCAGATCCACAAGCTGATGGGTCTTTGCAAGGAGGGTATTTTGGCTGAATCTGAGGTCTCTGCTTTTAAGTCTCATCTTCTCGACACTCTTGTCGCTTCCCCAGCTGATTATGAACAACCCACCATTCTTAAAGATAAGCAGGTCTTTTTGCAGGTACACCTCTGTTGTTCCTCTGTTTTTGAATTATGGCATAGAATTGAAACAGTTGAGCTGAATTTCTCAAATAAAATTTGATAATCCTTGTTGTAGGAGTTGTTGTATGCGAAATGTATCACAGAGGATGAGTACCATTCATCAAAGAGGCCTTTGTTACAGAGATTAGCAGTTCAAGGAGCTGAAATTGAGGCAAGAGACGTGATAGCTTCCGCTACGAAAGAAAGCTCAGATGAGTGGTCTGTTATTGATTTGAAAGATGAGAAGTCTTTACTTACTAAAGAGAACTCGAATTCAAAAACCAAATCGAAAAACGGTTCAGCAGCAAGGAGATCAAATTCTGGGTTTGGCTTTGGATCTTCTCAAAGAAATGGAAAAGGTAAGGAAAATAAGGGTCCAATCGATCCCGGTCCAGACAATTTTTCCTCCCCCTTTGCCTCTGCCAAGAATGAACTGGGAATTTCTAGAGAAAACCCTTTTTGGGATAGTAATCTGAGACAGAAAGAAAGTGAAACTAAGTGCATTCTCATGATGGAGAGCTCGCCACCGGAGTCTAAAAAGGTGGAGAACAGAAGTGAGGGCGAAAGGAGCGAAAAGTCGAAGAAGAAGATGTTTAGGAGTTTGTTTCAAAAGGAGGAGAGGCATGAAAATGGTGATCATGGCCTTGACTATGAGGAAAAGGTATCGAAATCGGGAAAGAAACAATGGGGATTTGATGGGTTCAAGAAATGGAAGAAAAGTGAGTCAGAGGATGAAACAGCTCCTCTGCCACTTAGCGAAAGATCGGATAGTGAGGCGTTTTCGGGATCAAACCGGCTTGTCGCTAGTCCTGTCGGGGAGGGACCGGATACAAAGCAAATCAAGAGGAAGTTACATTCAAATGGAGCACCATCGGATTTCTTTGTGGACAAGGTATCCTGCATTGCATAATTGCATTCATTTTTATTACAGCTAACGAATTTTTAGTACTATTTTTGTTCTGAA
Source organism: Vaccinium vitis-idaea (assembly GCA_963854785.1). Lineage (NCBI taxonomy): Eukaryota > Viridiplantae > Streptophyta > Magnoliopsida > Ericales > Ericaceae > Vaccinium > Vaccinium vitis-idaea. Next base: position 39,430,424 of record OY978220.1, read on the forward strand.
AAAGTGGACTAATTTGAACAAAGAGGTGATTAACTGTCAGATGTTCTGTTGGTTTTTGTAGGTTTTGGGGGAGAAGATAAAGAAGGAGCTCTTGCGAATCCAGACTGAACTCAATGCTAAAAATCCAAGTGTTCAGCTCTCGTAAGCATTCCACTTAAATCCACCTCTTGAATTCTTTGAGACTAATGGTGAAATATTCATTGATTTTAATGGTGGTTCATAAATTTACTGTTTAAATTTGTGTTTTAGGAATGATCAAATTGATGCTATTTCAACCAGGCTTCCAGTAGACAAAGCAGACCTGAAAAATTTCTTTCCCAAGTGAGTGCTTATGTGATACTACAATTGACTAATTCTTATCGCGTCCCGTGTCCATGACAAGATGAATCAGACACTTGTTCACGTATCTGCACCCAACACCGCGTCTAATGCTATTTTGTAATTTGATTTTAGGTCATGGTGCGATCGCTATGGTGATGTTGTGTTGAATGTGGTGAGAAAAGAATTTAAAGACCATGTTGGAGAGATGGAAACTTTGAAAAATGCTGCCAGAGAGAAGCAGAACAGCAGCAGCAGCTCCAAAAGATGGGCAACATTTGATGATGATGAAAATTGTCACCCAAATCTTTTTGCTCCTCAGGACAAGTCTTTTCCCATGAAACAAGCCAAGTATGTTCCTATAAACGATGATCGCGCGCTCAAGTGCTTCAAAAACAATCCTTTCTTTGAAGACATTGATCTGACCCATGTCGATGGGAATAAGGTGAATCCATTCTGGAGTCCGAGGCATGGTTCTTCCATGCTCGGTTAGATGAAACAACAGTCTATTATCTGCATATTTTGTTCAATTTATGTATTTAATTACTCTGTGTTGAGGTTAATTTATGTTGTGTACCTGTTTCTTATTGAGCTGATGTTGTTCAAATAGAATTTCTGTTGCACTTTTGTATTCTCCATGCCATTCTCCATTGGAGATTGCTGGTAAAGTGGTTCTTTAAGTACAGTAAACTTGTCAGTTCTTCTGAGACTTTGTTGACTGTTTTGCCCCTGACTTGTGCAAGATTTTTACAAGGAAAGCGTGAGAATATTACATTGAGAATTTCAATAATGGAATGTTATAAAAATAAAAATAAAAACAGTAAAAAATTCTTATGGTGACTTATTTGAATGTTCAGATCTTCCAATATATATACCTGAAATGTCGAATTGAAAACCCCAAACATCTGTACTACTAAATAGGGAAAATTAACCAAAATTGGTTAGCAATGTACAGATGTTTGGTTGTTGGTTAGCAACAACCTGTTTCAGAAGTTAAAATACCAGTTTGTGCAATTCAAATACCGGTCTCAAAAGTTTCTGCAAGAACCCAATTTCAGCACTTCACAAAAAAACCAGTTCCAGTAGTTCAAAAAGCGTTTCAGCAATGTCGAATACCAGTTTCTGCAACAAGAGTACCAAATTTTGCATGTAGTTATTTAATTCAAATCCTGTTTCAGTAGTTCCTTTTCATCTTCTCCTCCAAAGCATGCATATGGAAATCTTAACATAAACCCAGGGCCGGCCCTAGGGTAAGCCCAACAAGACCCCAGACTTGGGCAACGCACCCTCCATGTGCTTGAGATCACCTGTCCGAGTCCCTCTGTCCCAATCTTCTGTCCAGGGCCGGCCCAGGCCCAAGGCCCACAAGGCCTGGGCCTAGGGCACCCCAAAAATGACCACTTTTTGGGGCACCCTACTATTTTATACCAATGGGCTTGACTAGAACACTTTTTGGACCAAAATAAAGGCAAAAAATCCATTAGAAGTGACAAAAGAGCCCAACATTGTGGCCCAATATTTTAAAAATGCCCAAAAACTATTGTGGCCCAAAATTTAAAAAAAGGCCCAAAGCTAAAACTGATTTAAAGGAAAATCATTTTCTGCTTGTTACAGTTTTTATTTATGGTTTTGTAAAAAATCAAGACAATTCTAAACGAAATGATTAAGTTTAGTTTATTATTTGCTTAAAGAAAAAGTAATTAGGTAGTAATTTTCTAATTTTCTTGTTAGAGTTTCGAGTGGGTTTGTATTTGAGATTTCTAAATTGACACAAGTTCTTGAGTTTTCCCAAGTAACCAAAAAGTTGATCAAATTTCATTGTTTTTCCAACAAATAAAGTCATAATATTAATTCCAACAGATCAAATTTCTTACTTATTATAAGTAGTTAAATGAGACATTTTGACCCAAATTTTTTAGAGGAAACTTGAAAAACAACATATTTGGGTAAAACTAGGGTTTGGCATTTGCATGGCAAATGAGTTTTGACCCAAATTTTGTTTCAAAAAAGGCACAAGATCTCTAGATGCTCTACATCGTTGTTAAATTTAGCTTGTATTAATATCTTTTTGACGGGGATATTGTAGTAACAAAAACGTAGAAAGTTTGTTTGAGGAACACAAAAATTTTTAGGGCACAATTTTTTTAATTAGGCCTAGGGCACCCAAATACCTTGGGCCGGCCCTGCTTCTGTCCGAGTCTTCCTTCTACTGCCACTGCCACGTATCATCCATTCAATCCCAGCCCTTGGTATAATTTCAGACTCTTTTCTCTATAATTATCTGGCGAGGCCACCCACATATGCCTTCTCAACACCGTCGCCGACAAACTACCGCCAAGTTCACGCTGCCTGAGCTCCTCTCTCTCTCTCTCTCTCTCTCTCTCTCTTCAACAGATTTCATATCACTTTCCTCCTCATCATACCTTTTACATCTCATCACAGTAAAACACTATGTTTCCAATTGAATGTGATAAAAAAAAAAAAAAAAAATTGTTGTCGTAGACATATTTTCAACCACCGAGATTGACAATTAAATGAAAAACTTGCATAAACTCATCCCCTCTAGAGACCCATTTTTCTTCTCTTCCCAATAGAGACCCATTTTTCTATTTTCATCTCCACAATCCGTTATCCAATGTTTTACTCCAAAGGATTTCTAGACAAAAGACAAAACGGCAAGGATTTTGGAGGGGAAAGGCCGAGAGTCTGGTCAAGTGGTCACAATTCCGGCGTAGTTTATCAACTGCAATGTGGAGATGCCAGAAAATGTGTGGGGTTTGATAGATAAATGTAGGAGAGGTCAAAATGATATCAACGACTGGGATTAAAAGAAGCCACGTGGCAGTATAATAGAGACTCGGACAGAAGATCAGGACAGGGGAACTCGGACAGACGATCCGGAGCCCCCTCCATGGGGCAACCGAAAAAAAAAAAAAGGTCTAAGTATGTACTGTAATAAATATTTAAGTTAGCCAAATGGAACACTGAGGAAGAATGGCTCAGCGGTAAAGGACTTACTTTTTGCCCTTCGGATGCAAGTTCGAGCTGCGGGAGCTCCCTCGGTAGAATTAATTCTTTCACTCTTTTTAGCCGAAAGGTAATGAGCTATGAGCTGGCCGCCCATGAAGAATACCCCTGACACATGCCTGGTTCAATTTAGAATTTGTTTTGGGGTTTTTCCCCTCAAACCCTCATATTCATCTTTTGGTTTTTGCAAATCTCAAATTAATTGAAATTTTGGTGCATCCCTATTAAGTATTCTCTTGATTGTTCTTGATTAGATTGTTCATAAGACCAAAATTCCTATTCAATTTTAGAGGCTCCAATTAATAATTATAATGTTTGAAACCTTACAACTTTGCTATTATTTTATAAATTGTGGGTACAACATAAGAAATTTTCAATTTTTCTGGGGGTGTCATTGCTCCCATTTTCCTTAGATTAAAATCGGGAATGGCATAAGAAGAACATACCCATAGGTATACCAATAGTAGTAGTGGTGATGGTGGCGACGATAGCGGTGATTGTGGTGGTGGTAGTAGCAGATTCTCAAAAAAATTGAAGGACAATTTGAGATTTTCGTGAACCAAATTCGGATCTCATAATAGAAAACTCTAGCAAAGAAAAAATGCAATCGGCCTAAGAGCGTGCATTTAGTATGTTTATAATAAACGGAGTGAGGTTTCCGTGTAACTTTTTTTTTTGGGACTTGTATCTTTTTTTTTCATGATTTAATAGTAAGGGGCAACCAAGCTCGGGCTTGGGCAACCCAAACATTAGGGCCGGCCCTGCATAAACCCATTGAGTTGCAGAACTGAACCCCGCCATCCTTATCTACCATCTTCCCCCTTCTCGAGCCCCTGTATACGACACCCTTCTTTCCCTTCCTCACCATTGCCCTCATGCCCCTTTTTCCCACCTCTACTGTCAACCTTGACTCCAACTTCTCTTATACTCCCCCCTTGCATATTGCTTGTTCTATAAGTGGAATCTAACTTTTAAGAGTTAAAAAGTTAGATTTTGAAAGTTATCCCTTAGGCCATTGAGTTACATTTGTGCTATTATATGACATAAAAGTGTAAAAAGTGAGGCCAAATTGTTAAGAGTTAAGTTGTTGTTAGTTTATAGTATATTTTTGTTCCAATAGTGTAACTATCATTTTGTTAAATTAAATGAAGAATCAACCAAAAATGGATCCCATAGTTACTTTCCAATGTCTATTTCCTCAACGTCTCACAGTTAAAATTTTAAATTGGAAACCTTTTTTACTTTTCAGATCCTTTAGTAAGGGATGACCCCACTTAACCGAGGTTTCTGCCTCTTGCACAGTTAACTTTTGGTTAGTTCTTCCTCCCCGCCACACTTTAACCACAACTTAATCACACTATTACAACCACACAAACCACAAACTAAGCGAATTCTTACGGTACTAACATATTTAACTGGCCTTATTCACTTAATTAAAAACTACTTTTATTCATTTTAGAGGGGTAGTTTTTGAAAACAATCACACTTTTTAGTTGGACTTTTCAAAAAGAAAAAGCATTTTTGGACATTTCAAAATATAAAATAATTCACCAGACAAGCAATACGAAAATGACAAGCATCTATAAAATATACCCAGAAAATTATTCAAAATTTAAAATTAGTGGGTATGTAGCACTATGCAAACAATATGGGACAAGCCGGAGTCGTAACAAAAAGGAACATTTTCCAGTCAGCCTCTACCATTTTGGGTTCTCGCCAAAAGGACCAAATCCCTGAGTCCCAATAGACCATTTGCTGCCAATTCATCGGCTCATTAACCGATTTGCGATTTTTTTATAACATTATTAATAAAAAAGCGTGTTTTTAAACTTTATTCCCAAAGTACGTGAAAACGTTTCTGGCAAACACGTTTTATGGAAAACGTGGTTCTGTTTCACGCTTTCACACTGGATTAAGACGAAGTAACCCAAAAAATTAAGTTAATCCAAATTTGGCTTGAAAGTGTTTACCAAATACGCTTTCTTAAAACGTGGTCCGTAAGCACGCTTTATGTGTGTGATAAATGGAGAAAAAAAGAGAAATAGTAAAAGCGTGGTTACCAAACACGCTTTTATAAGACGTGGTTGGCAACCACGCATTCCCTTGCCAGAAGTTTCTGTATAGACTAGATCTTCACCGGAACCAAATTCATAAATCCAACCCCAAAAGCCATTCACACCCAAGTCATGGAATCACAAATGAAGTGTGGGCTTATGGTTCTGGGAATCTAATGCTACCTGTTATCACCAGCAAATTACAGAGAATCATCTCCAAGAGCTGACGATGACCCATTCAATGGAGAGACGAGTGGCGATCATCGGCGCCGGAATAAGCGGCCTCCTAGCCTGCAAGTATACGGTGGAGAAGGGATTCCATCCGGTGGTCTTTGAATCAAGATCTACAATCGGCGGCGTTTGGACCCAAACCATCGAATCAACGAAACTCCAAAACCCAAAACATGCTTTCCAGTTTTCGGATCTCCCTCGGCCCAGTTCTGTGGAAGAGTTGAATCCCACTCACACCCAAGTGATGGACTACATCGAGTCTTATGCTCAGCATTTCAATTTGTTGCCGTTTATCAGATTTGGCTGTGAAGTGATTGGCATTGATTTTGTTGGAGCTTCTGATCAAGAGATGGAGTCGTGGGATTTGTGGAGTGGAAATGGTGGGCCCTTCAGTTCCGGAGGCAAATGGCAGATTCAAGTCAAAGACAAGAAAATGTGCTGCCAAGAGGTAAGACCCCCTCTCCATCCCTAGCATTTTTAATGGAATAAAGGATAGCTGGTAAGGGTGAGTCCTGCGAACTGCAGGACTAGCGTGGAATACCTAGGTGGTGCTTGTGACGGCCTGTCCTTCCGGATAATAACTATTGCTCAAACCGGACATTTCACAGCAAATCGGAGCCTCTACGGTCATGCCCAACGGGGATGTTACGCTGGTTGACCCCTTCCAATTTTTTTCCAGTTCAAGAAAAAAGAGAGGAGAGATGTAGGTATAGCTTTATATAGCACTATCTTAGTATATTATGGTACTTTTATTTTATTGTTCCAAAAGAAAGAGAGAATGAAAATTTTAATCACCAAATGAAAATGGCTAACTGCAAGGACTTGCTCTGTTGTCGTCGGCATCCTAATGTTAATAAGAAAACTTGTTCATAGCTGAGCAAATGAAGCATGCCAAGTGGGAAGTATTCCCGAGTCTTTTAAGTCATTAGCATAGTAGCCTGACATTTTTATTTCCCCCCTTAACTTTGGTAGGAGTACCAATTTGAGTTTGTGATTCTGTGCATTGGGCGATATAGTGGTTTGCCAAATATCCCAGAGTTCCTTCTGGGTCATGATCCACAAACTTTTAATGGTAAGGTTATACATTCAATGGACTACTCTGCCATGGACAATGCAAATGTGAAGAAAATGATCAAAGGAAAGAGAATTGCAGTAATTGGCGCACAGAAATCTGCACTCGACATAGCTGCTGAATGTGCAAATGTTAATGGTAAGACAACATTGTACTACTAACAAAAATGCTTACGACCTTAGGATGGGCTGTAGAAAAATCTTTATAAAAGAAATAGTTTATGACATCTCAAATAAAGTGGAATCAAAGGCCTAATTTTTTCTTTTATCAATTTTCGACGGGTGAGTCTTGAGCAGGTGGTTCCACACCTTATTTGAGATGACCAATTATACGTTGCATGGTCTAAAAATAACTCACCTGCTACTATTCTCACCCATTTAAAGGGAATTCTATAACTGTGGAACATTTTGGTGAATATCAATTACTTGTGATTCCAAAGATTATAGAAATTGTTGACGTTCACACTCAACTTTTCTCTCTCACAGGAGTTGATTGTCCTTGTACATTGATTCAAAGGACTGTTAACTGGACGGTCTCCACCAGTCATTCCAATCTCGAGTTCTTATTCTCAAGCCGCTTCTCAGAATTGATGGTTCATAAGCCCAGTGAAACATTCCTCCACAGTTTCTTGGCTACCCTGCTTTCCCCTTTGGTAACCTCCCTCTACTACCAAGAAAGAAAGTGCATTAGGCATTTCAAAGTGTTGCTTGTTATAGCTGTTTTCCTTTCTGTTTTTCTTCTTAATCTCGAAGTACATAGATTCGTAGATAAGTTGTCAAAAATCATTTCTTGGTAGAACTCCCAGGAAAAACACCAAAAAGTATGTCTTGAAGTTTGGAAAGCCTATTTCACAAAAAGGGTAAAACAAAAAGAAGGGAAGGAGTAATTCGCTATTTTTTCTTTTCTTGGGTTGGAGTTGCTGTAAAAACTCCAAGCTACTACTAGAAATTTGGTTGGTTCTTTTTCGCTTGCTGAACAAAAATCAGAGTTGTATTTGTTTGGTTGCAGAGGTGGGCAATATCAAAGCTTGTTGAGAGCTATCTTAGGTATGAACTTCCCTTGAGCAAGTACAAAATGATACCAAAACACAGCTTCATGGAGCAGTTTTCTTCATGTCAGGTCCCTTTACTTCCTGACAATTTTTATGGAATGGTGGAAGAAGGAAGCATCATATTGAAGAAATCACAGAACTTTAGCTTCTACTGTGAAGGTTTAGTCATTGACAGAGAACTTGAGCCTCTACAAACAGACGTTGTGATTCTTGCCACTGGCTTCAAAGGTGATGAGAAGCTTAAGAATATGTTCGTATCTCCAATGTTTCAAAAATGCATAAAGGGACCGTCAACCACACAGGTTCCTCTCTACAGGTTAGAATCCTGCGTCCATCGATCCTACTAAGTCTACTTGCCTAAAGTTTACGGTTGCCTAGGCCCAGATAGTACACGAGGACACGATAACTCATGAAAATACTTAGATGATTGTCAAAGGTGTCACGACATATTTAACTTTTTAATCCGCTATTCAACTGACCAAATGTGAGGTCAATCTATTTTTTCCCCAGATCAAATCAGTGTTTTTGGATTGAGAGGAAATGTATGACAAATTCCATCTAGTGGAGATTAATTATTAGTTTGATGAAATTTAACTCGTGGAAAAAACAATCCCTAAGGTCTCCACATACTTGGCATTTAATTTCACTTATATATGACATGAACCACATAATTGGAACTCAGTGAACATGTAGCCCTTGATAGGGCTCAGTGGAAAAAAAGAATTCATGTAACCGGCCCCAATTCATTGGGACATAAGGCTCAGTTTGATTTGGTATGGCACAACCAGATGCCACAACACCACACAACGTGCCAGCCCTTAGAATTACGGATTACCATTAGACATGATGCTGCATTGCTATATTTTAGTCACAATATGAATTCTTTGTACTTGGGCAGACAGATCATTCATCCACGAATTCCACAACTGGCAATAGTAGGTTATTCCGACGGCCTTTCTACTCTACAAGTGTCCGAAATCTGGTGCCAATGGCTAGCACATTTTCTCTGTGAATCCTTTGAATTGCCTGGAATTAGAGAGATGGAAAAGGAAATCATCCAATGGGAAAACTACATGAAGAGATAGGCGGGCAAATTTTATTGGAGATCTTGTATTGCCATCCTCATATGGTACAATGAACAGATGTGCAGAGACATGGGATGTGAACCCAGAAGATAGAAGGGTCTTTTATCAGAGTGGTTTGAACCATATCACGCCACAATATATGCAAATAAAAAAATCTAGATTCGACAGCAATGATACGTACCCAGAAAAATTGCACAGAATTTACCCAGAAAAGCTCATTACTTTTTTTCTGGGTAAATTCTGTGCAACTTTTCAAGATACTTAGCATTAATGTTCTTTAAAATTCAGTTCATCCATGTGCTTTCTAAGGTCAATTTGTCACTGTTTCTTGATCGTAGAGTTAGTCAATTATAGTGTTGTTATCTTACTGCAAATTCCAGTTGTAGTCAAACGTCTAACTTTATTTTTTAATGCAAGTGTCTGTTCGTTATATTGTTTATGAACTTTTGTCAACTTCGTGTGATCAGCTGGACTATATGGATCATTTGCATTCGACCTAAAATAATCACTGCTCGGCATTTTTTATAACAACTCTACGTACTTTGTTCGGCCTACCCTTTTAGGGGCTTTTTGGGAAGGTCTTTTCGGTCATTTATCTTGACTTTTACTACTAAATTGTGGTATAATCACATGTTCGATTTGACAAGAGGAATCGGAAAATCAAAAAAGTTAGGCCAAACTCAAACAGTGGTCATGAAATGCATCGTGTTGAGCTGACCCACTTGGTTGATCGACTAGGTCTAAACGAAAGTTCGGTATCATGGATTTCTTACTCAAGAAGTGCCACGTATAATAATTTTCGGGACTACAAATTTTTTTTGCTTTTTAAATGACATTTGACACAATTTCACGAGGCAAACGTTGAGGGGACCAAATCAATAAATTAGTACTACCCAAAATCCACTTGTAAAATGAGGAATTTTAATGTGCGGTTGAAAAGGAGTCTAGGGCACCGAGCCCAAGAGCACTGAATCTCTCTCGAATTTGGACACTTGTTAAGTGGTTTATAATTTGAGTATGTCCGTGTAATTCGATGAATAGAGTTACTACCTCGGTCAAAAGATGGGATTTTCTTACGAAGGTTTAGCTAATTACGTGCCAATAATGAAAAACAATGAAGTCTATGGAATAACTTTGACCAAAAGTTGCTTAACTAAACTAAAATGTTTAGTTTTTACAAGGACGGTTTCTTGTACCCTTTCCTTATTTTTAATAAATTTCTTTCTCTTCCACCAAAAAATAAAAAAAGCACTAAAATATTTAGTAGCCATTACCAAATATTTTCTTAACTAGTCTAAGTATTTCACACCGTTAAAAATTCATACCAAACAATGAATATGCATATGGTACATCCCTATTCATAATACACCCAAAAAAAAAAAAAAAAACAAAAACACAGCATAAACCCAAAAATGAATGACAGATACAAAAATGACCCCGGTGTAACCATGGTACACACACCCTTGTCTGCCATAACTTTCTCCATGAAAGATATAATAAACACAAAAAGATAATGTGCGAAAGAAACAAGGAAAGTCAACGGCTTTCCTAGAATAGAAGGTGATGGCAACAAGTTAATGTGCGGCGAAAATTGACTCCAAGGTTTATAATGTTTGACCTCCTTAAAATTTGAACATGCAATCTCACAAAAGACAATTAATTATTATTTTCTTATGTCCATTTGGAAAACGGGCTAAAAAAACCCCGGTAATTTCAAGGCTCTGTCTGTTTCAACGACAAACATATTTCGCCGTAAAATATTTTGTACTCCAATGCAAAATGATTTTGCCCCCGCCCACAAAAAATAAAAAATAAAAAAATAACTCGGTCACTTTCATGTTCGAGTGTTTGGTTTATACTAGGAAAGTATATCTATCGCAATTAAATATTCCCTGAAAAGTACTATACATTTCTTTCAATAGTTGTCGTCTTCTAACAGAGAGAGAAACGAGTACTATTTTAAGTCTTTATCCTTTAAGTTATCGTCAACAGCAGGACCATGTGATTCCAAGTTTGAAAAATGATCCAAAATTGCCAGAAGTTCCTAGTCTAAATTTCTGTCCGAACACCAGAATTTGTTCAATGGAGAAACAGGTGGCGATCATCGGAGCAGGGATAAGTGGCCTTCTGGCCTGCAAATACACTCTAGAGAAGGGATTTCATCCGATGGTCTTTGAAGCTAGCGGCACAATAGGGGGTGTTTGGGCACGAACAATAGAATCCACCAAACTCCAAAACAACCAGCAAGCTTATCGGTTTTCTGATTTCCCATGGCCTTCTTCTGTAAAAGAACTCTATCCAAACAATACCCATGTTAAGGAGTATCTTGAATCCTATGCTGAACACTTTGGGATTTTGCCTTATGTCAAGTTCAACTCACAAGTGGTTAGCATAGATTATGTTGGGGAGTCTGATGCAGAAATGAAGGCATGGGATCTGTGGGGTGGAAATGGCAAGGCTTTTGGATCTAAAGGAAAGTGGCATCTTACAGTGCAGGAAAGTGGAAAAGGTTCCACAGAGGTATGCAAAATGGCTAGATTTGTCCCCTTGTATTTTTAGACCTCCAATACCATTATTTACTTAGAGTCTGATATTAGGCCAATATATGGCCGTATCACTGTTACTGTTACGTTCTGGGTACCGCAATTTCAAACCCCGGTCCCCTTAAGCCTGCTTTCTTGTGTGTTCTGATAAGTTGCAGTTCCTTTGTTAAGAAATCATAGTTGTTTTAGGACAATCGGGAATCAAGAAATGACATTCCAATGCAATGGTTGCTTTATTGCTTTATGAGCGGCTTAAGAATATGAACTTTCTGCATATGATCGTCACACCTCAAATTATATTGAAGAGGGGAAGTTAGTGGTGAGTCTGGTGACCCTTTTTCTTCAAACAAAAAAGCCTGTATTCCCTGTCCAATACGATGTGCACAGAATCAGTCCTGATATTTTTGGAAGTATTTCACTGATACTTCATTCCTAAGAAGCACAGACACGTTTATTGGCCTCACGTATCCGTGTCCGACATGTGTCGGATACAGATACGACACGACACTCTCCGGATACTGTCAAACACGCCTAAACATGCGTCTAATATTTCTGTTACATTTGTTTTATGAGGACACGTTGTGGACACTGTGAACAAGTAGGGGACACTCTTGGAACACGTAAAGGACACATTAGGAGGTTAAAACATAATGTTTAAAACTTGGTACATAGTTCAAAATTTCAACTGATGGTTAGTTCCTAACTATTTACACAGTAACCATTAATTCTCATCTTCATAACGGTTTTACTTTTGTGGGTTTTTAACTTTTTATCTTCATTTCATAAAAGGATGTTTTTATTTTTCATAATAAATGCATAAGATATCTCTATAATGCAAAAATATAGCTTTTATTTGGCGTGTCGCCCACGTGTCCACTTCCTAACTTTTAAAGAAATGACGTGTCTGCGTATATGTGTCTCATGTCCGTATCCATGCTTCTTAGCTTCATTCTGGAGAAATTTCTACAACTTATATAGCATGACCCCCAAGGCCCCAACCATTCCCATCTTCCATAGTTTAACTCTATTGTCTTCATGACAAAAAACGCCGGGTGTTAGCTTGATGAACTTTGCTAATTATCAATGCAGATTTCTTGGCCCGCCTAACTATACAAAATTTTTGTCTTCATTCCGACCTGAGAATCTCATCCAGTGAGTGTGATTTTTTGCCTTTCTCTATACTCGTTTCCATGATAAAGAAGATTTTTAACCAACACAATCTGCTCCCTTCCATTGGGAACTCGAGTCATATTCAATGTCGAAAATTGTTGTCTATTATTGTACTCTGATGAAGGGAAGGAGGAAAAACCATAACTAAGTTGTTTTTGGCATCTTGAATCTTTTGTGCTAGAAGGGATTGTGAGATCCTTGTTTGGTTGTGTTAGGAATACCAAGTTGAGTTTGTGGTTCTTTGCATTGGACGATTCAACGGGCATCCAAACATGCCAGAGTTTGAACCACATAATGGCCCTGAAGTATTTAAGGGTAAGGTGATGCATTCATTAGACTATTCTGCAATGGAAAATGGAGAGGCAGCAAGATTAATCAAAGGAAAGAGGATTGCAATCATTGGTTCACAGAAATCTGCAGTGGACATAACAGCAGAATGTGCAAACGCTAACGGTGAGTGAAAAATGAGAATACACTTCTCACTGCTTTGTGCAAGATTAATTAAACGATCATATTTTGCTTCTATTTTTCTGTTTCAGGAACATATTTTCCATGCACGATGATACAGAGGAATACCCATTGGATGTTTCCAACGGAACAAATTTGGGGAGTTAATTTAGCTTTCTTATCCTTCAATCGCTTCGCTGAGCTATTGGTTCACAAGCCTGGTGAAAACTTTCTTCATAGCATTTTGGCGACTCTGTTTTCTACCTTGGTACTGTAATTTGGTAACAATGTTTCATCCTATGTATTGCATTTGCATTATCTTTTACGTAATGCTATCCAAACAGTTACAAAATCTTCCATGCGGTTGACTTTCTTATACTTCAATTTGATGTGGTTGACTTATGAACTATCGCTTTTGAAAAAACAAAATCGTTCAAAATGTTCAATATCGCACTTACCACATCATCTAATATCATCTAGTTCTCCCGACTAGCATTTGTGATTTTTTCGTGTTTTGTATTAGATTAGATGGCAACCAAATATAGTCACTATAGCATCACATATCTTGAGTTGTGGTCCGCAATATTGCGTACCATGAGTTGAGTCATCTGATGGACTTGTGTTACCTTATACGCCAATGAACTTTCTATGGTACCACATTGTGGTCTCATGTGATTGGTCCATCGTACAAAATGCCATAGGCGAATGCCTCGTCATACCAAAATTTTGGCAAGAATGTAATCCCCGCGTCATTCTGCTAAATGATTACATATAAATGTCTTTAAAGAATACCATTTTCTTATCTTTTTAGTGATTCGGTTGTAAAAGAATAGGTTTCTACACCTTAGTTTTCTTGTGTATGTTTTCTGAACTTGTAATTTCGCCAGAGATGGGGGGTCTCAAAGTTTGTAGAGAGCTACCTCAGATGGAAGCTTCCCTTGAGAAAGTATGGAATGATACCAGAACACAGCTTTCTTGAAGATGTTTCCTCTTGTGAGATTCTTATGCTGCCTGATAACTTCTATGACAAAGTGGAAGAAGGAAGCATCATTTTGAAGAAACCAAAAGCCTTTAGATTTTGCAGAGAAGGTTTGATTATTGATGGAGAAAATGAGCCTTTAAAGACTGACCTTGTTATATTTGCCACTGGATACAAAGGTGATGAGAAGCTCAAAAGAATGTTCCATTCTCAAACATTTCAAAACTACATTATGGGTTCACCCACTTCAACAATTCCTCTCTACAGGTACTTAATTTTTTTTTGTAATTGTAGTACTAATCAAAAGAATTATCTTTTACATTTTCCGGCACTCAGTGCGATAAGAAATTAACTTGATTAATATATTTCTATCTCCAATCCTCCCCGCTTATACCACCCACCGCCATTGATTGTTATATTGCAGACAGGTGATTCATCCTCGGATACCAAGACTGGCTGTAATTGGATACTCGGAGAGCCTATCGAATTTGTACACATCAGAGATGAGGTCCCAATGGTTGGCACATTTTCTCAATGGAACCTTTGAGTTGCCAAATATAAAGACCATGGAGAAGGATGTGATGATGTGGGAGAAATACATGAAGCAGTATGCTGGGAGGTCGTACAGAAGAAATTGTATTGGTGGTCTGCATATATGGTACAATGATCAATTGTGCAAAGATATTGGGTGCAAACCAAGAAGAAAGAAGGGTTTCTTTGCAAATTTGTTTGTACCATATGGATCAACAGACTATATCCGACTCGAGCCTCAATGATCTAAGCGCGCACATCAAAAGACACCCAGAAATTGTCGTGGGTTAGATTTGGATCATAAGTTGTGGAAGAATTTATAGAGAAATAAGGCAAGCAATTCGATGCCCGTGACTCTAGTGAATTAACCCAAAGTCGCACGCGCATCGGATGACTAAGGATTTGTGTTATGTCTAATTCTCTTGTTTGTTTGGTAAACTATGTTATGTCTAATTCTCTTGTCTAAATAAGGAGGGAGTTCGCTTTGGACCTAATTTCATTTTTGATTCATTTAAGGTGGGAGAAGCAGAGCAACCATTAATTTTGCGATTTATGCATGTTATTCAAATAATTACTCCCTCCGTTCCTTTTTAAGTGATCTACTTGGAAAACGTGTATTTTTACGGATGTTTAAAAATGTACTTTCGTATAACGTTTTAAATTTTTTTTTTGCACCAAATTAAAGTACTCAATGAGCACTTTAATTTGGTATAAAACAAATTAAAAGATTATATAGAGAAATATGTTTTTTAGGGGTTTGAAATTGCACGTATTCCCATGTGGATCATTTAAAAAGGGACGGAGGGAGTATTATTTAGGAAGAAAATCCACAAAAAGTAACTTCGTAATGGTAGAATAAAATGCATGATTCTTTTCATAAATAATTTTCCTTGTACAAATATAAGACCCTCTATTTAACGCTACTTTACAAACCCTAAAATTGATCTCCCTTCCACAGCGTCGCACCAAATTTCAAACAAAAAGATGGGGATAAAAATAGGAGAATACACAAATAGCAACGAGGACGAAGACGAAGACAGACAAATGCTAATGGTAGAGCTAGTGAATGACCATCAGATTAGTGATCTACCAGAATGATCTTCTCTTTAGTATACTTCTCTTCTTATCGCTCAATTTCTATATTAACTTTGAGATAAATTGGCATTAGTGTTTCCTTCTGAGTTACGGAGTATTAAATTTCAATACGGTGGTTTTCATCTATCCAAAAGTTCGGAGTTTCCTTTCAAACGGGTTAGTAGCCCTTTATTTGAATTTTTTTTTTTTTTTTATCATTTATACTTTTGTGATTTTATAATTTTATATGTGTATATACTTATGCATATCTATTGAAGTTCTAGAAGGCTCGTGAACAAACTTGAGTTCGACTCAAACCTAGGCAAACTCGGCTCATCAAATTTTTATTGAGCTCGAGTTCGTTTAAAACTAAACGAATGAACCGGAACATCTTAAAGCTCGACTCGATTCCGCTCATTTTTGCTCTATTTGTTTGGTAAACTATGTAGTACTTCATTGCGGAATTTAATAAGTACGACATTGAATCGTGAAGTTCCTGTATACCTCCCTCCGTCCCTTTTTAAATGTGTTATTTCGTAAATCCAATTTATTAAAGAAACATCATCATTACACCTTTCACATCAACTTTTTCCTCCACTTTACACTTTTCACATCAACTTTTACCGCTACTTTCCAAAATTATCCTCCACTTTTACCCATTAACTCTTTACCCACTAACTTTTCAAAAGGGCAAAATGATAATTGTACAAACTTTTACCCATTAACTTTACAAACCACACATTTATTTAGGGACAGCCCAAAATGGAAAGTTAAACATTTAAAAAGGGACGGAGGGAGTATTTCGTATACGATTAAAGAAAAAACAGCGGAAAAATAGGAAAACAAAAACGATTTCAACGAAAGTGATTCGTATTTTTTGTTTTTTCATACTCAAGTCCTATTTTTCCAAAATGATTGGTTAGGGAAAAATGAGGAGTACTTAATATGCCGAAAATGAATATTAGTGTGAGTGCATAACATGCCCATCTTGAATTGTCTTGAATTTATGAATTTAGCATAAAATTTTGGTAAAAATCAGTTTCGAATTCAACAATCCGTCCCAATTTGTTTGTCCAATCTCGGGTTTCTAACTTATTAAGAAAACTAAATCTGATTCAGTGATTGGAAATCTACATAATTTGATCCATTGATTTAAAAATCAGACAATCAATTTGGGACAGGTAAAAGTAAAAAAGAAGACAAACAAATAAGGACCAAGTGAGTATTTTATTTGAGCGATACCAGGTTACTATAGGCACTAAATGTACACATGAAAACTCCACATTCTGATGCATGTTGCAATACATGGATATGGATAGACATATCACTGAAAAAACTGCCATATGCACACTTTTACTACATTTATTTGTAACTTATTTAGTTTAGTGTATCTAGACTTTTTCATTTTTTTTTACCAAAAAAAACCTTTGTATTGTATGCATAAATTTCTACTATGTACTAACAAATTTTGTTTTGAAATTTTATTACTAAATAAATGTACGCAGCAGTAGAGATGGGTGCATTGCATTTATCGTGTGCACTTGGGTTCTCCACGAAGATGAAACAACCAACAGCTTGCCCACCACCAGACAAAACGGTATATACTCCATCAGAGAGTTCCAGAATCCGAACACCCCCCTAAATTCCATCAATGGCGATCGCAGCTGCTTCGACTTCTTCGTTTCCTCACCTTAATCACACCCTTTTCCCCAAATGCCCTTCTCTTTCCCACCATTACCATTTTCGTCCTCTTCGGGTTCCATTCACTGTGCGTGCATCCTCAGCGGTCGTGATAGAACGGGTATTCCTCTCTCTCTCTCTCTCTCTCTCTCTCTCTCTCTCTCTCTCTCGTTGACGAGTAACTTCGCGACTATCAACATCTGAAGAACAATCAAAATCTAGGACCCAAAAAAATTAATTTTGCGATCCATTGGAAATCCCCGAATTTGGATTTTCTTGATAGGGTTATGAAGATTTGATCGTAGTTTTCATTTTTGGATAGCTTCGGTGTTGGTTGCGCAATGCTTTCTTATGAGTTATCTTTGAAATTGAATGGATACATAACATTAAATGGACATTGGTATTTTTCTCGTTTCGTTTCTGCAGTTTAAAACTTTAAATGCTCTTGTAAAAGTATTCTTTTTCAGTGTTTGATTGTGTAAAGTGTAAACGCGCACTTTTCAAACTTACTAGTGAGAACTTTCTTTGTTTCTTTCCACTCTTTTTGTGCTAGAAAATTCAAACATGAGCAACTTTTGATTATCTTTGAGGGTAGCTACTTTCAGACTTGGTCATTTGTTAATACTACCAGATGATGAAAATTTTTGCACCCAGTCACAATATGTTGGGTTGGCAGCAAGCTACCTACAAGGGTTGGTGATTGTGCTATACTCTGGAGGACCCTGCCCATGCATAGGGCCATTAGGTTATCAATTTAGCAGTAACCTCTTTAATTGAGGATGTTTGCACTTCGATGAGACGATAGAATTTATTTGTAGCAATAATTGAACTTGTCCTTTTCTTATTTTGGGCAACCTCAGCGTCACAAGGGGTATATTATGAATGTCTGAATGAAAAAGTTTCATGAGAGGGAGGTTATAATGGGGCCTTATATATCTCCGACTCTCAGACTCTCACACTAGAGAAAACCCAAAGCTAGAATGGTGAAGATGCATGACAAAGATGAACAGTACAGAACGCATACCCATTGCCCTTAGAAACCTGAAAGTGTCAATCGAAGTCCTAAGAATTGCGAGACACTAGTTGAGTGGAAAAGGGGTGCCTAGCAGTGCCGACTAGTTGGCTGCCTAATCTAGGTGTTGGACGTAGCCTAGCGCCTAGGCGGCCGACTTTTACAACACTGGCATCAATGGACACTTTGGTAAGCAGTAGCAGTGCTATCTAGACTTACGATATGGTCCATACCCTTATTTGAATGTAGAAGATTGGTGAAATCAGAGAAGATGCTACAACAACTGTGACAGCTTCTATTTCCCACAGCATCTGTTGCGGAATTTGCATCACAAAAGTAGCGAACAATTCTAAACTTCATAACAGTCAGTAATCGCTTAATCTTGGAAATATCATGCCGAGAAACCAGGAGGGGGAGCATTAACCATTTAATTTTTTTTATCTCTTGGCAATGATAGATAATGCAGAGATTTCATTGTCATACTTCTGTTATTGATAGACATTTCTAAACCTTGAAGAATTGTGCGGTAATTAACTTCTTTAAATCAATTGAACGATCCTCATCCTTGGAGGGTACCTAAATTGTAGTAATCTGGATTTGTTTTTTCAGGATTCAATCACTCAGCCTCAAGTTACGTCCGAGGTTGAGTTGTTTGCATGCCCAGTATGTTTTGAACCGCTCATAAGGAAAGGCCCACCAGGTTTTAACTTGTAAGTCTTCAATTTTGAAGTCACAAAAACACCAGTTGTTGCTTTGTTATGGTAATCTTTCATTGGCTTAGATGATCTTGCTGGTTTTGACTCGAAATCTGCCAAACCTGCAGGCCAGCAATTTATAGGTCTGGTTTCAAATGTACGACATGCAACAAGACATACTCTAGCAAAAACATTTATCTGGATCTCACTATTACTGCTGGAACGAAAGATTATACAGAATCCCAACCAGCCCGGACGGAGCTATTTCGGTGTGAATTCATTGCTATTTGTCTTCCCACCATACCGTTCATTGAACATTGAACTATTTACGAATGAATTTGACTATTCATGTTTCTCTTGGACGTGATGAATTCAAACAGTTAAATAATGAGCAGTTCTGATATTTTGTTGTACTAGTGGTATTTCTGTTTAATGTTTCTTAAGAACGTGTTTGTTAAAGCATCCAACTCAAAACCAATTGGCTATGAGTGAAGAGGCCGCCCAAGTTCACATACTAGCTTTGGAGGTTATAATTAACCAATGTGGAACAAGCTCTAACAGTGTTAATAGACTCAAGTTTGAAGGCCAAATTAGCTTCCTATCCCTTGTCCTTTTGAGCAGTTTATGAGTTTGTTCGCCTACTAGCTCCCTTATAAAGTTTGACCTAACAATGCAATTGCCTCCTTAGAAGATTGAGAGGCATAATTTTTAATGTCAAATTTTGAGTTTGTCTGATTGCTGTTCCGATGCTTTGGTCAGACTCATAGATGTTCACACTCCATTCACCAAATCTTAGCTATTTAGTGATTTGTTTCTCTTTATACTTTTTTTAGTTTTCTTTGTTTTTACTTTTTATTTGGTTTTGTCGTTCGAAGAGGATTCTAGAAATGCTAGAGAGTGCTTACTTCTTTATTTTGGTGCCTACTTTGTGCACAATAGTTCAGACATGTGTACTTTTTAAGAGAAGAACTTGCAATCTGATCTCTTTCTTCCAAGGAACAGCCAATTTTTTTTTTCTTGTTTTCAGTTTTTTGTTTCTTGTGAAGTGGAAAATAAACAATGACATATGATTTAGATAGGAAGTACTCATAGCTAACTTTTACTACTAACACTTTTTTAGGAGTCCGCTGGTATCATTCTTGTACGAAAGAGGCTGGCGTCAAAACTTTAACCGTAGTGGTTTTCCAGGTCCAGATGAAGAGGTAAAGCTTGGTTTTTTGATACAGATGCATTTATACAGTGAAGAAATTTTAGGGAGTTCTATTCATAAACCTGGAAACTAAGATGGGTGTTAGATTTGTTGAGTCTTTCTTGATCACAGGAAGGATGCAACTCTAATCTATATGGTTAATAGAATAAATGCCTCATTAAACTTTCCATAAACAATGCTTTAGCATTTAGTTAGCTTTCTCTAGGTGAACACGCTTAACTGCATACTAACTGTGCAAGGTTTTCATGGTTGTAATTTACCTTGTTCCTGCACCAGAATTATAAAAGAAAAATGAAAAACAATTGTGCTTCTATTTTTCTTTTGAACTTATGAGAGAATCTTTTCATGCATATCCCCCTTTAATAGTTGTTGCAGACTTCTTGTATCTAGCTAGGAGAGACTGAGAGCCCCGAGAGAATGACTGCCATAGCAGTTGGGTTTGTGCTCGACTAACTTCGTGAGAGTGCCTTGTAACTTGCACTTGAGCTTTTATGCTTGACTTGCACAGAGAGAGCTAAACTTGGCTCTTTGGATTCCTCAGGATATTGACTTTCATAATAACAATCTGTGTGACTACTTCGCTATGCATTGCAAACTAATGGAGATAAATACCAGAAGTTTAAAATCTGACTTGTAATGAAATTAATGTCATCCATGAGTCATATAATGCTAATACTTGTGACACTTCTTATGTCCATGTCCACTGGTGATGCTAGTCTCTGTAATTACTTGGACTGTTGTGGTTTTTGCAGTTCAACATGGCTCAGGAATTCTTTAAACCTTCAGAAGGCGGTGTTTTAGTAGACGTTAGCTGTGGGAGTGGTTTGTTCTCTCGAAAATTTGCCAAATCTGGAATGTATTCAAAAGTTGTTGCTTTGGATTTCTCCGAAAATATGCTTCGGCAATGCTATGACTTCATCAAGAATGATGACACTATTTTAGCTACGTAAGTTTTTCTACTTCTATTTGGGTTAAGATTAAAAGGTTAATGTCTTGTCATGTGCAATCTTTAATCTGTAGTGTTCACGTATATCACCTTGGAATTTGCAGCAATCTTGCTCTTGTAAGGGCAGATGTTTCTAGGCTGCCCTTTGCATCAGGTTCAATTGATGCTGTTCATGCTGGTGCAGCCTTGCATTGTTGGCCATCCCCTTCCAATGCAGTGAGTTCTTTCTCCGGATTTTGTCACTTCTTTTGAGTTATCTTGGCTGTTAGTATCACCACTATCTGAACTCTGCATGATTTTGGTATGAATCGTTTTCTAATTCCATAAAGGAAAAAAGAAATGGAAATGAATAAAATGAAAAGCACAATAGAAATGGAAATGAATAAAACGAAAAGCACAATACAAAAGAATGGTTCCCATGCCGTGTTTCAGTATTTGGCTGGGATGTAGATTCTGAACTACGGATTTTCTTCCCTTCCTCTGTATTTCTTTCAATTTACTCATCTACAATAATTTCTGAATTTTCTCATCAGATATTGTTGTTTTACTAAGGTCTTCCCTAGAGAAAAACTTTGAGCTAGCTGTTCCTGTAATCACCTATATCTGCTCATATTGTGTCAGATTGCTGAAATAAATCGTATACTGCGAAGTGGCGGTATCTTTGTCGGAACTACCTTTCTCCGAGTCAGTTCAACCACTCCCGAGATATTGAGGCCTTTTATTAGACAGGTGATGCTCATTTCTATGCCTACACTTGGTATCTATGCCTCCACTTGGTTCTGGCATTTCTTCTCAAAGTTACCGTCTGACTGAGAGTTATTTTGCTTGTGCTGCAGAGGGTTTTGCAGAGTTATAGCTATTTTATGCAGGAAGAGATAGAGGATTTGTGCACAACATGTGGTCTTATCAACTACACAAGCAAAGTCCAGCAGTCTTTTATCATGTTCACTGCACAGAAGCCTTGATACTGTGGTTTTGATTCATTTGATACCTTTTTCTTCATCTTCTTTTTACCCTTGTATTTTTTTCTCTCTCGATTTGTTGTGCATGTATATTGTTTGCATATTACAATTATAAACAATACCTGGAAGGCGAGATTATCAACAGAGTATTACTAAAATGATTGTAACATGGAAGTACTAGAAGATTTATAGTAAATGTTAGGAAATGAAAGGATGGACGTTGTACCAATGGGGTGATAATGTTCAAATAACATTTTCTATTTATTTTTACTTGTTTATGGCATTGATAATTATAATATCAATTGCAGTATTTATTCAGGTGATGGTGGTTAGAGAGTAATTTTGTTTACCGTCGCGAGGGTATGCTTACTCTGTTTTTCATTACGATAATCAAAACCATCTATTTAGTTCATATTTATTTTGTAGAGGATCGAACAAACAAACACACCCACGCACAATAGTACTTGAAAAAATAGAACACAACCATTTGACCACCATTGGCTGCAACCATAACACGCTCCTCCGAAATCCTTTCGCTCTCCTTCTTTTGCATCGACTTGTGGGATAGAAGTGAAACAACAACCTCATCAAATCCGAGAGTATCTTTACTGTATATCAAGGTAGTCCGGAGATGCTTATACGATGGCGAAAATGAAACCGACAAGAGAATCACTTTATCTTCCTCCTCGATCTTTGCACCAATGGCATCCTACTCCGTCAACAACCGATTAAACTCATTCAAATGATCATTGAAGTTTGCTCCTTCGGGCATATGTAGCGCATACAATTGTTTCTTTAACGACAACTGATCCGTTAAAGACTTTGACTTGTACCTACTCTCCAACTTTGCCCAAATTCTGCCAGATCCGTTTCATTGATGACGTCCCGGAGGGTGCTATTTCCGAGATACAATTGGATCGTGCTATTTGCAAGCTCTCTCATGTCCTCCCATTTTGCATCCATCACATCTTCTGGCTTTTCAGCTCTGATACCACTGTAGAGAATCGAACAAACAAACACACTCACACACACTAGTACTTGAAAAACTAGAACACAAACACACAAGCAATTTTATGTGGTTCGGTCCCAATGCTTATTCCACGGGAGAGAAAAATTTCCACTAATATTGAATGAGTTACAATGAGATAAAAATAACTCAAACCAAACAATTTCTCACTAGTATTTTTATGTCTCACACACTCACCAATATTCTCATACAATTTCTCTCAACACACACTACAATTTTTTTTCCCTTCCTTTTTCTCTCTTATTATTCACACGGCAGACATGCCACCTTCACAAATGCTAGCCGACCAAACCCATCCATTTTATTAGCCCACAAAACAACTTTTTCTTTCCCCCTTTTTCAATGTCTCCTCAGGAGACCAACAGTAATGAGAAAAACACTTTGAAAACTTCCACCATCCCTTTAATTCCTCCGAAAGCTGCCACCCTTTTTTTTTTCCTTGCAATTGCATTTAACTTGCGGAAAAATCCAACACATTTTCTAGGAGACCCTTAAAATTAAGCTCATTCGAATATCAGTAACCGCTTCATCTTGGAATTTATTTATTTTCTTTAAAATTGTTGGCCGAAAATTTGAACTCGTAGATCAAACGCGTACAAATATCAGATTACGCTGAATTTTTGCCAAGTTTCCTAACAAATGAATTTGAACAAAATAAACGGTTTGGATCAGTAAAGTGAGACACAGAATGATTATACTCTTGCCGATGGTGAATAAAATTTAGTGTAACAGCCCCTAAATCCATGTAGCATAAAGTGAAAATGTGGTTTATACAGACTTAAACTGATAAGTGAAGTATTAATTGACAAACTTCTCCGTCCAAAAAGTTACTATATAATTGAGATACTATCAGAAGTCTCTCTCTCTCTCTCTCTGTAAAGAGGAACCCAAATGCTTGGCGAAGTGTTTTTTTTCCCCTTTTCTTTTTCATTTTTGGGCTTTAAACTTAAAGTAAGAGGGTTGTATTGGAATGTGTAATGGAGAGAGAGAGAGAGAGAGAGAGAGAGAGAGAGAGAGAGAGAGAGAGAGAGAGAGAGAGAGAGGGCCATGTGAGATATAGGATTTTAAACCATAACAACATTTGAACAGAAGAAAGTGGACCCTCTCATGCAAACTCTTTTACTAATTTTATTATTATTACCAGAGTGAGACAGATCCCCCCTCGTGCGTCTCAAACGCTGATACCTTCTGTTTGTTCCTCTCCCTTTTCCTCTCTCTCTCCTTTCCCTCGTGCAGTTCTGTGTATTTGACCGTTGACCAGCCAAAAAAAAATTTACGCATCATTATTTACTAGCCGGGAGTACTTTTATGGACCTCACAAAAATATGTAGTTTGTAGCACCGCATTGAGATAAGGTGCATATTAAAACAAACTCCTTTTAGTCTCACATTAGCGTTTCATTTCCTACCCTCTTAGATTACAAAAGAAAGAGTAAGTTTTTTACATGTGAAAAACAAAAAGTAAACGAACAACAAACAGGTTTCTGATGCAAAAAATTGGATTCATATGCAAAAGAAATTGAAGTCAGGCCATTGAATTGATTGCACGTGAGGTTCATTTACTTACAACGAACTATATATATTCATTTCAAGAACAATTTTGTACAAACTAATCGCAATGGTTACTGTTTTTTCCTTTATCGGGACTCTCTTAGTCACATGGGGGAGTCGTATTTTTTTTTTGGCCTAAAATGGTTTTTTATCGGAAAAAAAAAAAAAAACTAACCGGTTGTGTACGTTTTTCATGATTTCGATAACATTGCAGTATAGAACAAATTAAAATCTATCAAATAAGATTCGTATTGCATATTTTTTAAGATTTAAATTAAAAATGATGGAAGTATATACTCCCTCCGTCCCTTTTTAAATGTGTTTGAGAAACGTGTATTTTTGTGGATGTTAAAAAATGCAATTCTGTTGAATGTTTTTAATTTGGTATAAAACAAATTAAAAACTATATAGAGAAGTTTATTTTTTAGGGGTTTGAAATTGTACGTATTCCTATAGTGGATATTTAAAAAGGGACGGAGGGAGTATTATTTTTGAATTATGTATGAACATTTATTTTTTAATCTTTATTTATTATAAGTATTACTAGTCGTCAATAGTTTTTTTCTTGTTAGAAGTCTTAGAGGATTCCAGACAATAGGTGAAGTAACCTCTAAATTACATGAACTAAACTTGGGTGGCTTATGTATGTGATGCGAGATAAAGTCTAATAATTCCCCTCACATGCAACCCGAATGAACGTGGATGTATGAATTGATGAGGAGGGGTGATGATTCGGGCGACCCTCACCGCAACCCAGATGCACGTGAAGGTATAAATTGAGGAGACTAGTTGATTTGACTTGGGCGATGTAGACTCAACCACATGAGGTGATGCCACCCAATACCGAACTCTGATACTACATTATATTTCTTGGAGGGTTCATACCTAAAACCAATTGGCTATAATTGAAGTAACATTTATATTATACTATGAATCAAGCTTGGGTGGCTTGTGTGAATGTTGTGAGATAAGTCTAACACATCTCTTTGGTCTAGACTTGATACAGATTGTCTGCTTGACTTTAGAATCAAAATATCACACCGTGCAATGCTAGGTACATACCCAGAAAAATTACCCTGAAAATTACCGCGAAAGTGAAATTGTTGTTTCAAATTCACTTGAGTGCTTATCTGAACCAATGATTTCAATTTCGGAGTAATTTTTGGGGTACTTAAGCATTTTCCATATCACACCAGGCCTAAACTAGAGGGGTTAAATTTTGAATTTCGTCCTATATTTTGTAACCAGACATGGCATTTTTTGACTGGCCGGAAGGACAAGACCGAAGATGCTGACCCAATAAAACAGTACAAGTGAAAATAATAAATTACTACAATATAAGATAGTAATGTCTCAAGATTGGGCCTTGGGTAAAGCTTAGGTCTCCTCAAACTTAGCAATAACAACAGCTCAACTTAATAAGGGCATTAATTTTCGAAACTAGTGCTTTAATGAGTTGTGTTTGTCTGTCAAATGGTATGGACAAAAGTGAAATTTAAATTTTTTTTAGCACAGTTTTTCATTAGTGGAGTGGTTGTTGAATGTTTCCATTTTTGTATTCCCCTAAACCGGGCTTCCTCATATATGTTCTTCTTTTCCTCATCACTTCCAGCTGATCTCCCCAAATAAAGATGCACAGGAAAATTGGATCAAATCATGCAGAATTAATGCATGGTAGCTAGATTATAGGTGAACCCTTTAGATTGAATTTACGATGCAGGAATTAAAGAAGCGTGTTGAAAAAAAAGAATGTGAAACAAGGACAACCACGAACAAAAAATTGAATAAGACACTCTCTCTATGAACAAACGATATTAAGAAAAATATTTGATACTCCTCTTTCTTCTTTGTTATTGTTTGGAATCCGCGGAGACAAGCCAATTATGGTCTAAGATGCATGATTCCACAAAATGCTAGTGTCAATGGTAATCTGAGGATAGTGTTTGGTTTGCTAGAATGGTCATTAATAATTCTTTTCATTATACATTACTATTTTTCATCTAAAGACGAAAAAATTAATATTTAAGAGGTCAAAATTCTTTGGCACAATGGAGCGATTACATTTCAACCAACAATACGTAATATAACGGATCCCTACATAAAATGAAAAATTGAAAGATTTACTAGCAATTGCAAGGGATCCCTCCGAATTCAAACTCAAGACCTCGTGATGAGATGTCTCAGCCACTGACCTGACCGCTAAGCATAATTACTAGGGCTAATTGTTAGCATAAGTTTGAAAACTTTCTACTAATTCTTAATTTGGTAATCAATGCAAAATTTTTGGTGTGGTGTTATAAACAAGTGGCATGTACTACCAAGTTATAGATGCTTTTAGAAGTCAAATCTCACCTAGATTAACCTTGATTTTAATTCCTAGTAATTTACTAGTTTTAAACAACTCATTTTGACAGTTCAACTTGTTCAGAAAAGAAAACTATTTACATTTCAACTTGGATCCAAACGGAACACAATTTTAATTAGGTCACCAACTGTATGTAACTTTTTGTGCACTGGTCAAACTATTTACAATACCATGTACTACTCCTTACTTATTTCTACTTACCATTTTTGCAAAATCAAGCTTATTTCTCGATCAAATGCAACCTAATCTAATAACACCACACGCTTCTAATAAGACTTGAACCCTAACCACCACTGACGGAGGCATTTGGCCATGCCATTGAGCTAATAGCTTGTTGGCTATAGAACAACATTTGAATTTGATTTTTTTTTTTTTTTTGGTTTTATAGGGAAACGAGTTCCAAGAAAAGAGAGATAATTGGTTAGTTAGTTTAACTAATTAGGGTTTGTGGTCTTAAGCCTAATAAGAGATGAGAAAGCAAAATTGTGTTTTAGTAATTAAAAAGTGAGAGAGTAGAGTTTTGTAGACACGGGAACAGCGCCCACGTTCTCCTCGTATCTTTACTCCCCCCACTTTTTCCATCTCTCTCTCTCTCTAGGAGTATATATAAATGTACATGTACTACGCCAAACCCCTTGACAAAATGTGGTGTATCTGCCCAAGGAATAAATAATATACCCCTTCCCCTCTTGTGAACCCCCATAAATACTCTTCAAAACACCCCTTAACCCTCTCTCTCTCTCTCTCTCTCTCTCTCTCTCTCTCTCTCTCTCTCTCTCTCTCTCTCTCTCTCTCTCTCTCTCTCTCTCTCTCTCTCTCATTGTGATCATGGTAAGTCTCTCCCTCTCAAACACAATTCTCAGCATTTTTAGTAGTAGTAGTAGTGTTTTCACAATTATAAGCCATCTTTTGAAGAGAATTTCGCTCTCACATGACATAATCAAGAGAATTATAGGAACACAAAACCCGGCCGGATGAATATGATTTTCTAGTGGTACGTGTGTCTAACTAAAAAGTTTCATGAAATCACGTTCATCCTAGCACTTTCTGTGGTCTGGTCCCTGATTCATCCTAGCACTTTCTGTGGCCTGGTCCCTGATCGATTCCGGTGTATACAAAATTAATCTTCCAATCTGCATAGATTTTCTATTTAATTTTTTTATTTGCTTTAATAACATCAATTAGCTGCCTCCATAATTTTGGTCAAATTAATTCATATCCTCAATGGGTTTTTGGCTTTCTAATGGCACTTTTGGTGATCTGTTCTATGATCGGTTAAAATTACTCAGCCAATTTCCATAAGTTTCTCAATATGCTTGTTTTGCTTTTATAGCATCAATCACCTTTCTCCATAATTTAGCTCAAATTAATTGGCATCCTCATTGGGTTTCTGGGTTCAATGGATTATGTAGGGAAATCAGAAGCCAGCATGGTTGGAAGCCCTCTACATGCAGAAGTTCTTCATTTCGTGCCAAATTCACGAAAATTCGAAGAAAAATGAGAAGAATGTATTCTGCTTGGACTGCTGCACAAGTATTTGTCCCCACTGCGTGCCCTCTCATCGATTTCACAGGCTCGTTCAAGTTCGCCGTTACGTATATCACGACGTCGTCCGGTTGGAAGACCTAGAGAAGATTATAGACTGCTCTAATGTGCAGGTACTGCTTCAAAGACTATTAATTAAATTCATTGTCATTAAATATTTACAATTGGAATGGATTAATTAACCTAATTTTTTTTTATATTTCTATCTGCAGGCTTATACTATTAATAGTGCCAAGGTGGTTTTCATAAAGAAGAGACCACAAAATAGGCAGTTTAAAGGGTCTGGGAATTATTGCACTTCTTGTGATAGAAGCCTCCAAGAACCTTACATTCATTGCTCTCTTGGGTGCAAGGTAATAACCACACATTTTATGCCCATGTGCTCCTGTTCTTTTTATCTTTGTACTTGTGTTCAAGGATAATAAAAAAAAAAAAATTGCCGAGCGAAAAAAGAGAGAGGTAAAAACCACGTAATTCAATTATTTAATTTCTGCACGTATACAACAATTATCATAATGCTAAATTAATATTCCTTACCAAATGAAAGGATTTCTCATCAAAATTATGCTAAGTCTTATTTCTTGAAACCAACACATTAATTACCATTCGAAAATGAAATTCGTTGTCGAATTGTGCAATATTTATGATGTGCATAGATCATAATATTGTCCACCTCGAAGAAACTGTTCAATGGAAAACTCATTCCAAAATTAGGCCAAAAAAAAAAAGCTACACGAGTTGGATTCAGGTTGGCACGCTAAATACTTAAACAAGATTGGTCCATCTGATAAATACGATCAACTTCATGTCTTGATCAGATTATGAACATTATCACTTTTCTTAGCTCGACTCTTAATCGATCAAACCAAGTTACTCAAGCTCGTTTATACTTTGGGTCAAGTTTTATATATCAACCCACAATTGGTTCAACTCAACTCAACTCCTAGATAATTCTATCCATAGTAATTAGGTAGCTATATTTTTGAACGCACAAGTAACAAATCCGTATGCTACAATAAAAACTCTTAGTATCATTATATATGTAACTCACTTGTCATAGTATTAGATGTTGGCAAGGATAATTATATATGATGTATTTGTTGCTAAAACAAGATATATTTAGATTCTTAGAATAGTAGTAGCAGTAGTAGATAGATTCTTCAAATCTCTCTTAATATATTTCTTTGTGACGATTTCATATTTTATCTCTATAATGATTAAATTTTTTTTTGCCGATAAAAAAAAAGGTATGTATATTAACTTATATTTTGTGTATTTTTGAAAAATAGGTGGACTTTGTGGTGAAGCACTACAAGGACCTCGCTCCATACATAAGACAATGCAGCACATTGCAATTAAGCCCGGACTTCTTTGTCCCTCAAGAAATGGGAGATGATGAAATGACCAACGAGACCCCTCATTCCACAATAGTTGACTGCACCGACTACGAGCCAATGTGCTGGTCTTCTGGCTCGTCAGGGTCCGAGGCCATGAGCGTCGGGTGCACCACCAGCTTCGTCCGGAAGAAGAGAAGCGGTTTGTATCTCTGTGGAAGATCAGTTAATAAGGTCTCAGAGGAAGAAGACATGGCCACTTGCATTAGTAGAAGAAAAGGCATTCCTCATAGGTCTCCTTTGTGTTAACCAAATTAACTCAAAAACCCTGCTTCTTCTTTTTTTATTTTTTTCTTCACCACTTACGCCGAGTCCACGTGCACATGTTTATGTGCACAGATGCAAATATAAAATGTATCTGAAATCGTTCGATGCCTGAATTCACGTACATCGAATGGTTCTGATTACATCTGTGTCTGAATCTGTTCACATAAATGAATATGTGTATGTAACATTGATCAAAGAGAATAATTCCGAAGTCGAGTTTCAGGAAGAAAGTAGTAATTGAAAATGTTATAAAGGGGGGCCCACCACTGTCTAATGAAGTGGAGCCACCTCATCAGTCTGGATAGAAATTCGATCCAAGTAACATGACTCTTTTTTTTACCAATTGAAAAAAAAAATTTAATTTTTTTTTTTACCGACTTTAGCGTTCTCTCTCTCTATCTCCGAGGCTCTTTATCATTGGTTTAATTAACTAATTACTTGGTCGGAGGGGTTTTGTCTTAATGGCATCACATGGTTCCCAATTCCAAGTTATATGGTCTTCTTGTACATCGATCTTTCCAAAATACTAATTTACATTTACATATATGTATGGTCTTGTATTAGTTCAAGGCATGAATTAGAGGGCCTTCTTTCTTTGTTGTGTTGAAATATTCATCATCTATCGTACTGTCTGGTGGCAAGACATGAAATAAACAAAATTTGGAAGACCCATTGGGTACAGTAACAGTAATTAATATGCTAGCTGTGACAACGGTTGAAATTTAGTTCTGGCTTTCGGGGCTCAAATTGAAGCTTTAAAATGGGTCTTTCTTCATTTTGACGAACAAAATAAGGAAATCAACTTTTAAAGATGAAAGATAGGTATTTCGTCTTTGCTCGATCAGGTTGGTCTTGACTGTTGTGAAATCCGAAATCAACTCAGATTTTGCTAGTGTGTAGATTGTTCCTATTGATTTCATTTCAATCTAATATAAATGTAGGTGATCTTATGTATTCTACGCAGTCTCTTTGAATTGTGATCACCTTTTCCAGTTTAGGTCCTTAGTCCTTATAATATGGTTTAAGTCCGAACGTTCCTAGTCGGGCGGATTCTTAAGTTGATCGGGAGTTGCTACGGTGGTTCAATTTAGCCCACCCTTCTACTAATGAGAAAAAAAGAAAAAAACTAGGGCTTCCCCTGTGGTTTTGACCCTATAAGAGCATCCTCATCAGGCTCAACAAAAATTGGGTCAAATTTAACCTGAAAAACACCTTTTATAAATTAACAAGTCACTTTTTAAAAAACTCACAAAATCAGACTCTCTATTAGGAAGTCAAGAGAGAGAATTGCTTTAACCTGTGAATAGTGCCTCAAAGGATTTACCGAGGTACTGTAACAAAGTTATAACTTTTGCAAATTTACAAAAAATTTATTGAGTCTGATTTTGGGAGTTTTTTTTTTCTTTTCACTCAACAACTTAGCCATCAGGGGGATTTGCCTCCCCTGATGAGATGCTCTAACGATAGAGGTGATTTAGATTACACCAGAATTTTGACCAGTCAAACCAAATATACTTTCATTGATTTAGTTTACCCAAAACCATTGAATAATTTATCGGGTGCTATGATGTTTCTACTTTCAGATAAATTAAGTAGGCCTAGGTTACCAATGCCCAAGTACGTGCACAAATAGACCTTGACAGAATTTAATGGAAAAAAAAAAAAAAAATTCACCCAGTCAACCCTAATTAATTGAAATATAAGACTCGATCTAGTTTGATTGAAACATTCATAATACAGCCCATTGTATCTGCTTTGGGTCTTTGGCACCTGTAGCCCAAAACAAAATCGTGGATTAAGTTATTCTCATTTCAGTATTTACTAACAGTAGGATGCATAGATGTTTTTGCACTTTGAGATAATTTTTTGAACAAGAAAAAAGATTAGAAATAATATTACGCTAGAACATGAAAATAAGAGAAAGTGAAGTCGAAGAAAAGAAAGTGAAAAAGATAATTTATTTTCTTCCATGCGTTTGATTAAAATGAAAAGTTTTAAGTCTTCCAAGAAAGTCTGTAGTTATTAACTTGCCCTTAACAGTTATTTATATGGGTCATGATAGGAAAAGAAAGTTTATGGGTATAATAGGTAATTTCATAAAATGTGGCAACTATCACAAAAAAAAAAAATAAATAAATAAAAAAAATTCCTTATGTCTTAAGAAAGAAAATGAGATATATGTATTAATGCTTAAATGAGTTGTGTAAGAAAAATTACTTTCTAGCACTTTCTTCTCCTTATATATATATCATGCTAATCAAACACCACAATTAAAAGTGTCCCCTTTTTTTCTCTCTCTTTCTTGCATTTTCTCTCACTTCTACGTCAGACCTTAACAAACAAAATACAAGAGTGGCAAAATGAATTAACCGGCATCTTGGCCTAAGGTATGCGAGTTGAGATATGCAAAAGTCTCAAGAATATCTTTTAGAGATTCAACAAAACTATTGATTGCAAAAAAAAAAAAATTCATTGTTTAGATTGGTAGAAAATTCTATTGGGTCCTTCTATTGATCACAGCTCATTAGACTGACAAAAAAAAAAAAAAACGCACACTCTGATGCACTTTTACACATTTTAATCCATATTCACACACTTTTATACACTTTCTACATACTCTACACTTTTTGAATCTTAATGACAGCCTACTGCACCAATTTTAGCATTTTCTAATTCTAATTGCCAAAAGAAACCTCTCTGTTTTAGGTTGCTCAAAAGAGGAAAATTTTGCCAGTAAGCATGTTTCTTGGATTTGATTAACTTGGGGAGCTGTTGTGAGGGATTAATTCAGGCACTTTGTGGCAGCTCTTTCTAAAAAATGCAGCGCTAGTAGGTTTTATTTGCGGAAAAAATGGAGACCAAGAGACTTCATTTTCATTTTATGGGGGTGTTCCATTAATAGAAAATAGTTTTTTTTTTCAAAAATCAAGACAGATCATTCTCTCACAATATATCACATAAAAAACTGTGAAAAACCAGTTTACTCTAAAAATTGCCTTAACTAGTAGAACACCCCTATGTCTCTCCCACCTATGTCTCACCCATCCATCAGACTTGAGAGTGTTGCAAGGAACCAAAGGCCAGATGAGTGTGTTGAACTTAAGGTTGTGGGCCATTAAGATTTACTAGAAGATCATATGTTGTGTGTGAATTATTCTCTCTATTTTCCCATCAGTACTGTGAATCAAGAATGTAGATTTAGATGTGATTCCATGAAGATATAAACGTGATTCCCGAGAGTGGCAACTTGTAATTAAGTGTGCGATTCCAGAGAAATCCACTTCGAGAGAGTTCATAAAAGCAAAAAAAAAATTGGCACGAATTTTGGCCCTTCAAAAATGCGATGGACCCAGATTTCTTCTAAATCCTTCCCTTCTCTCCCCTCTTTCTCTTTTTAAAATTCAAACCATTCAAACACATTTTTAAACTGCCATAATGCACACTGGGTACCACCGGTCCGCCAAGTGACACCGAGCCGGCATCCAAATTATTCTCCCAAATTAACATGCATCAAGTTTGGTACATCTTTCATTAAGAAGTGTGTGCGCACGCATGTAATGTGTGGAAAGAGAGACGAGCACATACACAGTAGGCACAAAAATAAATGGACTGGGCCGGGGAGCTATACCTCTAACTGGTAGTACTAATATTCCTGTCAAAAATAGGCTTATAGCAGTAACAGGGCCTTATGGCCCAATCCTTTTGGAGATCTTAAGGCCGAGTCTGAATCTGAGGTATGTTGTTATTAATATTTTAAATTTATACAACTGAAGAAAAAATTTGTTAAGTTTCAATTACATTGTCAATTAAAAAAGGGTCTGTTTTTTGGAAGGACATAGTAAAGGGGTTTTTACTTCAATAAGGACATCAATTTTTTCTTTAATGCCAAAAGGACAAATCACCTACACATTCAAAAAATGCACCCACTAGCCAATGAAAGTGCCTAAACCTAAACCCAAGGGTACCCTATGAAAGTGTCTAAAACCCTAGGATACCCTATGAAAGTGCCTACTAAAACCTATAATTGAAAAGTGCACCCTAAACCTAAACCCTTTGGTACCCTATGAAAGTGTCTAAAATACTAGGGTACCCTATAAAAGTGCCTAAACAGCTAAAACCCTATAATTGGAAAGTGCACCCTAAGAGCATCCCCATCAGCCTTGCTACTTTGGCTTGATGGGTATTTTGTTGAGTCAAAGTGGAAAAAACACCCCAAAATCAGCCTCAACAAATATTTGGCTAATTTGCAAAAATTACAAATTTGCTACAGTAACTCGGTATTGGGGTAAAGTTACTGTTCACGGGCTACCCAATAATTTAATAGTTTCTCGTCTGTGAACAGTAACTTTTACTGCAGAGGCGCAGAGAGAGGGAGAGGGGAATAGAAGAGAGAGAAAGAGAGAGAGAGAGGGAGGGAGGAGAGTGGTGGGGTCGGGCTGTACTCGTTGCTGACAAACTTAAACTCCCCCGGAGGGAAGACTCAAATGTTTGGAGAAAAGTGTTTTTTTTTTTATAGATTTGAGGGGAATAGTTTAATAAAGTAAAGTTTGGATAGAGAGTCTGATTTTTTGAATTTTTGATAAAGTGGCTTACTAAATTGTAAAAGGTGTTTTTGTAGTTATATTTGGTCCAAAATTTGTTGAGGCTGATGAGGATGTTCTAAGTGCCTAAATCCTAGGGTACCCTATGAAAGAGCCTAAAATACTAGGGTACCCTATGAAAGTGTCTAAACAGCTAAAACCCTATAGTTGGAAAGTGCACCCTAAGTGCCTAAATCCAAAATGCCTAAACCCATTATATCCTACCCCAAAGAGCCGAAACCCCTAAAATTGAACCCACCCCAAAAATTAAAGAAGAGATTAATTTTGTCCCACGTGAGAGAGAGAGAGAGAGAGAGAAAAGGAGGCGGCGTGGGGCACGCCACAATGACAGTACTAGGGTACCGTCACAATCTGACAGTGGGCTGGGGTACCCGTCGCTTTCAATGGCACTATAGTTGTTGACCCATGGTCACTGACCCTATAGTTGTTGACCCATGGTCACTGACCCTATAGTTGTTTACCCGTCACTTTCACTACCCTATAGTTGTTGACCCATGGTTCCACATATTCAATGGGTTTAGCCGGTCAAGAGAGTCGTGAAAGTGACGTGGTGTGAGCGTGAGTGTTGCCCGCGGGAAATTCCTCCATGCGTGTGTAGTGTGGTTCATAAGGGTATTTTTGTCCAGTGTTGTCCTTGAGACATGAAAAATTTCCTATCAATATATTGGATGCCGTAAAATAAGTTAAACTAGACTAAACACCATTTAAAGCCCCAAATTTGTCCTTTTAACCAATTTTCTGATTAAAAAACACTAACGCTTTGCGATCATGGCACCTCACATGGTTCCTAAAATGTGGTACTCAGACATGGTCAAATAATAATACATTTGCGACCGTATTTTCTGCGGTCACAACTAATAATACAACTACGACCGCATTTTGTGTGGTCGCAAATAATGCTTTATTCCGATAAAAAAAAGAATTTGGGTCTTTGCCTAAATTTTGGCGGGTTTTGCAAAGCGGGATAAAAAAATACTGGCTCAAATTTTTTTTGGCGATAAGTTTCCTTCCTCTTATTTCCCTCCTAAATCCCCCCCAAATTCCCGAAAATCTAAAATCCCTAACGCCCTGTTTGTTGCCGGTATATAAGAGGGGGATATGAGCTTGAGCCGGATATATATATCCGGGTAGTTTTTCTCCTGTGTTTGTTACATTTTTGGCCACCCGGATATAAAATCTAGGAATATGTATATCATCCTCCGGAAGGATAAAATATAGGGACCTCCCCCCAGTCTAAACCATATCCGGCCTCATTATGGCTTCATTTCTCCAGAATTCCACTCTGCCCTTTGGCTCACCACGTGTGTAATAGCATAAAAGAGAGAGAGAGAGGAGCGCAGGAAGAGACTGAGGTGCAATACCTGGGTGTGGCCTACTATTTTTTTCACTTTTTATTTTTTTATTTGGGGCAAAAAGGGTATTTTACATTATCCAACTCTTTATATCCCTCTTCTACAACAACAAAACAAACAAAGTTATTTTTAATCTCCCCTTTTAAAATAAGGGTTGTGCTAGTGACCACCCATTGGGTGACCAAGGAATAAAAATAAAATACTCTTCTTGGTCAGTTCATGTACGAAAAAGTGATCGTTTATTGTTCAACACCAAACTAATGATGACCAATCAGCACAACTTTCTAGTATGCGTGTTGTAACTTTTAAAAAAGGCAAGATTACCCTTCATCTCTTTTGTCATTCCAGTGACTTCAAATAAACAAGAAAAATGCTCAAATTAGTTCACTATATTATCGTTAAGTTTAAAAAGTGTACTGAAATATGTGAAAAGTGTATAAAAGTATGTGAAAATATATTAAACAGTATACCAAAGTTGAAGGATTACGTTACTCCATCTGTCCCAAATTTCTGATCTTTCTTTCAACCGTGCAATTTTCAAAGAAAAATATGTGTGTTAGCGTGATTTTTCTGCACCAATTTAAAGATCTCATTTAGAAAGAAAAATGAAGTAAATTTTTTGAAAAAAAAATCTCATAAATTTTTTTGACAGCAAATATGTGGTTCCCAAAAAAGAAAGAACAATTTGGAATGGTGGAAGTCTTTTTTTTTTTATCCAAATGGTGGGTATACTAAAATCTACAGTACAGTTTTTGGTAAAAGCGAAAAATAATATCCAATTTTTTGTTGGTCCGTTTTGGAGATTTCAATTTTTTTTCCATTACCTTTTGCAAGATCACACAAATTTATTTTAAAATTAATGAACGGTTTGGGGTTAGTAGCATTCAGCCAAAGCCAAAGCTAAAGAACCATAAAGTAGTAGCAATATGGTATGATAGCAGCATAGGAAACCTTATATGGGGCATATGATGATGCCACATCCAAGGTCTAAAGGGACCTTAAGGTCTCATTCTAGAGATTTGGATTAATGTCTCATTCTATGACTGGTCCCTAGTTGACAGCGGGGTCTTCATTCTGGTAGTATTGCTCGTGTCCTTCTTTCTCGATATTGGCGTGATGTCTACACTAACCCTTAACCTGGTCAAGTGTTTTTTTTTTTTTTTGGTACATCGGAAATGAAAAACAGAACAGAACAAACAGAAACAAAGACAACAACAAGAATGATCAACCCAAATCAACATGATCGGGTTCCAGAGAAGAAAGATTTGCATCCAACTTCCACCGACGCCAGGGTCTTACCTGCTGCCACCGACGTCGTCGCTCTTGCTGTCGCTTGAGTACCACCCACCACAACCTCCAGCAGAAGTCATAGAAGCTGGATCCCAATATAACTATGTTTATCAGTTAACTATGTTTACAAAATAAACCATACAAAATTGTTCGTAGTAATAACTCTTTTGACCTGTTAAGTCATTTTGTTTTTTTCGCGTTTGTTAGTTTTGCATCAATTTTTTTTGTATATTATTGGTTCGTCTCGACCAGAGAAATAAAAAAAGGTAAAAAAAAATGATGATTAGAACTCTCAATTTTTTTGAATAAAATCGAAAAAAAAGTGTAAAAAATTGGCTTTATTAAAAAAAATTAAGTTTGGATCATAATATTTTACTTGTTTTTTTTAATTTCTCTTGTCGAGAGAAATTAATAATGCACAAAAAAGTTAACGAAAAACTAACAAACTCGAAAAAAATCAAATAAAGACGAAAAAATAAGTCATGTCTGACAAAAAGGGCCGACACATGATTACTAATTTGGTCTGGTATCCGAATTAGTTGAATATTTACAATTTTTTTTTATAAATATGTTCAAAATAAATTAAACAATTCCGATTA
Organism: Vaccinium vitis-idaea; assembly: GCA_963854785.1. NCBI lineage: Eukaryota > Viridiplantae > Streptophyta > Magnoliopsida > Ericales > Ericaceae > Vaccinium > Vaccinium vitis-idaea. Next base: position 39,468,501 of record OY978220.1, read on the forward strand.
TTTTGTGAAACTTTAAAACGAGTTCCACGCAAGTAGTTTACCCAAACCTTTTTTTTTTTTTGTCAAACACCTATTATTGGTGAACAATGCTATAGGTATACCACTTGTGCACCCCAAATACACACTACCCTAATGTAGCAAATGAGGGGAAGCCCAATGTGGGACTCACCCAAAAAGTGAGATTCTCCTCATTTGTCATGTTAGGGTGGTGTGCATTTTGGGTGTACAAATAATGTATACATATCATTTTCCATTATTGGTGGTGGTGGAGGACGTGCATAATTTTTCCTGATAAAATACTTGTACTTAGAGCTATCCCCATTGATTCACGGTAAAAACTAGAGAAAATTGAGATCAAAAGATGGGGTTACATTTTGGCCGAGACAATCATGACATCTGCACAAAGGCTGTCACGCGATTGATTCACGTAAAAACTTACTCCTTCACGCGCGCGTGGACTACACCTTTGACCACCCAATGGGCAATCAGCAGCATTTGCCTTAAAATAATACCTCTCCAACCATATTCACTCTTATATCCCCTCTTACTATATCCATCTTCCTCCCTCATATACATATCCCTCAAACAAACAGGGTGTAAATCTCTTTCTCTACCTCTTCCCCAAAATCTGAAAATACCCTAATTTCCTATCCCGCCTCCCTCTCTCTCAAAGTCAGTCTCTCTCATCCTCTCGTCTCTCTCTCTCAGTCCAGTCTATCTCTGAGCTTGGTGCAAAATGAGAGACGTCGTCGATTAAGTTGCAAAAGGAGGTAAGCGTCACCGTTAGCTCATGCATTTTGCCAATCAATAAGTTGATTTTTGTAAAACGGAATCGTCTTTGTGATGATATATAGATGCCTTTTGCTATCAGGCCCATTGCCTGTTGATGAATTTTGAAGAGCCATTGATGGACTATGTTTGTGCTGTGCAATCTATAAATGTGAGTTTTTTTTTCTTCTTTTGAACATTATAAAGGTGAGTTTTGTTGGCTGATCCAATTTTTGAAATGGTATAACCGACCACATAAGGGCTTCATGTGTTTTCATCTTTCTTTGTTAAGCTAATAGTGAAGGGAAAGAAATCTACAGGACAAGTAATCCCACAATCTGAAACCCACCCATCTCGGTACCGATGGAATATGGTTTAACGCTTGCCAAGGGCTTTTAAACCGTTCTCTTTTAAGAATTCTTTTTTACACTGGTGTCCTTCCGTTATACTTCCTTTTATTTTGCTTATGTCTTTCATAAGCAATCCAACTGTTTGATGAAATGTCTCAACCAAAATGGGGGCCTTAACCAACCAACTAACCAGTAGTTTCAAGGGAAGGTTAGAAATACCGGTAGTTTCAAACTTGTAAACGGTATTTCTATGAGTGAAAAAGCATATGAACGTGTCTCACATTTAATGGAACATGTAGAATGCAAGTAATGGGTGCAGATTTTGGAGGAGTGCCAAGGACGATGGCTTGCTCTAACTCGAATCGATGGGCGGAATAAAAGGTGATCTTCCATTGTGTGTAGATAACATTAGTGAACTTCCATCGTTTTCGGTTACATTAATTATTGTTGTTATCTTCCTTTACAGTGGGATCTATGGTGATGCCGTCACGTTGGAGACTTTGAAAGATTTTCACAGAAGAAGGGCCCAGGTTCTAGCTGAATTGGGCACCGAAATAATTGCATTTGAAACCATTCAGAATATATTAGAAGCCGAGGTACTTTCTATGCTGCTTTTGGTTAGGATTCTTAGGACTCTAGTGCTCATACGTCCTGATTTCCGTTGGTTTCAATGCAGGCTTTTGCTGACTTAGTGGCTACAGGGGGGACACTATCTGCAGCAATAAAGCTTTTAGGTATTGTCTGCTTCTCTCATGATTTCGGTTACGCGGGTTCAGAATTATTTCGACATGTTTCTTTATGGCTTCCCGCAACCCAACAACCTTTTCCTTTTCGCCATTGCAGGGGGGCTTGATCTAGGCATCCGGTTGAGAATGTGAGTGTTAGGATAACCTTAGTGCTTATGATTTTGGACCAAAACAGGGAAACGTAGTGCATACGGATGATACGAAATCCTTTTCGGTGGTTAGAAACTCATTCCTATGGTAGCAAACACTATGATCATGATGTCCGCAAGTTATGCAAATAGTATAGAAAATTGAATTTTAACCACTGAAGTTTGTGGTGTTTGTTTTATTAGGTAGTGTGGTTTCTAAAATTAAATGCTTGATTAGGCTTTTAGCAACTAATATTGTTATGGTGCATTTCTTTTCCTAGGAACTCTATCTCTAACTAGATGTATTCATATTCTATGCCCCATGTTCCTCCATCTTTTGAGCAACTAATATGCAGGTTATATTGCACTTCCTAGAAACTCTAGCTTTAAATACATTTTGTTAAGCAGTGCCACATTATGATGAGTATATTTCTTTTTGTGTATAGAAGAAAAGATAGCTCCTTTTTATATGAATAGCTCTTGAGAAACACTATGATGAGTTGATTTGGTTCTCTCGGTGCATGTAGTGAATGTACTTCCAAGGATTAGATGAGTTGTTAAGAGTACTGTAGGTTGAGAATTGTTTTTTGGCATATTTGAGTACCAAAAAAGCCAAAGAAGTCTTTGCTTTTATAGATTTTAATTTCTCAATGGCTTGAGTATCAAAATGATCCATAAATGGCTCTAAAGCTCCGCCGATGTCGAGACTGGTCGGATTGCCCCCATCGCTCTGAGACTCATAAAATGCTCTGAAGCTCTAAAACTCTAAAACTCCACGCGGTTTAATACCTGGCTTGTACGTTCCTCTTTTAACATTCATAGTTCAATCTGAACTATCAACATTGTATGTTCCTTTTTTAACCTTCATAGTTCGGCACTTCGGCCCCATTCTATCTTTAGATCTAAGTTGACTACAAACTTATAGATACTATACAATTTGGTTAATCAACAACGAAAAGAGAAACATTCTAGCCTTATGAGCCTCTTCTTGCTTTTCCACATTCTAGGTTTCTGGTGGAACATTTTTGTGATGATTTATTTGCTTTGTTGGTGGACGAGGGGATACCCGCTATATAGAGCTGCAGTACGGCTGCAAGTTGAATACTTAAGTGCAGTGAATCATTTTTTGCTTTAAGATATTGACATTTTTTAGCAGATTGGTATTCATTGAATAAATTGCTCTTTAGTTGTAGTCCTTTCTTGAAGTGATACCATTTGTGCGGATGCTGAATTTTTGTGATATCGACGACAAAGAGACTTAGAGTAACGTATTTGGTTGCAATACCCGTTATTACTTGCTAATTGGTGTTCTTATAGAGAGCCTCTGTGCACTCATAAATCTTGAGTCCCATGAGTGGATCTTTGTTTGTGGCATTTGTGGCCTCTCAAAAGTACACTATGACAATGGTCAATATTTTCTCTCAAGGCAATGAAAGAATGAGATTTATCCAAGTGACAAAGTGAAAAAATCAAAGTTATTGAAGAAGGTCAAGTTTTGCATTGATGTTGTTCTTTTGTTCGGCTTACTCTTTTGTGTCACTAACACATTTATGGATTGATTACATTCTTATTCTTATGCTTCGGTATAGGAAGAGCTGAAAGTTATTGAAAGCTTGGGGTTTGGAATGAGATGGCTTGGATGAAGTCTTCTATTTGTGCTCACAAACCAAGGCTAGCTCACAACACCAACGGAAGAACTTCTCATTACCTAGACTCTAATGGAAAGATTCCCACTACATGTAGATTTGTTTTGACTTATTAGATATTTAAGTTTCTAAAATGTGCAAAAATGGATGTGGATGTAGGTGTTGTGTTGCATGTTTTTTTTGGCTATTTTTTGTTCATTTTCATTACTATTGTAAAGTTCATTATGTAATGACTTTCAATCAATTATACAAATTCTTATTTGTTGGGCGTGTTTGTTGTATCTGACACGAGTCATGATGGTTTAGTTGATCATTGGCAGTGCATATGATTAGGTTAAGCAATCAGATTACTTGGTATCGTGTTTTAGGCACAAACAAAAATAGCGTGTAGTATTATAAGATTGATATCGATTGAGGATATATAACATTCGCCCGTGGCTGAACACGTGCCTTCGGGTAGGGGCATTCACTAGTATAGAATATTAGCGACCGCACTTTGTGCAGTGGCAAATGCAGAATATTAGCGACCGCATTTTGCATCTGTAAAAATGTGGACTCTAAAAGATGAATTTACAGTGGCTAATACGTTGCGACCGCAGCATGCGGTCGCAAATAGCTTTTGACACCCAACCAATCGCGTCCCTTATTTTTGCGGTCACAAATAGCAATTGCGACGGCATAATGAGCAATTGCGATGGCACCTTGCGGACACGAAATGCCTCTTTTTTTGGTAGTGCATCCTTTGGTGATATGCATGTTCAACTTATTAGTATTGCAATTTAAGTTTCAAGGTATAGATCGTTCGTACGAAAGTCAACTCTATTGTTGTAACGAACGCTATGAATGTGACTAAGTTAGGAGAAAGCAAATAAAGCAACAAGCAATCACACGAGACAAAGATATACGTGGTTCCTCCAAGATTGAGGTATGTCCACGGGCAAGGAGAGAGAGAGTTCACTATCAATGGTGAAGAAGAGATACAAAGAGCCGGCTATGATCCGTAACACTGGAGAGGTCACAAATATGAGAGTAATAGCCAAAGGATGCAACCCCAAAAGCCCCCATCACTGCTTTATATAAGAAGCTACATAAAAATTAGGTTAAAACCCGTCAAAGCGCGTCACCTGCAATAAATCCGTGTGTAACTCGGACAAAACTGCCCCGGTGGGATTTCCAGAAAAGTGCCGAAAAACTTCGAAACTGTCAAAATCGCCCGGGCGGCTTTTCCAGACAACTCTCTGAAATCCTGACAGCATGCGGAGCACGATGAAACTGTACACCTCTTCCGAAATAGCCAAATTCAAGGCACTCTCAACATCTATTTCAATATTCATAGCCACATGATTCATCACTTAGAGTCCACAAGTTTGGACTGGACCCCCAAGTCTATCCACGTATTGGTGAGAATATTTTCGGTTTTATTACGAGCCAATACAAAAAATAAATATTTATTACCACTAACTCCAATCATTCTTTTTAATTACCACTAACTCCATTAAGATCAATCACTCTTTTTTGGGGCTTAGACACTTAGAGTGCATTTTTCTATTACAAGGTTTTTAGTGGTTTAGGCACTTTCATAGAGTACCCTAGGATGTTAGGCACTTTCATAGGGTACCCTAAGGTTTAGGCACTTTCATAGGGTACCCTAAAGTTTAGGGTACGCTAAATTTAGAATGTACATTTTAGAATTTAGAATGTACATTTTAGAATTTAGACTGTACATTTAGAATTTAGACTGTACATTTAGAATTTAGACCGTACATTTAGAATTTAGACTGTATATTTAGAATTTAGACCGTACATTTAGAATGTACATTTTAGAATTTAGACCGTACATTTATAATTTAGACTGTACATTTAGAATTTAGATAGTACATTTAAAATTTAGACCATACATTTAAGAATTTAAAATTTATATTTTTATATTTATACGTATATATAACTAAAATTTTGCTCAATTTTATAAACCTCAAATATGCATATGACTAAATACATGCACACCAAATATACATTAACGTTAACACAGTATATTCCAAAATATTAAAAGTCAATTATGAAAATAATCAATTGAAAGTTGGATATATTACCACTAGGGTTTAGGTTTAAGCACTTTTATAGGGTACCTAGGGTTTAGGTTTAGGGTGCACTTTCCTATTATAGGATTTTTAGTGGTTTAAGCACTTTCATAGGGTACCGTAGGATTTTAGGCACTTTCATAGGGTATCCTAAAGTTTAGGTTTAGGGAGCACTTTTCTATTATAGGGTTTTTACTTTTTAGTGGTTTAGACACTTTCATGGGGTACCCTAGGATTTTAAGCACTTTCATAAGGTACCCTAGGGTTTAGGTTTAGACACTTTTATAGGGTACCCTAGGGTTTAGGTGGGGTGGGTAGAGAGAGAGAGAGAGAGACGGCACATGGGGCTTGACTTTTCCACCGCTTTTGTCAGAAGAGTTTGGAGCGCGCGGTGCTTTTGGAAAAGCAGTTGGAGTTTGCCGTGCATCAACTCCAAAATGTGGAGCGGCCGATAATTCCCTCAATATTTTCCCGCCTGATATTGAGCCTGCCTTTTAACTTCGCATTTAACCACAACTGGGCATAAAAGATGGCAAGGCAATTTCGTGAAACAAATTGTAGAACAGATTTTTATCACTAAGTCTAGAAAAAAATGCATCTAATTAGCATTAAGTTAAGTCATTTTTTTTAATTACCATTAAGGTAAGTTACTCTTTTTGGGGTATAGGTTTTTGGTGCACTTTTCTACTATAGAGTTTTAGTAGTTTAGGCACTTATAGAGTGCCCTAGGGTTTAGGTTTTAGGGTGCACTTTCTTATTATAGGATTAGTGGTTTAGAAACTTTCATAAAGTATCCTAGGGTTTAGGTTTAGGCATTTTCACAGGATACCCTAAGATTTAAGCACTTTCATATGGTTTGGGGAGTTGAGAAGAGAGAAAAAGTGTGTACATGTGGGGTGGGTAGAGAGAGAGAGAGAGAGAGAGAGAGGGATGAAACCTTGTTGTACTTACACGTGCATTCTAGAAAGCGGGTTGTACCAGGGCGTAAATAGTGGAAGCAGGTTGTACCAGCCTGTCATATATATATATAGCATATCAGATGAGGGCTCCCTTTTTTTTTTTTTTTTTTTTTTTTTGAACAGCAAAAAAGGATTACATTAATCTTCGGAAATGAATTACAAAGATCAATGGGATTCATGGGGAAAGGCATCACAATGCAAAAGACACATCCCAACTATGATGGCACCTCTCACCGCGACAATCAAATGCACACCAAGGATCCTAGGGAAATAACAAAAGGTTAACGAGAGGTCAACCAAAAGCCGAAGAGCGAATATAGGCTACGGTGCAGGATTTTTTGTTTGAGATCAAATTTCGACCATCCGAACCGTTAGATGTGTTTAATTAAAACGTGTTTTTAAGGTCTAACGCAAGGATTTGTCAAAAAAAGAAAAAACAGAAGGGCCTGATCCAAACAGTTTTCAATAAAAATGTACATATATACATGTTATCAAAAACAACTCGGATCAAGTCTTTCCGGGTATTTTTATTTTACAAATCCTTACGATAGACCTTAAAAACACGTTTTAAACACATCCAACGGTTCGGATCACTGAAATTTGATCCCGAACAAAAAATCCTGCACCGTAGAGTTTAAGGGAGCCCTTATTGGATATTTGTTGTGTGTGTGTGTGTGTGTGTTACATATATATACAGTCTGGATCTAGTCCGGGACTCATAGTTCCGGATCAAATTTTCATGATCCAAACAGTCTAATGTGTTTAAAAGGTGTTTTCAAGGGTTATCGCGAGAAATCATCCAAAATAAATACCGAGAAGGGCTTGATCTAACGGATCAAGCCCTTCCCGGTCTTTTTATTTTTATTTTATGATTTCTCGCGGGAACCATTAAAAACACGTTTAAACTCATTAAACGGTTCAGATTATGCACAAACAATTTTTAAAACCTCAAAAACGCCATTTTTCCTTCAATCCGGAATTCTTGACTAGATTACCGGTGTGTGTGTGTGTGTATATATATAGGCGTTGTTTCCGCTCATACAACGTTTGACACAAAAATAATCGGAGTCTCACGCTAATAATCGAAGCCGTCCAATTTGCTTAAAACACGTTTTTAAGAGTACCCATTAAAAATCAATTTTGTTGGAAATCGGTAAGGGCTACATTGATTTATTTAGTTTTTATCTTGTCAAATTTAGGGACGAATACCAATCAAGTTCTTATTGATATCCGAATGAGTTGATTATTTATAGGAATCTTAAAAATATGTTTGCAACAAATTAATCTCTTCCAAAATGGATGGTTTACATTTTTTGTGCCAAAAAGTTGTGTTCAATATTGTGCGAGCATTATAAGACTTGGGACCCTCCGTGAAATTTTCTTGAGCTACCTTCACTCGTAAAAGGAAAAAACAAAAAGAATAATTAAACAGTTGATGCACATGCATATATGCTTTTAAAATTCGTGAAATATAACTGTGAATTGATCTAATATTTGTTATTCCGGCGGTGGAAATAACTTAATCTCTTCCAAAATGGGTGGTTTACATTTTTTGTGTCTAAAAGTTTTTTTTTTTTTTAAAGTAAAAAGATTTTATTAATCTTTGGAAACGAATTACAAAGATTAAAGGGATCCAAGACGAGAAAGACACAACGGGGCAGGAACATGCCAACCGGGCACCCCCAAACACCGCTGATCAAAACCGACTGGACCCAAAAAGGGAGAAGAGAAACAAACACCTGAGATTGGTAAGACACCAACCAATACCCCAAGAGAACGCGCCGATCACAACTGACCTACGACACCCAAGAGAAAACACCCACCTACAACAACCAACAAACCCCGCCCACAAAGAAAAACACCCAACCTAATAACCCAAAAACACAAGTCAAACTTCATGCCTAGGAGCCTAATTATTATATCTTAATTTCTTCATCCTCTGCTTCCATTCTCATAATTTTGCTCAACACTTCATCATCATCACCCAAATAGTCTTCTCCCATGATTGTACTAATAGCTATAACAGTCTTAGCCTCGTTAAGGTGAACCAAGTTCTTGCTATTAGTGCTTTCAGAAGAAAAGGCTGCTGCAGCAACTGCCGATCTAAAAGTTGTGTCGTTAATCTCTTCCGTGAAATTTTCTTGAGCTACCTTCACTCGTAAAAGGAAAAAACAAAAAGAATAATTAAACAGTTGATGCATGCATATATGCTTTTAAAATTCGTCAAATATAATTGTGAAATGATCTATTATTCGTCATATTTCTGGAGGAATAAGGTTCCTATATTTTCTCCATTTTGGTTTGGAGCCGTAAACCTTCGGAAAACATTTGGAGTATTGGATTCTGCTCTTGAGAAGACATTTCGAAAAAACAAGAAAAAAATTGTATGTTCTAGATGAAAATTTGACAATTAAAAAGAAACTTGTGCTATTAATTTGATGTTATTAGGGATTGAGCTAGAGGGGGCCAGTAGAAACGGTCGCTCCTGCAAAAAAAAAAAAAAAAAAAACTCTAATATTATATAGAAAAAACAATTTTCCAATGAATTATATCGACTCGCCCCTGGAAAGGATTTAAGGAAAAAAATTCGTCCCTGTTTAGTGAAATTTCTGACTCCGTCCCTCGTGTTATGTTGATTTCATGAGTTGTGCTACGTGAACAGATTTTCGCATATAATCTCCTTTATTCGGGGTACTTAGTTGCATAATGTGTGGTTCAATTGAAAAATTCACTATTCGTTAGAGGGTTGCGTCAGGATTTTGTGCACATGAAATTTGTGTAGCTCTATTTTCTTTCTCTTATATAAACAAACCAGGCTTCATATTAGGTTATGCTCATCTCCGAGTACCCTAACTAGCAGAAAAAACCATGGACTCCTCTTCCATTTTCCAATCAAATTCGAAACTATCTTTTAGTATTTTTGAATCGGGCGAGGGCGAGAAGCGATGGATCGACCAAATCCTCAAAATTCTTGATAAAGAAGTGAAGGTTCCGATCGATCCCGTTTCCATCTTTCGTGTACCAGCAACCCTAAGCATCTCCAAGCGCGAGGCTTATGTGCCTCAAGTTGTGGCCCTGGGACCGTACCACCATTTTCGGCCTGAGCTCTATGAGATGGAGAGGTACAAGCTTGCCGCTGCAACCAGGCTTCAGAAGGAGTTAAAAAGCCATGAAATCGAGAACCTCGTTGAAGAGCTTAACCGGGAGCTTGAACTAAAAGTTCGAGCCTGTTACCACAAGTACCTCGACTTCGACGGGTAACCCTAGCTTGGATTATGGCCATTGATGGTATTTTCTTGCTAGATTTTCTTCATCGTTACAATCTGAGTCCTTCAACCTACACAGCCCATTTAGTTGACTCCACAGGCCGGCCACTGGCCAATGGGTCAGTCCTCCGTGACATATTGATGCTCGAGAATCAGATCCCGATCTTCGTTCTACGTAAGATCTTGTTCATCCAACGCGAATCTCTTCCGGAACTTGCTAACAATGGCTTACCTGACTTACGTCAAACGTTGATGGATTTCTGTAATTCTCTTTCTCCGCTCAAAATCAAAGATGATCCCACTTTGTTCGACATCGAAGTGTCCCAAGCTGCCCATTTGTTGGACTTTTTGTACAAGTTAATTGTGTCCAAGTCGCCCAAGTTGGAGAGTATTCGATCCTGCAGTGATCCGGCCAATACAGAAGACAAAAATTCAGCTACAAACATCGATCATCACACGATCAGCTTTGTCGATACGAGTAAGTTTTTTGAGGTAATTTCTAAGCTTTGGAAGATGATAAGCACATTAAACGTGAGAATAATCCAAAGGATAGCTAGACCTCTTAATTTACTGGTCGCTGTGTCTAGCAGTGTTTCTGGCACTCCAGGATTAGGTTCCCTAGCACCAAAAGACACAGGAAGTACTGGCAAACCCGAAAATGCGATTGAGGAAATCCATATTCCGTCGGTGACTCAACTTTACAACGTTGGCGTGGTGTTCCGTAGTGCTACCGGGGGAATCGAAGCCGTTGGCTTTAACCCACAAACAAAGGTATTCACCCTCCCCGTCATTCATTTGGATGTCGATTCCGAGGTAGTGATGAGGAATTTGGTGGCGTACGAAACCGCAATCAACCCCGAATCACTTGTTTTCACGCGGTACACGGAGCTAATGAGTGGAATCGTCGACACTGTTGAGGATGCGAGGCTTCTGAAAAAGAAGAAGATCATCGACAGTAAGCTCAAAAGTGATGCCGATGTCGCGCTCTTTAATGGTATGAGTAAATCCGTTCGGCTCACGAAGGTGCCTCATATCGATAAGACTATCAAAGACGTGAACGCCTACTACGACAGTACGATGGCGGTTCGGATGTACAGGCACGCCAAGAATTTCTTGTATCGTTCCTGGAAACTACTCACGCTTCTAGCAGTTGTCTTGCTCATGTTTTTGACGGGTGTGCAGTCATTTTGCTCCGTTTATGTTTGTAACAAGGTTTTCCGTAACATCGATCATCAAGGTTGATGGATATTGTCTCAGGTCGCAGATGTAAAACTATCGGAGAACTCAAAAACCGTTGCGTGATTGGCGAAGATATGTTACGTAACGTCTAGTATTTAAAACTATGGTATTTTTATTTTCTCCTAAGTGTGTGACGGTATCGGAAATCCTAAAAACCGTTGTGTTTGTTAAGTTCATGTTGTGCTTATCGGGCTGTTGTAAGATCTAAGCTTTATATCTAGTGAAGAATGTTACTTTTTCTAGTAATGAAGCTTTTATCCTTTCTCACTAACTCGATTTACTTGACTTTGTTGCTCCATAATTATATTTCACTCCCTACCTATAAAGAAAGCACTTATGCTTATGCAGTATTTGGACGACCAAGATGGGTGCTTGGGCACGGCCACGTGGTACTCCTGCACCCAAAAATTGCTCTCATGCATGTTTGCTTGCATGCATGGACAACCTGGTGCATGGATGAAAAAGGGGAAAGAAATGTTAATTCTCTTCGGTATTTGTTTTAATTTTTGCCTTCAAAGTGTACCAAAAACAAACATTAATTTAGCAATAGTTTCATGAAAATATACAGCTCAAGAAGAGCGATTTCTTTAGGAAAGATTTAGACTAAATTATTTTGTTGAATTTTTTATTGCTCTGAATCTTTGTTAGTTTTACGTCATGTTTCTTAGGTTTTCAAGCATCTTGACTAGAAGAATTAAAAAACTAAAAAAAATCATAACCAGAAAAGAAAATAAAAGAGAGTCCTAAAAGTGAAATTACACTTCAATTAAACTAAAAAGAAGTTCACCAATTTACAAAAATTGACACTTCAACGAAAATTGACATGAAAAAACTAAAAAGAAGTTCACCAATTTACAAAACTACTTCATTGTTAGGTTTCACCAACAGTGAAACCGGTTGGGCCGGTTGGGCCGGTTGGGCTTAACGGCTAGGCAACTGAACCTCATACTTCACTTCCTTAGGCGGTTTTGTTTCACCACCGATCTCACTGTTGGGTGGCATCGGTTTTGGCCTAATGGCAAGTGTGTCCCGAGTTTGCTTTGGTGGCCGGTGGAGTGTTTCAGGTGGCGTGGTGTTTTCCGACTACAGGATGGGCAGCGGTTGTTGTCTGGTTAGGGTTTTCTGTTGTTTTGGGCTTGGGCCTTGTTTGGGCCTTATTGTTTTTATCCGGTTTGCCCAATTTGGGCTTAGGCCATTAGGTGTAATGGGTTCGGCTCTTTGCTTGGCCCTTGGGTGTCTGTGGGTTTGTTCCACATATTTTTAATTTCTTCCTTGGTTGGAGCTCACTCCCTTCTCCTCCATTGAGCTTGATGTACCCTTATCAAGATTTCACTAATAGTATTTTTTGGGATAAAAAAAATAGCTATAGCTAAATTTGTTAGAAGAAAATTAAGATAAAAAGAAAAATGTATTGCACGCAGAAAATTAGACAAAGAATATGTAACACAAACTGTAATACAACTCACAAAATCAATTCAACGATTAAGATACATAGGAAATCATTTGCAAGCCAACAGATTTACTCATCCCATTGAAAAGTTGTGATACATCGGCGTCGCTCTTGAGACTGTTCACGATGATTTTCCTTTCCCTCAGCAGTTTTGCATCCTCGGTAGTGTCTATAATCCCATTCATTAGCTCTGCGTATCGCGTGAATACAAGTGATTCCGAGGTGATTGAGGCTTCATACGCCACTAAATACCTCATTATGACTTCAGAATGGACATTTAGAGTGATGACCGGCAGGTAAAATTTCTTGGCATTCCGATCGAATTTAACGGTCGTGATTCCACCGGTGGTAGGGCAAAATTCCACCCCGGCAGAAGAAAGGTCGGATACCGAGGGAATCATGATTTCCTCTACTATAGGGATTTTTGTTTCCTCATTGGAGACCTCGTTTTCGGGTTTGATATCTTCCTTATTTTTTGATGATGCAAAGATGGACACTCCCGGTACAATAGAAATAATTTTTCCAGACACACCTACTATGTTCTTAACTGTTGTAGTGATTTTCTTGATAAGACTTACGTTTAAATTCGAAACAAAGCTCCAAAGATTCTCGAAAACTTGACTCAACTTACTTGAATCCAAGCTCGGGTTTTGCTCAAAGCTTGCAGCTTCACTTTCTCCATATATGTTGCAGGACTCCACGGATCCTTCCAATTTGGGCACGATCAAATGGTACAGAAAGGTCCAACAAATGAGCATGCTTGGACACTTCTAAGAAAGTGAGATCCTCTTGGGTTTTGAGTGGAGAAAGCGCTTTACAAAAATCCTTTAACATTGAAGGAAAAAAAAAATCATTAGGCATAGGATACGATGAGAATTGGATTGACAAGATTGTGCTCAGAACAAAGATCGGAATTTGATTCTCGAGCATCAATATGTCAGTGAGGACTGACTCGTGGGCCAATTTCCTCCCGGTGGAGTCGATTAAATGGACTGTGGTGTTTGAAAGGTACGAATTATAACAACGAAGGAAGTCAAGCAAGAAAAGCCCATCAATGGCCATAATCCAAGCGAGGGTTTCACCCTTGATGTCACACCCCACTCCGGCAAGACCAAGCCTACCCAGAGTGGTAGGACCACCTGACAAAACCTATACCCATCTAGGGATACTCGCATCCCTAAGAGACAAAATAACATTGAATGTACTGCAACCCATAGCAGAAGGCACAACATATAGAAATACATAAATACCATAGACATACACAGAGTTCACAACTTCCCAACATTAGTACAAGTCCAAAGTACTGGACTACTACACAACCACACAATCCTCACAAAACAAATATGTACATAGTACCCACAGTTGACAAGAGTAACAAAAACAACCACTATAAACACCTGACTAGCACTGTAGTTGGACCGACATCTAGTTCATCCAGGTATCTGCAACCAAAAAGGTTACAGGAGAATGTACGTTAGCAACATAATAAAAAGAAATGTTCAAGCTCCTTAGATGGATTGAAGTTTAAAATATCATCCACTGCATAAAGTTTTCAACCACCTTTCTCTCTTCACAAAACTTATTTCAACAACAAATCCAAGGAGGATTTTCAATAAGCAAATTCTCACTCATTCCTCATAATATAAATCACATAAATTTTTACCAAGTGTGCCAACGAGTCGTTTACTTCACGACCGGGAGTTAAGACGGTACCGTTACCTCGCTCACAGGCTCACATATAGTGGTGGTGACGAGGGCCATTCTTTATCACCAATGGTAGGTGCAATCCACACATTAAGCAAGAACTAAGCTTGCATTGCTCACATTTGGCACAACCCACGAATGCAAGATGCCAACCTTGCAAACAAAAATGCTGGCACACAGCCAGATGGCACAGCCCACGAATGCAAGATGTCAACCTTGCAAACTAAACATTGGCACAAAAGGCATAAAAATTCTCTGTTCACCCATCAAAAATCGTTTGATCCATCCAACCAAGAATATTGCCATCTTATACTAAAAAAAATAAACATCAAAGGAGCTTTCAGGAATAGTAATAATCACAAACAACTATGGAAAAACACAACATTTCTATTCATTATAGAAGCTGTACATTCTCACCTGACAAAAAGACTAACTTCGCTAAACCTCTATCCTCTACGATCTAGAGACGTAACCGTGATCCTCTTCACGTTATCCTCACCTAAAAAAATATAGTTTATAAGGCATCCATAAGTCTCACGTTCACCCCATGCTTAAATGCAAGTGAAATGCATGAATATGCAATAAACCACATAACAACCTGATGCTCTCCGAATTTTCAAAATTAATCTACACATCCTTTTTCCACGAAATTATTACCACACACACTAGACACATATAGGAACATCATATCAAAAATTCAGAATTTTATGAGCTTGATAGCTATTATTAAACTAACACCAAACAGACCAATACCCTGCTGTAAAATTAGAAAAACAGATTTTTCTTCAACTTTAAACCAAAAACTGCTATATCTCAGAAATAATTGGGCTATGTGGCTTATATATTCCAAAATCCCTATGTGTCTAGTTTCTAACAAATCAAGCGGAATGAAAATTAGAGTTTTCCAGGCCAAATTAAGCCCATTTTCGTGAAGCATGGCAGAGCTGCCAGCAACAGGTTCCCACAGACAGCAGCCCGGTAAAACATTTTTAATAAATTCTACACTTCACGAAAAATTCTGAAAAGTTTACACGATCTATATAACACATAAATAAAACTACGGTTAAAATATCATAATTTTTGGAGTTTAAATACTACAGACGAAAATTCGTACCTTTACTCAGAAATTTTCCCCCAAACTTCTCACTTCCTCCTTCTCTCTCTCTCTCTCTCTCTCTCTCTCTCTACGTGATTGAGGCAGAAAAATGGAAGTCTGGGTCTTCCAAGGTCTTCCAATCTCATCCCATAAGGGGTGAGGTGTCCCCTTATTACAAAATTTTCCACAAAAACATTTAATGCCAACCCACACCTTGACAAAATGATTCCTCTCCTCTTGACTTCTTCTTTTTTTTTTTGGTCACAAACTACACATATAATTGGAACACAAGCATAATAGGTGTATGTATTTAAGCTATGCATGAACTATTAATAACATGACATGTCATTCACCGAATGGTTTATGAAATGAATATGTGCATGAAATGCGCTGTCACGTGAAATGCACATGCATGTTAGGAACGGGTGTCACACTTGATGTCCAAGTACTTGTGGTAACATGCCCGAACTCGATGTTCAAGCTCGTTAAACCCATTAACAAGCTGTTTGAATTCGAGGTTTTTAAACGGAGTCATGCTACAACGTACACCCTTCCATATGAGATTTTGTGACTCAAATATGAGATTTTGTGGCACCAAATATGAGATAATATGAGATTTTGTGGCACCAAATATGAGATTTTGTGGCTAGATATATGAAATGGCATATGGTATGCACCCCACACGGATGGACGGCCGAGACGCCACATATGATGTGTGGGGATTTGTGTCACCTTTGACCATTGACTATATGAGATAGTGTGTATATCGATATGAGATTTTATGGACTCTAATATTTATTATTGTGATGACCGATATGAGATTTTGTGGCTCTAAATATGAGATTTTGTGGCTCTCAATAAGAGATTTGTGGCTCAAAATATGAGATTTTGTGACTCAAAATATGAGATTTTGTGACTCAAAATATGAGATTTTGTGACTCAAAATATGAGATTTTGTAGCTCCAAATATGAGGTCCGCACCAGGTCCGCATGGATCCATATGAGATTGTGTAGCTCCAAATATGAGATTTTGTGAAAATATATGAGATTTTGTGACTATTCATATGAGTGTGCATATCATATCCATTTCGTATCTCTAGCCACAAAATTTTATATTTAAAGCCACAAAATCTCATATTGAGTAATTTTTAGAGGGTGTACATTGTAGCATGACCCTTTTAAACGCTTGTTGAAGCCTGCTTGCCGACGCAAGGTTGTACCTCTCCATCTCATAGAGCTCAGGCCGAAATGGTGGTACGGCCCGAGGCTTACGACATGTGGCACGTACGCCTCGGGGTTGAAGACACTTAGTTTTGCTGGTACTAGAAAGATGGAAACTGGGAGGTCGATTACGACCTTCACATCTTTTTCCAAAAGCTTGCTTATTTGGGTGATCCATTCCTCCTCACCAGTACTGCTTGATTCAAAAATTGAAGTTAAGGCCATGTTTGTTTTGAGGCTAGCTAGCAAATGGTGATGGTAATGCATGAAAACTGAAAGATTATGCGGTTTATATATACTGTGACGAGGTGAAGCCCTAGGGTTACTGAATTATGGATTCTTCAAAATAAAGACAGCACAGCTATGCATTTAGGTAATAATTAATGCATGTGGTCCAAGGAATAAATTTTTACTAAAGCTTCCAATTTTTAATTTCCGAATGAAAGTTCTAGTGAAGTCTTGATCGTTAATTTGATCAATAGTTTTCACATGTGAGGCACATTTTGAATAATTAAATGCAAAAAGTTTCCTCAATGTAGACATGATCTTCATTAATATTTAATGCTGCTTGTCTGTTGTTAGTAATTACCAGACTAACCATTTTCTGAGAAAAAGAAAAGAAATGAAAAACTCAATCACATTTGTCTCCCCCATTAGAAGTAGTAATTATTCACTGGTTTTGGGTATCCTCATGTGGTGCCCTAATACTCTTTTTCACCGTAAATTCATGTGGAGTCATTACACTTAGGCCTTGTTCTCCAATAGATTTTAGGTATATTTTATGAAAATCTCATAAAATGAACATTTATGGAGGGGTGATAAAATGAAGTTGTTTTCCCAACTGATAAAATGTAGTGGTTTTTCTCTAGATTTTAGGAGGATTTTATGAAAATCTCATAAAATCACTTTTACATTTTATGTGTTGAGATTGGAGTGTCATAAAATGTGAGATTTTATAAAACAAAAATCTGTTGAAGAACGAAGCCTTAGTCCCGAGCAATACATGAATTTGTAGTGAATGTGTTAGGGCGGGGCCCCATGACCACCCAACATATATTTTTTTCTAATAGAAGGTATGCACTGATTGGGATTACTCATGGGATATATCCACCTTGATTTTTTATTTTTTTATTTTTTTGGAAATGCAAGAATTTTTTTAGTAACAAATATTACAACTGTGATACCCCAAGTCCCACGTTGGTGGGCAAGTAAATTGTGGTGCAATATATAAGGACACACATCGACTCACTGTATAATTCGAAGTTAACCTTTTGAGCCACTTAGTTAGGTAAAGAATTAGCAGATCAGCTAACGCAGGTTGTTACAAGTGTTTCAGAGCACAACCTTAGTCTACATAGTGGAAGTCATCTCTAGGGTCTAGTACAAGCTTGATGATATGATGTACAAAGCTAAGTGTCGTACCATGGCCACTAGGGGTAACGTTCTTGGGTTAATTAATGCAATGAGGATGTTTCATCATAAGGTGGGGAGATTGTGATAACTCAAGCCTCACATCGGTGGGCAAGCAAATTGTGGTGCATAGAAAAGAAAGAATGGAACAAAATAATAAACAAAAGAATTCTTGATTAATTGGATCATATATTAGGGCACGCATCCAACTAATGTTTAACTTGATTTTAACCTTTTGAGCGACGTAGTTAGACTAAAAGTTAGCAGATCATTTGGCACGCAAGTCGTTACAACAACTTACCGAGTTCAAACTAATACAATTGAAGAAGACGTAAACAAGAAAGACAAATTACACAACCAAATCACGATAGTTTTGTTAGTTTGCAAGTTGATTGCTTATCAACTTTTGGGGTCGTGTGTGGCATATGATTGTCGATTGGTTAGGGTGCCAACCTAGTTGGGATGTTAGCCTTTCGTTGTGATGCCGTCTTGCACTCGCTTCCCTTTAATCCTTGTATTATTTACATGATTAATAAAATCTTTTGCTGTTCAAAAAAAAAAATTACACAACCAAATCAAATAAATGTCGTTACATCCGGTGGGAAAAAATGATCCAAAGGTCAATTGTAGGAAATCCGCATGTAAAATGTCAATGAGCAATTGTCATGGTAGTAGAAGGAGAAATTATTCAGTGGTTCCGAGACATCGCCACATGTATGGTTCATCAACACTCTTTTTACTACAAATTCACGTCGAGTCGATACACTTAATCATGTGCTATAGATGAATTTGTACATGGTGAAAAAATGTATTGGAGAACCAAGTGACGATGCTCATGAAGCTAGGACCACCCATTATTTTTTTTTCTAAAATCATAGAAGGCATGCAGTGATTGTGTAGAAATTTTATGACACCGGTTTTCTTTTTTCTTTTTTCTTGTTTCGGTATCACGATCACGATCCAAAAGGCTATTTTCTAGTGGTCCATTAATAAAACAAGCAAAAACGTACACACACACACAGAATATCTTCTTCAAATTTTTATTTGTTTTTTTTTGTGGTCTTAATTTAAGGTCTAAACCTCAGAATAATCTCCGAAAAACACCCATAAAAGATGGGATATGGACCGTATTAAATTAATTGGGATATTTCTTTACCAATTTTTAACGTGAATAATTTGAAAACCGAAGTGATCGATAATCGAAATAGAAAATGACAGAAAAAATATCAAGGTCAATTTTTTGTTAGAAACAAAAAAAAAAAAAAAAGTACCATTAATGCTAGAAACACAAGGTGGTTTAGTGGAGTGTTCAAGATTAAATTCTAGTTATGTTGAATTTGTAGAGGGTAGAAAAAAGCGTTTGGGCACCAAATAGAAGTGCTCGATCGGGAGGGAGGCCAGGACCACCCAATATTTTTTCTAATAGAAAGCATACAGTGATTGTGATTACCCGTGGGACCGACCTCGTTCTATCTAGTGATCAATAGGTTTGTGAATAGAAATTTTATGTCACCGGTTTTTCTTTTTCTTTTTCTTTTTCTTTTTCTTTTTCTTTTTTTTTTTCCGGTAGAAGGCTATTTTCAAGTGGTCCATTGAAACGGGCACCTTACAAACACACAAAATGTCATCATCAATCTTTTTTTTTTTGTCTTTTGTGGCCTTAAGGACTCTAGTCCTCAGAATAATTTCCAATTCTAGACGTATAAATGTGGACATAATTGTTTGATAAATTAATCAGTTCACACGCGACCTTCTCGACAATTAAATAAACGAGGGTCGTGGGTAATTTGAAAAGCGATGATGTCAGTTCGAAATGGAAAATGACAGAGAAAATAAGAGTATCAAGGTCAATTTTGGTTAGAAAAACAAAAAAAAATACTGTTGATGGAAAAGACCAACGTATTGTGACCGGGTGAGTTCTATTTCTATACCCATGCTCCTGAAGTACTAACCATCGGGGGTTTTTAAACCGAACCAACTCGGACCAATCTGAATAAACTCGAGGTGGTTTGCTTAGTGGAAGGTTCAAGAATTCTAGTTATGTTGAGCATTCAAAAATTTATATTGGTCAAAATTTTAGACTTATATTAGAGCTTGGTTTCTTTTAAGGTTTTATATATAATATTTTCATGAACGGAAGCCTTTCAGGTGCTATGAATTCTTATTATGGAGATTAGTTTTTACGGGGTTTTGTCTAGATTTTAATAGGAGTCCTCGCTAGTGGTAAGTGGGACAAAGTCCCCAACGATTACTTATATGTATGCTGGCCGAGCACACTAGATTATTGGGATTTTTTTTTGAAGTTATACTAACATGAAGTCTTTTGGACCTTTTCTGGAATTCCCCATTCGTTAATTCTTTATCCACCACATTTAAATACCTCTTTCATTCCTTATTTCAAAAGAGTTTCCTTTTCTCACGGGACTCGGGGGAGGTGCTGTGCACGGTGTTGTGCACCCCTCGGCCGTTGGATCGAGTTTTGGATGGCTCGGATGTGTTCGGCAAATTTTTTTAATTTTGATTTTTTTTACTGGTAAAAAATCAAAACATATCCGAACCGTCCAAAACTCGATCCAACGGCCGAGGGGTGCACAGCATGGCTGTGCACAGCACCTCACGACATTGTCACTCTAATGTTCTCTTCATTTTCCATTTTTTCTTTTGCTTTTTATTTTTATTTTTATAAGTCTAACAAGTAACGATATTGATGAGACGAGCATATAAGATAAGTCCAAAAAAATGTATAACTTTTTTCAATTAGCGAAAAAGTTTTATTAATCTTTAAAAAGAAAAGAAGATAGAGATTAAACAGATCACAAGCACGCCAGCATAAAGTCACTCGAGAAACAAAACCAAATGAAGGCAATGAGCCAACTAAAAAAACACAGAAGCAAGAAACAAAGCCAACACACCAGCAAAAAAACAACCCAACAACTAAAAACCTAAATCCAAAAGAAAAAGAAAACCACAAGCGCAAACCACCGGAGACAACATCTAAGGCCAAAGAGGAAACCACAAAACACCAAACCTCGAATTAAAATTCTAGATAAAGAGAAGGAAAAATCTACAATACACGTCCCCTTTTAGGGTGTACGATATGCACTCATTGTGTGATCCATATTGCGCCACCTCATAAAAAATTACCCGGAGAACCGGTCATTCGTAACATTTTCGTTTGTTTCGTAACTTTTATACTAAGAATTCGTAACTTTTAGATAATATGATTTGTAACATTTTCTTTCATTTCATAACTTTTTGTGGGTTTCATAACTTTGAGATAAAAAATTATAACTTTTCTCAAATATGATTCGTAACATTTTCATGTGTTTCGTAACTTTTATACTAAGCATTTGTAACTTTTGGACAATATGATTCGTAACATTTTCTTTTGTTTCGTAACTTTTATTTTGTTTCGTAACTTTTTGTGTGTTTCATAACTTTCCGTGGAACTCGTAACTTTGAGATAAAAAATTATATCTTTTCTCAAATATGATTCGTAACATTTTTGTACGTTTTGTAACTTTTCACAAATATGATTCATAACTTTTATTTTTTTTCGAAACTTTTTGTTAGGTAACCTGTTGCTCAGGTTAACAAGTTACCAATTCGTACCTTTTTATAATTGATTCGTAACTTTTAGCGATCCAACGGTAGATAGCAAGGGTGCATATGATGCACAACCTAAAAGGGGTGTGTATTGTATCATTTCCTAAAGAGAAACACCTTCCTCTGAGCCATCATCTCATCCAAACAAGGTTTTAAATAGCGGTATCGGGATACGTAACCAATATACAAAATAATTTCAGTGATACGGTCAAATATCGGCCGATATTTAAATCCTTGCCTCCAAGTCCACAACTTTCTCCAAACACTAATCCTTTCCGGTATTTCGATCTCCACGACAGAAAATTAAGTAGAGAAAGAACATGTAGGACACATACAACTCGTAAAATTAATTCAACTAGTATGATCCATAGACAATCATTTGCAAGCCAACATATATCTCTCACTCCAAACTGAAAGTGTTAAAAAAATCACTCTGACATGGCGTTGAAAAGTTTAGGGCAACCATAAACAGAACAAAATGATTGAATGCCCATCAGCAGCATTAGCAACACAACGGCAAAGATTGTGAGAATCTTCCAAGAACCATACACAAAATTCTTCATTCGCCTGTAAACCCTAACCGCCGGCGTAGTGTTGAAGTGCTTGTTCACATCTTCGATTGCCTTGTCGATAAACGGCACGTTCGTGAGCCTAACAGATTTACTCATCCCGTTAAAAACTTGTGCAACATCCGCGTCGCTCTTGAGACTGTTCACGATGATTTTCTTTTCCCTCAGCAGCTTAGCATCTTCAGCAGTGTCTATAATCCCACTCATTAGCTCCGTGTATCGCGTGAAAACATGTGATTCGGACACGACGGAGGCTTCGTACGCCACTAAGTTCCTCATTACAACTTCAGAATTTACATTTAGGGTGATGACAGGGAGGTAGAGTTTCTTAGTATTCTGATCGAATTTAACGGCCGTGATCCCTCCGGTGGTAGGGCAGAATTCCACCCCGGCAAAAGAAAGGTGGGATACCGAGGGAATCATGATTTCCTCTACTATAGGGATTTTCTTTACCTCGTTGGAGACCGCGTTTTCGGGCTTGATATCTTCCTTATTTTTTTATGATGCCAAGATGGACACTCCCGGTACACTAGAAATCATTTTTCCAGACACACATATTATGTTATTAACCGGTGTTGTGATTTTACTTATAAAGCCTACGTGTAAATTCGATAACAATCTCCAAAGCTTCTTGAAAACTTGAGTCTCCTTACTTGAATCCAAGCTCGGGTTTTGCTCAAAGATTGCATCTTCACATTCCCCATTTATGTTGCAGGGCTCGACGGAACCTTCCAATTTGGGCACGATCAAATGGTACAGAAGGTCCAATAAATGAGCATGCTCGGGCACTTTGGACAGCTGCGTGACATCCTCTTGGATTTTGAGTGGAGAAAGAGCTTTGCAAAAATCCATTAACGTTGAAGTAAACAAATCATTAGCCAGATGATGGTTTGAGCATTGGATGAACAAGATCGTGCTTAGAACAAATATCGGAATTTGATTTTCGAGCATCAATATGTCGCCGAGGACTGACTCGTGGGCCAATTTCCTCCCGGTGGAGTCGGTTAAATGGGCTGTGGTAATTGAAGGGTGCGAATTATAACAACGAAGGAACTCGAGCAAGAAAAGCCCGTCAATGGCCATAATCCAAGCGAGGGTTTCGCCCTCGATGTCCAAGTACCTGTGGTAACATGCCCGAACTCTAGGTTCAAGCTCGTTAAGCCCATTAACAAGCTGTTTGAATTCGAGGCTTTTAAACGCTTGTTGAAGCTTGCTTGCTGACGCAAGCTTGTACCTCTCCATCTCATAGAGCTCAGGCCGAAAATGGTGGTACGGCCCGAGGCCTATGACCTGTGGCACGTAGGCCTCGGGCTTGAAAACAGTTAGTGTTGCCGGTACTCGGAAGATGGAAACTGGATGGTCGATCATGACCTTCACCTCTTTTTCCAAAATCTCCCTTATTTGGGTGATCCATCGCTGCTCACCGGTGCTTGATTTGAAAATTGAAGTTAAGGCCATGTTTGGTTGTGAGGCTAGTAAATGGAGATGAGAATGTTAGAAAGATGATAGCTTCTTCTTTCTTTTTTCTTTTTTCTCGTAAGGGAAGATGAAATAGCATGTGGATTATATAGTGTGAGGATGTGAAACCCTAGGAGTGGATTCTGGTTATTCTTATTAAAATGAAGAACACATGCACCTTGTTCGGATAGTTTTTGGCCAAGTTTTTTGGGAGTTGAAAATTCAATTTTAAATTTGAAATGTTGATTCCCTACGTAACCCAATTCGTTTGACCAACAGTGACTGGGCTAGTGGGCCCCACTCAACCCCTTTTTTTGCTTTTGTTTTGGTTTTTCGAGTACAAATGTGCGTACAGTCTCCTCTAGTGAGTCCCTCTCATTGTCTTGCTAGTGGTTTTAGTGGATCCCTCTCATTGTCTCATTGTCTTCCTAGTGGTTTTCCGAGTACAAATTGACAATTAACTTTCAACTCCAAAAAAGAGTTTTCGGACACGCGTAATAATGTGGTCCAAGTGGTCCAATGACTAAATTTCACGAATGTCAAAATGAAAAAGATTAGCACGGAACTAAGGTTCCTAGTCTAAAAAGGACCACCGTGAATGCCTATATAAATGTCTACCCAAATAATAATAAGGTACGTTGTTTTGGTATTCCAATTACTTGAGCAATACATCATTCTACACAATCTTCTGACGTAGGCATTGGAGGCTGGTTGGCTAACATCACACCAGTATTCTTAGTTGTTTTTGTTTTGCAGAACGTACATTGAGCAGCACCGAAAATCGCTTCATCAAGTATATTAATAACAAATCAGCGATACTTACATAACTGATTTGTTATAAAAAAAAATTTAGACAAAGTTAAATTAATCATTTAACTAATGTAAAACGAAAAAAAAATACAAAATAATCAATGTCTTTTAACCCCTGACACAAACATTAGTGTCATTCAGAACAGCACTGCTACATACACAAAAAAATTGCTTGTCTTATATTATTTTGGAATTTCAAATTTGCTTGTGTCTTATATTATTTTGGAATATTTTAAATTGTTTGTTTTCTTTAAAAAGTCAAAATAAAATTTATTCAATCTTCCAAATAACCAATTGTTTACCAAAAATTTTCAATTCTTATCGATAAGAACTTTTAGTGGAAGATGGATGCTGAAATGTGGTTTGTGAAAGTGGAGTTTGGTTCCTTGCCGTGTTTCAAGACTTCTTTGAAAGCAAACAAAGGGAATTGAAATCTAACAAAGTAAACTTTATTAAACTTTAACAAGGGTTACAAATCGATCAAACTTACAATCGAGTTGTGAATTACGTTACTCCTACTTCTAGAAAGTGTTGTAAAGTACAGGAAAGTAAAGAAAAAGATAAGCCTTTGTGGCGGTTGATCGTGGATCCTTTGCAATGTTGTAGAGGACTTGTATTTATAGGCTGATCTTCACGAGAGTTTCAAATTCAAATCTGAACTTGTTTCCCCCTTAATAGGCAGTTTCCTCGTTAGCAACTTCAAATAAACTGTTTTCTGTCTTCATCCGAACAAATAACTGCCTTTGTCTTAATCTGAATTCAGTTTCTTGCCACGTATCTTAGCAAGATAATTCTGGTTATCGTATTTTAATTTCAGCAATGCTATATGCAAGGAAAAGACTTGCAGAGAATCACGCAGGGAAGGCTAAGCGGGGCCCAGTACGGATCTCGAACGACTAATCCGAGCCGCTCAAGAATTTTAAAAACATATTTCGAGTGGGGCCGCTAAAAATCAGCTCCTATCCGATATGTTTAGATGCTCGATCCAAACTTTCATTTTTTCTTTTTTCATCCAAGTCATTCAAAAATGAAAGTTTGGATGGAGCTAGTTTCTCACAAGCCCACTTGAAATGTGTTTTTAAAATTTTTAAGCGGCTCAGATCAGCCGTTTAAGATCCGTACTGTGTCTTGTATGGCCTTCCCTGCGTGATTCCTTGCAAATCTTCCTTGCACAATCATTTTTGTTTTACTTTTTATCGATAACAATTTAAAAATACTGGCAACTTCCAATCACTAGTTGCCACGTAATAGCCTTATCGAGAAATGGCTATGAACTTTTTATGGTGTAAACACCAATTTACCAACAACAATTACTTCACTCAAAAGTTAAATTATAAAGGTAATGTTGGAAATTAGTGAATCTGTTTAATGTGAATGAATTTATCGAATGCAGTTATTGCATATTCGCATGTCTGCTTAAAATGTTAATTTTTTTTAAAGTGACCAGCAATTTAGAACGGAGAGAGTACTAGTCTTTTGTTCTCTCTCTCTCTCTCTCTCACACACACACACACACACACACACATTATGATTTTCCCTTAATAACTATTAGATTATTAGCCTAAAAATTTTAAGTATGCTTTTTGACTTATTGGTGGGAAAAGAAAAAAGCTGTTTTGTCTTATTTTAAGAATTACTTATTAGCCCAAAACAAATTATTTTTTGAAACTCAAAAAAACAAAAGGCATGCCTTAACTTTTAGGCAAAAATAAGCTCGTTTTATCGTTGTAAGGACCCGTATAGAAAAAAATCACTTTTGGAGAAGTTTCGATTTGGCCGATAAAAAGTCCCGGTAATTGTTCCTTGGATTTTTCTAATCACAACGGTATAATTGGAAGTTATTTTTGAGTAAGGCAAAGTCATCTTTCGCCCATTTTCTTCGGAGAAAAATGTGTCATTTTTCGGTTTTGTACTAAAAGTGGGGGGATGAGATTTTGATGTGATTAAAATTTCAAAATTCTGAAAATGCCATTGTTTCCAAATGGGGGGTACTTCCTTATTTTCATAAATAAATTAAAGTAAAGAAAACTCAAAATTATAGTCTTTACTTATTACTATCTCCTCTAGTTATATACTTGTGATTTGTTGTACATACTTTGTTCTTGGCTTCAATTCCTTTGAAAATCATGTTTTCCCTCTTTGTGTGGGTTTTCCTCACTTTGATTTTGTGATCTACGAAATTAGTTGTTGCTTGATGAAATTAGGAGTAAAATTGATCTCTCTCTCCATGTTTAATTGTTGCCTAGCATCTTTACTTTGGGCCTAAACTATCACATTTGCATTTGGGTTGAAATTTCACACCTCTATGGTGAAAATCTGCACTGCTGCCCCTGTTTTTATCCGCTGCCCCTGTTTTCCAGCAGCTGCCCCAATTTCCAGGGTGGTTTTCGGCCACCCTTTGACGTCCGTTTGGCTCCAACCGTCCGTATCTTCGCATACTCGACATATAGCAACGTAGTAACCCCAAAAACCATTTTGAAATCATTAAACTACGTTATTTGACACGTGATTATGTTGGACAATTCGTTATACGTATCGGATACAAAGCATGTTGAATTGGTTGGCCCATTTGGCAAAAATTTTGATATTTTGAAAGAAAGGGGATACATAGAAATGTTTTGAGATGATAAAAATGGTTTAATGATTCTAGGGATCACCCGTTTGGTGTCCCTAGCCATGGGTGTACGGAACTCACGAAATCCAGCAGGGGTGCACGGAGCCCACGAAATCCGGTAGAGGGATTCATTCCCTATTAAATTTAATGGTTGATTGTATGACAAAGTTGGAAATGAAAATGTTTTGGGATACATATAGTATTTTGATGAACATTGGATACTTGGATACGATTTTTTGAACACGTGCTACACTTGTTACTGATTTTGACAAACTTAATGTATTTGGGTATCTTGGGACACCTTGAAATCATTTTGGACACTTTGATGTTACTTTGGACACGTGGGTACTTCTTGGACACGTATCGTTTGTTTTAGCTTCCGTTGTGTTCCTTTGATCATATCTTCTCATGACAACTCATATCATGTGCACTTATCATATTTATATGTCTAGCGGTTATAGTATGGGTTTTCCCTACGAGCTAGTGAGCTCACCCTATCATTTTCAGGTACACGGCATGGAGCATGGGTTGGATGTTTGACGCATGGTTGCATTGCATGGAGATTACTGATCATGAAGTCATTTTTCTTTTTCATCTCCATTATCAAGAGTTTTATAAGATGATATTGTAACTCGATCTTTCTCCAATCTTTTTGGCAATAAATGAGATATGTAATAACTTTGAGATTATTGATATTATGCATGGGGTTATGGGTACCCTTAGTTGGAGATTGTTGAACTTGGTTATGGAAAAGTGAATTTGACTTGGATTTTTCAACGGAGTTTAGTTTGACTTTGCTTCATCCCACGTAGATTATATTTGTATTTTGGTTATTTAAAAATGAGGGCATGACAATCATCCTATTGGGATGTGTATTTTCCAAAGCTTCTTTTATTCTTGTCCCACCTTGGTTAGAGCATCCGCAGCCCTTACCCAGAACCAAAACCAAATTTGAAATTTGGGTAAAAGTACCCAAAATCCACCTCCAGTCGTTGCATCAAACTCATACCAAATCAAGTTTTTCTCAATTTTTTTCTCAAATTGAGGGAGAACCAAACCTCTTACTCAGATTTCAAACGGCTATATTGTGGTGGTGTACTCGCCGGAAGAACTTCGACGTCGCCGTTGTCAACTCCGGCGAGGATAGAGAAGTCAGATCTAGAAGCTACAAAGGTCACTGGTTGTAGGTTGTGGTGGTTGGGTGGTCGGACATCAACACAGAGAGGAAAAAAAAAATGACCAGATCGAGGAAAGAAGAGCGCGGGAGATTGATCGAGAGAGACATAGAGAAGGAGAGTGAGAGTAGTTGCTTGAGAGAGAGGAGGAGGAGGAGAAGAAGGAGAGACGGGGAGATGTTTTTGCAGTTCTGGCGGCGGAAGACGGTGGTTAGGGTTAGAAATCTGGGTCAAGGACTGGAGAAGATGATATCAAATGTAACTTTTACTCAGATTTTCACTCAAATTTGAGAGGGAAAAAAAAAGTTAGGACTGGAGATGCTCTTAGACATAAAACTTTAATTTCAACCTCCTTGTATTACAAGATGATAAGCCCTCAATAGTGTAAATAATGGGGCTTATCTCGCTCGTTTTGATCACACACATGTGCATGTTGTGGCTTTATATGATTGATTTCGCGCGAGGTTGTGTTTTTGTTAGATGCAGGTAAACTAAAGAATAAGGCATGTTTTGATGCCATGGTTGCACCAAGGGGTGCCCGAGCACCCAAGGCCGCATGACACTCCGCCACCGAGTCCCGAGAGTCAAGGAATGAAGCATTGAACACGACTCGGGAAGCCGGAAAATCAAGGCATCAAGAAGTCAAAGTGAAGTGAGAAAGGCAAGCCAAAACACTAGAACCTGTTCTAGCAAAACCCTTGTACAGGTTCTGGATGAACAAAATGTCAAAAACCACACTAGAACCTGTTCTAGCAAAACGCTTGTACAGGTTCTACCTGAACAGAATGTCAAAAACCATGCCAGAACCGGTTCAAGCATTTCCTTGGTACAGGTTCTGGCATCAAATTTCTAGATATTTGGAGCCCGATCAAGACCAAATTTGGGAGCATTTTTGTAATATCAAGCACGACTTTTGGGAGCTATAAAAGCTTCCCAACCTCAGATTATTAGGGTATCTTACATTTTTCACCTTCTCTCTCTACCTCCCTTCTTCTTCCCCACTCATTTTCTCTACCTTCTCTCTAGAAATTAGGTGTTAATCTTCAAGAACCAAGGCTACGGCCTTCATTAAAGTTGTAAGCACTCTTCTTATCTATTCAAATCTCTGATTTATTTCCATTTTTCGTTATGTTTCACGTTTTTATGCCATTTTCACTTAGTAGTTCCATTTGCCCTTTGAGTATGTGTGAGTAGTGTAGCAAGGCTAGGTCATGGGGTGATTAGCACCCCTTGGCTTGGGTTATTTTGTTCTTCTCTCAAAATGAGCATTAAAAGTTGTTTGTTTAAGAGTTGGGGTTCAAGTTTATGTATCAAAACTTAGTCTTGTTACCCTTTTTGATCTTGTGTAGGCAAGGGCTTGACTTCTTGCCACACATGATGCTTAGAGCTATGGCATTCAAAGTGTTTGTAAAAATGCCTCAATGAACTCTACTCTTGAACAAACCCATTTTCTAGAATCCAAATGTGCAAAAGTGTTGAATCTTCCGGTTAAGCATGTTTGACAACGTGACTTAACCGAGTAATCTTGAGAGGAACAATTTAATTCAAGTCATGGGTGTTTTGAACCCCTTGACTTTGCCTTTAGTTTAAATTAGCAAAACCATCATCTTTTAGTCATTTAGAGGTAGAGAGAGAACCACCAAACAAACCACCTTATAAGTTGGCCGTCTTAACGCCAAAAATCTCATCGCAAGTCAATCTCATGCCGGTTGCATTTGGTCCCTGTGGAAATCGACCCCGGTCTTGCCGGGTTACTATGCTTTCGACGACCTAGCCCTACGCTTGGGGCGACGCTAACTACAACAACGCTAGGTCGCAAGCACAAGACTCATGAGAGTAGTCTATTTTTGAAGCCAGACGCAATTTGTGCACCTGAGAAAATGGGTGAAGTAAATCCAATTTGAGCATCATGCTTGGAGGTGCAAAGTTCCGAATTTTAGCCTCCTGTGCATATGATAATTGGAATCGGAGGTGATCCGCAGCATGCTATGCTGGGGCTAGTGCCGCCAAGCCAGTATCGGTCCGATGATCAAAGATGTTCACCGCGTAGAGCTCGTCGAGTACTACAAGTGTACCAAAAATTAGCTTGATTGAATCTCGTTAGGTGCCTCATCGTGATTCCGAACAGATATGAGACACTGGATCAAAACCACTGTAACAAGTTATATGTGTTCCGATGAAACACTTATTGATCTTCGATGAACGCACCAAATAGTGACATTTACAGTCTGTCGAAAATCATATCCAATGACTTGACTTCTACGAAAACTTGGGATTGGATTTCCTAAAGAAAGATCCAGTAGAGTCTTGATCAATAGTTTCACATGTGAAGCACATTTGTAATACCTAAATCCAAGAGGACAAGAAAACAACAAGAACGGAGACAATATCTAAGGCCAAAGAGGACATCACCACATTTGTAATACCTAACTAAAAGGAAAAATATTCCCAATGTAGACATCATTGATGCTACTTGTCTGTTGTTCATCACTTCATTGTGATTTTACCTTATAACTGCCCGTTTCTATAAATAAATAAAAAATGTAAAAAAAAAAAAACTCACTCAGGTTTATCACCCATATTGGGGATATATATTTTCCAAAGCTTCTCTTATTCTTGTCCCACATTTGTTAGACATGACACTTTAAACCTTCTTATATTACAAGACTCTCTCTCTCTCTCTCTCTTTTCTTTTTTAATTTTTGAACATTTTGGAAGGCTTATATTACAAGAATCATAAGTAGGCTATTATTTAAGCAAGACGCAAGTGGAAGTTCTTGCGCTCCTGAGAAAATGGGTGAAGTCACAAGGTAATTTGAGGAATCTGATATGATCATCGTCCTCGGGACACAGGGGGCTACTGTGCAGCCTGTGCACAGCAGGTGGTGTGCAGAATCACAGTCGTCCACAAGTGTTTTTAACGGTTTGGATTAGAAACAAACTGTTCACGCGAACAGTTCTTCTCTTTTGTTTGAAATCTAGGTCGTCCATTCAAGCAACGGACGACCCGAATTCTGCACAGCACCTATAGTGCACAGGTTGCACAGCAGCAACCCCAGGTCCCATGCTCGGTGGTGCAAATTTCCGAATTTTAGCCTTGCATGGCCTAAATTATCTAAAGAAAGGCCGGAAGGCCTGACTACAGTTAGAAAGGGTAAGGCCCATTTGGGAATTGACCCAAGCCTGATCCATACAAGGACGGGAAGTTCAGAGAGACTTCCCGAATGACACCCTGGTTGAAAACCGAGTTCCTGGACCGATCGATTTAGGGCCGGAACCGTGGATATCTGGAACTCAGATACGGGTGCGATCCATGTGACCCGGAACAGAGTTGGCTCCGCCCAACTTCGAAGCTCAATCTTTCTAAAGTCACGAGAAGCTTTCTTATAACAGAATGGACACGCATCATAATGAGATTGAATGCATGTGCCAACGTAATGATGCTCGGTTAGGTACACAGTGACATCATCCGGGCGGTTATCGCGCGTAGGAAACACAAACGTTGGAGAGCAAGCCAAACCCTACCTATATAAACAAAGCGAAAGCTAACGAAAGAGGTACTTTCTCACAATCTCTCAGTCCCCCTTTCAATCCTAGATTTGAGTACTTACTCCCCCTTCTTCCAGAGACTAACTTGATTATCGGAGTACCATTCCGGACTCTACGGTCCAGTTGGTGCTAACGAGTTCGCTTAATGTGCAGGAGCAAAGCTCGTGAGGTGGGCATATGTTCATCCCTACATTCAACCCGCGGGAACAATGGAGAATTTTCATCCACCACACTCACTTTTTAAAAAAAGTTTTCTTTCCGGCTTATTTAAGGAAAAAAATATCTTCTCTTGTACAGTTACCTTTTTTTAGCATTACCAATAGTGACGTGTACTTCATAATTAGTGGACTGATTGAGTCAATAATTTTTGGGTTCTAAAAATCAATCTTTTCCTTATTTTCCGGATTACTTATGTGCAAGGAAGATCGAGACAGCGTGACTATCACTCTTTTCACATAGTGAGTCGAGCCTCGAAACTTTCTTAAAGAGAGCGATATAATCCTTGACTCAATAGAATAGCAGCTACTTTGAATCCGGTTTTCAATATTTCGATTAACCGATTAAAAAGTAAACCGTTCCATCTCTCTGTTCACAATATTGTTTCGTACAACCCCTAAAATCAGATAACAAGGCATCCAGTGATTGCGATGGACCCGACTAGGGGTACAGCGGCCATGGTACAGAAAACGTACCGATTGCGTTCGGAGACTCACTTTTGGGTCCCACACGAGTGATCCGAATCGTTCATTGTTCTTAAAACATTTTTCCGAGAGGCCCCACCAAAACATTTTGGTTCGAACGGTGGGACTTTGGTTGGAGCACTTCCAACCGTCCAATTGGGACTTTGGCCCCTCGGAAAAATGTTTTAAGAACAATGAACGGTTCGAATCACTCGTGTGGAACCCAAAAATAGGTCCCCGAACGCGATCGGTACGTTTTTTATACCATGGCCTCTGTACCCGTATCTTTATCGGATTGCGATTACTCGTAGGACCGCCTTGTTGAATCTAGCGATCGATGGGAAAGGTATGAATCCAAAAGGCTATTTCCAGTGGTCTAAAAACAACCACAAAAGATGGGATTGACCGTATTATTGTTTTTTGGCCGGAAGCATATTATTGTCGTTTGCGATGGGTACACACCGTTCATATAAGGGAGTGTTTCAGAGCCTACTTTTCGGCTTTTCATTTTCTGTTTTTTAGCTTTTTGGCTTTTTGGATTATGGTCAGAATATGTTTTGAATCTGAAATGAGTGTTTGGGAGAAATGTGCAGAATGCATTTTCAATAAGAGTAGTGTTTGGGAGAATAATGATGAAAATGAGTTATGGATTAATGGTTTACTATTTTGCCCTTGTTTCTTTATTCTGGTATTAAAAATGTGTATGAATATTGTTTTTAGCAATTTTTTGAAAGCCATATTGGAAAATATTTTGCAAACCTGTCCCGTCAATTATTGATTTAGTTTTTTCTAAAAATATTTTTGCTCTTCCTTTTATTTTTTTGGTAATTGAAAGTCTCACGTACTTAATAAAAATTATGTAAAATGAAAGTAAGAAAATAAAATGAGTTGGTCCAAAAAAATGTTATACATTAAACATTACACAAATTAAGAGCATATATAACCAACGTTACACAAATAAATAAAAATTACACAATGATAAAAAAACAGCCAACAAAACCAACAAATTGAAATATTACACCAATCAAGCTTCCAAATTTAAATAATATGAAAACAAAAATCTCTTTTACTGTTTCATGTTCTGTAATGAATCCATGACAAGAATAAAACAAAATCCAATTACGAAAATCTCCAAAAGCACCATTTACTAGTAAGAAATTTGAGATGGAATACATCCCCAGTAACAGAGACCACTTTCTTCGGCTTTTGCAGAAAAATTTTTCTGGTAATTAATATGAGGCAATTGAGAGAGAGAGAGAGAGTACAGTGAGAGGTGATTTTGGTGGGTGCAATGTTACTGGGAGAGATTCAGTTAAAAAAAAAATGTATTGGGAGAGATATAGATGGATGGATATTGGATACAGAGGATAAGAAAAAGTAAAACAAGGGGTACTTGGGGTAGAATGGGAGAGTATAATTGAGGAGAAAATCCAGAATGAGAAATAGAAACCAAAAAGGAGCATCAGACCTCCTTTTGCCTTTTGGCCTGGAAATTGAAATTTGGAGAATGGGTTTTGGGGGAATGAGTTTTGAGTTTTGTTACCCAAACACCTAAAATGAGAAAAAGAGAAATGAAAAAGTTGATAAGTTGTTGGCCAAACACCCTCTAAGTTCATTTTCAAACACATGCTTATTAATATCATAGAGATATTGTTTTTCAATAAAATACGTTAGTACATTGAAATTACTCTAGCCTAATGCAATACAATTGTATTTGTTCTATTTATTTTTGTAAGCTATTACAGTAGTCACATGCTTAATGAAACAACTGACAAAGTGGGTCCGGAGAGCACTACGGGGTCGTAATCCTCCAAGCATAGTCGTTCGTTTGTCAATCAACGGCCCAGATTATTCTGCTGGTAAATAGTTATCTTTACGTGAAAATAACGTGAAGATAATCCGGGTTTTTGCAAACGGACGACTGTGATTGAGGCACTTTAAGGTCCCCTCTCCCTGACAAAATACCTTGAGCATTTATGGTGTGGGTATGACTGTTGACATACTTGTATGATTTTACATGTGATGCACATTTGCTCCGTTTGTTTCGGGCGAAAAATGTTTTCTGGAAAACCTTTTCTATGGAAAACTTTTTCTAGAAAAGAAAATGTTTTCCAGTGTTTGGTTGTGATATGAAAACATTTTCTAGAAAACATTTTTCATTGTTTGGTAGACATGGAAAATCACTAATTGACAAATTAACCAAAATATCCTTGTAAAAATAGAAATGGTACACATACTATATAAAGGATAAAAACTCCAACATAACCTATGCAAATGACATAAATACCCTTGTAGTATAGAAACAAAATCGAAGAGAACTCAAACAATAAACAAAGAATATCATTTTTTTTAAAAGCAATCTTGAACTACAACTATTCAAAGTCTGGGAATCTTCACCTGAAGAATCGAACTGATTACTCAAAGACTCAGGGGGTGTTCCACTAACCCAGTTTTTTGAAAAAATTGGTTTTTCACGATTTTTTATGTGATGTGTTATGAGAGAATGACTTGTCTCGGTGTTTGAAAAAACAATTTTTTGTTAGTGGAACACCCCCTCACAAATATCTTCTGGATCAGAAAATGACTTCTTCCTTTTCTTTCTAGCATCCTCACTAACCTCAGTTTCTTCCCCAGGGTTTGAACAGAGTAGATACCTCTCATCATCAAGTAACCCCTTCCTACCCAAACCGTAATAGTATGAAAAAGTAACAACTGCAAAATCATGCTCTGGAACTACACAACTGTCCACATCTTGATTCTTTCCAAGCCATTCACACCAAATCCGGCATATCCCATTCAGCAGTAACAACATTCAAGAAGCAACTGAAATCCTAGAATTCCAAACTTCAACTTATAGGCGAAATAAACCGTGAGAAACACGTGAATTCCAAATTGTTCCAAATTAACCTTGAAAAGCATGGAATTCTGCGGAAACCCTAAAGATCCGGAATTCAATTCTTCGAATTTATACTACTAAATTTGAAAATTTAACACGTCCTAAACTTACAACATCGAGGCGTGTTCTGTATAGAGTTTTTCGGAAACCGTCGAGCTATTTGGTCTTCGGCTAGAAGTCCGTCACTACGAACTGTTGACAAAAGACCGTGCAAGCGAGATTCCTCCATTCTCATCTCCATTTCTTGCACCAAAGTAAACGATTCGATGCTCTGTCTAGAGAGAGAGAGAGAGAGAGAGAGAGATGCCCTGTGTTGGGAGTCGGGATTCTCAGATCGTGGAGGGAGTCGGGATTCTCAGGTTGGGGGTGGGGGGGAAGGCAGGGAACTGATGGAAAATGTTTTCCATCTCTTAAATCCAGAAAATATTTTCAAGGCTTGGTGGTTCATTTTTCTTTTGATGTTTTTATTTTGGAAAAAGTTTTCCGTTGACTCTTTTTTTTTTTTTTTTTGTACTCAAACACCGGAAAATGTTTTCCACGGGAAATGTTTTACTAGAAAACGTTTTCCGCCCGAAACAAACGGAGCCTTAATAAAAATAGATTAGATTCACATTCTCTTCCTCCTCGAATAATTTCATACTGCCAGCCAATAACGACACTACTAAGAATAGTTTTAATCCTCAAGTTTTGGACTGTTGTGAACCCATCCGGAATCCAAAACAATGTTTACAACTGTTTATATTTTAGATGTTGCAAAGAAGTATGTCTCTGTAACAAATTAGCTTATCAGACACTAATAAGCAATAGCTATTGGTAAAATTAATATCTTGTTGTATTTTTGTATTTGGTTAAAATTATAATGTATGTAAGTGGGCCATAAAATGTTACCGTGTAGTTTGGCTTTTTTTAATTTTTTTTATTTTTTATGTTAGTGTGTTAAAATAGAAAGTTCTAATAAAGGTCCAAGACCCAAAGTTAAGTCGTATAAATTCAAATTCCCGTGTAAGACTTCTCTAAAAGCACGGAATGCGGGAAAAAAAAAAACAAAAACAAAACATACGTGTGTCCCGTATTGTGAGTTTTTAATAACTATTATGTATTGTAATATTATGTATTGTAAGTTTTTAACAACTATGCTGGTAATTTTTCAATTCCGTAAAACATTTCCTGGGCCAAGACTTCTGTTCAAGATGTCTCTTGTTATCAAAAAAGAAAAAAAAAATACAAATCTCATACCAGTAAATTATACGTTAGTTGGCAAGTGGTGGCTAACTCATGCGGTAAAGCTATTGGATGCACCACACTGTATCCGGGATCGAGTCTTATTCCTCCCTCCCTATGTAATATCTTAGGAATAAAAAAAAAAAATTTAAAAAAAAAATCAAATCAAAGTTAATACATTAGTTGGGCCGAAGACCAGCAAAGTCCATTATGCATTGGACACGAAACAACTGGTAATTTTTCAATTCCGTAAAGCATTTACTGGGCCAAGACTTCTATTCTAGATGTCGCTAAGTACAAATCTCAGACCAGTAAGTAAGTTATACACTAGTTGGGCCGAAGAGCAGCAAAACCCATTATGAATTGGACACGAACTCAGAGCATGATGTAAATAGTTAGTATTATTTCAAGGGCCTGGACCTAGAGAGTATTTTGATTTAGACTCGTGATGTCCATTATATGGACTACTTCATGCGTCAACAATTGGAGGCCCATATTTTTTACCGTAAGCACAGAAAAATAAATGTAGGCCCATATAATTATGCGACTTCAAGGGTTTTTTTTTTTTTTAATTGGATGTGACTATCAATTTTTCCTTTGAAAGGCATGTGATGTAGTGACCTGAGTTAGCCGAATTGCTAACTCTTCGTCTAATCACCTGACTCAAAAAAAGTTAATTTCGAGTTATACAATAGCTACTCACGATCTATTAGACTCCCTCTGTTCCATATTATTTGTTCACTTTCACTACCTAGGGCCTCCTAAAAAATTGTCTATAGCTATATTTTTTATATGCAATATGAATCCTTTTTTATAGATCTCAATTAGCTCTATTAAACAAAAATTTAAAATTATATAAAACATTATAAATTGTAAAATATAGAAAAAAAAAAATTGAATGACACATATGTCGAAATGGAACAAACAAATTGGAACTGAATGAGTATAATACCTCCCTTATCAATTTCCCATCGATGTTGGTACAAATTGAGTTCTGACAAATTGAGTTTTCACAATATCCCTCACGTAAGATCGCAAAGTTTTAGTTGCAACCCCATGTACCAACAACTCCCACTTACCAAGCGACGTGGGACAAGTACCTGCTAAAGTATGTTGAGCTCATCAAGCTTGTCCTGTGTGACACCCGACTAATTACGACCACCCTGCACGGTCCCTAATAAAATTTTCTTTCTATCTCTCTCTACTCATTACCCCAAAAACCCTACCTCAAAACCCAAACCGAACAAAGCCGATAAGCACCTCGAACTCGTCCATTTTCAGGCCCACACAAGCATGTCTCCTTGCGGGATTTTTCCCACATTTCTAGTTAGTGTAGGCTCTAATACCACTTGTAACGATCAATCACTCCCAACCTACTAACTCTTAACTGCATATCTTCAAAGTTAATCTCAAACTATCTAGCAAGTGTTCAGTTTCTATTATACTCCCTCCGTTCCAATTCATTTGTTACTTTTGTAGTGTATATTCCAAGTTTCCAACTATTCCATTTTCAATTTCCCCACCAATGTGAGGACAAATTGGGTTCTCACATTTGACTTCAAGTTCAAGGGACTGTTAATTGTTAAAGCACCAGAGTAGTTTACTTTATCCTGAATGGCTCCACTTGGGCCCTACGTGTCCTGTCGCGGCAGTCTTGTACTAAAACGCAAGAATCTTCTCCAACGGGAGAAGTTACCACTTATCTTTCGATTCACGCATCCCTTTGCGTTGTCCTAATGTCTAGCTTCTACTCCTATCGTTTACAATTCATATAAACCGAGAAAACTTTAGGTGGATTGCAAAAATATTTTGGACGGTTTAGATTTCTCTCTCTCTCTCCCTTTTCTTTTTTTCTTTCTAAAATCTGGACCGTCTAAAAATATTTTGGACCGTTGACATATGCACTGCGTACCGCCACGTGATATCCATCTAACACTCAAGTTTTTCTCATATGAACTGGCCTGTAATAGTTTTACTTGATAGACCCTATGCTTCTCTTTAGGGTTGCAAACAAAACCAAGCTCATTAAGGCTTGCTTCGGCTCCTTAAGTAATCGAGCCGAACTTGAGCTTGATTTTCAGGCTCGTTTAGTTAAGGGGCTCGCAAAAGCTCAGCTCAATTGTATAGGATCGGCTCGTTTAAGGAGACTTATTAAGTAAATTATACTGGCTCAGCTCGTTTTTTACTCAGCCGAGCTCGAGCTCGATTTTTCGGCCGAGCTCGAACACTACAAAGCTCGACTCAGCTTGGCTCGTTTGCACCCCTACTTCTCTTCGTGTCTATACATATATTGTTTTGCTTGATAGACCCTATGTTTCTCTTCGTGTCTATACATAGTTATTACTAACACAAGGTATCATTTTCTCCCAATTTGCAAAAATTTACCGCAACTAGGGAAGTTGAATGAGGTGTCACAACTCTTGCGGGGGGAAATGTACCACGTTATGCTGAAATTAGTCAACAATTCACGTGGTGTTCTAAATCATTCTAAAACTACACATTATCGTAGAGTTTACGACTAAATGTATGGACGCACATAAGTTTGTGATTTTGGAGTGGTCTGATATATCACGTGACGGTCCTCCCGGACTGCTAACTCGACATTATGACTCCACATGCCCCTAACCATACCTGCTAGTATATATTTAAAGGACAGAGAATCACAATGAATGCACACACATGACACAACCCTACGTGGAATTTAAAGAGATCGTGTCACCATCCTGTGACAACTGAACGTGGCACTGATTGACATTCCACTACGACCTCCAAAAGTAGTCTACTAAACAAACCAAAGTACAGACTACAGAGTATATTTTTCAGTAACTTCAGAGAACGGCTCTTTTTCCTGTCGTTTTGGTACACCTCCAGCACACGGTATCCCAACCATAATCCCCAATCATAACCAAACCCCAACCGAAAAAAGTAAACCACCTTTTCCCCTCACATTAAGGGTGTTCCACTAACCCAGTTTTTTTTTAATGAATTGGTTTTTTTACGGTTTTTTATGTGATGTGTTGTGAGAGAATGACTTGTCTCGGTATTTGAAAAAAACAGTTTTTTGTTAGTGGAACACCCCCTAATTAACGCTAATTCATTTGGGGTGTTCCGCTAAAGGGTATTTTTTGTTTAACAAATTGCCTTTTCATGATTTTTTATGTGATGTATTGTAAGATAATAACTTGTCTCGGTTTTTAAAAAGAATTTCTTTTTGTTAGTGGAACATCCCCTTAGTAGGTCATTTGATTTCAAATACTCCCTCCGTTCCAAATTGCTAGCTTGTCACTTATGGTATTGTAGGATTTTTCAAATTATTAGTCATCTTTGAAAAGTCAAATCAAAATTTATTTAATCTTTCAAAATAACTCATTTACCAACAACAATTATTTTATTCAAAAGTTGAAATATAAGGACATTGTTGGAAATTAATGAATCTGTTTGGTGTGACTGCATTTAGTAAATGTAGTTATCACATGTCTGCTTAAAACATTAGAATTCCCAAAACTAATCAGCAATTTGGAACAGAATGAGTATGAAACTTGCACTCAATTGAGTTTTCCATAAATAAAAAAATGACCGTCCGTAGCTTATGGTTTTTAGACAAGTTTTTTCAGTTTTTTTTTTTTTTTACTTTTAGAAAACTCAATGTATTTCAAAATAATCATTTTTTTAAAGATTGTGCTGGGGCAATTAAGGTTCTGGAAAATCCTAATGACATTCAATTTTCCAACATAGTGGACAAATGGTGGGGTAAAGTATTAGCTTGTCAACATTTTTTTGAGCTTTTGCACCTCCACGCAAAATAGATATAGAATGGTGGTTCACCCGAAAAAAGTGCATTAGTGGTGGGTATAGCTTAGTTTTCTTTAGATAATTTTTTTTTAAATGCGAAACGATAAAAATAAGCATATAATGACCAATATGCATGCATCTTGCAGAGTACCTAATTACACCAACTCAATCACATCATAACCCAGATCTAACATTTACAGTAAATGAAAACTCCAAAAACAGAAAAAAGAAAACTAAAACAATGCTTAATTCCTCTATCTCATATTATTTGTTCAGTATTTAATTTTTAGATGTCGTAAAATATTTATCCTTTTTAAAAATTCAAGAAAAAAAGTGTGTAATATACATTAGCTCTTATAAATGATTTAAAGCAGTCTTCCATATAGAAAATAAAAGGTAATCCATCTTTCCCGATTCGCTCGTCTTTTTAGAATCCATGTCACTTTTAGATTGTTTATATCATTTTTTAGAGGAAAATTATACCGAAAGTGCTATTTTACCCGTAAAAGAATACATTTATCATCTGCTCATTGGGCGGACAATAGAATGACTGTTTTTTATATAATCTTTTCTGTAATTTTAAAATTTATTTAATAGATCAAATTGAGATCTATCAGACAATATCAATTACTAAAAGACTTAAATAATTTTTTATCCGGTTAAATGTAATAATGAACAAACAAATTAAGGCAAAAGAATAAACATTTTCATATATTAATCATCCATCAACATACTTGACACCCAAAAATTACACTTTCATCGAATAATCACTTATCAATATGCTTAAAACCAAAAATAATACACGTGTTTTCAATAATAACATTGCAATTGCAATACAAAAATAGTTATTCTGGTGATGAACTTTTCCTGCAAAGAGTTGACTTTTTTATGAGCAAATCCAAACCATGGAATATGACAGTACATATGTGGCTTGTTTCATCCGATTCAAAACATGGACCGCAAAGGATTAGAAATTTAGGGGGTGTTCCACTAAGGGAGTTTTTAAAATAAGCTTATTTTTCGCAGTTTTTTATGTGATGCATTGTGAAATGATGACATGTCTTGATTTTTGAAAAAAAAAAAAAATTTTTTTAGTAGAACACTCCTTTAATCGGGTTTTCAAGATAGTCATTCATAAATTACACGCCTTTTTGGGAAAAAATTGAATTTCTTGTAATACTCAAAACAGAGGCATTGTAATAATCTTCTCGATCGATAGATCCTATAAATACAGAGCTTGAGATGTCCAAAGGTTTGCCAAATTGGATACCCAAACCCGCCTTAATTTGGCACCACAATTCCTCTCCTCCTCTCTCTCTCTCTCCTCTATATCAAAAAAAGAAATAGAAAAATGTCCGTTTCCTCTCGAAGATCAAACGGCCCCGTCCTCCGCTCTACAAAATTCAACTCTCCTTTACCTACTCCCTCCTCTTCGTCTTTCGCTTCGTCGATCTCCTCCACCTTCTCCTCCTCTCGATCCACCCCCACCCTCCGCAGAACCGCCTCTCCTCCGCCTGTCAACCTCCAATCTCCCTCGACCCCTTCCCTACGCTTCCCCCTCGACCGTCCGATTTCCCCGACCCGCTCTCTCTCCGTCGCGTCCTGTAATAATAACCAGGTGGCCGTGAAGAAGCCTTTGGCCAATCAGAAACGGACCTGTATGTGCTCGCCTACGACGCACCCTGGTTCCTTCCGGTGCAGCTTTCACAAGAATTTGAACGATCAGAAATTGTCGTTTCCGTCTAACCGACTCAACGCGAGGAGATCGGCGATGACGAACTCGCTGGTTCGGATCGGAACCGTGGAAGGGGATCTGGTTAGGAGAGCTTTGGCGGCTCTCATTCGGCCTTCGTCTCACCAGCAACGGCGGCGAGCGTGCTTCCAGCCTAGGCCGAGCCGGCTTTCGATTGTTTCCAATTCGATCGACGTGTGATCATCAGCCTATGGATTTCGGTAATTATATGTGCTCAGATTTTTTACCATTTCTTTTATGATTTTTTTCTTATAACGAGCGCCAGCACCTCCAGGCCGAATGTTGGACTTGGCCCTTCTGGCCTCTGCCATCAATATTCGTTTCATTATTAGTATATTAAGATCAAACGCTTATCATCTCACATAAAATTTTGCAGGTGGAAAATGAGATGCAACTTCATTTCCTTAATCCCTTATCTCGATTGGAGCGCTAATGGGTAAACTAGACTTAGCCCACCTCTGAGCGCTAATGGGTCAACTAGACTTAGCCCACCTCCAGAATGCCTGACCTCTGATGCAGGATGCTTGACTTGGTCCGCCTGAACCCTGCCCAGCCTGGAAAATTTTCATTTGAATATCGGTGTAGGCCGTGGTGGCGATTGGTTGCAGAATCAAACGGGTTGAGGTGGGAACGGACCGGTTTTTTGGTAATCCACAATCCAAACCCTAGGTCCGAATCTGAATTCAGGGCCAAGTATACCTTTTTTTTCTGTGTATATAAATTTAAGATAGATATATTATGGAATCGTTGACATTGAAGGCAATTGAAGGAGCTTGTTAGTAATTTTTTTATTATCATTCAATTACCCTAAAAAGTTGGAATTTAGATTAAAATCGTGATGTTAATCCTGCTTAATAAACTGCTTCCAATGGTTTGATAACACCTTAGTGATGAGTTGGGGTATTCTGTGATCTTTCCGTTATATTTGAGGCGTGGTCTAATTATTCAGTGCTTCCCGTGTGATGGTCCAGTGCATTTTAACACTAGACATTCGCGTGGAATCCTTGACTATGAATCTCATGTGAATGTGTAGTGCCGGAGTTTTTACGACTCCTAAATAATTACTCAACTTGATATGGATTTGTTTTTTGTTCTGTCATCGTTTTAATGTTTTTGAGTCATTGTCAGTGGTGGTATGTTTCCTTGATCTAATTTGCAGGAATTTATCATGTCCGGTATTAAAAAGGAATCGGTCATCCAACTACTCCTATAAAATAAAATAAAAATGAATCATTTTTATTTTGAAATGTTTTAGTTTACCTCGGGTCTATTTTAATGATCAGAACTGATCATATTGATTATTCTATATGATACATGGTAATGATAATATATATGATACTCGGTGAGGGTAATTTTGACCAAAATCCAGATGGTGAGGTTTAGCTTTAGCTTAATGGGGAAAAGCATATATATATGAAAGCATCTCCAAGCAGTGAAAAATCAACATTTTTATTTGGGGTGATCAGAAATTAATTAGGA
Organism: Vaccinium vitis-idaea; assembly: GCA_963854785.1. Classification (NCBI taxonomy): domain Eukaryota; kingdom Viridiplantae; phylum Streptophyta; class Magnoliopsida; order Ericales; family Ericaceae; genus Vaccinium; species Vaccinium vitis-idaea. The sequence goes on from OY978220.1 coordinate 39,512,164, forward strand.
TGGAATGTCAGGGAAAAAGAGAATTAAAAAGAAAATTCATTTGTTTGCACATTTCGTTTAAACGAAAAAGATACATAGAATGTAAATTCGAGTCGAATTGAACAAAGCATAATCACGTTAAAATAAAAAAAAAATGTTTCAAACGGTTTGATGTGTGGTTTAATGATTCTGGGCACCTCCGTTTTTACTTGTATTTGCGTCGAAAGGCGTGTATGTATATGCCATTGGTAATTTTTATTTACGTTGTTGTGTGAAGTGAATATGTATTTTCTGATTTTATTTATTTTGTTCCTTTTTTTCGTTCCAATTTTCTCAATGTCATGTCTAATTATGTTTGGTTTTCCTATTTTGCAGGCATTCTTATTCTAAAATTGGACGATGGAGTATTAAATTCCACTTGCTTAAAGCCGGTCTGGGAATATCCGTCACAAAAACTTATCTAGACAAATCTTAAATTACAATAGAAAAGGAAATTAAAATCGTTGGCGTGACAAATACTCCATAATAAATACCACCAAATAATTAATGCAAATTATAAGGGGATCTTTCTCAAATGTACCGTCTAAGAAACGGCTCCGGATCCTCTGTCCCCTTATTCCTGTCCCTATCCTCTGTCCCACACTCTCTTCTCTTGACACTTGTCCAAGTTTAATCTCAGCCATTGAATCAAATCCTCTCTCTCACTATGCACTTCTCCTTCAAAATTACTCCGTCTTCTTACCTTTGCTGCCGGCAAAATATGATACTGGCACCACCAATACTCACCCCCATTTTTCGTATCTCTTTAATCGGAATCTGAGCAAAATACAACTATATAACCATCTATGAGAATCATGTATGATGATTTTAAGGATTGAATACCAATATCTAAGAAAACACCATACTTATCGGAGTTCCAAAGTTTTTTTTTCCCAATTTCAATGGTTTTTGAATCTCACGAATGGGTTTTCTGGTCAGTTTTTTTTTTCGAATTGTAAGGAGTACAAAACTACAAACCCACCATTCTAATTTTTCTCCACAAAATTGTAGTTTTAATGTATGGGTAATTTTTGGGTTCAGAGATCTGGTTTGTAGACAGAGAGAAGGAAAGAAGAGGAGGGGAACACAAAAGTGGTAGAAAAGGAAAGAAAGAGAGGGCCAGTCGGGTGAGTATAAAGCGCAGGTATTCTTATTCGCCGGCCGGCAGCAAAGCAGAGAAGGCTCAGAGGGAGTAATTCGATGGAGAAGTAAGACTATTTGATTCAATGGTTGGGATTAACTTTGAACACGTGGCAAGAAAAGAGAGTATGGGACAGGGGATGGGGACAGAGTAGTGAGACAGAGGATCCCACGCCCTAAGAAACTTATTTGTGAGTTTTTTTTTCCGGCCATTTTGATAATCCAAACTGTTCACATCGTATAGCTTGTTAATAATAAAAATCAAGTCGGAGATCAAGTTACTCGGACACTATCTAAGTGATATAATTATAAAATACGTCTACAAATAAATGACTTAAATGAGTTCCAATTGTTTAGAATCTTTCTACCTCCTAGAAGGAATGTGTTCCTATAGAAACTGAGAAGGAGACGGGAAGACTACTATGTAACTTGTGCACAACAGTTGCTGTGCAGAATCCGGTCCATCTGTTGCTTAGATGGACGACTCAGATTTCAAACAAACTATTCGCGTGAATTGTTTGTTTTCAATTTGAACCGTTGGAAACACTTGTGGACGGCTATGATTCTGCATAGCAGCCTCTCCGCGTCCAAACCGAGAGATGCTAGAGGCAGTGAGATACTAACTAATATATACGAAATGTACATGTGGCATTCTTTTAATGGATGAGTGCATCCATGTATTGCATCATATATTAACGTGGTAATGACATATGTACTTTTAATGTAATAGTTTGGAAGTTATTTAATACCTATATAACATTTCTCGTACACACTTGCAAGTGATGAATGATCAGTTCCACCAACAAATGGATAAATCAACAAAATGGCATCAAGGAATGGTCTCCATCCCATCAAAATCAAGTGACCTACATCCACCATATTGCTGCACAAACACTTGAATTTCCAGATAAGGTTGGGAAAATGAAAGATGTAATGTTTGAAGAAAATAGGAGCTTGACAACTGTACCTTTGTGTTATTCAGACGTTGAGGGGTATGTTGAGATTTTGCGAGTAACGTACTGGGAGTGTCTTGGTTCACTCTTTGAAGCTCTCTCAATCCATTTCTTTCCCTACTGTATTGCTTTTATATTTTCATCTCCGTGATATGTAAAATTTCTTTTGCCGATAGAAAAGAGCATGTAGGAGCTTGTGTCAATTTAAAATTAAAAATAAATAAATTGAAGAGATAAAGAATAATGTTAGTTTCCTCCATCAAGAAATTGAACCTAGCCAAAGTAAGGTCACTTTAAATATTGTACCTTATATTTTGCACTAATTTGTTCATAACTCAAAAGTATTGGACAAGTCGAGGCATTGTGGAGATCAACGGATTCGGGGATCCTGTAGTGCGGTGCCGGACTATAACCCTGTAATGTGGTACACAAACCGTTAAATCTCGGCAATCAACGACTCGGATTTTATCTCAGCAATAAATGGCTCGGATCATGTAAGGACCAAGATGAAATCGGATGCCACACTATAACCCTGTAGTACGGCACCGCACTACAGGATGCCCTCATCCGGAGGTCAACACAAGATATTTCAATTTATAAAGTCATTTGAGTAATACTATAAGCTAACGAGGAGGATAGCTTTTTCTGTCGTGTGTTAAAAAAAACGTACTCCCTTCTTTTTTAAGAGTTCCTTACGAAAAGATATACATTTAATTTTCTCACCAAAAAAAAAAATTATTTTCCTGCATAATTTTTCTTTGCACCAAGTTAGAGATCTATTGAGTTCTTAAATTTTGCACAGGGTATTTTATTTTACTTAACGCATCCTTGCTAAATGAGGGTGAATAATTGGTTGAAAACAGGTAAGGTCCATGGGATTAATATACTTTGAACATACGTGGATTGCTTTTTTAAAGAAACCCTCACTTGATTCATCAGTGAGAATGAGAGTATCGTTCATCGTCTCTATAGCTAGAGCGAAAGGGTTAACATAGTCAAACTTACCAATAAAGAGATCCATTTTCTTTTGATAGTGCAGAGAATTAATGGTTTGTCCATTGCAGAAACATCTGTGACTAATAAGTAAAAAATTAGCAAGTACATTTAATAAAAAAATAAATTAGTTTTAATAGATACTTAACCCCTAGCCAAGGTTCATGCCTTCTCTTAAAATTAGTTTTAAGAGAAGCAGCCATCCCTAGCCAAGGGATTAGCTAGCCAAGTGGGGGAGAAGCTTCACAAGTGCAAACTCTTAACACCCCCCCCCCCCCCCCCCCCCCCCCAACACCCCCTACGTGCCAAACAATGTGACACCGAGCAATGTTATATACCCAGAAATCGGTACCCAAAAAGTATACAGAATTTGAAATTCAATAGTCCAGATGCACTTGAAGTGAATATGGACCGTTGAATTGCAAATTCTGGGTACTAAGACTTTCTGATTCGACACCCCATTCCTAGATATTCTAGCAAAACTAAGCACACCCATCACAAATCCGTCTGATATGGACGAATAGGCTATCTCGTAAAGCACAATAAATCAAATTTTAAGTTAATTTAGGAATAAGTCAGCTTTTGAAACAACCCTTCCATGCCTTCAATTTGCACCTTAATTAGAAGCACCTGAAAATCTCATTTGCAAATCAATATATATCATGTATGTACGCAGATCTAGTGGAAAACAAAGTGGTTTTGTCTCGGGACTTAGGGGTTTGCTCTCACCTAAGGTCTCAAGTTCGATTCCTCTGCCAGCAAACTCTTGGGGCCATTGGGGGTTATGCCTGATCGTTAACTCCAAGGCTTCAGAATTAGTCGAGGTCCACGCAAGCTGACCCGGACATTCGATTATAAAAAAAAGAAATAGTGGAAAACAATATTATTCGAGTGGGAAGGCCACTGGTTAGGTTGTCGGCACGATGACTAAAGCGCATTTAATTTGAAGTCACCAAGGGAGAAAAAACTTTCAAGCCTCCACTAAGGGAAAAACTAAAATTTGTACATGAAAAAACAGAGCTAATATCATCGGAGTTTAAGTTTTTTCCACCACCGGTGCAAATAAAAGTTTCCTTCAAATCAATTGCATTGCATCATGTGTCCAAACAGTGGTCTCAAATAGTAGAACATAGACATGTGACGCAATGCAATCGATTTTGAGAAAATTTTTGTTCCCATTGACGGTGAAAATAATTTAAACTCCTAGCGTGCCTCAAGGCTTATAGTTACTAATAACAATAGATGAATTGTGTTGGAATTTTATTTTATTTCTAACCAAATGGCACCCCCTATTAGGAAATTTTGGTTCTGCCATTGAATCCAGATTGTGATAGTAGTGTATCTATTTTGAGTCTCTGACAAGTAAATGAATATAGAAAGGGGAAATAAACAAAAACAAATGGCCCCAACGAAGGCACAAAGTTATTACAAGAAGAATAAGTTTTAAAAATTAATCGAGATACACGTAAATCGCCGGCGACACATGAACTTGTGAAAAAAATGAAAGCATCGACACCAAAGTACGAACAGATCACCTTTCATAAATGGCCCATTTGAAAGGTTCCAACGGTATACCAGAAAGTCGGCCTTTGGACCATTAACAGAAAGTCGGCCCAGTACATGTGATAAAGCTCCTATTACTACAGCCCAAACCGGTGGGCATTTCGACTCTGTTTGTTTTGATGTAAAATATTTTTTTATGTAAAATGATTTTGCGTAAAATGATTGTTTTAATTTATTTTTCGGTGTTTGGATGTACTTGAAAGTATTTACAATAACAAAAATTGGGGAAAAAAATGGGGGATGTAAAGCAAATGAGAGAGAGAGAGAGAGAGTATTGCGAAAACAACTTACATGGTGTTGTTTCCGGTGTAAGTTATTTTATTACCTCATATTAGGGAAAACATTTTACAGCAACAAATATTTTACTTGTCATTTCTCTAATCAAACACCAGAAAATAAGTAAAATATTTTTGAGGAAAATGTTTTACGTCGAAAAAAACGGAGCCGATGCTGTCAAGGCATATATGGAAATCCCCAACTGATATGGGCCCATTTTTGGTCAAATCATCAGCACATTTATTTTCCCTCGCCATGTAAGTGTTTGAGGTTATGGGCGCATTTTTGGTCAAAGCATCTGCACATTTATTTGCCTCGTTGTGTGTGTGTTTGATCGCCAAAGCCTCAAATATCCGCAAGAGGCACCTGGAGGTAACCCATATGCTCAACGTATTGAAAGGAATATATATGCGTTATTCAACTTTCTCAACTAATTTATTGTTCCTACAATTTTTTTTTTAATATTTTTAAATAATGAAGTTTACCAACAAATGTTGAATTTAATAATGTACACAACATATTGGTGCATGTTACACTCTATGATTGGTAGTTATAGTTGTATAAATAACTAATTTGCAATCATCGATCATAGAATGCAAGAATCATATGTTGCGTAAATTACACAATGTTTTGTGATAATTAGTATAATTTTTCTTTGTAAATCCCCTACTAGTTGACAATAATTAGTTAAAGACTAAAAATATTTTTCAAGATAACCCAAATTTATTAAATGTACTTGCTAATTTTTTACTTATTATTCACAGATGTTTCTGCAATGGACAAACCATTAATTCTCTGCACTATCAAAGAAAATGGATCTCTTTATTGGTAAGTTTGACTATGTTAACCCTTTCGCTCTAGCTATAGAGACGATGAACGATACTCTCATTCTCACTGATGAATCAAGTGAGGGTTTCTTTAAAAAAGCAATCCACGTATGTTCAAAGTATATTAATCCCATGGACCTTACCAGTAAGAGTCTTTCGATCCTTGTTCTCCGTATTTTAACAAATTGGTATAATTTTTCTTCCTTCTTTGAAAAAGGGATTAATTAGCCGAGCAAACAACGCTAGTTTAGTAGGATTCATATGAACGTAACGTATTCGTTGACAAATAAGAGAAAAACGATCCTATATGTGTGGTGAAAGAGAATAAATTTCGGTGAGTGAAAAATATCTACCATTCTCATGAATGATTTTTAATAAGGTTTACAACTTAAGTTTTGAATGAACCGGATCTAGATAGTTTCTCCCTAGGTGGCTCAGTCCCCTATTCTAGGCAATAGGCATATAATTCGGGTTTATAGAATCAAAATCCGATCATTGACCGGGTCGGGTCAAACCCGATCCGAACCCGAGAAACCCGACCGTTGTGCAGCCCTAGTCAAGATGTTGCTTGTGCTTTCTTTGAATTTAATTAATACTAATTTCACTTGACATGGCAAAATCTTAAAAGTAAAACCATGGCTTTTGTAAGAAAAAGGAGATGCTAGAAAGGAGAAGGGGGAGTGCCGCCAATACAAACCTAGTTTCGTGCTCTAAAATATAATTCGAACCGTTTATCATGCAGACAGGGGCGGGGTCAGGATTTCGGACTTGGGGGGTCAAAAATTCAAACACGGAGGGAGGGAGTTTCTATCATAAATCCCACCAGGCCTTGTTCGTTTAGTAGTTTTAGTTTAGTTTAGTTTTCGAAACAAGTGTAATGAGTGAATAGAGATAGAGAGAGAAATGAGTGTAATGATTACAAAACTAAACTAAAACTATGAAACGAACAAGACCTAATAACCCCAACATCTCCATTCTTTCCAACTACAATAACTAATCTCATTTCAAACAATGAGAAATTAATGACCAGCTTGGGGATTTGTGATCGTGGGAGAACCTAACGTAGGCAAAGAATTTCTATTTGCCACCCTAAGTTTTCTAGTAGCAAATTGGCTTGGCTGGGGCAAATTAGAATTCCAAAGTGGGGTCAACCAGCCATTATTTGGTAGTAAACTATATTTATCCATGGAGAAAGTTGGAAGGCACAGGGGTCAATTGACCACCTTTGTACCAGTGTGGCTCCGCCCCTGCAAGCAGAGCTCAACGTGTTTAACAGCGTCATTAAAAACCAAATTGATTGGGCATCTGCAGCTCAGTAAGCAAATCATGTTTTTATGCAATAAATGAGCAGTTAATAGAATATAAAAAAAATGATCTCTACTCAATTTTTGAGGGGCTGTTTAAAGATTTCTCTACAAAGTGAATGATTCGGATAAAGTTTTTGCCCTAGCCAGAAATGAGAGTATAGTTTATACAGCCAAAAGATGCCCTAAACATTGTGTGTAAACTGTAATTGGAAACCAAAAAAAGTACAATTGGCTGTCCCCAAAGAGGCCCTAAAAGGAAGTTTATCATTCATTGCACTTGAATGCACGTGGCTCACAAATAATTAATACTACTCCATAATGAAGTTAAAAAACAAAGTGCCAAAACAAATGGCAATTTAGCAGCATGACCTGTTAGCCAAGAACTCCAGAGACGTCTAGTTTAATTCCATGTTCATCTAGGCATAAGCTGCTAAATGATAATTTTGTGATGTATGTAAAACGAATGACTTGTCTTTCACGCTGTAAACAACATGCGAAAATACCGTTTAGACAATAAGTCAACATGTTTTTACTTAGGTTATAAAACTAGGTGACTGAAACAAACTTAAATAATTTAAGTTTAAATAAGAAATCTAGACTGAGTGGAGAAAAATAATTTAATTTAAATAAGAAACAAAATAAGAGAATCCAGAAAACATAGTAACATTAGATTATATTGAAATTATGCTAACACGCAATATATGAATTCACAACAAATTCATTTATATTGAAATTATGCTAGCACGCAGTATCTGTATTCACAACAAATCCATTCACTACGAACTCATATTCACTTTGTAGTGATTACTTGAAAAATTAGTATACAACAAAAACTTAATCAAACATCATTATTTTATCATGAAACCGACATTGGCTACACGTATTTGAACACACGTGTACCATAAAAGGGGCAAAGCAAAACATTAGTTAAAATTTAAGGGCTACCATTATATATTCCAGGTCCTTTTATTTGATTTGAAGTTGTTGGGAAGTCAAAACTAAGAAAATTGATCATTTAAAGCCAAGTTTTCCATTTGATAAAATGAGAATTTCATAAAATTAATAGTTGTTGATTTTAATAAATAAAAAACTAGGCCTAAGTCGTAATCCGTTCACAATATTAACGGGAGATATAGAAACGGAGCCCATGATGGAGGAAGGTGGCACCGGCACGTGCCACCCCCCTTTCAAGTCCTTTCGCATAACATGCAAGTAAAAAATTTTATTGCGCTGTGCCGCCCCATGGCCGAATCCTGGCTATGGGGAGATGATAGAAGAGCTAGAATTTCAACTACCAATAGAAAAAATCTTTCCCAAATCATAGGGACTTTATTCTGTACTTAACGAGGCAGTATTTTGATTAGGGGAAATTGCTCAAAAATGGAAGTAGTGGCAACTATTTGCAAAGACATGGTGTACTTTTTCGAAAATTGCTCCTGTTAACATGAAAAGGAAAATTTTAATTGCACATACATGGTACCAATTTTTGTGTGGACCGAAATACCCTTGTCTAAAAAAAACGCCCCTAAACCAACCCTCTCACTCTCCCTCCTCCTACGCCTGTGTTGCACCATTCCTACATATGTGTTGCACCATTCATGGAATGTGGTTGCACTCTTCAAAAAATTAATCGCACCCTAGTTGGCCCAAACAGGGTTGCAGTATGTTGTCAGGTCACATTTTTTGAAAATATATTCTTCTTCTTGCACCGTTCCTACATTTGTGTAGCACCATTCATGGAATGTGGTTGCACTCTTCAAAAAATTAATTGCACTCGAGTTTGTCCAAAGTTGCAGTGTGTTAAGTCACACTTTTTGGAAATATATTCTTCTCTTTGCACCGTCCCTACGTCTATGTTGCACTATTCATGGAATGTGGTTGCACTTTTCAAAAAATTAATTGCACCCGAGTTGGTCTCTGAGAATGAAAAGAAAATGCATCTTCTTTGAGACATTTAATCAAACACCTTGTGTGCATGATAAGTTTCATAGTTGTTGTATGCAACAATTCCAAATTTTGAGGGATCCATCGTCAGTCGATCAATTTGAATCTGAACCGATTCTCCCAGTTCCGGTCAAGAACGAATACGACCCAAAAAAAAACGAAAATCAAAGGATTTGTATGTTGTCGTAAGAATGCTCTCACAAGTCTAAGAAAGAACCCATTTGAGCACTCCACCTGTAAAAACTTCCAAAGTCTCCAAAATAGGGATAATAAATACTAATACTACTATGTTTTCCATGGGAATTCATGAAGACATCTGAATCATCGTCCTTTTGGGCCAGCGACTTCTGAGTCATCCTTCCACTCTTCACCTTTCTCGGTCAGAAATTGTCTTCTTCTTCTTCTATTCCGGCATCTTCTGCTTTGAGAGAGAGAGAGATGTCGAGAGGTAGAGATGAGCGCAGATTTCTGGATTTGCAACTTTTCGTTGCTTTTTAACGTGATTTGGGGTTTCAGAAGGTTTGGGTGTTTTTAGGGAAATCATATAGTGAAGGGTATTTGTGTCAAATGCTAATTGTTTTTCCATGTATTTGCAAATGTTTTCCTTTTTATCATGTTTTTCTAATTCTAGAAAAGTACACCATGTTTATGCAATTAGTTGCCCCTACTTTCCATTTTTGAGCAATTTCCCCTTTTGATTATTAGGAGTATCTTCCTCTGGATTTTGACCAAAAATTTATTGCAAAAAATAACAATTCCATATCCGTAGAACGAAGATCACATTGGACCCCATTAATGGGTCCAAAATCCCAAATTGCCAACATGTCAAGCAAAAGCAAAGCTCCACCATTTTTGTTTGAACGGCCAAAGATCCACTACAAGCGTTAAATTATTCAATAGTTTCGGAACATAGCCACGTTCACTTAGACATTATATATGATTATGTGTGATTCATATATTTAGTTGTAAATTTCACAAAAATGTAAGGTATTTACGTGTACCATGCCATGCTTCGGGAGCACTGAATAAATTATTACCCTAAATTTTTTTTAGAGGTAAATTACTGAATAGTGATAGAGCCACACACACTAAACCACACACCCTCTCACATGTGATGGGTTCCACCGGATGGGACCCACCACATATGAGAAAGTGTGTGGTTGAGTATGTGTGGCTCTAGCATTTTTGTAAATTACTAATTACCCAAAAAAAAAAAAGTCTTCCCTTTCGTCACTTTCAGACAAAAGAAAAACAAGAAACCTCTCCCCTTCCCCTTCACCCCTCCCCTGCCCGTTGTTCTTCTTCCACACATCCAATTAAAACCACTACTGAAATTCTCTAATCTAACAAATACCCATCAATGGTGACTCTAAAAGGTGGGACCCGACCGCCGTGGGTGGGCCTAGGAGCAGCGGTTTGGATCCAAATAGCATCTGGTAATGCCTACAACTTCCCTCTCTACTCCCACTCGCTGAAATCCGTTCTGGGTTTCAGTCAGCAGCAGCTCACGATGCTTGGAGTCGCCAATGATATTGGGGAAAACGTCGGGATTCTTCCAGGCATTGCTTGCAATAAATTTCCGCCGTGGGTTGTGCTTCTGATCGGTGCTGTATTCTCTTTCTTTGGGTATGGAGTTTTATGGCTTGCCGTTAGCCGTACCATTGAGTCTTTGCCTTATTGGCTGGTAAGTTCATCGTGTGAATTATTAATACTGTTCTTAATGTTATTGACCTAAAATTGCAAATCCATTTGATGTTTTCGGTCATTGAAGTAATCAGTAATAATTTTTGGATACCCATTTGGTAGTTTTCTTATAAAAATTTGTGGCTTTTTCGATACTTCGGGAATGTATTTCTCATTGTTCACGAATTTTCTTTGCGTGGATTGTAAGTTTTTTTGCAAAACCCAGTTGATTTTTTTTTTTTTTATTGCAAATTTTACTATACCCATTTGGTGGTATACGTTTTGAGCTAATTAGCATTTTCCTTCATGATCAAAAAGAAAAATTGGCATTTTCCTTCTTTCTTTGCCTAAAATTGCTATTTTTTGCAAACCCATTTAGTGGTTTTCTGGTTAATTTAGTAATCATCGTAATGGTGGTCGGCACACCCGTTCAGTGTTGTTTTCTTGTGATATTATAACTGATCTTTGATCAGTGCCGTTAAAGAAGATAGATTATTTTTACATGTAGCTATCATAACTAAATGGGTCAGGAATCTAGATTCATCTTCTCATATACTATTTCTATTTGTCGGTCATGGGGGTTGTTAAGTTGTTTAGGACAACATTTGATGTACTGAAACATATTGATGCGGTTAATATTTGGGATAATTGAATATTGGAACTTTCTTCAAGGTCAACAAATGGATAGGGGGGCTGGGGCGCATAAGAATTTGAATTTATTGTTCCACAAGAGCTTATGGTTGTTTCCAGATCTCTAAATGAAGTTGATCTAGTGTTTCTGGCTCCTTTTATCTAAATCTTGTGGAAAAATGGAATCTTCCTGTATCATTTTGAAAAATAATAACCCTGCTAGAATTTGTATCACTAGGAGGATTCTTGAAGCTGGGTTTGTATCCTGGATTTCTAACGGGATCCGTAAAGGGGAAACAAAGCTAGCTGTTTTACTACATTGTCCTTTCCTCTGCAATGAAGAAGAATTCCTGATCTCATCTTTTCCCATCTACATGTTCCTCCACATATCCGAGATCCAAAAATAGCCTCTATGTAGTTGAGCCAATTGAATAAATAGTGTGTCAGATTCCAATTTTGCTGGCAAGACTAGGTTTATGAAGCCTTCTCATTTGTACTAGTCATGAGGCAACAATTAGTGAAATGAACTGAATTAACTGAATGATGATATAACAAGTTTTGCTCCTTTGAAACACATTGATTAGACGGTTAACAAAAAGTTACCCCTTCCCTTTTCGAATTTCGACTCAAAACATCGATCGTATGTCCATGGAACATTAATAAGCAGTGAGGCCTACTCCAACATCACTGCCAGAAGAGCCTAACTCTTGAGGTCCTAATCCAATGTCAATGAGAGATGACGACTGGTGCTTTGACGCTTTTGACCTCAAGATCGATCAATCGGCTGAATGTTATTTTTCTAGTTGTTTGCATTGAGGAAGTTCGATAAATAAGAGTCATGAGAAATGAGTTCTAACCCGCTGTCAATGTGAAAGAGTCCCACTGTTTTTCTTTTCTGTTCTTTTGACTTTTTCATTACATGGCGGATGTGCCACTTCTGGTATCACCCTCGCTGAAAAGGATATAGTTTTATTGAGTGAAGTTGTTTGTCTGGTTAGAAGGTTTAGATGACTAGGTTTGGAGGTAATTACACTCTGCAGGTCCATTCTGGCTCCTGACTTTTGTCATCATCTCCATTCTGGCTCCTGATTTTTGTATCCCTGTCATTGCTGTCCTAAAAGCTACAAAACATTTCTCAAAATTTATTTTCCACTTTCATTTTTTCTACTTTATTATTTGAAACATTATTTATCATTGGCGAGAATTTTTCTTTTCTATGCCGTCAATGGTGCCCGCCAAATCCCGTATCAGTATCCATTTCTCAGCCATTCTCGTCCTATGGGCATGTTGAATTCGGACACCACTTTTTGGCTCAATAAAAGGTAGGTGCTTGTGTTATGATCCTCTTGCTCATGAGTGGTTACATCCCTCACTAACAATTTGCTAGTCCTGCATCTGTCACAACCATTTGTCCAACATCACAAAGGCATATAGATATAGATTTACTAACCAAATATGTGAAGTTCACATAAATAGAAGTCCTCTAGATTGAAATTGATGTGGATCTCTCTTTAATGCCGGCTTTTTAGCAGTATATGCACACGCTAGAAAATCATAGCAAAACAAGATATGGTCAGACTCACAGGTTGTATAGTACTTTAGTGAGAACATCATATTTAAGTTGTTACCAACATCACCTTTCATCCCCTGCTCTTTGAGCTTTCATCTTCGATTGACAAGGTCTATTTTTAATTTGATGGCAGTTATGGCTTGCGCTTTGTGTTGCCACCAATAGCAGTGCTTGGCTTGGGACAGCTATACTTGTTACAAACATGAGAAACTTCCCTCTCAGTCGAGGCACTATCGCGAGCATTCTCAAAGGCTATGGGGGTTTGAGTGCTGCAGTTTATACTGAAATTTTCCGGTTCTTGCTTCACAATTCCTCTTCCAAGCTCTTGTTGTTTCTCAGTCTTGGGATCCCAATTCTATGCATTCTAATGATGTTTGCTGTTAGACCTTGTACTCCTGCTTCTGGGGATGACTCCGCTGAGCACCGTCATTTTATCTTCATCCAAGCTGCCAGTGTTGTACTCGGCTTGTACCTTCTCACAACCATGGTGTTGGATCATTTTATCTTGTTAAGTGCTTTTGCTTCTTATTCATTTCTCGTTACAATGGTGCTACTTCTCATGGCCCCACTTGTTATTCCCATAAAGATGACAATATATCCCTCGAATCAAAGTAAGCTAGGAGCACTTGGCCAATCAGTGGAGTCCACGGACAAAACGGAACCATTGCTCACCCAATCTGTGTCGGCCACAAGTCTTGGGAGTTTTCATGAGAGCGACAGTGTTTCAGATGTGGATATGCTTCTAGCTGAGGGAGAGGGGGCAGTGAAGAAGAAGAGAAAACCGAAAAGAGGGGAGGATTTCAAGTTCTGTGAAGCTTTAATAAAGGCTGATTTCTGGCTTCTGTTCTTTGTTTACTTTGCCGGTGTTGGTTCAGGGGTTACTGTTTTGAACAACTTGGCTCAGATAGGAATAGCTCAAGGTGCTCATGATACGACGATTCTGTTATCTCTATTCAGCTTCTGTAATTTCGTGGGTCGGCTCGGCGGCGGTGTAGTTTCTGAACATTTTGTCAGGTGACGTGCCAATGTTGCATATTTGTTAATTTTCTGCATAATCAATTCGAGAACTTCACTGATTTATGATTTATATGTTCGTCTTCTGTTTGTGGACCTTTCTTGAAACCAATTTTTTGAAGTAGAAGTTTTTTCTTTTTTATTCATTCAAAGGAGAAGTCTAAGTTTGATGATATTTTTAGGATGTCTATTAACATCCAGTTGCAGCATAACCATCAAGATATTGCTTACATGAAGATTGTGTTTGATCTTGGTCACTGAATTCAAAAAAAAAAAAAAAGAAGATTATGTTTGATCGTGAATTTATGAAAGGATTTGCCGAGATCAAAGAAAATGATAGGAACGCCACGATTAAATTTAGCTGTTTCGCTTCATTATCATCTTTTCGTTTTTTTCATCTTTTCCTTCACTCCATTAATTCCTCCAAAAATCCTTGATCTGATGACATAAGTATCCATTTTTGGGAGTTCCAGAAAATTTGGCATCATTAACTCAAATGGATAATACATTTATGGTTTCAATCTCTAGAAGGACCACAATTCAATAGGACACAATGCTTGGTTCTTTCTATTTCAATCTCTATAAGCTTACCATCTGTTTTTTTTTTTGTCCCTCTAACCTTTTCAACATCGCATACATACTAACCGTCCTGAGGACAATTTCCTGTAATTCTTCATAACATTCTGTTTTATTCCTTATTTCCCATTTGCAGGTCAAAAACCATCCCAAGGACAATTTGGATGACATTCACACAAATGATAATGATCCTAACATACCTCCTATTTGCTTCTGCACTTGACGGTACACTCTACATCGCAACTGGGGTACTTGGAATCTGCTACGGCGTTCAGTTCTCTATCATGGTCCCAACTGCCTCTGAGCTTTTCGGGTTGAAGAATTTCGGAATCTTTTTCAATTTCATGTCACTTGGGAACCCGCTTGGTGCTCTCCTCTTCTCTGGTCTTCTTGCTGGATTCGTATATGACAATGAAGCAGCAAAACAGCACAGTACTTCGTGCTTGGGTCCGAATTGCTTTAGACTTACATTTCTAGCTTTGTCTGGTGTTTGTGCCATTGGCACAGTACTTAGCGTAGTTTTGACTAAGAGAATTAAGCCTGTTTACGAAATGCTTTACTCCCGGGGCTCCTTCAGGTTGCCTCAAAGTTCAAGTCATTGAGAGAGGAGAATTGAAGCAATGAGTTGGAGGGTTTTGGAGAGCAATGTTATGGAGGCAGTTTTGTGCTGCTTCGCGAGTCCTGGTAAATTACGTGTTTCTTGGACTTAGCGTGATTAATCAAGTGTAAAACCACCACATTGTCGAATCCTTGCACATGTATTTTGTAATTTGTGCTAATGATCCTTCTTATAATGCTAGAACTTGGGGTTTGTGTACTTTATAGTTTGTATCTTGAGATTGAGCAATTTATCACCTCATGTTCCTAGAATGTTGTATTGGAGATGGCAGAAATCTAAACTTATCTGTTTATCTGATACTGTATCTTGAGCAGGATATGGTCAAAGTTATGATGATCTTGTAAACTATGGTCTATTTTAGCAAGAAATCAAGAAATTTGGTTTGAATTTTCATAATAACAAAGATTTTTCTGAATTTTTATGAAAAGAGGAAACGACGATCGGATGAATAGAGAATTATGAGAGTAAACTTAGAAATTATATACTGTATATATAAGTAATAAAATACTATCAGCTTTGTTTTAGTGCATTCCATCAGTTAACCTCTTATTTTACCAATCTTTAAGTGAAAAACCAATCAAAAATAACAAAATGGAGGAGAAAAATGGCCCTTTCTGCTATTTACTTGCAATTCTCATACATTCTTTTCCCTATCATGTATCATCAGCTTGTTCAGTTCCCTTCCTTGGTCTTAAACTGTGTAGTGCTGCTGAATAGTTTCAATGTCCAATCCCTTCAGCTTCACCACTGATTCAACATGTCCCTTGAGTGTGTGGAGCTCCCTTAACCTACAAAACCACAAAAACCCCGAAATCGATTTCTCTACATTTAAAAAAAAAAAAAAATCGACGCAAAAAAACTAAGCATGTCCTTGTTGAGAAGTCTTTTTTTTTTTTGGGTGCATTGTAGATCAATTCTTATTTAATTCTGAATTTCTCTTTGTTTTCATTGTTTTTATAATTGATATAGACGAATGTATACCGGGCAACTTCAGCGCGTCTTTTGGCTTGCTCAGCTATCTCAGACAACTCACGATAGCCGCCCTTATCGTTGAAGACATCTTGTGAGTCTGAAGACTGGAGCCCGTGAAGTGTACGCTGAGCTAGGGCCCATTGTGCTTCCCTCTCACCTCTACCATAATCCTTCTTAGTTGTGAAAGCAGTCTAGATCATTTGCACAGAAAAAAGAAACTGTTCAGGTATGAAAATCGAAATGAAAAGTTTTCCTCCAAGGTACTGTTTTAGGCATACGTTTTTGTTATAAAGCTTGTTTGACAATTACCTTGTTCTGGATCATATTATCCCAGGCCTTTCCACTCAACGCGTAGCGAATGATGAACTTAAGGACATCGAGAGGGAAGTAGGTGACGATACTGAAGATCCAAATGACTCCGGCCCATCCCCATCCGGTGCCTTGGATGCGAGCGAATTCCCAGTTTGCATACACAGCAATGAGAGTAGCAACCTGCAATGAGCAATAACCAAAGAAAAAAGTGATCAAATGCACCCCTCAAGAAAAGTCAGGAAACGAAAATCTGGTAGAGAGTGAAGAAAACTACAGAAAAGACTTACCAACTGAGCTGCAATGAAGGCACTGAGAAGCAAGATACCGGGGCGTTCAACGAAAGACCAGCTTCGTGACCTGGTCACAAAGATGAGCGCTTGACTCACAATACTCACTTGAAGATACAGAGCAGCAGTGAGCTCATCGGTGTGACCCCTGATTGATCTAACTCCGAAAGCTTTCTGCAAATGACAAAATAATTAGCATCATATCTCAAAATCTTGAAAATTTTATTGGGGTTTAGTATCGAAAAACTTACCGAAAAGAAGTCAGTGTCAGCTGCGAGCCAGAAAAAGAGGACGGTCATGAGTGCCAGGTAGGTTCCAAGGACAACACCGGTGGCGAAAATTTCCTTGAGCTTCCATGAGTCTGGCACCGGAGACGGCTTCACCCTATCCTTTGAGATGGTCATGATGGTCCCATCATTCAAGATGGCAATGATGAGGACCATGAAAGGTGAGAAATCAAACTTCCATATAAGAGCAATGAGCATGAACCCCATCACGATACGGATGGTGATCGAAACCGCATAAATGGTGTAGTTCTTCATTCTTTGGAAGATGGCTCGGCTTGTCAACACGGCGCTCACAATCACGCTGAGTCCTGGCTCGGTCAAAACGATGTCAGAAGCTCCCCTGGCTGCGTCGGTGGCATCTGCCACGGCTATACCGATATCTGCCTTCTTGAGTGCTGGGGCATCGTTCACTCCATCTCCCGTCATTCCACAAATGTGCTTCCTCTCTTGCAGCTTCTTCACAATCTCATACTTGTGCTCTGCACAGCCCCAAATGATGATGTTCAATCAAATGTTCATATCTCATACTTGTGCTCTGTATCAACAAAATTCGTATACAGAAAGATGTGGCATTCTGTTTTTCTTTGATTTACTTACCAGGGAAGACTCCAGCAAACCCATCAGCCTTCTCGATGAGCTCATCAACGGGTATCGAAGCAATAGACTCGTCCTTGCTCTGGCCAAGAAGTGAAGATGAGGGATACATATTGGTGCCCATTCCAAGCCTACGCCCAGTTTCTTTCCCAATGGCAAGTTGGTCACCAGTGATCATCTTCACATTGACACCAAGATCAAGTGCCCTTCGGATTGTCTCTGCACTGTCATGCCTAGGGGGATCAAACAGGGGCAACAGACCCACGAACACCCACGGTGCACCGGCGCTTTCCTTGGTCTTCTCTGGGACAGTCTAAAAAACACAATCACATGCAATCAGATTCAACTTAACTGGAAAAAAATGGATAATGGAGAATGGAAAATCATCTCATTTGATATAATATATGAAGGAAATTTACCTGTTTTGCAACACCAAGAGATCGAAGACCGCGTTCGGCGAAGTTGTCGATGATCTCGTGGGCCTTTTTCGCGACATCTCCGGTGACTCCACAGAGTTCAATGATCTAGTACAATGGGAATTTAGTTAGATTTGTTTTGGTCCAAGAAAAAAACGATTGTGGGTATGATTGATCAAATGGGTAAGAATCCTTTACTTGTTCTGGAGCACCCTTGCTGCTTCTGTGCCAATCGCCATTCTCGTCAATGTAGGTGTTAGCTGTGCGCTTATCCACTGGATTGAAGGGCAGGAAATGAACCTCTGTGATTCCTGCTCTAGCCTAAAATCCTCACCACAAAGTAGCAGAGAAAACCTCATTCAATCTCTAAGTAACTTTAAATAGTTACCCTAAGTTTCATTTGGAATGCTCACTTTTTACCAAAATATGTATGACTAAAATTCAGTGTCTGGATCTGTGTACGTTAATTTTTTTTCCCTGTTCTGAGGCACTAGATAACAAAAATGTAACAAACGGAAAGATGAGCGGGTCAGAATACCTCTTTGGGATCACCCAACATGCCAACAATGCAAGCATCAATGGCATCCTGATTTTCAACCCTAGAAGCCCTAGCAGCATGCAAGAGAACCATATCCCTGTCCATGTCTTTTGGGAACACCTACAATCATGAGTACTCATGTTAGCCCAAACCCACAAAACTTGACATGTGGGTATCTGATGTTTGCTTGTTTCAGCTTAGATTATGGTAAAAACAGAAGTCAAAAGCATCAAAATAGAACTTCCAGATTGTTCGATTTTTAAGCTTATTCAAGCTGCTTTGCCCCATAAGCAGAAGCAATAACTCTGGCAAACATGCATATATAAATACTACAAGAAAAGCTAAATGCTGGCCTTACAAGCTATAACAAACACTCCCATAGAACATGTGTACATGTGTTTCTACATCACCAACCTCGATCAAGGCCTTATCGACAGTGAGCTTGTTGAGGGTAAGGGTTCCGGTTTTGTCACTGCAGAGGACGTCCATTCCGGCCATCTCTTCAATAGCAGTCATTCTCTTGGTGATAGCACCTTGTTGTGACAGCCTGTGAGACCCAATGGCCATTGTAACAGACAAAACAGTTGGCATGGCAATCGGGATTCCTCCAATGAGAAGCACCAGCAGATTATCAATTCCTTCTCTGTATTTCCTTTGCTGGATTGGGTACATCACTATCACCTCAATCAGCATTCCCACTCCAATGGAGCAGATGCAGAAGTTTCCAATGGCAGTCAACACCTAATCAGAAAAAAAACAGAAACATTCAGTAAAGTTTAGGTCCATTCTGTGATCTGATTATTGCAATGGCAATCTGTTTAGTGCCAAGAAGTTGTTACCGAAAATGAATCAAAGAAAGAAAGATGGTTAAAACTAGGAAGGTAGGCAGCTCAGTACTACCTTAGAATACCTTATTACCTAAATGAAGAATATTACCTGCTGGAAATGACCCACTTGGTTGGTGCTGTCAACAAGGTGGGCAGCCTTGCCAAAGAAGGTGTGGACTCCAGTGGCGATGACGATAGCGTCAAGCTCACCTTGCTTGCAGGTGGAACCTGAGAAAACTTCTTGTCCAGGGTGCTTTGTCACAGCGAGGGACTCGCCGGTGAGGGCAGATTGGTCAATTTTTAAGGGATCTCCCTCCAGAAGACGAGCGTCGGCTGGGATGATATCTCCCAGCTTGACGCTAATCACGTCTCCTGGAACTAAGATCGCTGCATCCTGCTCGCTCCACTTTCCATCTCTCAACACCTTCAAAGAAAATCAAAAGCATGAGCTTAGTATAGATACAAAAACAATTTTTTTCTCTCATGTTTGGAGCAGAATGTAGTAGTGTGATAGTGTTGTTGAAGGGCATGACAATAAGAATGATGTATGTTACCTTGGTTTTGGGAGCAAGACCTGCCATAAGGGCAGCAGCTGCATTGCCTGCATTGTTTTCCTCAATAAAACTGATGGTTGAGTTAATGATGAGCAGCACAATGATACCAACAAAGTCTTGCCAATCCGGAGGCTTCCCCTGTATCATTTACCTTTCCATGTGAAAGAGAGACAGAGACGGACATGTATATTATAGACACATACAATATATATACATATATATATGGGGCCGGTTCCGGGGAGAAAGAGATTGTGTTACCCCTCCATTTGCAAGGGCAATAGCCATAATGGCAGCACTCTCCATAACCCATGATAGGGGATTCCACATAAAACCCAAAAACTTGAGAAGCTTGCTTTCCTGTTAGGAATTTGTATCCAACAAAATCAGTTCCAGAATATAATTTGCAAAGATGCAGTAAACAACCAAGAATGCATAGCAAAAGACAAGGAAAATATGCCTTCTTCTCTTCAAGCTTGTTGGGGCCGAAGATTTGGAGCCTCTTTTCTCCTTCTTCTGAGGACAGACCCTCCCTCGTGCATTTTAGTTGCTCGAAGACTTCCTCAATCGGTATATTTTCCTATACACGCAATCAAGAAAATCATACATCATCCACCCCTTCGAGGTTCAAAATTTTTTTCCTACATACCAACCTTAAAACAGTGTTTGGTGAATTATTTGAAACACGAATAAAATTTAGATTGTAATAGATTTGGAATGGCATGATTTTTCGCAACCACCCTTTTGAACCAACAAGCTAAGATCAAGGATGTTTTTTCACTTTTTTTTTTTTTTTTAAAACACGGATACGAATGCGTCTAAATAAAAAATACCCAGAATCTAACTACCCTAAAAAGTTTGATATGTTCAACTTTGTGAATGTATGAAAATTTGAAGAAATACCCATAACCAAACTGGCGAAAGACCACTAAAAAGTTTAGGGACCGGGTGCTAATGAAAATGACTGTCTAAATCAAAAATCCCTATAATCTAACTAGCAAAAAACTACCCTAAAAAGTTTGATATGTTCTTCTAAACTTTCAGAATGCATCAAAATTAACCGGCAAAAAACCACTGAGAAGTTTAGGGACCGGGTGCTAATGAAAATGACTGCGTCTAAATAAAAAATACCCAGAATTAGCAAAAATATATCCTAAAAAGTTGAGAATGCATCAAAATTCAAAGAAATTCCATCACCAAACCGGCGAAAAACTAGTAAAAAGTTTAGGGATCGGGTGCTTACGAGATCAACTGTCTCATTTTTTATTTCTTCTAAGGAGAGATCGGAGGCCATGGCGGATCAAGAACCAAAGGAAGGAAGAAAGAAAGAGGAGCAGTATCTCCCTCTATCTCTCTTCCGCTATCTCACCTCTACTTCTCTCTCTATCTCTTCCAGCTCTCTCGCTCTCTCTCTCTCTCTCTCCTTCTCTCTCTTGAGGCCTCCCCAAATCATTCCAGCACCGAGCTTTTTAAATGGAGATAGGGGTGGTATTTAGAGACCCCACACATACCCCTAATTTTAACCAACTTAACGAACTTGTCAACGGGAACTTGTGATAACCCGCGCGCTACCACAATTGACCAGTGACGTGTCGGTTCTGCCTTTGATTGTGGTCTGTTTGGAGCCTCAAGGCCCTCCGGTAACCTCGGCCTCCCTCTATAATTAGGAAAAATTATTTAGTTTCCTGAGCATTGTTAATTTCGATAAATTGTTTTTAAGGATATTATTACAGAATGACTTCTTTCGCACATATGTATGTGGGCATTATCGTAAAGTTTATGGGTTCGTACAAATGTGTGACGAAAGAAAACTTTTGGAACAGGATACTGAACCATTTTGTTATGAAAAAAATTAATAATCACTATAAACTTAATTAGGAAAATGGAGAAAAAAAAAATGTTTAGGAGGAGAAATTATCAACCAAAAAAAATATATAGATTTGTGTAGAAAGTTAATAGTATGCCCAAAATAAAATTAAAAGTTTGAATTTTTTGCCCTTGATTTAACACGTTTGTAATGTGCAAGTATGGAGAAAAAATACAAAAAAATCACTATTGAGTTATTTACCATTTTGTTATGAGAAAAGCTAATAATTACTATTAACTTAAAAAAGGAAACTGGATAAAAAAATTGTCTAGGAGAGCATAAAAAAAAAATCTTAGATTTATGTAGAAAGTAAATAATTAATACGCCCAAAATAAAATTCAAGTTTGAAGTCCAGTAAGCTTAGATTTCTTTTAATAGTTGATCTACTCGTTAACCTTTTACAATGTAAACCGTGTGGATCAAATATTTGAGCTCGAGATGAATCCCATTTTGGAGGGACAGCAGCCTGCTATACTGTTGAAACATTTTGAAGTTGGATTAAGTTGAGTTTTCACTACGATATTTTTTGTGTTTTAAAATTCTTGAATTACAAGTTGTCAAATCAGTTGATGTACATGAGGAGAATGACTTAACAATTTTTAGTCCAAGAATACCGAAAATACCTTAGTGGAAACCAAGCCTAAGAACCAACTTACCAATAGGCCTTGGAAGAAGGGTGGAGTCAGGAATTTTACTAAGACAGTTTTGTTTAGGGGGTGTTCCACAAAACTGTCTTGGTTTTTGTGTTCACACCTTTTTATATGATGTATTGTGAAAGGATGACCGATCTCGATTTTTAGAAAAAAACTAGTTTTTGAAAAAAACTAGTTAGTGGAACACCCCAGTGGGATAAAAAAATCACTCATACTTTTTCTATTTGCAGTCCAAAGAAATAACTAAATTCTTAGGTTAATACTAAGGTACTATACACTCATAAACGTTAGTATTTTATCACTATTGGTCTACTATGTTTTGACAACCATGCGCCATAATCCATAGCCTCATTCGTAATGTCATCACTTAGGATGCTATCAATTTTCCAAAGAGAAATCTGCATTGGCGTTTTACATGAATTTGAACCAACCTGGGCAATTTAGAGATTTTTTTAGGGGACAAAATAGCCACACACAAAAAAAAGAAGAAGAAGAAGGGGGGTAAACTATTAAATGCCCTAAAAATAGGAGAGGTTGTGAGCACACCGAAAACAAACCGAAGTTCGGAACTATGTATAAGCACTATATGTTACAAGCTGACATGTGCAAGAACGTTATAGTTCCAACAATCAAGCACTATACCCTAAAAATGAAGGATGCCACTGGCCGGAGTCATGTCCACCGCATGCAACCACACAAGCTTCCTCCATAGCGACCTCCGACACCCCATTGTTGCATATGTTTGCAAATGCTCGCATGTGTTTCATGCCATACTGGGTTAATGACCCACAATGCTTCTCAAATAATCGGACCTGTGATTGGAAGCGTTACAGGTATTAGTCCCCGTCTCCAGAGATGCCAAATTTGGTCAAAGAAATGAGGAAAGAGGGAAAATTACCATTGATTTGAGACAAATCCAATCATCAACAAGGGCCAAACCAGGTTTTCTTGAGGAGTTGAGAGTAGAAGGACCCTTTTTTGGTCCAAACAGAAGCACTCCAATCATTTCTACGCTACCATCTAAGTGATTTCGGTGAATCACTGTTTCTGTGATCTCCTGGAGAAGAGTTTTCTTATTTTCTGATCCTTCGTCAGCTCTTTTGTACTGCGATATATAGCAACAGATTTAGAGAGCAAGACTAGAAGAAACAAAATCCAGTTTCTAAAACAAAAGCAAATTCAAAACTAGCTTTTTAGAAGGAATAAAAAAATTTAAAAAGAACAAAAATAAGCAGGGGAATTCAAGCATTGCAAACAGTTAGTTTGGCTTTTCAATTTTCCGAATGACTGTGACTTGAATTTGGCATGTCGATAGAAAAGATAGAAAAAGACGATGCTCACCCTTTGCCACAGGAATAGAAGATCTGCATCCCTTTGGTTAACGACATCCATATGTGTATCTAAGTTAATTTCATTTGCTGAAAGGTTCTTAGCGGCAGGATCGAAACCTTGATACAGATAAACCCTTTCACCTTTGATGCTCTTACTCCCATATTCCATCACATGGGATCCAGCGTTATATGTGTTGTAATTTGAAGTCCTCTCCTTCACCTGCACAAGTAATGCAAAATCCTGTACTGGTAAACAAGGTTATCGCTACTTAGACTTGATGTTCAGCCAATATGGACTTCAGGTCCCACATTTTACATGGTCTGTGGACAGAGTGGATCATTCACTTTCTGTCTCAAAATGACAATGCCATGCTTTGCAGAAAACCTCTGTTGTAATAGTCTTCTTTGTTTTGGTTGGGCAATTGAATCATGGCATGCCTTAGCAACAAGATAGGGATAAAAAAACTGAGGCCCTTTGGTTCAAAAATTTTGGTCTTACCTTGGTGTACTGCTGCGCTAATGTTTCTTTCTTCAGATTGTGGGTCTCACTACAAAAAGGAAAGAGAAAATGAAGCACAAGTGTAAAAAAAAATTATTGCTGCAGAGTATGGTGACAATGAAAACAACAAAAATCAACTAAACATGTAAACTTTCCCACATGAATTTAGTTTACAACAGTTTCAGCTACGAAATTAGACGCTTACTCATCAGCGTGGGACTTTTCAGGTTGCGATTTTAGACACAATGGGCTTTCCATAAGAATGAAACATGGAAAGTAAGTTTATTTAAGTGAAGGAAGGAAAAAAAAGAAACAAGTGAACTTGAGTATGCTTTGCAAAGCACAAATGAAAGCCAAATGTGCATTTACAATCACTGAGAAATAGAGAATGAACAACTATTCTAGTACCCGTTGAAAAGACGAGGTATAATGAAATATCTAGGGAGGATTCAACTGGATTTCCAATTCCCAAAATAATGGCGAAATTTGAAGACTTTAGCATTGCAGCTGTCCACTATTGAGAGGGTAATACCTTCAGGAACAAGGCCTACAAACTTACTCTCATCGTGCACGTCATGAGAACTCATACCATGCATAATATATGTGTCCATAAACTCCATGGCAAGTGCTTCCAAGAAAGAAAAAACAAATAGTACTTTTAGTTTCCAATTTGCTGTCTTTGACACTCAACTAAACTAATTTCCACAGCTTCTCTTGACCCCGTTCTGCATTTGGAGACATGTCATATATATCTCTGCATCACAAAAGGCCTCCCGAATACAAATTCCATCGGTCTTTTTGAAATTACACCAGGATAACCTTCAATTCCTTGCCAGGGCATGAAATTTGGGTTGCAAAACATAATCTCTACTTCAACATCTCTAGGCTAAACCAGCTTAAAGTTTTAATTTTACTTCCTGGACTGACCTCAGTTTTCCTCTACAAAAGTTGCAGCAAACCATACCTGTCTTCCATCCAAGACACGCTATACAGATCCCCTAAACAAGTTATGTATTCGGAAGGAGGAGCAGGTTCCATCCCTGGACAGTATGTTCCCCAGCTACTCTCCTCTGCATTTGATGCTGTTGTGACGTAAATATTGAGATCTGTTGGCATCAAGCCTTCAAAAACACTACCACTTTCACATGCTTCGATGTACAACACCTACACGCCCGTTATACCAGTCACAGTAAATATAAAAATGATTATGCTATTCCATTTGATGTACTCCAAAGCAAAGGGAAAACCTCAATAACATACCATTTCTTTGTAGCTTCCAGATGCGTGTTTCTTTTTTAAAACCTCTATGAAATCCTTTGCATAGAGAAAAGGCATGTTTGGCATCCCTACAAGCAAACAGGAAATCACTGCATGCTAGAAATTTCTCAATAACCAAAGCATGTTTAATTCCTAAATTTCAAGTATTACTTGGCTGTAAGTGGTTCATTCATCACGGTTTTCTTTCCTGTTACTAGCGAATACCTTTATATTACCACAAATATTATCGATGCTAAAACTGTTAATTGTGACACAACACAATATGTAGGTCATTTTATTTGAATCCTACTGTTCGACAACCATAGTTGTACTGCATTTCAACCTATTAGACTAGGGGTTGCAATTGTGACAACTAATTCGTCACGTTGACTGCTCAATGTTTTCTTCCTTTCCGTATTCAAGATTGCTTCGTATTTCACTTCCACGAAAGACTTGCCAGCTTATGCAACGAAACAATACAGGTAAAAAAACTCACCAAGCACCCCAGGGCCACCATGATCAGAGTAGTACAAGAAAATCCTATCATTGGGTTTGCTATCCACAACCTTCCCACTTCCACCTTTCACAGCTTTTTTGTCCCCTAGAAGCACTGCATACAAATTCTCCACTGTGACATGCTCGCCAGTGTAATCCTGTCACCATAGTCCGATAATCCCAGTCAGTAAATCAGACCAACAAGGGAAATGCAAATAAAGAACAACATCAATTTTAACTTAGCAAAACCTTACTTTCCACTTGCAACACGCCCTTCCATTAGATTAAGCAACACGCAACTTCCGTTACAAATAATAAAACCATCAGTAGCACAAAACTGGAAGTTTGATTCTAATTATGTTATGTGCTTGTGCATTCATTATTTGATCACACCACTGTTCATCAAGGGCAAGCTTGAACTGATTGAACGGATTTGAAATGAAAGTTCATTACTACAACCCAATAGCATATTCTAGCCTTCGTATGCAAAAGAGATGACACCTGTGGTGTACTGCTGAATCTACCCAGACCTATAGGGGGCATAAAGTAGATTTTTCTATACATTTTTCCAGTAACCTAACATTTCTCAAGATTGAGGAGTAGGGTCCAGAAAAAGTTTTCCTGAGAATGACCAGAAAAGAGAATTGATCCTGAAAATGACCAGGAGAGAGAATTGAACGGTTCAATTTTCTTTTCTGAACATTTTCAGCTCTTTCATGGATATTTTTGGGGAAACTTTTCTTGAAGTCTAGCATTTTCGCTCAAGATTACATATATGGGTTGAAAACCCAATCTTATGAACATCCACCAAACATGGATATACAACCCATTCCAAACTTGGTATTGTCAATGCCCTCATTAAGAGTCCAATGGAATTACCATTGTATCCCACCAATGAAACATGAACTAAGATCAAAAGTCCTAATCATTCACTCAGTTAGATATGCTATAGGAAAGTAAGGATTAAACAGAATTACGCCTTATATGTGATGTAGATTATACGAGTATAAAGTGATTGAACTTAATTTGGGGACTAAAAGAGGAACTTCGTATATTACCAGGAAAAGTTTTCTTGAAAATGACTAGGAAAGAGAATTGATCCTGAAAATGACCAGGAAAGAGATTTGAATGGTTCAATTTTCTTTCCTAGACATTTTTGGGGACAGGCATGGACATTTTCAGGGAAACTTTTCATGAAATCCAACATTTTCGCTCAAGATTACATATATGGGTTGAAAAAACAATCTTATGAACATCCACCAAACATGGATATACAACCGATTCCAAACTTGGTATTGTCAATGCTCTCATTAAGAGTCCAATGGAATTACCATTGTATCCCCACCAATGAAACATGAACTAAGATTAAAAGTCCTAATCATTCACTCAGTTAGATATGCTATAGGAAAGTAAGGATTAAACAGAATTACACCTTATATGTGCTGTAGATTATACAAGTATATAGTAACTGAACTTAATTTTGGGGACTAAAAGAGGAACTTTGTATATACCTTGGGCACCCCAGCATACACATCTTGACCTTGTGGATGGTTGATTATAATTCCCTTCCTCGGATTGAGTTCACTCTTTGCAATATCATCATACATCAGCACAACTATGTTCTCGTCTTTCAAACCCCCTCTCTTCAGTATTTGGTACGCATGGCACACATCCGCCTGTCATTTCACAACCCAGTACATGCACCACCATTACTTACTACATATCCAAATACCCAAAGCAAACAAAACCAAAAAAAATGCTAATCACGGCGGGCGATGGTTAATGTGCAAAAAGTGCATCAAAAGACGTACAGGTATATGGACAAAAAGTGCATTGAAACTCTTAACTTTTTGGCATTTTGTGTTCAATATTATCCATCGCTAATTAATGGGCGGTGGTTAGCAGAACCGAACAAATAATAAAAAATCTTAATTCTTTATTTGTTGTTCATAGTCTATGGTACTTCACCTGATGCCTGTAGTTCCCATAACCCAGCGAACCGGCGACAAGAACAGCCCATCGAGTGCCGTTACCTTCCGGTCCACGATCATCATCTTCCTTCCCCGGCATCCGGATCACCTGATCAAAAGTAGCGTTGAATCGCGGGGCTCGACCGGTTTTTCCAGCCTCCAAAGGCAGTAGTATCACCCCCAGCAGGAGAAGCAGTGCCACAGTCGAGGCAATTTCATGGCGATTAGCCTCCATCACCGACCCAGAAAGGGAATCAAACAGTAGAGAGAGAGAGAGAGATGGAAGCAGGCGGATGAAGAAGGTAGAACAGTGAGAGATTACGTGAACATGAACCATAGATGAATGTAAATCCTAGCTCCTGCATATGTAGAAGGGGCGTAAGGTGCCATGCAAAACGTGGAAATGACACCTGGAGAGCCTCTCTGGGTTCGGCGGGCCCCAAAACACTGTAAATTGAGCAGGTGGGGTGGGTGCTGCTTTTTTGTTTCTCTTTGTTTTTGGATACTCCTGAGACTTGATTTGTGTGGCTGGCTTGGGCTGAAACGGATACCTTTTCCTTTGTTCATTGAAACGGTCCAATATCTGACATTTTTCTCGTGGAGGGTCTGTCAAACCGAATTAATCATGGATGGAGCCGGAAGAGGGTCAGTAGGGACGGTCGCCACTCGCCACTACAAGAACCCAAAAAAACCTTTGTATTATATAGAAAAAACAAAAAGATTCTTATGTATTACATAGGCTCGCCCCTGCAAAGTACTTTGAAAAAAAATTCGCCCCTGTCCAATGAAATTCATGGCTCCTTCCCCGGACTTAATCCAACTAATCCAACACACAAGCTTGTGCATCAAGAGAAGTTTCCGTTTTTAGCTAAGACGCCTAAAATTCCTGAAAAGTGTTAAAACTCGTAAAAATTGTTGATATATGTGAGAAAAATGACCCGTCCCAAATTTGTGCTTAAGAGTTTTAGGAAATGGAAAACTTATCGTAACTCTGTGCAGGACTAATAAAAAGTCTAGGCGTTTGAGTTTGAGTTTGTGTTTGTTTGCTAAAAATTCAATTAAAAAGTCAATCATTGTTGTTTTTTATTATTATTATTGGCACTGTACTACTTGGCTTAGCTCGTTCGGCTTAAAATATATACAAAATTTAAGTTACTCAAGATCTGATCACATTTTGCTTGATTAAAGTTCGTTTGAGATGCACTAATATCATAAGTAGTTTAAACTTGAACATATTTTTAAAGCTCATAAATTTTCAAAGAAACTTTTGAACTAATCGCCATGATTTACCCCACCAGTGGTATGTGCGTGTATGAATGAAAAAAGTATGTTCGGTAATTTGTAAGAATTTCAATATACAGTGAGTTTTTTTGTACTTTGTATTTCTCTTTTATTCCCAAATCAAAAGACTCGAGAAACAACTTCCCATGATGAAAGATAAGATAAGAGGACTTCAAATAAAACAACAATTTCAATTACTAAAGGGGTTGCATTGATAAACAAGTATATAGAGACTGGATAAGCTGAGATATCATTATCCCTTGTTTTATTTAAGTAGATATATAGACATTTTTAGCTGGAGATATTTGTTATCTCATTCTTTGTCTTTGTAGAAAAGATATTGTTTTAATTGAGATAGCGTTATCTCTTATTTTATTTTCATAGATACAAATTGTTTTAACTGAGATACATTTATCTCTTGATTTATTTTTGTACGTTTTACTTGAGATACTCTTATCTCTTACTTTATTTTTAAAATAAGCAGGTACTACATAAGTTGAGATAATGTTTATGAGATACTATTATCTCATTTATTCTTTAATATACAAAGACTGGATAAACTGAGAAATCGTTATCCCTTGTTTTATTTAAGTAGATATATACACTTTTTTACCTGGAGATACTATTATCTCCTTCTTTGTCTTTGTAGAAAAAGATACTCCCTCCGTCTCTTTTTAAATGTTTAACTTTTCATTTTGTGTTGTCCCTAAATAAGTGTGTGGTTTGAAAAGTTAATGGGTAAAAGTTTGAACAATTATCATTTTGTCCTTTTGAAAAGTTAGTGGGTAAAAAGTTAATGGGTAAAAGTTGAGGATAATTTTGAAAAATATAGGTAAAAGTTGATGTGAAAAGTGTAAAGTAGAAGAAAAAGTTGATGTGAAAAGTGTAAAGTAGAGGAAAAAGTTGATGTGAAAGGTGTAATGATGATCTTTTTTTAATAAGTCGGATTTACGAAGTAACACATTTAAAAAGGGACGGAGGGAGTATTGTCTTAGCTGAGATAACGTCATTTTTATAGATACATATTGTTTTATCTGAGATACCTTTTATCTCTTACTTTATTTTTGTAGATTTAGATAATGTTTTACCTGAGATACTCTTATCTCTTGCTTTATTTTTGTAGATATATATATGTATATGGGGAAGCTTCTAAAACGGGATTCCCGTTTCCGAACCTCTATGATCCAAATATTTTTTTTGACGATCCGAGCCGTCCAATGTGTTCAAAAGGTGTTTTCAAGAGTCCACGTGGGAAATCTTCAAAAAAAAAAAACCGGGAAGGGCTTGATCCAAGCAGTTTTCGCAAAAAATATATTCTGAACACATTGGACGGCTCGGATTTTCCAAAAACAATTTGCAAAACAAAAAAAACACCAAAAAACCTCTAATCCGGTAGTTCGGATTAGAAGTTTTATATATATATATATGTTCCACTTCCTATCCGAACTCCGGACTTCCGGACCTCCGTGATCCGAGCATTTTTTTTGATGCCGGATACGGTAGAAGGGGAACGATAAAAGTAGAAAAGGATAAAAGGATAGTCGCTCACCACCCAATTAGAAACGCCAACGGGATACAGATATCACCACCCGAGGTGTCTAAAAAGGGATACAGGGCGTAGGGGTAGCTCACCACTCTAAGGAATCCTCCTAGAGATACAGAAACGATAACAAGAAGATAAACTTCTTAACAAGCCAAAGGCTTTAACTCAAACTCACACACTATCTCTACTCATTCACCACATAGGTTTAAATAGATTACTTGGAACATCCCTCCAAGCATAGGAAAAGAAAACAACTAATATTTCCAAGACAATAAATAAATGCTAACTAAGACTTGACCATAGACTAGTTGGAAAATGTGTTTGACTCTTAAAAAACTAAAAGACACTTAGGAACTTGAAATGAACTTAAAAAAGACTCTTTGATTAACAAAATAACACTAAAAACTGTATAATTAAATACTTAAGACTAATAATTATAAGATATCTAAAAGACTCTTCGGTTCCACCATTTTCATTACTTGCTCCTGCATCATTCTCTCCGGGTTGGAAAAAATTCGCCCTCGAATTTGCCGATGCATGTGCTTGAAAGAAATTCGTCCTTGAATTTGAAAAGTAAGACATGCAATATCTCTAATACTTGTTGCTCCGCATATTGTGATCCTGAAGCTTGAATAACCCGTGGAGTGTTGATGACGGACTACGAACTTGCCAATTTTCACACAGACATCCATCCAATCAGTCCATCGAGTTAAAATAAAGTGATCAATAATCAGCTTCTTTATGACCCACGAATAAGAAAAGAAGCTCATAGGATAGAAAGGATCTTCATAATAGTGATTGTCCAGAAATTCACTTTTCGTGGCTTCGACAATTTCTTCTTGAATTTCCACTTTCATCTCTTCAAGAAATCGAACACCATTGTTATCTCCAGTATCTTCCACAAATAGTACAAGATCATCGGTTTCATTCGGGTACTCATCGAATTTAGGATCGCGTTGTTCAATAGCCAATGAAACAAAATTCTGACCTCCCTGGATAATTAAAAATCCATCGTCATCATACTCATCGTATATTGGAGGCAAACTCCAATCAACTTGTGGGAGTGAAACTGTGGAATCCTCATTCGAAAAAATTTCCTCCAATGCATTATCTTCAAACACCATGGAATTAAAACTCAACAGGATCGATAGTTGAGCTCTGATACCAAACTGATGCCGGATACGGTAGAAGGGGAACGATAAAAGTAGAAAAGGATAAAAGGATAGTCGCTCACCACCCAATTAGAAACGCCAACGGGATACAGATATCACCACCCGAGGTGTCTAAAAAGGGATACAGGGCGTAGGGGTAGCTCACCACTCTAAGGAATCCTCCTAGAGATACAGAAACGATAACAAGAAGATAAACTTCTTAACAAGCCAAAGGCTTTAACTCAAACTCACACACTATCTCTACTCATTCACCACATAGGTTTAAATAGATTACTTGGAACATCCCTCCAAGCATAGGAAAAGAAAACAACTAATATTTCCAAGACAATAAATAAATGCTAACTAAGACTTGACCATAGACTAGTTGGAAAATGTGTTTGACTCTTAAAAAACTAAAAGACACTTAGGAACTTGAAATGAACTTAAAAAAGACTCTTTGATTAACAAAATAACACTAAAAACTGTATAATTAAATACTTAAGACTAATAATTATAAGATATCTAAAAGACTCTTCGGTTCCACCATTTTCATTACTTGCTCCTGCATCATTTTTGACGATCCGAACATACAGTTTTGCGAAAAACTGCTTGGATCAAGCCTTTCTCGGTATTTGTTTTTTAATATTTTCTGCATGGACCCTTGAAAACACATTTTGAACACAATGGACTATTGAACACAATGGACTATTCGGATTTCCCAAAAACAATTTTTAACGTGAAAAAATTACATTTTTTCTTATTTACGGGAGGTCCTTACTAGAACATTTGCCATATATATTTTGTTCTTCGTTGAGATACTTTTATCTCTTACTTTAGAAAATTAATATGTTCTCCGTTTCGGGTTTTTTTTTTTTATCAACAAAAACAAATTTTAAGAAAAAAGAAAAGAAGTGAATCAAACTCAAACTAGCGAAAACAATTTAGCCAAAATGGGGAAGAAACAAGAAAACATCACGCGGGAAATTGGATGTAGAAAAAGAGAGTATGGAGTTGTTCTTCCACACAGCATCTATACTCGGGCAAATCATCAAACCGTTGAAGCCTCAATTGACGCCTTGAAAGTTGGAACTCCTCAGGTGCAAAGATCTCTAATTTGCTTGATTCCTCAATGTAACCTTCTTTGCTCATTGATTGTCCAATACTCTTTGAAATTCCCCATCAAACCTATCGAAACATGTTCAGCATGTAGCCAACCTGCTTTCCTTCATTAATGTGCCTGTCTCCATCAATGTCTTCCTAGATTTCATCATCTGTTTCAGCCATAGCGAGAAGCTCTTCAAATTGAGACTGAATTTTAGCAACCACGACCGCTTCCTGATCACTTTCGGCCTCAACTCTTTTGATACAGGAAAAAAGTAAAGAAAGTGAATATGACTCTCTCTCTCTCTCTCTCTCTCTCTCTCTCTCTCTCTCTCTCTCTCTCTCTCTCTCTCTCATCCCCTCCATCCACGCTGCCGATGGCGTGCTAGAGCCAAGCCAGAAGTGCCGCTGCCACTGCCTCATGCGCCCTCGTGCACCGGCACTGTTGGGAAATGGTAAACTTAATGAGTTGGACCATTTGTGTTTGTCTGTTGAAAGACAAGGCAATATAGGGAGTTGAAGAAGGGCGGTGGATCTATATCTATATTTTGGTATATTTTGGTGGAGTTAATAAGGGAGATGGGAGTTGCTAGATTGTATCTCAATTTGCATGGCTGTGTTTTATTGTTTGTAACTATAAGTATGTATGTATGTTTGTAATGTAAAAATGTGGGAAAAGAGAGTGAGAAAAAGAGCAGGAGAGGAGAGATCCAGGGAGCCCTTTGGGGGATCTCCCCCCACTAGTAAAATGTAAGTGTGTGTGTGTGTGTGTGTGTGTGTGTGTGTGTGTGTGTGTGTGAAATATATGTGCCTATGTATTTGTTTATGAAAGATGAATAAAAATGTGTTGGGTTTGCGTGTGAATTTCTCTCTTTTTACCCACCATGTGGTATCAGAGCCCGAGGGGCGAGAGAGCCTGGGATCTGTGGGTTGAGGAGTGTGGTGAGGAGCGTGCTTCTGCTGTGCATGAAGTCGTGAAACTCGGATTTGAAAAATCAAAGTGGGACAATTGAATTGGAGACCGCCGGTGGAATTGTCTTTATGGGCCGATCACAAATATGGTCAAACGAGGGTGAAAGGAGTTTTGGGTGACCCGCATGCGTAGTCTAAGGTTTGCGCATGGGTTAGTTCCACCTCCATGGACACCCACAAGTTTATTTCCAGAAAAGGAGAGGTGCGAGATGGCTTATTTATCGTGTGATATCTATGGTATGCGCGATATTAAGCCGAAAGACGAAGAGCAAGCCGAGAAGATGAGAGATGATTGTTCTGGTCCCAATATGTTGACCTTTGGCTCAATATATTGACAGATCAATTGTGGGTATCTGAGAGCCATCCCAATATTTGAGGTTGCTGCTGAGAAGAGAGTGAGAGTGAGCCTCAGATGTCTACCAGAAAAGCCCGAGAGGAGAGGGGGTGAAGGGTGAGATAGAGGCGGGAAACAAGAAGAGCTTGTTTTTCCAAAGATGAGGAGGAGTGCAATGACGAACGGGGGATGAGTCTCAAAAGCCAATTAAGTTTAGGGAAGAGTGTTGGGAAATGGTAAACTTAATAAGTGGGACCATTTGTGTTTGTCAGTTGAAAGACAAGGCAGTAGAGGGAATTGAAGAAGGGTGGTGGATCTATATCTATATTTCAATGGAGTTAATAAGGGAGATGGGAGTTGCTAGATTGGATCTCAATTTGTGTGACTGAGTTTTACTGTTTGTAACTATAAGTATGTATGTATGTATGCTTGTAATGTAAAAGTGTGTGAAAAGAGAGTGAGAAAAAGTGCAGGAGAGGAGAGATCGGGGGAGCCCCTTTGGGGGGATCTCCCCCCACCAGTAAAATGTAAGTGTGTGAGATTGTGAAATATGTGTCTATGTATTTGTTTATGAAAGATGAATGAAAATGTGTTGGATTTATGTGTGAATTTCTCTCTTTTTACCCACCAACAGGCACTCCTGCAGCCCGCACTAATCAGCAAATCTCTCTCCCCGACAAGGGTTCCCTCTCCATTTTGGGCCGTTTAAAATGTGGTGGTAATTTTGGAACACGCAGCTACACAAGGATTGGAGAGATTGTAAAAAGTTTGGGCAAAGGATGAATCTCAATAACAAATGGGTAATTTGCGTCTGAAGCATTTCAATGATGCTAAATCACCTTGGAGAACTGATGCCTTATTTATTTTATTTTCCAGTAAAAAGTTTGGATGGACTAATTAGTAATTAGGGCTTGCACTCCGTGCCGTGTCCTTTCAAACAAGGCGCCCAAACTCTATTACCGTGGAAAATTTCTTTGTTAAGTTCATTTTAAAAGAAATCAATTTGTGTACACTCTTCCTCGCCTCAAGGTTCAAGACATGAAAAATCCAATGTATCCGTTAGCAAACAAATCACAAGGGATATCCAACACTTGAAATTAAAATTTCATAATCAGGCAAACAATTAACCAGTAGCTTCAAATCATGGAAAAAACATGATTAAATCCATATCGAAAACTACTAAGTCAAATTAAAGGGAGGTAAGAACGATTATCCAATGGGATCATGCATTAAGAAAACTAAACCGAGAGTTTGTATTTAATCGCTACTAGACATGAGATTTCATCATCCAACTCTAATTTAAATAATACAAGTATTTAAAAGAGCAGGTTAAAGGTATTGAAGCATAGGATCTTATTATGGATGAGGACAGACATACTAAGCAGAGAGTCTTCAAAGTAAATCCAAACTTCTACTATTAAACAGATCATACTTATAGGTGCAGATGGAAAACCAGAAAATAAACAAGACAACACTTTGTACAGTTATTTAAGGCAGTCTCATACACTAGAGATTAATGACCCAAATCTCATTTGGTTCATACAAGAAATAACGAATGCGTGAAAGTAATTAATGTGGATAAAGGAAACTCAAAACATGGAAATCAAGTCAAACCAAACCAAGCTTCCACTTCCAATCAACTGGGGTCGGTTGTTCAATGTTTAGCAAGAATGGATTGGCTTAGACACTCCTCACAAGAATGACAGGAGACCGTACAGTATATTTTTTATTTTTCCAAACTAACGATGCGGCGATCAAACCACACTCATTCCATTCTTTAACCCGGATCCGGACCCGGAAACTCTTTTCTTGACCGACATGGTCAAAAGAAAGTGGTAGGATGGATGAAAAACTCCAATAAACGGGATTTTCCCTGTTTTTCAATGAAATGAGCATTATAAGTTGAAAACTCCATCACTCCGACATGCTTCACTCTACGTCGGAACACTATCTCCGGATTTGTATCCTGGAATGAAGCTCTGAAAGATGGGTAGTTAAAATCCTGTGGTTGTATTGATCGTTCAGGCTTCATTGTCGGTCCTATATATTTCCGGCTGTTGCTAACATCTTCTCCTTTACCATTCAGAAAATTCATGTAGTCCATTACTGTTAAATCATAAACAAGCCCCGGATGAACAGCTTTCAAGGGATTTACAAGTCCTGAACCTATTCTCTCAAAGTCGGCATCCGACCTCACTTTCATCCTTTTAGCTGCAAGTAGTAATCACATGAGAATGTTGAACTCTAAAAGAAAGAACCAGATATATTGAGAAGAAAAGCAATCAACTAATCACTACTTTGCGGAAAAATGCAAAACATATATGTTCACAAGACATGTAGAAAACTGACTCATAAAGGCACTCCTAAACTCTAGCAACTAACTACACAAAGAACTCCTACATTCAAGGAACAAACTGATATGTGCCGAACACTTGATTAAATTAAAAACAGAAAGAAAGAAAGAAATAAAAGCCAACGGCAATTGACTTGGTCCTAAAAAGACCAAGTCCAACTCCTACAAACGAGAACTAAAGATGACTTAACATCTAAAAACATGTAATACCCCGTATTTTTATTTAAAATACTTTTAGTTATTGGGGCGTGGATTTTTTTTTTTTTGGGTGTAAAAATTATATATTTTGGATCGTCAAATTTCGAGCATGAAATTTGCTCCAGGGGTAGATTGTAACACCCCGTATTTTGGAAAGAAAATTTTAGAAGTAATTTTGAGTTGTAACTATTTTAGTAGTGAATATGCAGATTTCTAATATCTAGAAATCACCTAACAAGCATATCTTGATGTCTCCACATTAGTCAACCAACCTACTTATCTATCTACAACCTTAGGGAACCAGATCCGCTGTTCCTTTGATGCAGGGGGGGTTTGGACCATTGGATCACACATAAATTTTTAAAACACAAAAATAAAATTCATCATCCAATGGCCCAAACCCCTACAACAGAGGAACAAGGGGGTTTTGGAACAGGGGATCTGGAACCCAACCTTAGCCCTCTCTGTTTCCTTATAACCCTCCCACATGTTCCCTCCAGTACCCCAAGCCAAACCAACCAAAAATCCATTATTAAAGCCATCCCCTTTCTGCCTTATCCATTTTCCATTCTTGGTTCCAATCATAATACCTTCCCCTCACCGTAGACATGGTTCCAAACCCATAATCTCGAGTCTTTGGTTTCCTGGTTTCCTAAAACTAGGTGGCGACTCTAAAATGAATTAAGTGGGCCGCAATAGGCACTTCCAATCGATAAGGCATGCCGCAACGGGTGTCTAGCAAAACAATAGTCTCGCCAATTAGCCAGAACTGTGTGGCGACGCCCTTTTCAAGGAGGGTGTCCACACCAACAACACTATTATAATGAATTCAATTTCTTTGAAGAACTTAAATCCTAACACATACCTGTAGTCATGATAGCGGATTTAATCGCACTGGGTGTCCAATTCGGATGACTTGACCTCACATATGCAACTACACCGGAGACAAAAGCAGTTGATGAAGATGTTCCGTCGGAGAGGCGATATGAATCTTTTTCGTGACCCTCAACAAGAAGATTCTCTCCTATAACACATATATTGGGCTGAAAATGCCCGAAAATTCAGATTGTGGTTGGAGATTTCTACACTAGTGCATATTTTCGCGACGGGTCTTTTGAATCTTTTCAAATAGACATTAAAAACCATTAGACTCTAACTAATGTTAAAGCGTGTAATATAACAAAACACTAAAATTAAGTTGAGTACCTTTTTTGCAAATACTTCCGGATTAAGACGCCATTCGGGTTATCAAACCAGGCACAGGGTAGTGGGAAGGTTACACATTGAGGAAGACCATCTCCTTCCATATACAGAATAAGACCAGTACCTCCAGCATCAACGACAACTCTCGTTAAAGCTAAGGCTGCTTTATGGGCTTCATCTCCATTTCCATTGGTAATGCCAACAACAATCTTTCCCTTCACCTTGGTGGAATCTAGTTCCAGAGGTCTTTGTTCGAGAATTACATTTGCAGAAAAAATCAGTCCGCAAGATTTAGTATCTTCAAACCGGTTCGAGGAATGTCCCTGCATTTTAAGTAACTAACAAAAAATGGGATAAGAACAACTCTATCAAATTAATTATTTAAGAGATGAAGGGCCTTAATATCTTGTAGTCTAAGAGCAACAAGTGTTAAATTGTTTAGATACTGGAACATGAATGGGAGATCCGAACTGATTCCTTACGGCAAGCACCCCACCTCTCCCGATACCCACCTTCAACTTGCCAAAACTAGCCTGAACAAAATTTCCTGCAACTATAAAAGCCATCCCCGTGCCATGGATTTTCCGACGAAAGTATATGGGATCGTATTGGACATGGCACGGAAATGGCTTTTATAGCTGCAGGAAATTTTGTTCAGGCTAGTTTTGGCAAGTTGAAGGTGGGTATCGGGAGAGGTGGGGTTCCTGCCGTAAGGAATCAGTTCGGATGTCCCATTCATGTTCCAGTATCTAAACAATTTAACACTTGTTGCTCCTTGACTACAGGAAATTAAGGTCCTTCATCTCTTAAATGATTAATTTGATAGAGTTGTTCTTATCCCATACTAGCCAAGATTTTACGTTACTTACTTAAAATGCATGGACATTCCTCGAACCGGTTTGAAGATACTAAATCTTGCAGACTGATTTTTTCTGCAAATGCAATTCTCGAACAAAGACCTCTGGAACTAGATTCCACCAAGGTGAAGGGAAAGATTGTTGTTGGCATTACCAATGGGAATGGAGATGAAGCCCATAAAGTAGCCTTAGCATTAGCAAGAGTTGTCGTTGATGATGGAGGGACTAGTCTTATTCTGTATATGGAAGGAGATGGTCTTCCTCCATGTGTAACCTTCCCACTACCTTGTGCCTGGTTTGATAACCCGAATGGCGTCTTAATCCGGAAGTATTTGCAAAAAAAGGTACTCAACTTAATTTTAGTGTTTGTTATAATACGCGCTTTAACATTAGTTAGAGTCTAATGGTTTTAAATGTCTATTTGAAAAGATTCAAAAGACCCGTCGGGAAAATATGCACTAGTGTAGAAATCTCGGTACAATTGGCGCTACCAATTCTTATGCCTCTGGGCACCTCCCGTTAGCCACCTCAGCGATTTCTGTCATTGACACAAAAATTGGAACTTGGCTCAAACTACAAGGACGGAATTGATATGTACAATGTCAATTGTATTCAGGACGACTTTGAAACTTGCAGTACTTTACAAGGACGAAAACAGTAGATAAGCCTAAACTTATAATCTACCAAATTTAAACGAATCGTACAAGGTGGAAGTAAAAACACACGTACAAAAGAGATGTTCAAGCAAAGCTATCATCAATATTGAAAATTAAGTGCAAAGGCAAAGCAAGAGTAAAGAACAAGAGAATCTAATTCTACACGCACCATTCTTTCTGGCATCGGAAGAGGTTGGACTTGTTAGAAATGGGCCTATAACCCATTTTAAGTGAGAGTATCGTATTGGGCCTATTACCCATTTTAAGCAGAGGATCATATTGGGCAGCGTATGTGCTGTGAAAGATAGGGGTAATAATTAGGGGTGAAACCGGTTCTTCGGCATATTTGAGTGAACCGGACAAACTCAGTTCGGGAGAACCACAGAACCGAAACCGGTTTTCAGAGGTCGGCTCGGTTTCGGCTCGGTTCGTCCCGGTTCGTCTCGGTTCGGTTCGTAAAGAGATGGTGAGAGAGAGAATCT
Organism: Vaccinium vitis-idaea; assembly: GCA_963854785.1. Taxonomy (NCBI): domain Eukaryota; kingdom Viridiplantae; phylum Streptophyta; class Magnoliopsida; order Ericales; family Ericaceae; genus Vaccinium; species Vaccinium vitis-idaea. Next base: position 39,552,264 of record OY978220.1, read on the forward strand.
AGAGATGATCAGTTTTCAAAAATCAACAAAAAAATCATCATATATATACAGATCTACATCTACGGACCCATCATCATCATCAAAATCGACCAAAACATCCATTCAACATACACCCATTCAGTGCATTAACAGATCTAACATTTAAAAAAAAATAAAAAATCATAGATCTAAATATCTATCGACGTATATACATATATGTGGACAAATATCTATAGATTGAGCGTTACATACATCTATCGACGACGAAGATCTGTGATGACGAAGTTTGACGACGCCGTGGTGGCGGACTGGTGGTCATGAAGAAGACGTCGCCGTGGTTGGAAGCGATCCGATCTCAGAAGGGGAGGGAGGGAAAGAGAGAGAGGGGTGGTCAGTCGGTAGGTCGCCGCCGCACCAGATCTAGGGTTGTGCCGCTCCACATGTTATCTTAGAGAGAGAGAGACTGAGAGAGTGAAGAGGTTGGGGGAAAATATGTGGAGCGTTAATCTTTGTCTGGGGAAAATATGTGGATATATATATTACCGGATTTCCAAAATGTATTAAATAATTGTATTTTATTACCGGATTTCCAAAATGTATTAAATAATTGTATTTCCAAAACTTAACATGAATGGCTTGGCAGCCAAGTGGGTAAGACTTAGAGCAACTCCAATACATGCTCTTTTTTTTTAAATGAAGAGTGGAAGTAACATATTAAGAAGAGATTTTGTAATTTATGCCATCTTTTTCTCAAAAAGTTGTATTGTTTGGAGGGACCCATCCATCTTTTTGTCACATCCACCCTTTAAATTTAATTTTGGCTCTTTAATTTTGAAAAGTCAAAATTAAATTTAAAGAGTGGATGTGACAAAAAAGTGGATGGGTCCCTCCAAACAGTACAACTTTTTGAGGAAAAGAGGGCATAAATTACAAAATTTTCCCTTAATATGTCATTTCCACTCTTCATTTTAAAGAAAAGAGCCAGAAGGTTGGGGGTTCAATCTATCCCTCCTACGTTTTTTAAAAGATATAATGATGATGATGATGATGATATATATATATATATATATATAACCAGTTCGGTTCGAACCGGGATTAAAATCTCAAGAACCGGGAACCAAACTAGTTCCAAAATTTCAGAGGTCTTCCGAACCGAGAACTGGACCGGTCTATTGTAGAACTAAAAAAAAAACCGGTTCGGTTCTTTGGTTTTTTTGTTCAACCCTAGTAATAATGGTTCAATTCAGTCCAGTTTTTGGCACTTTTGAAACTGAAGCCGAAGTTATCGGTTTATATAAATCCAAACCGAAAACAAACCATTAAACTTCGGTTTCGATTGGTTCAATTTCATTTGGTTTCGGTCGGTTTTTCTATTTGAAACAGTTTTGGCTGAAAATGAATAATGTGCCTAATTTTGAGGGGGGGGGGGGGGGGGGGGGAAACTCACGATTATTCAATTGAGATCTTCTAGGGTTTCAAAAATCGGAATTTTTAACAGTTAAATATGCTTAAATTGAGACAGAAATACATACATACATGCATATATGTATGTATATCAGTCCAATTCTAGTAAGGGATCCCTTACTTTGCATAAGTGCGGGATCCCTCTCATTCTCCCATTTCCCAATTGAATTTTGATGACCCGAGCCGTTCAATGTATTTAAAACATGTTTTTAAGAGTCCACGCGAGGAATCATAAAAAAAATTGACTGGTAAGGGCTTCATCCGAATAGTTCTTCATACAACCCATAAATAAATATTTTATGAAAAACTGTTCGAATGAAACCCTCTCGGTCTTATAACAAACTGCTCTAATCAAGCCCTTATGGGTCATTTTTTTGGCGATTCTTCACGGGGACCCTTAAAAGCACGTTTTAAATCCATCGGACCATTCGGATCATCAAAATTCAATCGGAGATGGGAGAATGAGAGGGATCCCACACTTACAACCCATCTATTTCACCAAACACTGTAAGGGAGAAAAATATATAAACTCCTGTGTCAAGTGCTTAGTTTTGTTATAATCTCTCTGTGTTGTGCATTGCATCAAAATTTCTATGAGAAAAATAAGGGGCATATAGGCACTATACAAACCTACTGTAGCATTCTCTCATGCCTTGGCAATTTACTTTTTTATAAGCATATAACCCACATTTCTTTAATTCTTCGCAGTATTGGACAGAGCCCAAGCCAAGAGATTAGGTTTGCAAAACAGGAAGAGAGAGGCGGAGGGGACACAGTAACCTTGTATGACCAATGACAACAAGTTCTGCAGTACCTATGGGGATTAGTTACTGCACATGCCATTACTGTACATGGGTAACTTTGCTTAAGCGAGATCATTAAAAATCAAATTGCAAATAGCAACTAAACCACAGACGTATGCACAAAAGAATCACATTAACTGCACAAACAGACGCACAGAAACACATCGCTCTACATATGGTATGCAGCAGATATGAATATCCCTAACCTTTTGCGATGGTGCATAGCAGCAGATATGATCTCTTGAAATCAATATCATCTAGCTAAACATCGAAATCATATTACATATTTCGAAATCGAAACCCTATTCACGAATTAGGGTTTGTCAAATTCGAAATCGAAATCATATTAGGTTTCACGAAATCGAAATAGGGAAATCAAGACTGTTGTTGAAAACCTATTTGTTTAGAGAAAAAAAATTCAAACTCGGAAACCCTATTTTTTGACAAATTTCGAAATCACGTAACCATACTTTCTCAACAAAAATCGAAGAAGATAGAGATCAAATCCAGAGGGAGAGAGAGAAAGAGGGACCTGGTGGTGCGTCGAAATGGTTGGATCGCGATGGGGGACACTCGAAGATCGATCGCGAGCTTCGAATCGCCACTCTCTCTCTCTCTCTCTCTCTCTCTCTCTCTCTCTCTCTCTCTCTCTCTCTCTCTCTCTCTCTCTCTCGTCTGAAACCAGCGAAGATGGGAAGCGGGTCAAAATAGGACCTGGGAGAAATTTTAACCCGCGAAATGCAATTTCGAATCTTAGCCGTTGGATTAGATCTAGCGGATGCAGGAGGCGGGGGCACTGCTGCGCAGCAACTGCGTGGCACCGTGCCATGCAGCCCAAACAACACCGTTTTCGGCCTTAAAAACGCACAAAAAAATATTTGGCAAAACGATAACCTACAAAAACCCCAAATTCCCAAATTTTCGTTGATCAACATAGCGGGAAACCCTTCTTCCCCAAAAATGGAAAATCGATCTGAGTCTTCTCAGCATCCGACCCCCATGGAAACTCTACCACCGACCGTCGTTGTAGCTAACGCTTTGTCAACTCCGGCACTGCCCACAACCAATGATGGCGCAACTTCGACGCCCACAACCAGTGATGGCGCACCGACCTCGCCTAAACCGTAAGCTCCTATCTTCGATCTGTGAAGATTCACAACCACCCCCATAAAGACTCTATTGTTGTTGCCTCAATAAATCTGACTACTAAAAGATTTGCAAAGCTGTTTTTGTTTTTCTTTTGTCTTGTGGATAAATCTGGTTCAGTCCAAGCTGAACCGGTTGGTGTCTTTGTTTGTATGTATCTTTTGACCAAATATGTTACCATATAAGAATTATGAGAGAATCTCCAAACCAACATCGTTTAGAATGAAGATTACATGTTTTTTTTCATATAATAATCTTGCTTGTGAATAAGATAATAAGGAAATCATATTTTAATATGTAATGGCTGTGTAGGGTTATGTGCACTTTGGTTTATTGATTTACATAGGCTAGTGACCAATGCACGTGTTTAGCAATAGTTATTATTTTTTATTGTTTACAGTGTCACATAACTCAGAAAAAATGCTTACATTTGTAAACAATATTTGGTGAATGTTACTTGTATACTGCATGTGAAGTAATATCTTGTGAATATGCGTTTTAACCTTAATGTGTATTGCATGTTATATGTTAGAATGGAAAGTGGTAGACTTTAGGAGTCTATGAAAGAGTTGTCGAATGAGTATGCTTTATCTCTTGGAATGGAGTTTGAATCGGAGGAGGATGCATATAATTTCTACAATGATCATGGAAGAGTTATGGGTTAGCATTAGAAGTGACTACTGTACAAAAAGCAGGACAGATGGTGTTTTGATTAATCGAAAGTTTGTTTGTAGTAAGGAAGGTAAAAGATTAAAAGATAAACGGTCCCTAGTGGTGGAAATTTCTTAGAGTGAGACAAGAACTAATTGCAATGCGTTCTTGTACATAACGTTTGACCGTCAAACATCAAAATGGATTGTGAAAGGCTTTGAAGAAAGTCACAAGCACCTTGCAGCCACCTCAGTGTACTTCTTTGTTGCGCTCTCAAAGAAGAATATGTGAGACACAAGCTCTGAATATAGAGATAGCTATTGATAGTGGTTTATCGCTTAAGGCGTCGCATGATCTTATTAGTGTCCAATCTGGGGGGAATGAATGTGTAGGGTTCGTACGAGAGGACCAAAAAAGTTACTTGCATGCAAGAAGACAAAGGAGTTTAGAATTTGGTGAAGCATCGGCTTTGTTGGGATACTTTCATAGTCACTCGGCTTTGAATCCTTACTTTTTTTTACGATGTTCAATTTGATATTGAGGAGATGATTACCAATATCTTCTGGGCTGACCATGAGATGATCACGGGCTGACCATGCAAATTAAAATCTGATGCTAAGAAATCTGATGTTTAATACGGTTTGTCGTTGGGCATTGATTCATTCTTCTTAGCTTGCTCTATAATGTTTAATACGGTTTTTTTTTTTTGCCGTGCCATTCACATTTTGCTGCATGAAGACACAACTATGGAAGCTGTAGAGACTAGTTGCTTGAACTGAGAGTCATCGGTTGAGTTTTGTTATTGCCGTATGAAATTGCTTACATAGAAACTAGTGTCGATCGGCAAACCCGATACCCGGCAACCTCGTTTGGAAAAGTTTGTACGTAATGGTTGCCTTTTCGACATGTATAATCACACAACTGTTACTTAAAACCATAGGACGGCAACATTTGAGCTAATGGATCAACCAAACACCGAGTCTAGTTAGCAACAAGGCATGGAAAATAAGTCAACTTAAACTTATATTCCAGGAAAATTTGAACAAGAACACAATTTGTTAAACCTTTTTTTTTTTTTTTGTGTTTCAAACTTCCAATGTTTGGGATTTCTTTACGTTTTGAATTCCATTTAACAAGTTTTCACACGATCTTAACCGTGTTTTAAACCTTTTTTTTGTATTTTTTTAATTCAACCTACTAGCCTGTTAAATCACAAACCATTATCTTCCGATGTCTAAAAAAGTAGAGAAAAAATATTGTGTGACTAGTATTTCATGTTTTTTTTTTCTTTTTACAACAAAATCAATGTTTCACAGTTTTTGTTTTGGTGTTTTTTTTTTTTACAGCCCAAAACAACATCGTTTTGGGCTGTTTTGGTAGTTTTTTTTTTTTGTGTATGTAACTTTTTTGTGTTTAAAATGATGCCACATATGCATTTTCCGTTATCCACATATGTATTTTCCGTCCAAGAATTAACGGAAGGGTAACATTGAACTTCGTTTCAAATTGTAAGGGTAAAATTGAAACTATAAATTTTACAAGGACCAAATTGAAACCAAGCATATTTTGTAAGGACCAAAATAGTAGATAAACCTTGGAAATTTATTAAAGTCAACATTTCCTTTTTCTTAATGAATGAGCCAGGAATCTGAGATTCCCATAGAGTAAGGGAGGGATCAGATTCCCCCTTAGTCTAGAAATGTGATTCCTGGTTGAATATGTCATCATGAATCACATTATTATTCCTGTCTCTACCAAACGATGGAATTAGAAAAACCTGGCATCACATTTCGATTCCTGTCTGTTTCAAATGTTGGAATCATGGGTAGAAGGAATCACATTCTCATTCTCCCTTGAAATTACTGACATCTAAACACAGTCTTAAGTCTTTCCCCAAATTTAGGAAGTGACTTAGGGCACTTTAGGGAGTGAGGGGTGTCACCTAAGATTTTAGCGGGTCAATTTTTGTGCACTAGAGAGTATTTTTTAATTTTTTCTTAGTTAACTAGGTAGGACACTTTGGGATACTCTTTTAAGTAGTGCATTAGAGATGCCCTTGCGAACCATCTAAAATGAAAAGTACCATACTTAAAAAGGAACGGAGGGAGTACAATTTTTAAGGCTTTTATGGTCGATATGAACTTTTGTTCAAAATCACTAGATGAAACCGGAAAATTACGAGACTTTTTAGACACTTTCCAAACGGAGCCCAAAAAGTTTGCTTAATTGAAGTGCTGGTCTACGTTAGACAATACTCCTATTTCCTAAAATCTTCTACTTCCAACTCTACCGGAGAGGGGGAGAGGGGGAGAGATTCCTGCGATAAGACTATAAAGTCCATTGCTAATGGCAATATGTCCATACCATATTGGATTTTAAGCAAAAGATTGATACACAAGAGAGAGATGTTGCGTTGAAGCAATAATCCGCTCTGGACTTCTAGCCATCGCAATTATTTTTTATTACCAACAATACATGAATAGCTTTCCTCTATTACAATCATTCAATCTCTGTCTCCATTCAATTGTCCTCTCCGCGTACTAATTTCTTCTCTCATTGACCCCCTTTCGATTCTCAAAACTCGAACTTTTGCATTGTGATTTCTATTTTTTTTGTGTATATATTCCCATCTGGGTTTTGAAAATTGTTCTTCCCAAGATGACTCTGGAGGAAATTAGAGGAAGCAACGTGTCTAAAGACGATAGATTTCCAGTGGGTATGCGTGTTCTTGCCGTTGATGATGACCGAGTTTGTTTGAAGATATTGGACGATCTGTTGCGAAAATGCCAGTACCATGGTGTGATTCTCCTATCTTATGCTTTTGCTTCTCTGTTAGTACTAATTCTTTCGAAATTGTGCGTTCCATTGATCCAAAACAATCGTTTAATTGATTAAGGTTTGTCGAATTCTTAACCTAAGTTTGAACGAAGTTCTATTGATTTATGACTTGGTCTCAATTTTCTACATTTTCAGAAAAATGTTGTGGTTTTGAAAGGTGGGAATCTGATTCTTTGTCTTAGTTCAGAATTCTATGCTTGGATTTGTATGCACACTGCCCAAATGGGGGGTTAACTCGTGTGTGTTTTCCAATTTTTTTGTTTGTTTGTTTGGAGGGTTTTGAAGATGGTGACAAATGGGTTGTGATTCGCTTCTGTTGATACATTTGCTCTGTTCTTTGGGTTTAATCAGTCATATCTATTTTGGCCTTATAAGTCACTTTGACTTATTTTTTCGTCCTTATTTGATTTTTTCTTCGCGTTAGTTAGTTTTGTGTCAAATTCTTAGAATTCTCAAAAAAAAATTTGAATAAAACTGAAAGTAAGTTAAAAAATTAGTCTTTTTTTAACTTGTTTTTACTTTTTTTATTCCTCTCAAGACAATCCAATAATACACTTCTGGGTTTAACAAAACTAAGGGGGGGTTCCACTTAAGGTGGTTTTTTGAAAAAATTGGTTTTTCACGGTTTTTTATGTGATATATTGTGAGAGAATGACCTGTCTCGGTTTTTGGAAAAAACAGTTTTTTGTTAGTGGACAAAAAAGTTGGTGACAAATGGGTTGTGATTCACTTCTGTTGATAAATTTCAGTTCTTTGGGTTTAATCAGTCATGTAGTATGAATTTGGGGGATTGGAGAGTATGACAATTCTGAACTAGATGCTTGTTGGTTCAGAAAGTTATGGTCATAGTATGAAAGGATTCAAAAGACAGTGAAATATAGGTCTTTTCAGTTATAGCCCTGATTTTCTGTGTTTTTCTTTTTCATGCATAATTTTAATTTCTCAATTCTCATTTTCACAGCTCCTCCTGTTATCTCTAGCAAACATCAATTTTTTTTTCCTTCTTCTATTCAATCGCTAGGGTACATTATATGAGTTACTGGTGTTCTATCATCTTCCTTTGTTCCCATTCTTGTTTCCATTTGCCTTTGGGTTTTAGTGGAAGTGCAAATTTTTATCTCTGATTCTATCCCTGTCATTGTTCCTTGGGATTCTAGATCCCTTTGTTGCCGCAAGTAAATGCTTTAAGTACGCTTATGGGTTTTTCTCATAACAATCGACTCTAACCTTTAGTCCGAAAATGTTTTGTGGCCTTTGCAGTTACGACGACCAGCGAGGCTATAAAGGCATTAAAGATGTTGCGGGAAAATAGAAACAGATTTGACCTGGTTATAAGTGATGTACATATGCCAGATATTGATGGTTTCAAGCTCTTGGAGCTTGTTGGTCTCGAAATGGACCTTCCTGTTATTAGTAAGTAGGAAATCCCTTGCATTATATTTCATTTAGCATATGGTATGTGTGATTTTTTGCTTTGTCACGTTGATATATTGTTGGTTCTATTAAGTCGCCATTGGCCCCAAAAGCTCCAGAAATGGGCCCAACAATGTCAAGCTATTGGACACCCTACCTCACATGTGGCCCATTTTTAACATGGAGATACAAACATGCACTTGTGAGGGGAAGTAGAATACAAGTGGGGAACTAATGGAAGCAGAGAGACCTAAATCCGAGAACTTTGATAAACCAAAGTTGTTATACAATGTTAGATCATCGCTTGTCCTAAAAGCTTAAGGTATTAGGAAATGGACCCAGCAATACATATCACAAGCTATCAAGCAAGTAAAGCATGTAACTAATTAGCAATAGTCTCCCAAATAAAATGCTTAGACTTTTTTTTTTAAACTTTGTTTGAGGTTCCAGTGTTGTCGGCATATGGTGATACGCCACTTGTGATGAAGGGGATTACACACGGCGCTTGTGACTATTTGGTGAAACCTGTTCGAATTGAGGTGCTCAAGAACATCTGGCAACATGTAGTAAGGAGGAATAAGTTTGAGTCCAAATCCTCCTGCCTAGACAAGGATCACCAAGAGAATAGAGGTGGTGGAAAAGGGGATTCACCAACTGATAATGCAAAGGGGAAGCTCCATAGAAAGAGAAAGGACGACGAAGAATATGAAGAGAATGAGGACCCTACAACCCAAAAGAAGCCTAGGGTTGTTTGGGCCGGGGAGCTTCAGATGAAGTTTGTTGCAGCAGTTCAGAAATTGGAGCAATTGGGGGAAAGTGAGTCCTCTAGAACAATGATGGTGGTTATATTTTTATGCAACCTTTGTTACTGATGCCTTTATTTCCCCTTTCTGATGCAGAAGTTATTGCTAAAAGGATCCTTGACTTGATGAATGTCAAAGGAATTACCAGGGAAAATGTGGCGAGCCATCTCCAGGCACAAACCTTTTCTTTTCCCTCTCTTCTAGTGTTTCCTTTAACTTGTTTTCTCGTCAATGTGTAAAATCCAAATTTAGGAATTCTTTGGCCTGATGAGTAATGAGTAATATGGAATCTAGAATGGACCTGGTAAATTTGGTGAATGTTGGAAGCCAATCGCCAGTGTGCAATTAACTGAGCAGAGATCATGAAACAATTTGCGAAAACATAGAATATGGTGCAGCAGTTGGTTGCTTACCAGTTTGGTTACCTGCGTGTGTTTATAATTATCCTTGCTTAGATTATATTTATATAATGGATGCAGAAATACAGGATTATGCTTCAAAGGATCCAATCCATGGAAGATCAGCCAACAAACACTTTTGTTGAATTAGGGGGAAAAGATTTTTCCTCAATGCCGATGACTTCAGTCCATGGACTTGGAGATTTTCGAACATCTTCCGGAAGTGAGATGATTTCAAACTCTGGCCTATCAATATCTCAAACAGGTGGGATACTTGGTAGCGTGAATAGCCCTGCTAGGATTAGCCTCCATAACCTTTCTTCTTCTGCCCTAATCCAACATAATCATGCCCAGAACTTGAGTGATCCCATTTCTAACCTTGGGAAGCCCTATTCAGTTATTTCCCAAGCAAACCATAAGGACGGATTATTTCAAAGGAACCCAGCGCTGTTGAAGATTGACCAATTCCGCCAAAGTAAGTGCATTTCTGGCATTCTCGAGTTCAATTCTGCTGGCGTTCCATCAACTTTTTCGGGTAATATAGTTCCAGTCAGTGGCTTGAGCCACTCTCTAACTTGTGGCTCAAGGAACCCTCTCTTTGTACAGGGAATTCCACAACAAACACAATATGGGGGACTATTTGGTAATCAGTCCACTTTCAAGGTGACCTCTTTGAACTCAGAACCTTTAAATGCTGGAATCAGCGGTCCTACTTTTCTGGATAGCGGGAAATGCAGTCAGAACTGGCGGAATACCATTCAACTATCAAAGTTTTCACCTAATCCTTTGTCATCGAGCGAACAAGTGAAAATTGATGTGCCGCCCCCTCATAGCATGAGAAATGCTAATTCTGCAAGTGGCCTTGAGATTCAAAGAAACCCAGTTGATTTTTCTCAAGATTCAGATTTAGCAATAGACCAGTGGTTGGGAGAACATCAACAGGATACCCAACACCCAAATCATATTATGGTTCCTTCCAACGCTGTTATGGACCCATTAAGCCAGGTTTTGGATCAAAACCATGGAGTTTGCAATAGAAAGAGTGATGCGTCCTTGGTCAGCCAATCGAGCAGCAGCTTTTCAGATATCCTGCTGCTTAGTGATATTCAGAAATCAGCTATGGATTCACAAATGAGGTCAAGTGAAGACTATCGTTCGGAGCAAACGAAATTACAGGGAAGCTTTGCTCATGAGTGTTATGATGACTCTTTGGATGATCTAATGGATGCAATTATCAAGCCGGTATGATTATGTTTCTAGCTTTTACCCTGTGGTTTTCGGATTGTATTACTCATGTTAGATTCACTTAGCCAAGCAACATAGGATTCGTATACCTTCTGCCCAGATATAAGGTTACCATAATAATAGTGTTTCGTTTCCATACTTAAAGGGGTCTCCTTTCGAGATGAACTAGGGGGGTGAAAAAATCCCCCAGAAATTGGAAAATGCCTTTTCGCAGTTGTACTTAATGTAGAAACGTAATAGTTGCCGTTGACGTGTGCACAAATTCTTTATGGGCCGTCTGAAAGATTTACAAACTTAAAATTCTTTCTTTGATTATCCGTAACAAGGAGTCGGCCTTTTGCTATAGCTTTCTCCTTCTCCGTTTCAAATGTAAGCTATGTGATGGGTTTTTTTTTTCCTTATTCTTTTCAGAGGAGCTGCAATCATATAATGTTCCTTTCTGGAGAGAAAAATCCGCCATCTCTTATAGTATATTGTATTTGCTTTACAGGTCCAAGGTGGAAGTGGGATAGTGGATGGAGAATTTGAATTTGATGCTTCCTCCTTCAAATCATGTTTATGAGATTTGTATCTGTTGATTCTTAGAGAAAAGCCAGAGCCACAACAGTACAAGTCTACCCATGAGGAGTTTCTCATCGTCTAGTGAAAAAGAATTCTTTGCTTTTGCATTTTTATCTTTTGATTTTTGTGTAGACTTTACAATTTTAATCCCTTGGCCCAAAGTTATATTTCATGTTTGCAATTGCCAATGCCACGCTTGCTGCTGTTTTTTTTTTTTATCATCTTAACTCTCTCATTTTGTCCTGGATCCTGTATTCCTATTGACAGAAAAATGATTAAAACATAACACATCCTCAATCACAGAAAGTATTATCTCCAGAAGCGAAAATGACTTGAATTGTGAACCGAAATGATTTGCAAGTGATACAGCTGACAATGGAGATCTATTGATATAAGGTGCCATTTCAGGCCAAATAGAAGTTATACAAGAGAGACAGATGAGCGCGCGCGCAAAAAGATCATGAATCTGCTATAACAAGATAACGAACATAGAGCCAATTTGCTTGCTTCTAATTTGCTCATACAAGTGTATATAACAGAACCAACAATTCTGATTGTTAAAAGTTTTATTCCCCTTCCCAACCCAGTTGACGGGCTCTTCGCTCCCACAAGGAAGTAATTTTCTTTTCCTTGATCCACAAGGCCTCAGACCGCTCTCTTGCCTGCTCACATGTCTCAGTGGCAGTGTTGCATTTTTCAGCCTCTTTCTGGTACAGAGAAGCAATCCTTCTGGCTTCTGCAAATGTAATGTTGATATGGTGGTTATGTTCTTTGCTAACAGTCTCCCTCAGCTTCATCTCCTCCGACAAAAGGTCGACAAACTGCTTTCCCATCTCCTCTTTGAGATCCGGATCATCTCCTCCACAATCTGTTTCCATCAAAGACATCATTTACTTTTCAGTGATCATAATTTCAAAGAAGTTCAAGTCTTCATGATCACAATACAATATCCCCATAAATGGAGCATTGAAAAAGATCAAACAGAAAGAAAACCAAATCCGCCATGTGTTTTATGCAAGAGCTCATAGAGAGCACCATATGTGAAAGCCGTCGTTCAGGTGAAATGGAGCCTCTGTAGGCTGAGGAAAATAGCACCAATGAATTATCCAATTAATTTAACACTCAGCATCAAATTTCTATTCACAAGCAAGGTGATTTTCCAAATTCATATTATTTGCTCTTTTCTTGGATAGCATTTCAGATATCTTCATACTTTGTTGACTTCACATTACACCTTCTCCATGTCAATTGCGTAACTCTTTACTCATCACCAACAAAGTAAAGGCCATTAGTAGGGTAACTCTACAGCCACCCTGCCCCTTAACAGTCACTATTCACATGAAAAAACCACAGAGCCTCATCTTTTGGGACCTTCCCTTGATCTTTTATAATAATAATAATAATAATAATAAATAAAAAAAAAAACTCTAATTTCCAACCCACCACCTGTTGGAATTATCACTGTTACAGACGACGACCAAAACATTCGGCCAGTTTTCACAGAGAAAAAAATGGGTCATCACACAATTACCAACATACAAAAATTCCACCAATTAACAGCTACTCTAACAATGACACGTACAGAAATGGTTTTTGACACTCAAAGGTCATACTTGCATATTCTAGTATCTTTCAAGTCTCAAGAGAAAACAAGTTGAAGATATTCTACAGAAACATGCACAGCTCCTACGGTGTAATCAAAATTTAAATCCACCAGATATAAATTTGCAATAATGAAGTTCCATCCACGCTCATAATATCAAAGGAACAAAGGAGTATAATAATATTTTGAACGTCACAAGGATGGAAGAAAAGTTTCAAGTAATACAGTTTTCACTTCTTTTTAATAACACTCATAAAAAATTCAAAAATGGATATATATAGACGATCTTAACAAATTTGAGGAATAACAAGTGAAATAATCATCAAGAACTTTTCAGGGGACAAAGTCAAACCTGTAACAGAAAGATTGGCCAACCCTGCAAAAAAGAAACCATAAATCATTAACATTGCTAATACGATTGCATGCTACTGAGTGGAAAAAGAACTTATGATAACAATTAACACAAAGAAAATAACGTAACTAATGATTCTTTTCCACTCCACAAAACTTCCAGGAGAGATTGGCCATTGACAGGTAAATTTAATGCATAAGCATCTTTGAAGGTGAAGAAACAACCGCACAAGCTTCTAAGGGATACGCACCCACGAAAACTGGGATTGCAGAACCACAGGTCATGTTTATTTCAGTCATAAAAACTTTAGAACTTAATACATTAACAATCAGAAAACAAATTTATGGAAACATATCGCAGCAAGCATAAAAGAACTCCACCTTATTGTACCGCTTGCATAAAAGATAAAGCAGACATCTTCTTTATTAGTACGTACAATTGTTATGTAGAATTATAAAGGGGACTCTTAAACAAACACGCATAACCTTATAACCAGGATGAAAATGAAGATATCCTGAACTTGGGAAAATTTGTCCTAGATTTTTCGGCATAAAAAATCTTTCAAACCTCGGAGCGAGCAAGTTAAAAAAGTATCTTTAAGAGAGAGAGAGATCTCCAAAATAAGTACGAGAAGCATTACATAGTTAGGAGGGAACCCTTTCAGAGCACGAGCATTGCGAAAACCACATCAATTCTACCTGAAATCCCCTTTACTGCATAGAACTAATCAATTGGAGTACTTGCCCAGCTTAAAGGAATGACAAGCTCATTTCTCCCTCATCCTGAATAAGAATCTAAAAAGAAAAACCTTCCATTGTGAAAACCGCAACTTGTTGAATCCAAAAGAAGTTATTTTGGTTGGACAACTTTAAATTAGCACTTAATTTACTGATCATTTCAAAACTTCATAGCTCGTAAATAAAATCACCGATGAGCCAATTCAAGCTTTTCTGTTGCCATCAAACTGAACTCACATTGAGTGTCTTAATTCTAAATAAGGTAATCTTGTGTATTAATACATGACCAAATCCAGATTTCCATCGAAAGTAAGAAAAAACGTATGCTTTCTAGTTTTACAGGAGTTTAAGTGAAACAAGAGATGAGATATGCGATCATCTTATTTAGAACATCAAACTGGATACAACCAATACCCAAAGGTGCAACTTTATTTTTCCCTAATCATACCCAAAGGTGTAACTGGGGACGGCACTTTTCTAACACATTCAATCGGTTAATAATATAAGATCAGATCACAGATCGCGTAGTAAAACCCCCAAAATACATAGCAAAACAAGATAGATAAACCGCAATAACGAAACACCACAAAGCATATTTCAATATACTCTTTGTTAGATGTTCAAGTGTAAATTCAGGAAAAAAGAGATCATTATCCACAGACAAATGGATCAGAATTACAGAAAATTCGAATTGGGTTCCCTTGTGTGATAAGAAAGGGTAAGGAGCCAATCAAGAAACATCATTTTTGTACTTCCTCTCCATTTCTCACCAAAGTACTCAATCCAAATGAGTGATTTAGCAAGAAGCTCTAATTCTTTCTTTTCTTTTCTCATCAAGAACACTATGAATCTAGAAATGTGAACTGGGTACCGTTCAATTTTGCGAAAAACATGAATCAACAACAACAAATACATGTACACAGAAACCCTTATATGTAGGTATATATATCGATGTAAAAGCAAAAGATGTTGGTACCTGGGGCAATCTTGAGAAGGGAGAGAGGAGGAGGGCAATCACAAACACAAGGACTGCAAGCACTTGAAGCGCCCCCCAATTTAAGCCCTTTCTTGAACTTCCAATAGAGAGCTGGGCCAGAGACGCACAGAGCCGATACCACTGCGAAAACTACCAAACAACACCTCAAACAAGCCCCAGATCGCCTTGACATCTCTCTCCTCTCTCCTCTCTCTCTCTCCTCTCTCTCTCTCTCTCTCTCTGTGGGTTCCTCTGTAGTACAAGATCTAGTGCACTGTGATGGGTTCACACTTCACAGGTTTTACGTCTATGGTGGAAGTAGGTGGGTTAATGGGTTCACATTTATGAGCCGTAAATCAGAAATGTTTTTATCGAACAAAGCTGGTACCAGTTTCGTAGTAAAACAGAACAAAATTGGCAATAGTTCTGTAATAAACGAGCAAAAGCAAGTGGTTCATCAAGTTTGGTTATATGAGTTATAACCCAAGCCAATGTCAAATTAGCTTTCCGGTTTCGAGTAGCTTGAATTTTTTATACCACTTCATAAGTTAAACAGGCTTGAATTTTTTTATGACTTATTCGAGCTTGGTTTGAAACTTTTACAAACTACGAAAAATTATTTAGGTTAATGTATCTTTATAACAAATTGATTTTAAACAAACTTTTAACACGAGCGAACTCGAGTACCATTAGAATAGATTGGAGTTTTTCGCCTATGACCTTTTTCCAAGTTACAATTTAACTGTCATCTTTTTTGGATCTAAGCAAGGATTTTTAATTGCATTGCTGAAAACATACTCATCTAATTAGAATTTCAATAGAAATTATTCTTGTTTGAGAGATTTTTCCTCATAATACAGATGATCCTTTTTTCCTCAGTGGAATGTTAGTTTTTATACTATTCATTATGTCGCCATGAGATATTTTATTTTATTAGCCCAAAAAAACCATCACCTTATATTATAAGTTGACTACTTTTCAAAGTTACATGTACGAGTCCAATTTTTTTTATGATTTGTAAGAATTGTAGTAATATAATTATTTTGCTATTATTTTTGTGTATATGTCTGAAGATTAGACTAATTAATAATTGAGCCGGTGTCAACATAATTAAAATTTAGTCAAATGACAGTGATGCAACTCGTGCATGTCTCAGCCTATTCCAATTTTTAACTCTCCATTATTTTAATCATAATATTTTAGTAGCAAAGTACAATTAGGCACGGAAACGGGCACATGCACAACTTTGGTGGAGTACACGTTTACAGGTAGAAAAAATGGAAAGTCTGTTCCAACACATACCCAAGATCTTGTAAGTATATGTTTTATGTTTCCTCAAAAAATTAATTTCTATTATTATCCTTTGATTTTCACTATTTGCAATTATTTGTAAACATTTATGAGAATTAGAAGTGGAAAATATGGACCAGCCTAACAATTTTGCGTAACTGGCCGCTTTTGGATCTTAACGATAAAAGAAAGCGCGTGGTAAGTAAAAGAAGGAGTGTTGTAAGACACCTGGTCCGCCTTCCTTAACATTTTTTTCTTTGAATTTTGAAAGAATTACTAGGGACGTCCCAAAATTGAATAAAAGACTAAACAAAATGAGACAGAGGGAGTACACTCAATTTGATTTTGCACAGGGATATTGAGTAGTTCACAACAAACTTTTGCCATTTTGACCCTAAAAAAAATTGTAAATTATTCTAATTTGCTTCAAATTTAGAGAAATCTCAAGCAGTTACTTCATTTCGAGAGTTAATAGCACATCGCTTCTTGATACTTTTATGGTTTCAAAATATTGGAGTACATGTATTTGGGACCAATTATAAAAGCCAATTTACAATTATTGGAATATATCTACATTATAATTAGGTTTTTAAAATTTGTTATTTCTTTGAATTAACAAATACAAAAGATAACTTAAAATTATGGCTCCACCCCCGCTTGTTGCACTACTTTTCCTTTGAAATGAACATGAAAAGCAATCTTTAGCACTACAAAGAACAACAGAAGCAAAGCAAATTTACACATCTTGGCTTGTAATCAATTAAAAAGATCGTTTATTATTCTTGTTTAATATCCCTATAGTACTCATCAATCCATTTCTGAATTATCTCCACTTCTTGCCTCCTCTGCTGAACCAGCCACTCCGGATCATCTTTTGTTGCAGATCGGAAATCCACATGGTGAGCCCCTAA
This sequence comes from Vaccinium vitis-idaea, assembly GCA_963854785.1. Taxonomy (NCBI): domain Eukaryota; kingdom Viridiplantae; phylum Streptophyta; class Magnoliopsida; order Ericales; family Ericaceae; genus Vaccinium; species Vaccinium vitis-idaea. Next base: position 39,569,434 of record OY978220.1, read on the forward strand.
GTATTGAAAAATCAATGAAGGATAAAAAATGGTGTAAACGCGATTAGTAATCTTTCGACAAAAGAAGTGGGAAGGCCTAAAATGATGAACTCACCTTTCTCAGTCACGAGCGCTATAATCGTAGCTGATATGTTTTTCAGCACACTGAGTAATGAATTAATTGGACAATTAGGTTCATTATGGATGCAATAATACCAAATACAGGAACAAAATTCGCGCATGTAAATAGAGTTGAACTAACCTGCCTCTGCTCCAAGGGTCTTGCATTCCATTAGAAAATATGATGTTGCTTCCTGATCTCTTTAGCACTTGCTCAATTCTCTGCTTTTATACGAAAACATTGAGAAAAGAGATGAAGTTTGGTACTATAAAAACTACAAAATGGACTTTGAGTTGGTATGTTCCATCGTTGAAGCAACCACGAGGAGCATGATACAAAGGAGATGCAAAAACTCACAATGCCACCAAATTCAGTAGTGATCCAATGTGGGCGAGGCATAACACCATATTTTGTCCTGCAACTCTCTGTAAACTCCTTATAATCGTAGGAAGACGGAGGAAACATGCTTTCATTGGAACAAGTCATTGGCATTACCATCTCAGTACATGCCTGGAAAAACAAGTACCCAGAAGATGTTTTTGTTTTTTCGCATGTTGTGAACACAGCAATATGAAATTCTAAAGGAAATTTTTGCATAACATGTCATGCAAAAAAGGAACTCTTGATAACTTGTTTGGAATCGCGGTTTGATTGCCATGGCTCCATTGTTAGCATACTATAATGTCTTATTGGCATTCAATTAAAGTCTTGAATTAGCAGTCACTTGAAAACGGGGTTGACACCTGTGTGTTAGTGTATGTACTAATTTAACTATTTACCTGCCAGTCCCAACCATGGAGTCCATGAGCATCATGTTCATTTTCCAAGTTGAAACATTTTTCAGACTGTGTATAGTTATAATATAAGCTTGCAGCAGCAAAAGCTTTGCTAAGCTTGGTAGCTCCAGGTGAGAATCCATCGATGATCTCGCACATCTTCATTCAAAATAGAAAATTTGTTATTTGAAGTTACCAAAAACTAAATTTGGAATCCTGATAAAAAATTAAAAAAAAACCAATGAACTTGCAATAGACATGCCTCGTGCACGGGATAAGCAGGTAATGGCATCATGAAATTGGCTTCTGTTGGGTAATTCACCATAGCTGTATAAACAAAAGCTTCCCATAACCAGTTTCGAACCGAATACATTGACTGAAGGTTCCTGAAATTCGGAGAAATTGTCCATGTAAATCTAAAAGATTGAACGAAGGACTAATTAATAATTGAATGAAGAGTTGTGACTTGTGACCGTGTGTGTGGAAGCCATAAATCTCAGAAGTTCTTTATGCCGGGGAACATGCTTTTAACCTAATCACACTATTATAAGCACAAGAACTTTATTTGGTATATAAAGCTGTGAGAAATAATTTCTTTTCCTATAAAACTAAGAACTTGAAGCTAATGACCTCGGTATCTACAAACTGGTTTGACCCACCATTGCAACTCACAGCTTTTCCTCTTCTGAGGCTTTTCCTTTTGTTGAGTTGATTGATTACCAATGTCTAAACCTTTAAAGCCTTTTTTGACAAATTCCAAAAGATGGTCATCCATTTCTTCCCTTTTCTTAATCAATTTCCATTTCCTATTTTAACTCACTTGCAAGTTCTGAAGTTTCTGCTGAGTTCAGCCAACCCTTCTTTTTGAGCCGAAAGAGCTTCGAGTTCTTGCCAGCTCCCCTTTATCACCTCATAGCAATTCAAGCTTGCATCCTGCACATGACCATTAATTATCACCACAAGTTGGAGAGGAAGAGAAATATTCAGCCTTTTTTCAACACAGACCTTGTAATCCTTGGAAACACCATCATAGAAGCTGGACCATGGGGTTATATCATCAAATTGCAATATTGGGGCTGAAGAGGCTAAAGCTCCAATTGCTATGTGAGGGTATTTCAGTCTAAACCAGGCAGCCAGCACTGTATGTGAGAACATTGAATTCATAAGTACCAAACGAAGGCATTAACTGCTGTCCATAAATGCTCCCAGTACAAGAAAAATCTGTAAAATCCAAATTTGCCATTCACAAAACTTTTAAGGACACTATCAAAGATCCACCCAAATGTCAGACCAAACATCCCATAAATACCTAAAGGGAAAAAATATTTTAAGGGACTGTTTCTCAACTTACTTCCTCCATAAGACCCACCAAAGACAACAACAGGGGATGCCTCAGAAGAGTGGTTCTTCTTCAAGCTCCTAATCAAAACTGCAAAATCTGCCAATGCCTGCTGTGAGTTCAAGTACCCCAATTTCTCTGTAGATTTGTAGGAATCCTTCCCAAAAGGCATGGATTCTCCATAAAACCTATGCTGAAAAATCACTCATTCATACAAAATCCATTAGCAATCTCAGCAGCCTTCTTCAAAACCCACCAACAAAGATTGTTTTCAATACCCCATATACAGTAAATGTCTCAAAAACCCATCACAATCAGTTTACGTTGTGTTCGAGAGAAACGCAGATAGAGATTTTGAGCTTTATGTCTACTACTCCAATGAAGTCTAGGGGTGGTTTCTCATTTTTTCTATAAGTGCTAAAACTCCTAAAAGAGCTAAACACTAATTTCGAGACAAGTCATCTACTCACAATACATCAATTACTTTTAGCACTTTCAGAAACAATGAAAACCACTCTAACTTGAGTTCAATTACTCAAATTTTCGTGAATAACCAGATAAAAAAGCAACAAATATACTCAAAACCCATCAAAATTTGTGCAAATTGTGTAAGAAAAAGCAACAAAGAAGGTGAGTATGTGCATTTTGAGAGCAACCCAGATGGTGATTTTAGGTATGGGTCATACCTCAATGAAGACAAGAAGAGCATGGAATTTGGGGGCAATGTCAAGCATAAATCCAGTGTTGGACGCAAACCACTCAATATTGCCTTCATTGCCGGTGTAGACAAAGATTGGTCTCCCCTGGCGCCAGTAGTGGTTGTTGATGAGGTACTTCTGGTAAAATATTTTGTAGCTCTGGGGTTGGAAAGTGAAATGGTCTAGGAGCTGAGGAAAGTAATAAGTCTTGAATGGAATCTCTGGCTTTATTGAGGGCTTATCTTGTTTCTGCAGTGAAGATTGGTATGTTGTTATTCTGGGAAAGAATGTTGGGGTTGATTGTGCTGGTGATAGTGTTAAAGATATGGTGAGGAGAAGTAGGATGAGGAAGGGAGAAGATGGAACCATACTCTCTCTCTCTCTGTGTTTGTGTGTGATGAGCGAGGAGTGAAGTTGCAGATACTGTTCTGTGAAAATAGTAGTAAATAGAAGTTGTTAAGTTCTGTTGTTTTGTGGATACCATTTTTTTTATGTTGGCTTTTTGTTGAGTTTGTGCAAAAAGTTCTTTGGCATGGATGAGACTGAATCCGTGAGCTTTTGCCATCAGAGTCAGACTAAGCATGGACCTGCTACGCTCTTGTCTTCATCCACCTACAGGTAAATGCCAAATGTGTTTTGCTCGTGGGTTGTCGATACCGAATGACAACTCTAGAAATTTTTAGAACGGCGTTTGTTTGTTTGTTTAGTCTACGACTCTATTGTAAATCATACCCATACGTAATCAATTCATTCATATAGTACCGAATCCAATAAATTGGACCATCTTATCTCTTTGTAATGCGAATCAAATTTGGTAGTGCAGCTACTCTTGTTCAATTAATTTGGTTTCTTTGCTTGAATTATTGAACTCTACTTTTGAACTTTTGGAATCATGCCGGTAAGCCAACCCAACGGCCAATTATACCTGGCCCTCCACAAGCAGAGAATCGTAATCGAAGGGCAAAAGTATTCTAGTGCTGCCAGATATCTGGCCCCAACCCCTCATAATGAGGGGTAAACAATATACTACACAGCATGATGTTGTGTACATTTAGCAGCAAAGAACTCACCCGGTTCCGAGGGTCTACACGAGTGACAATCTGTTTTGCAATTAAGTAAGTAATTATTAAGCGGTATCCAAGACCCTTATCCACTGTACATTTCGGTAGAATTCATGCATTTAGTATTACGGGTGTTGGACACTACGTGACAGTACCCACGAGCTTTGCTTTGTCCTTTTAGCTGCTCAAGAGAGAGCTGATTGCTTGATGCCAAATAGATACAGGACAAACAAAAAGAAAGACCATATTTACCTAAAAGGAAAAAAAAAAGTCCAGACTTTATATTTAAAAAACTTGTTCAAATACAATTGTGTCCGGAACTAATCAATGCATGTTCAAACGTGTGCGTCGAATGTACCGAATCTGTGCTCTGAATTTGTGTTCCTAGGTGTGCTCTTGTTTGTTTCTTTTTATATCCAGGGAAGGTAAAGCCTGAGCAACGGTTGGGCTTCTTGCGCTTGAAGGGTATACGACATATCACATATGGGTGCGTCTAGAAATGAGCTATGTCCCGGCCGCTCCACTTTTCTTTCCCAATTACCCACGCGCTCCAGGCTTTTGGAGAAAAGCTCCGTGCGCTCCAGATGGCGGAAAAGTCAAGCCTGGGTAAATGTCGTCAGTCTCCCCTCTCTCTCTCTCTCTACCCGCCCCACATAAATCCCAGGGTACCCTATAAAAATGTCTAAACCTAAAACCTAGGGTACCCTATGAAAGTGCCTAAAATCCTAGGGTACCGTATGAAAGTGCCTAAACCACTAAAAACCCTATAATAGTAAAGTGCACCCTAAAACTAAATCTCAGGGTACCCTATAAAAGAGCCTAAACAGTAGGGTACCTTATGAAAGTGCCTAAAATCCTAGAGTACCCTGTAAAAATGCCTAAACTACTAAAAACCATATGATAGGAAAGTGCACCCTAAGTGCCTAAGCCCCAAAAAAGAGTGATTAGCCTTAATGGAGTTAGTAGTAATTAAAAAGATTGATTGAAGTTAGTGGTAATAGGAGTATTTGTTTTTTGTACCGGCCCGTAATAAAACCTCTAGAGATACTAACGGGAGCTGGTGGAATTATGGTCCAAAAAGCCTGGACAGGCCGGTAAAAACCCCAATGGAGATTCCCAGATAAGAGTAGGCCCAATAGTCGTAATAGGCCTATCAGAAGAGGCTGAGCCCAATCCTCACATCCTCCTCTCTTTTTTTTTTTTTTTTTTTGGTGAACTAGAATAGAAAACCAAAAACTGGCTTTGTTCGGTTTGGGTTTTGAGGAAGGGTTTTGGGAATAATGAGTAGAGAGAGATAGAAAGAAAACTTTATTAGGGATCGTGCAGGGTGAGTCTTGAAAGTCAAACCGAACAAGGTGAGAGTCTCTCGTAAGAAACCCACGCCAAACCTGCTGCGAGGAGATCCTTCACTTCATTCGGAGGTTCATCATCAGCACCATATGATCTTCTTGGTTCACTGCCCTCTTAGCTAATCCTAACATCATATGTAGAATGAGTCGTATTTGGATAAAGTCCATTTTCAGATTTAATTATTTTAGGAGCAAGCTTACGTAAAGGATGTGTACGTAACAGTTTTATACAAACAAGTTTTTTTAGAGGCTCGCGCATGTTAAATGACTCCAAAAAATCTACAAACACAATTTTCGGAGGTGTTAGATACATAGACACTGTACTCATACTATCAATTCTCACTCTCACAAATTTTAGTAGTTTGAATTGTGATTCAAAGACGCTTTCATACTAGCGCTCACGCTCTTGCTCGCACTTGCACACGCAAATTATGTGATGTAGCAGGGGCATAGCCAAGATTTCATTTTATGAGTGGCTGGGATTTAAATGGGAAAACCCTTCGCTCATAATAAAATCGTAAAATTCAATTATTTCAATTGATGACCAAAATTAATCGAAATAAATTTGGTGTGTTTAAAATCCTTACAAGACTTTATAGGGAAAGAGAGTGAGAGAGAGAGTACAAATCAAATAAAAGTATAAATGAGAGTATTTTACTTATTAAATACATGTATCGAACGGTTCTAAAAACAGTTATATATGAAAGTGGATTTTGGAATTGTGTTTCTAGTATTGCTCTTTAATTTATTCCTAAACATCTCTTGTAGCCTTCTATGGAAGTCTGCAAGGGTGTTTGGAAGACAGGTTTTCACATTTTCAACTCCTTCATTTTACGATTTGGCCGTTTGACAGATAAAACCCATAACACATTCAGGCAAAACACATTCTCAAAATTTGACATAGATATGAGAAGTCAAAAGTAGGTTGGGGGAGATTTTTGACTTTTCATTTTCCACTTTTCTCATTATGATTAACAAAAAAACCTACAAAATTATATTCTACACACATCTCTCAAATACTACAAATGTTGCAAAATTTATTTTACATACATTTCTTTCAAACACTCTTACCATATTCAAAATACATTATGAGCATAATAAAAAAATAACAAATTAAAAATAAAAAGCTGAAAATGAAGCTCTCAAACACCCATATATTTTAGCCAAAACAACTCAATTTGATTCTTGAGTTTTTCTTTCATTTATTTTTCAGCCTAACGAACCAACAAAATTAATTCCTACACCAAATACATCTTCTGTACTGTTCATTCTATTCTTCTACTACAACCAAACAGAAGAAAAAGTTTAAAAATCCAACTTTAGTGTATTTTTCTTTTTTGTACTAGTTTGAAATTTTATTTTTTTTGGATGTCATTTCAACCCACAAATCAATTCAAATGACCCGAACACAGCAAAAATCTTGGTTTTGCAGTCATAATTATGTGGCCTTTCATGATCATTTTAATCTACTTTCAATATAAATTGCCCCCACCACTGTGACTTACAGTTTAATTTCAAGAACTTATTCTTTAAGGTTTTGCCTAAGAAATATACATATTCGTTCAACATCCGCCATTCTTTTTTTCTTTCATGGGGTTAGAAAGTTCATAATCAAAGGGAGCTCGACCTCTGTATAGACTATACGCCCTGTTTGGCAGGGGTATATAGGAGGGGGATATACATATCCAGCTTGAACATATGTTGTGTTTGTTTGCATTTCCCCACCCGGATATGATGTGGCTGGGATATGTATATCCCTCCACAGAGGGATTATTTATAGGCACCCCCCACCCTCTTTATATTATATCCGGCTCCCATTTACCCATTAATCCACGGCTCCACCACTGCCATACCTGACGCAGAGAGAGATGGGTGAGGCCAAAGTCAAACTCTTCCACTGCCACATGCCCCAGCAGCCCCATACCTCACCAATTGCCATTTTTCTTTTCTTTTTTTTGATTTATTTACTTGGGACAAATTAGGAATTTTACATTATCCAACCTCTTATATCCCTCTTCTACAACAACAAAATAAACACAATAACTTTTAATCTCCTCTTTTAAAATAATATCCCTCTAACCATATCCACCCCTATATCCCCCTCTTATTATATCCCACTTCTCCCCTCATATACATATCCCTTTAACAAACAGGGCGTAGAACTCCAAACTAAGGCCCGTTCCGCTAAAAAAAAAAACAGTTTTGTTTTAACTCAAAAATTATCTCATCCCACAAACAAAAACCCACTTAATTTTTTTGCATAACTAAAAGCTAAAAAAGCCACACAAAAAAAAAAAAACTAGTTAGTGGAACAAGTTAGTTTTTTTGCAAAACTAAACATACAAAAAACTAGTTTAATGGAACAAGTTAGTTTTTTGCAAAACTAAAAATCAAAAAACTATTTAGTGGAACAAGTTAGTTTTTTTGCAAAACTAAAACATCCAAAAAAAAACCCAAAAAACTATTTAGTAGAACAAGTTAGTTTTTTTGCAAAATTAAAACATTCAAAAAAACCAAAAAACTAAAAAAACCTAGTTAGTGAAACACCCCTGAATTATTATTTTTTTTAAAAACTGCCGACAAGAGTTGTCTCGAACGAATATCTAAGCCTTGTGTTGATCCATTCCCGCTACTACATGAATGAAAGGCCCTCATTCCTCCACGTCTAACTCAAAATCACAAATTGCACCTGTCACGATTTACAGTATCTGGGCCGTCGTCACCTTATCAACAAACGAAACCCCCGGAAAAATATATATATACACATTGATACATATCTCAAAATCCCTAATCTCAGTCTCTGCAAAATGGCCAAGAAAGAGATGGAAGTGGTGAAGGGTCTAGACATAGAGAGGTACATGGGTCGCTGGTACGAAATAGCCTCATTCCCATCATTCTTTCAACCCAAGAATGGAATCAACACAAGGGCTACGTACACATTGAAGGAAGATGGGACTGTGAACGTGCTGAATGAGACTTGGAGTGATGGGAAGAGAGGGTCTATTGAAGGGATAGCTTACAAGGCTGACCCTAACAGTGATGAGGCCAAACTCAAGGTCAAATTCTATGTTCCCCCTTTCCTACCCATCATCCCTGTTACTGGCGATTACTGGGTTTTGTATCTTGATTCTGATTATCAGTACGCTTTGATTGGCCAGCCCGCCAGGAAGTATCTTTGGGTATGTCTCTTTTTCTATACTTATTTACATATGTCTAATATAATACGCACTTCTTTATACTTGTGTTATTATTATATTTGCTCTTCTTTACATTATCATCTGCCCTGAAATCTGTGTGTTACTCTGTGTGAATATTTTAGGAAAATGCTAAACTTCGTTCATCTTTGTATTCATATTACCTACTGCCTAGTGGGCAGAAGTTAGCAAGACCCATATCTTTATAGCCATATGATCGTAGATCAAATTTTGTGTATTTTGGGATTCTCACACAATTGTGTTGGATTTGTTTTGATGGGATAGATTGGAGATGAAATTGGATTTAATAAACTTGTGATCTCATCAGGCGTTTGTAGGTGTCTTTGTATGGAGGGATTACGTAGTCTTGAGTGTATTCACAGAAATATGCCAAAGAATGCAATGCTTGGAAATGTGGTATTGGCTTTTGGATGATAAGATCACTCGGAGGTGTTCCACTAACAATAAACTGTTTTTCCCAAACACCGAGACAGGTCATTCTCTCACAATACATTACATAAAAAACCGTGAAAAGTTAGTTTTTTCAAAAAACCAACTTAGTGGAACACCCCTGACATTCTGTGAAGTTATATTTCCTTTATTAGTAAGCAAACGAGGTCTTATTTCGAATATTTTCATTATCTCTCTGTATTGTGGTTGAGGACGTGCATTAGGACTTAGGAGATTGGACTGAGCTCTTAACAAGGTTTTTCTTCTTGTATTCTGATTGGACTGAGCTCTTAACAAGGTTTTTCTCATTTTCTGTCATGGAAAATTAGGAAGAAAGAAGCTAAAGTTAGGGAAGTGAAAGAAAAGGAAAATAAAGTCAAAGATGTGGTATTTATGGGCGTTGTTTTCTCTTGTTTAAATTCGTGATATCCTTCACAATTTTGCTTACGGTCTTGTAGAGAGTTTCACTTGTTTGTCTATTGCTATTGTTATTGTTTCTTTTCATCGGCCTATTGCTAGTGTTGTTTAGTAATGTTGCACAACATGAATGGTTCAAATTTTCATACTTGATGGATCAGTGAATGGTTCCCGAGTTTCGATACAGAAAGAAACCATTGAGGAATTTGTCTAGTTATTATAGTATTGTCGAAAGTTAGGTATATTTTGGTTGCGTTTGGTTGTTGGAATGACGCAAGGAAGAAATGAAACGGCTGTTATCTTGGCCTCCATTGGAATTATCACTTGCCTAAATTGGTGAATGATGATTCAATTCGTATTTTTGGTCATTTATTTAGCGAACCAAATGCTGGACACTGTTTTTCAAGGGAATGAAATTCTATTTCCAATCTTCATTCTTGTGAACCGAACATTAGTTTGTATCTGTTTTTGTTACCCACTCTTTAATCTGAAACTCTCTTGTAAAATCTTGTGGTGGTTCTATTTCTTCTAGATATTATGCAGACAGAACCATCTTGATGAAGAGATCTACAATCAGCTTCTGCAGAAGGCCAAAGAAGAGGGTTATGATGTGAGCAAGCTTCACAAGACAACACAAACTGATCCCCCACCAGAGGGAGATGAAGGCCCCAAGGACACCAAGGGCATTTGGTGGTTCAAATCCATTCTAGGGAAATAGGCAGTGCCAAAACCCTAGTTGGTTCAAGATATTATATAATGAAGCATAAAAATAAGGGGCCAAAAACCCTAGTTGCAAATTCTAGACTGATGGTGTTTGTTCTTGTAAAGTAGTAGTCTGTGTCCAAGTTTTGAACAGTTTGTGTGTGAATGTGCATAGTTTTGGTTTCCTTTGGTTTGAAGTTTCTGGGATGTTTCCATGTGTTTGGTGGAATGGATTTGTTAGAATATGGGCACCATGAATGTCTTTCATTTGACCATGTGTCCCTTTTTCCTGTTGGCTTGTCTATGTCATGCCCATTGTTTTCTTGCACAATGGGCTCCCATTGTGTGATGTAACATGCTCATTGAAACCTACCTGGTCAAGGCTTTATCCATGTATTTTCTTTCCAACGAATGTAATTTCATTTCTGTGCGGTGTAAATTGTTTCAGTGAAGTAATTATTGTGCATATGGACTCAAATAAGACTGTTATTGGAGAAATTCGCCCCACCGCACCTAATAATAATTCTTTATCTTGGTGACCTATTGATTTTTTTTTTTCCTCGGCAAAGTCAGTAGTGTTTGAATTCCAGTTAAATACATGAGAATACACGGTGCCCACTACTAGGCTACCACTCAAACTGCACCTACCGATTCTACTTGATGTAGAGAAAATTCCAACGTCTCCTGAGGTTTTTGATATATACACTGCATCTTCAACCCTTCAATTTTTTTTTACACCGGCCTCTCTCGAATGGCAAAAGCTGTGCTCAATTAAATCCACTTCTTTAGCCTACCATTAAATTTGTTGAAACCTTGTTACTGGCCTTAAAATTTTGTTGTGTAATTTCAATTTTGCATTTCAGTTTCTCTGGGAAATCCTTACCAACGCATTAAGACTTTTTTTGGACTAAATTGGTTAAGAGAGTAAATTAAATTTTTCTTAAGGTCAGTAACGCGAAAGACTAACAGAATGGATGTAACTGAGCAAAATTATTCCTATTCAAGGGAGGCCGGTGTAATAAATTAAAAAGTGGGAAGATACAGTGCATTTGTCTTTGTCAAGAACCTCTGGAGAGTTGTGTAAATTACCCCAAAAGATTAGTATTTTGGTTCAGTGTAGCGTGCGATCTTACCCCATAGGTCTTTAAGGGTTTTCTAATTCTTTTGCATATAAAACACTAGTGTGGTGAATGGTACATCTCTGTCTGGGACTCTGGAGTATTGAAACCTCACAGCGTCTGCGTAGAGTAAATTCGAGTTTTCACTATGGTATTTTTGATATTTTCAGTATTTTTGCCGGTTAGAATGTGAGTGGTGAAAATACCGAAAATACCAAGAATACCATAATGAAATCTCAGCCTATATTAACACAAGATAGAATGCTAAATAAAAGTACATATCCCATACTGATATTGGAGTATCATTGGTTAGCTCATTCTAGTTATTGGTATTGATCTTCAAATCTGTACAGCGAGGTAAATGAATAGTAACACCAGCAGAATGCGAAACATAAATCTCATTAACGCTGAATATACACTAGTGCTACAATAAGCAAAAAGAGCAGCTCCGATATCAGGTAATCTCAACCTCTCACTTTCATTTGTCAATCTGAAAACCTTGGTACAAGATTAAATTCGACACAAATTCTTTCCAGGTAACAAATCAATCCAACGATACCACCAAACGACAGTCAGACTTTTATTTCGTGATCCCTAGTATTTTTACAACAGACGAGGTTAATGCCACCATGGGATAGCCTACACATACACCCCGCCGGATGCTCACAATATTGTACAGCATTGATTGGTTTTCTTCGCCTGTTTGTAGAACATCTGTTTATACAAAACCAGCAGCACAAAATCGTATCAGAAATGATGCAAATATCCATCAGCAAGCAAACAGAAGCATCTAGTACGAAGTCTATGACCCAAATGCCAAGTGAACACCAGGAGTGTCCCATTCGCATTATTGATTGTGTGTTGATATTTGCATACCTATAGCCTAGACCATTGTGGCAATCTATACTCTGGGTTTTTCAAATTTAGACGTGTGTGCAATTCACATAGACGCCATATCTTCCAAGTATTGAGTATTTTAGTGAAAACAGAAGCAATGGTGAGATAGTGAACACGTGCATTCTCAAGTACAAGCTGATCAGAACTCTTCTCAACTAAACTACCCTGCGTCAGCCCACGTGCAAGGACACTTTCGATGGTTTTATACAGTACCAGAGGTAGATCCACAAGTCAATTTAGAGAACAAAAAGGGCAAAGAATAAAGGTCCGAGTGAAAATATAACCGTTAATAAAATAATGGCCAAGTATCTGTCTAATATAAACTAAAACTTCAATACATCTCAAGCTAAAAACACATCTGTGCCCTCTCATTCAGCTATAACCGGACCCGAATCATGTGATAGTGAAATATGCTCCTTATATCGTCAAACTTACAATTACATTTTGTCACATACTATTTTTCAACATACCAGATTGTTTGATGTTATTTGATGTTAGATGGGTTCAGCAAATTTGAGCAACATATGTCTTGATCTCTATTTACAACACAGGGAAAACTCTTTAGGCCATCAAATAGCATCAAATAACATCAAACAGCATGAACAACCCATTAGCTCTTAAACATATGCATTTGTGATGTCATTGACAGTTATTAATTGAATAGAAAACGAGAAGGCATTAACAGGTATCAAGCTATCCAGGTAAAACTGTCCAACAATGAAGTTATCAGCATGCAAGTTCAAAATGAGAAAGAACTAGACAAAAGAAGGACCAGGACAGTGTAGAATCCTTAAGGTAATGCATTTAACTTGAGACTCACAAGCATAATTTTTGTTTCATCTAGTTCCCTCTGAATTCTAAACAAATTGTCAGCGTCAGCAGGATTCTGAAGAATTGAAAGAAAAATAATAGATAACCAGTTCATCGTCAGCATAAGGTGAATAAAAGAAACTGAAAGTCTTACACTGCAATTGGTGTTTGCCGCTTCTGCTTCTTCTTCTTCTTCTTCTTCTTCAGCATTATGAACTCTTATTGGGCAGTCCATAAGGAACTGAGGGATAGTTTTTGGTGAAAATTGAATAATTAATCCTTAGTTTCTGGAAAACCGCTGGTAATCAGTGAAATTTCCCTAGCTGTTTTGCCAGCAAGTGAAACACACACACACCCACACACACAAGGGCTGTTGATTTTGGGAAGAAATCATCGGCTCCGATCAGAGATCACCTTTGTTGAAGAGATGGGGAAACACCCTCAGAAATCTCCCATCCCTCTTTTGGAGCCTCATTCTTGAGCAGAACCCAAGATCTTCTCTAAATGTCTGTTATCATATTGCAACTCGTTTGTGTCTTCTTCCACCAAATTTTTTAGTACTTTAAATAGATATTCCAAAAAACAATGGGTTTCGGTCATAATTTTTTTATTTTTCCATGTCTCATCATGACAAACCTATGATCAACAAAAGTTTGACGCAAAGCGCAACGAGTCAGTTTCGTAAAACAACCCTAAATACGTTTTCCAACAAATACCAACATTGCTCAAGACACCAAAAACCAAACAGTTAAAGCCATTTTTCTGCCATTTTTCTCATTTTTATACACGGAAAACTAAAAAAATCACCAAAATTGCTACTGCCACACAAATCAAAACCTGTTGGGAACCCAAGGACGAAGAAAATCCACTGAAAAGAGCAGAGAGATGAAGAGAGAAGGCGAGGCTCAGATTCGCCTTTCTTCAGGCAAACGTGACCCCCTCGTCATGGCTGCAAGAACAGGACCCATGAGAGACTCACTGAGTTACCCCGCCACAACACGAGTAGTCCTCAAGTGCCTGACTTCGAAAACATCATCACAGCCTCGTTCAAATTGTTCCACAGGGAGAAAGAGAGAAGGGCTTCTCACAGCCACTGCAATATATATGTGTATGTATACGCAGAAAGGCTGTTGACTGATTGAACAAATCATCGGCTCCAATACAATCGATCTAGGAAGAAAGAGATCGTCTTGTACAGAGAGGGCAACCATCCCTGGAAACTTTTCCATCTCTCTGATCAAGCCTCATACGTAATGAGATTTTTTGCCCCAAAGCTTCCCTCGAGTCCATATTTATATTGCCAAGACTGACTTAGTGCACTTAACGAGAGAGGTCATCGCTTCACATGCATCAACCCAATCTTATCCAATAGGGAAAATTTCAAAAAAAACCCCAAACTTTGACCTCAATGTCTCATAGACTCCTGAACTTCAATAAGCCAATTGGGGCCAATGGCAGCCATTTTCAGAGAAGTCTTTCAGAAAATTCTATTCACACGCCCCCCTCTTTTACTCAATACCCATGCCATGCTAAAAGTTTCTCAATTTCTATTAGTCATGCATCTTTTTCAGAGAAAGAGAAATTTTTTAGCATGACTAAGCAAAGGTCGCGAGTTCGATCCCAAAGCTCCACCACCAGAACACCCCCACATTTTGCTTGTAAATCTCTGTAACAATAATACCAAAATACTCCCTCTTTCTCTTTTTACATTTTGCCATGTTTTGCTCCGTAAATCCGACCTCTTTAAGATATATCATTATCCTTCCACATCAACTTTTACCTACACTTTACATCTTTCACATAAATTTTTACTTCCACTCCTACCTATTAGGAGTAACTCCTTACACTAACTTTTCAAAATGGCAAAATAATAATTGTAAAAACTTTTAGCCGCTAACATTTTCAAGACACGCAATTAATTATTAAGGGACAACCCAAAATAAAACAATTGACTATACAAAGAGAGGGACGGAGGGGTACAAAATGCGGAGCAATAGGAGAGAGCCTTGATCACAGCCTTAGGCCTCGCTGCCTTTGGCAACCTTCTACTTATGAGAAGGAACAACATGCCAAGCCCCATCCTTGAAAGTTTTTCACTTTGAAGAATCACATAAATATTGAAATCCACACAAATACGATAAAGAAATATCACATATGTATTGTAAATGCACGCATTTATATAAAAATAAAAACATGCACAGATCCATATATGATATATACTCACGTAGAAAATTGGAGGTAAAGAGTTAGGCTCAGATCTGTTTATGATCGGACCGAGAATCCGACACCGCCGTGGCTGCGACAACAGTTGCCCATGAGAGCATGATACAAAAACCATCCTGCAGACCCTCTGTGTGCCCCGCCAAGAAACGGGTCGGATCCTAATCTCAAAATCATACGTGCTCCATAACTGATCCTCACAGCCTTGCAGGTGTCACGGCAAAACCCCGACGGGGTAGGCCCAGCGATCCATGCCTCATAATTGGGTTTTGCTGCTTCTTCTTCTCCTTCACTCTTATAGGGCAGTCCATACGGAACTGCCCAAAAAGATGAAATTTGGAACGGAGGGAGTAGAAGTTTTTGGTGAATACTCATAATCAATCTCTCTGTCTCTGTTCTGAAACCTCAGGGGTAATCAGTGAAATTTTCCCAAGCAGTTTTACCAGCAAGTGATACACACACACACTCACACAGATAAGGGCTGTTGATTTGGGCAAGAAATCATCGGCTCTGATGATCAGGGATCATCTTGTTGAAGAGAGGGGCAACCACCCTTAAGAAACACCCTATCCCTCTTTTGGAGCCTCGTTCTTGAGCACAACCCAAGATTCTTCCCCAAATTAACGTGGAGTCCTGTTGACACCATATTTTGCCCTACAACTTGCATGGCAAGTGCATCAATTACAAGCGCCATACAGTTTTATTCCCAGCATCAAAATAAGAAGTTCAATTGTTCCCGCGCCCCAATCGGACTCCGTTTTAAACATCAGTCGAGAGCATCACAGACCCGTGGAGCACTGATATTCATTATTCAAGCAAATGTCATGGAGCATTTACTATGCCAAAATCGAGCCTCACCTGGATTAACATTCAATTATCATTACACTTCTCACATCAATTTTTAGCTTTATACCTCCCACATCAACTTTTACGTCCACTTACCAAAATTATACACCACTTCCACCCCTCAGCTCTTTAATAATAACTGTACAAACTTTTCCTCGCTAACTTTTCAAAACACGCAAGTGGTGGCTAGCTCATGCCGTAGAGTTCTTGGATGCCCACATTGCATCTCGGATCGAGTCATATTCCCCCTCCCCATGCATGTAATAGATTAGGAATGACGAATAAAAAAAAATTCAAAACACACTTAATAAAACGAGAACCAAAACAAAACCTGCATAAAACTTTCTAGCCAAAAAATCAACAAATGAAGTTCAAAGGAAAAAAAAAGAAGCTTTGGCAGACATCAGTATCCTGGGAGAAAAAATCCCCAATTACACTATCTCTAACCCAATTTAATATCCCCAAAAAAGCCCCAATTAGAGAATCTCCAACCCAATTCAAACATAAATAAGATCAAGAAATATCAAACATATATTGTAAACGCATGCATGTATATAAAAACGAGCATATAACGTAGAAAATTGAAGGGGCCAAAAGGGTTAGGCTCAGATCTGTTTATGATCGGACAAGAATCCGACACCGCCATGGCTGCAACAACAGTTGCCCATAAGAGCATAATCGAGAAAACCTCCTACAGACCTTCCATGTGCCCTGCCAATAAACGGGTCGGATCCTGATCTCTGAATCATACCTGCTCCGAAACTGATCCTCACAGCCTTGCAGGTGTCGCGGCAAAACCCCGAGGGGGTAGGCCCAGCGATCAATGCCTCATAATTGGGTTTTGCTGCTTCTTCTTCTTCTTCACTCTTATAGGGCAATCCATACGGAACTGCCCAAAAAGAAGAAATTTGGAACGGAAGGAGTAGAATTTTGTGGGTGAATACTGAATAATCAATCTCTCTGTCTCTGTTCTGAAACCTCAGGGGTAATCAGTGAAATTTTCCCAAGCTGTTTTGCCAGCAAGTGAAACACACACACACACACTCAATCACACAGATAAGGGCTGTTGATTTGGGGAAGAAATCATCGGCTCCGATGATCAAGAAATCATCTCGTTGAAGAGAGGGGCAACCACCCTTAAGAAACACCCTATCCCTCTTTTGGAGCCTCGTTCTGGAGCACAACCCTAGAATCTTCCTCAATGTCGCAATTTATATTTCCCCTGATTATTTGTTTTCTTCCTTGTTCCACCGATAGCCCTTGCATATTGCTAGATTACATTTTATAATCGTGCATTTTGGCTTTTGCACTCAAAAGATAATTGGTAACTGTGTCTAGGCACTCAATAAGATAAAAATTCATTCCTTCCGATCTACAAGCAAGTGGTTAGAGCAAAGCCAATGCAAATGCTAAAATAGCTATAGCTATTGCTATATTTTGGCACCAAAAAGTGGTTTTTGGTGCTAAAATAGCACCCAGTCTCCAATGCTTGGTTCTATTTTAGAACCAAACAGTTCCAAATTTAACCAACTTTCCCACCACCTCATTTTTAATTACGCTTTCGACCCCCAATTCAACTATGTACGTTATTTTCAACCCCGTTTTTTAACCCCTTTCCGAATTATTTTTTAATTACGTTTTTTTTTTTTTTTTTTTGTTCTCCACTGTTTCAACCACCATTCTACCCAGATATTTTCCCACCTAACTTTCTCATCTAACTTTCTAACCTAATTTTCACACCTAATTTTCTCACCTAACTTTTTCATCTAACATTCTATCCAAATTTTTCTATAAATACACAATTAAACTTCTATATTTACCACACCATTCTCATCTGCAATATATTTCCTATATTTCTTTTCCAAACAAATATCATGAGCAACTTAAGCAAAAGGATACTGAGGGGAGATTTCGACGGAGATTCCTCCGGTGAAGATGAAGTTACGATGCTGCAGATGGTAATGGCGAGCAGCTATCAACAAATGCAAATGCAGCATAACCAACAAAGTGGTTATGTTGGTTCTGTCAGTGGCCGGTCTTTCATCCGCCGTGATAGGGCTGCCGCCAACGAAAGAATCCATTCGGATTACTTTTCTGAAGATCCCCTTTTCAATGAAAAAATTTTCCGCCAACGTTTTCGGATGGCTAAACCCCTGTTTGAGAGGATCTTGACTCAACTCCAGCAACACGACGATTATTTCGTCCAAAAGTCCGACGCTGTTGGTGCTGCTGGTCTATCTGGTATCCAAAAGATGACTGCAGCATTGAGGATGCTTGCGTACGGGATGCCAGCTGATAGCGTTGATGAGTATGTCAAAATCGGAAAAAGTACTGCTGTAGAATCGCTCAAGAGATTCTGTAGAGGAGTTGTGGAGATCTTCGAACCAGAGTACCTGAGGGCTCCAAATGAAGCCGATATTGCAAGGCTCCTACGTGTGGGCGAGGATCGTGGATTCCCTGGGATGCTAGGCAGCTTGGACTGTATGCACTGGCAATGGGAGAAATGTCCAACTGCTTACCACGGTATGTACACTGGACACGTTGAAAAGCCCACAATTATACTTGAAGCTGTTGCCTCACATGATTTGTGGATTTGGCATGCTTTCTTTGGGATGCCTGGCTCATTTAACGATATCAACGTGCTTGATCAGTCTCCTCTCTTTGATCAACTTCGTTCCGGTCGTGCCCCTCCTGCCCAATTTGTCATCAATGGCCGGCATTACGACATGGCGTACTATCTTGCTGACGGTATCTACCCAAAATGGGCGACTATTGTTCAAACCATTAGAGAGCCCAGTGACAGAAAGAAGGCTCACTTTGCGAGAATGCAGGAGGCACGTCGCAAAGATGTTGAAAGGGCATTTGGCGTGCTACAAGCACGTTTTGCAATTGTGAAAGGGCCAGCCCGTTTTTGGGACCAGGAAGATCTATACTACATCATGAAAACATGTGTTATCTTGCATAACATGATAATTGAGTACCAACGTGGTGAAGAAGATGTTGAAGTTGCTGAACTACTTCGTGAGAGGCCACTTCGAGTCTCTCGAGAGCAAACATCCACATTCGCTGAGTTCCTCGCTAAAAACAGGAAGATACGATCTACTGAGACATATCACCAGCTTCGCAATGATCTTATTGAACACCTCTGGGCCCGTCAAGGAGAAGAAGCATGAGCTTAGATTAATTGTACTTTTAATGTTGTAAAACGTTTTCCGTGTTGTGGAAATTAGCTAAATAATTTAGTTTGAGTGTTGTAAAACGTTTCCCGTGTTGTGGAAATTAGCTAAATAATTTAGTTTGAGTGTTGTAAAACGTTTCCCGTGTTGTGGAAATTAGTTAAATAAAATGCATTTCATTAACCAATTTCAAAGCATTACATTAGTAGATTTAAAAAAACAACCAACAAGAGAGGGTACATTTAAAAAAAAAAACTACAATAATCAATAATCAGGTAGATCACTATAATAAGTTGTGGAAGTTGAGTTGGCCCATTTTGCCAAGATTGCAGCTTTGCGATGCTCATAATAAGCCTTCATTTGCGGGTCTTGTATGACAGACAAGTCCATCTGCATAATTCTTTCCTCCATCTCTCTATCTTTCCTCTCCGTCTCTTTCTCCTTCCTCGTCGTCTCCCTCTCCTCACATACTGTCTGCCTTTCTAGAGATGCAACTCTCCTTTCTTCCAATTCAATCCTCCTAGCTTGGTTATCTGTTACAGTTTTGTTGAGTGTCTCCAACAAATTAATATGTCTCGCGTTCTCAACTTCTTGAACCTTGCTCTTTGCTTTCTTTTCCTTTGCTAGCTTCTTTCCACCAGGCCTCTTCCTTGGCGAGGACACACTACCAGTACCTCCACTTGAAGGAGTGGTTTCTGCATCTAGAGACTCATAAGTGCTCGGAATTTGAGTTTCTTCAGGGGAAAAAGGGAATGACATCCCGTCTGGCATTTGAGGGGCTTCAGAAGTTTTTGCTTTCCTCCCACTCGGAGTGATATCCTGCCACTTAATAGCATGTTCTAAGATGGCCCAACAACCATCCATACCACTGAAATATTTTCCAGTATCTTCAAAGTACGATTGCTTTGCCATATCATACTGTAAATTGGATAAGAAGATTTTATTATTAAATAATAATAAGAAATA
This sequence comes from Vaccinium vitis-idaea, assembly GCA_963854785.1. Classification (NCBI taxonomy): domain Eukaryota; kingdom Viridiplantae; phylum Streptophyta; class Magnoliopsida; order Ericales; family Ericaceae; genus Vaccinium; species Vaccinium vitis-idaea. The sequence continues at coordinate 39,589,553 of OY978220.1, forward strand.
AGAAATAATAATAATAATAATAATAATAAAATAATAATAATAAGATTTTATTATTAAATAATAATAATTATTATTAGTACAAGATCAAAAGAAATAAGAAGATTTTATTTATTACCTCATTTTGATGTGTCATTCCACTTTGATGTAGAGCTTCAACACTTCTTAAACACCCACGAAATTTGTTGCAACACTTCTGGATTATTTGCCAACGAGATTTGATACTTGATTCAGATCGTTGATCGTCATTTGTTTTTCCATCATACTCTTGTAGCACCCGGTGCCAGAATTGACTTCGTGGCTGGGAGTTACCAATAATCGGGTCTTCAGTAATGCACAAATAAGCTCGACAAATTGCTTCGTCTTGCTCGGGAGTGAAAGATTTTCCTCTTGACGATGCCATAATGAGTGGAATAATTTTGGTACCAAAATTGGTGCAAATTGTTATAAGAATTTGGTGCACCTTGCATTCATATTTATAGTAGGTGGGACAAAAAAAACAGATTTTGGAACAAAAGAGCCGTTGAGTTGAAAAAAAAAAAAAAATAGATCCGTTGGTGCTAAATTAGCCGTTGATGTAGCCGTTTGGAACATTGATGGGCCATTGACTATAGTTGCAGTAGATAATTTCCCTCATGATAAGCCTTAACTTTACCCTTTCTTCTTCCAATTCACGATAGTCAGTTGTTCTCCATTCACCCACGAAATCCAAAAGGAGAACCTAGGGTCGGCCGGCCTTGCTGCCGATTCACCCACGATTCACCCACGAAACTCTCTCTCTCTCTCTCTCTCTCTCTCTCTCACACACACACACACAAACACTCCCTTTGGTAAGTTCCGATCGGACCTTGCTGTAGCCATCCTTGGTTATCTGTTACGATGAAATCCAACCTCCGATCGGCGTGTTTTTCTTTTTCCGGCGTGTTTTCTTTTCCGATGGTTGATGGCAATGATCAAACCACCACCGGTGTCTTTGTCTTCGTCAGTGATGTCAACAATTCCAGCATATTTAATTTTCCGGCAACTTTCCGATTATTTTCCGGCAATAATCTGGTAAGTTCCGATGTCTATTTCCCTCCTTTTTTCAGTTGGATGATGAGTTGTCAAGGATGGCTACAGCCATCTTTGGTTCTATATTTAGCACCAACTATCCATCTTTGCTATTTTCCATCTGGATTTGACACTGCACTGGATTGCTTGGTTCTAAAATTGGTTTCATATTATGACTATAGCACCATGGATAGCACTGCATTGGATTTGCTCTTATATCTGTCTTTTGGTGCAAAGGTCCAACATTATGTATTCAAGTTTTAGTATTTTATTTGAAGTTTTCTATCTTCATAAAAAAGAAAAAAAAAGCTTGTTAATTAAAGACTTCAACTTGTATATAATATTTCATTTTCTTAATCAAAATTTTCCAAATATTAAAGGACAGATATATAAGCACTTACTTTGTAGGCGGTAAAATAATCATCTAAAAAAACGAAAAGAGAAAGCTTGTTGAGAATCTATTACGTAAGATAGATCAGAAATGACGTGGAGATTTCCAATTCGGAAAAGATAGTAATTTTCGCACTCCACTTTGATAGTAATTTGCAGAGTACATAAAGATAGTGATTTTCGCACTCCACTTTGATAGTACTAGTGATTTTCAAGCGTTATTTTGTTCATATATGGGTGCAAGATGTCCAATAAAAATCATGATCACATGGAAATGGGAACTGAAAAAGTTTATTGTTTAGACCTTGTTCTTGAATGAATTTTATCTCAGGAAATCTAGTTTTGATAAAATTTAACATTCTTAACGGATTTTAGCAAAACTAGATTTTATGAACACTACATTTTATCTCACAAAATCATTTACAAAACACCTTTATCAACCCTAGATTTAATCTATTGGGAAAACAACGTCATTTTATCACATCTCTAAACAAAACTACATTTTATCAAAATTAGATTTTATTTCATAAAATCCATTCAAGAAGAAGGCCTTAACCTAATTAACGGGGCCGGTCTGGACCTCAGTGATGGAGAAGCCAAGTGCATGCATGATGGAAGCCAATGTCCCAACAATTTTGACTGAAAAAGACTCCCTGAGAACGCCATCTGAAATTGTCCCAGCCTTGTGATGGTTTTGGATAAGTAGTTAGTTTGGTAGGCGCGATTTTTAAGGTCAACAATTGATCACCACAAATTCTTGTACGTTCATTTAGGATAAATGTATTCTGATCAAAGGTATTCTCGATGGAGATAATCACCTGATCAACTTCTTCTATGCAATCTTCGAGATCAACCAAGAGACCGTCGAACAAACGATCCAGATTCTTGAAATAAGAGTCACCCAGAAATGCTCCACAAAATGATGGAAAAAATATCAAAATACGGCGCGAAGTGAGAAAAAAAGAAACTCTGTTCTATATTTTGAATCTATCTATAAGAGGAGATCCTATGAAAAATATAACTGATTCTTTCTACGCAAAGAGGAATTACTTCCTATTTGACCGGTAATGCTGCATCTAGATCGATTCCTAAAGGCTGGTAATACCGAATCAATCTACGATCTTTATCATTCGTTCCTTTGTTCTTCAAAGTTTTTTCTATCTTGATAAGCATTCTGTTACTCTTTTAACTTATCATCTAAAATATCATTAGATTAGTACGAAGTGATTAAAAATAAGACTATTAACGAATGAGAGTTATTTGATTTTTGGCCCCGCTCGCGTCTTATTATGGAGAGTTAAGAATACATTACATTGGAAGATCTTCAGTGGGTGTTTCATCTGGTGTTTTAGTTACTAATTTAGTAATTAACTAAGAAATAGACTTGTATTTTACGTACTCCAATGAGTGTCTTGTTAGTGTGCATGCCAGTCTCATTTGGTGTTAGCTTATGTGTGATAAGTTTGGCCCTCTATATCTAACTAAAAATAAGTGGGCTCCACTTGAGGTGTGTTTTGGCCTAAAAAGTTAGTTGGCTTATTTTTTCGTCTTTATTTGATTTTTTTTTCATTTTTTTTAGTTTTGCATAAACTTTTTGTGTATTATTAGTTCGTCTCGGCAAGAGGAATAAAAAAAGTAAAAAGTTTAGATCATAATTTTTTATGAATAAAGACAAAAATAAGACAAAGTCAGCTTTTTACACTTTTTTCGATCTTATTCAAAAAATTGAGAGAGACAATGATATAGAGGACAGCTTATTCCCGTGTGGAGTAATTTTTGTTAGGATTTTTATGTGCCAAATTATTCATGCAAAAAATCAGGATGATCGATATTAGTTAATGTTTGGTATGAGACCTTTCGAGATACATTATGCGCGCTATTGTTGAAATGGGATTCATCCCACGCTCCCATAATTGATTCAAACTCGTTCATTTGTTGCTTCTTCTCGAGATGATGGCTGTATAAAAATAAATCAAATTGATAAGACATCATTTATATCGTGATTGGAACCCGGATTTGTACGAGCCAACCATATTTCACGAGCTTCCCATTCTTTTCTTTTTTTTTCCCTTTTTTGGTAGGTTAAATGGACCACATATGTCTAGTTGTTTCTGCACTATATGCATCCCATGCGACATCCAACCACCACTTTGGTGCCTCTTCGTTGGCCTTGCAATATTATGCTTCAATTCTCTCTATTTTGTTCACCTAAGAATAATATATTATCATCAATTTTACAGCTCCAACAACATTTTCCGTGTTAAGAAAATTCATTAGAAAATTAGTCTGGTGAAATCCCAAACACTGTTAGTACTAAAATATGTTTTCACTTTATAGTTACTATATATACTCCATCTCTCCCAAATTTGTTGGTCCTGCGCGGATTTCAAAGAAATTTTGAATTGTTTATATATTTCAATCTATAAGATTTTTAAAAATTTTAAGAACTTTGTATAATAGAACTATATGATTGAAATCTATCAAATAATATATTATAGAATAAAATATATGAACAGTTTTAAAATTGCATTGAAATCCTTACAGAACCAACAATTTGAGATGTATAGGAGTACTAAGCATGCATGTACGGTATACAAATTGTTCTTTCTTCTTAAAAGGTATACGAGAAATTTAAAGAAAATCCGTGTTACAAATTAAGTAATTATACGTTTATTTCCTCTTTCATCACGTTGTATTCTTCTTTCTAACCTTTATATATATTCAAGTAATTTCCATTGTTTTTTCCTTTTTCATATAGTCTTTCCCCTCTAAAAAAAGACTATTAGCCGCCACTTAAATTAATGGATCCAAAATTAATTGCATATTGAAATCGAGAAAGTTGATGCTTTAAAACATGAGTTTTGAGTTTTTCATGCACTAAACTACTAATATAATGGGCCTCTATACCCGACGACCTTAAGTCGGTCTGTTTTAACAGTATGTTTCATTAGAGCTTGCTAGTACATGTGTTCGAGTCTAGATGTTGGTAGTTTTTGGTTCATACATGTATCGTGATATTCTTGTATTGTCTTGGGGTCTGTGATATTCTTCTATTGTCTTGGGGTCTTTAATTGAAATGGAATTACCTATTGTTCAAAAAGATAGTATATGTAATGGGCTTGGATACAAGACTATAGGGCCATAATCTAATCATACGGTCATTTCAGCCTAAGATAAAATGGGCCTTGCGATCAACTTATTTCATCTTCGGGTTGGGCCAACTCTAATGAGTAGTTTCTGGCCTAATTGGAGTTCAACTTTGGGGGCTGAGTACATGTAATTTTAGGATCTGAACAAATTTGAATCTTAATTAACTTCAACTTCATGAAAGCACAACAATAGAATTATTTTTTGAACATTAATGAAACTCGAATAACTTTTTGATAATTCAGGATTGCGGCACAACTTACGCGCACCTTGACTACAAGTATAAAACAATAAGGCATATTGAATACAAGTATAACGCCAGTAATTGTTTCAAAATGAATTGATAGTTCCTTTTTTTTCTTTCTCAATTGATACTTCAATTGGCATCAATTAATATGTTTTCTATTAAGAACAGAAAAATGAATGGTCTTGTTTTGTTTTTACAGGACCAGAAAGCAATGTTTCAGAAGATGTTCCAGATTGGCATTAAAGTTTCGACCATTAATTATTGGCGTAATTTTCAATTTTTCGTTTGTTTAATTTGAAGAAGCTAAATTGTTGAAATGGAGAATTTTTGAAGACTTAACCTGCTAAATAAACTACGATCCTCTCGGTTTAACCAAACTCCTGTTTTTTTCTCCAGTTACATATACACGCGGTTGTGAAGCAAAACAAAGACTACTTGAGCTCGACTCCTATTTGGGTCGTTGAAAATTCGTTCGAGTTTTGTTCGTTATCTGAACAAATCAAGCTGGAATGCATTATGAAGCACATTAATTTTCTAAAACTTTCCTTCATGGGATCATTCCGTGCACAATATAAGCTTCGGACTGAACCCTGTTGTGATTAGGATTTAGGACATGGCAGGCCTTTGCTATGATGCACAAATGAGCCAATCTCAAATTCATAAAAGCAGTCCAAACAATTACTGATCACACATAGGGTACAGACATGAACGAAATTTGATTATTTGGAAGTTTTGTAGCCTTTAAATTTTTTCAAGACTAAACATGTTTCGTTCAAATATTGATGTCTGATCAGTGTGACTTTATACTCTTGCATGACAAACCAAACAAAATGAACGGCTTCAATAAAATCTTTGAGCCTAGAGTAAGGCCCATTTGTGCATCATAATAGTGCCCCCACTTAATAAAGACCCAGTTTGGTTGAGTCCGGTCGTTCACGGCTGCCTGATTGAATTCAACTACCACAAGTTTTGTCTTATGGGGAGACTAGAAAGACCATCCTTCTCAATTTTCTTGATTTGTCCAATCAATGGTAATGTGCCATGAATTATTTGTTACGTTCAGTACAAAAATGTCGTCTTATCATAAACAAGACTTTTCTCCACAAGCAAAACTTTTCTAGAAAGACCATCCTTCTCGATTTTCTTGATATGTCCATCAATGGTAATGCGCCATGAAGTATTCTCCACGAGCAAGACTTTTCTCCAAATACAGGACAAAATGTCGTCTTCAGTTTTCTTCAAGTAAAGCAGTTTAAATGAACAAGTTATTCAAGCTCAACTTGCTAAATGGGTTAGATCGACTCTTATCATGAACAAGCGAAGGTCTAGCGCGTCTTTAAGTTTGTTAAGTTTTCAAGTCAAATTTGAACAACCATGTGTTAAACTCAAGAGGGTAATTCAACTTCCAGACTCAACTCATGATCGGTTCAATCAAATCTCGTTTGATTGGCCAGAGTGATGAACAGCCAAGGGTAAACAGATTTTCTAAGTGAAAATCCAATACTCGGCCCGGCAGGGAAAAATTATAGTAGGGCTTGGGTCCAGGCTGCATCCAACATTATATTCATCTGGGAATTTTAATCTTTAACTTTGAAAAAATTCTTACAAATGGTATACTCCCTCCATCCCATTTTAAGTGTCCACTATAAGATTACGTGCATTTTCAAAACCTACACAAATATATTTCTCTACAAAAAATTTTAAAATATTTTATTTTAAGCACTTTAATTTGGTTGAATTATACAGAAATATTTTTTTTTCCGTGCAAGAAAATACATGTTTCCCAAAAGAGACATTTAAAAAGAGACGGACGGAGTACTATTTGTAAGCTATAATATCAGAAGAAAATTTTAAGTTTCTGAACTTTTCCTTATAAGTTTATTCGGCGCCCAAAAATCAAGGTACTAAAATTTGGAGAAGAAACTCATGCAACAAACCACACTGGTCGGACATAGGGTAGAGACAATGGAACGCGATTACCTGGCCTTCAAATTTTTCCAGGAAAAACAAGTTTCATTCATGTTTATATCGATCATCAACGTGAGTTTATATGCTCACGAAATGAACCAAACAACATGAATGACATGAATAGTTTTTCAGGCCCAAAATAGGGTCCATTTGTGCGCAGTAGAACCCCCTACCCGAAAAAGGCCTAAGTCGACTCACGAAAACCTAATTCAATAATGTACTACTTGGATTGGGTTGAGCATGGCCGTTCACAGCTGTCCGGTTGAATCCGATTTCCACAACTTTTGTCTTAATTGCAATGGAAATATATTGCAAGAAGAATTATTTTCCACGTATCGGAGGAATCAAATTGATGGAAGTCCAAATCAGCTAGTCGTAACAAACAAGTTATTCAAGCTTGATTTGTTTGATGAGAAATGAGTGGTGGGATGTGTAAGTCAAGTCAATCTTTGAAAACAAATTTCCAGTTTTTCTTTTTTAACGGGAAAACCAATTCAAGTTGAAATACTAACAATACCATAACCCAAAGGCACTCACCAGTTTTCCTCTCTCTCTCTCTCTCTCTCTCTCTCTCTCTCTCTCTGTTTGTCTAAAAACAAAATGGAGAGTTTGATCATATGGCTCTTTCATTTTCTCCTCTTTTTCTTCCACTATCAATCTGCTTCTTCATCCCCTCTCTCTTCATTTCCTTCGGCAAATCATTCGTGTTCTCACGACGAGAGAGCTTCACTGCTCCAATTTAAACAGATGTTCACCATTAACAGTTCCGAAGCTTTTCTTTGTGAAGATTATTATCCATCATATGCAAAGACACTGTCTTGGAATGAGACTACGGATTGTTGCTCGTGGGACGGAGTTACGTGCAATGTGTCCACGGGTCACGTGACCGGGATCGACCTAAGTTGTAGCAAACTCTATGGCACCTTCCATCCCAATACCACTCTTTTCCAACTCTCTCACCTCCAACAACTCAATCTCGCCTTCAACCACTTCAACTTCTCCCCCATTTCACCCTCTTTCAGCCGCTTTACGAGCTTATCCCATCTCAACCTCTCCTATTCCTTTCTCTCAGGCTCAATCCCATCGGAAATCGCCCACCTATCCAGACTCGTTTCACTTGATCTCTCTTCTGATTATTATGTAGGACTAAGACTCGAACCTCACAATTTCAAAACACTGCTCATGAACCTGACCCAACTGGAAAACTTGATGCTCAACGAAGTAAACATATCTTCGGCTTTACCCGATTCCTTGCTGAATTTGTCTACTTTAGCAACCATCGGCCTTATGGAGACCAGATTGCTTGGGGACTTACCGTATCAAATTTTCCAACTTCCAAAGTTGCAAAATCTCGACTTGGGGTATAACTACAACATGACTGGTAATCTACTCAAAGTGAAGTGGGGCTGTAATAGTTCCCTAGAGAAGTTGGTTCTCTCTAGCACACTTATGTCTGGAAAACTACCCGATTCAATCGGCTATCTTCGGGTTTTAAATTACCTGGATCTCGGTTACAACCAATTCTCTGGGCCTCTTCCCGAGTCGCTTGGAAACCTCACGAGAATCACTCACCTAGATTTATCGGGAAACGGTTTCACTGGTCGTTCCCCTGGTCAGGTCCGTCTACTCTCTCAAGTCTTTGATGGGAAAATAAGAAATTACACACAAACACACTTATTCTTATTGCATAAAATTTTAAAAAAATTACAAATACTCTCACGGACATCTCTCGCAAACATCTCACACTTTTACTCTCTCATGTAATGGTTCCCACGTCCCTGCCTCTCTCTCTCTTTCCTTTCTTTTTCCCACACTTTGCAAGATACACATACATATGTATATATAGAATAAGCCAATAAACCACAATCACTCATCCTATACCTACTCTTCACTGCCATACTAATGCACCGACAATTCCCATCTATCTCTTTGGTCTCTCAACTCATGGACACAAACCCCACACAATTAAGATTACTATTCCAACAATCTTAACCAACTAACTGACTTATTTTTTCAGGGCAACAATCGCAATGGTGAAATTCCTGACTTCTTTGCAAAGCTTCTAAAGTTGGAGTATTTAGCACTCGACACCAATAATTTCGGTGCCGTTCCATTTCCACTTTGGATGTCCAACCTAACACAACTCATTGCTTTAGGCATTTTCAATACGGCACTTACGGGGCCTATTCCCTCCAACATAACTGGATTTCGAAAGCTACAATTGCTCTCCTTATCCAACAGCTCCCTCAACGGCACACTACCATCGTGGTTGTTTGCTATTCCGTCATTGCAATGGTTAGACCTTAGTTCTAACCAGTTGACGGGACAAATTCATGAATTCCGACGTGATTCACCGTTGGAGTCCATTGACTTGAGCTATAATAAGCTGAGTGGTCCCATCCCACAATCAATTTCAGGTCTTGTGAACTTGAGCGACCTCTACCTTCAATCGAATAATCTGAGTGGTGATGTGGAGCTACAAAAATTCTCAAACCTTTGGACTCTTGATCTTTCAAAAAATAATCTCTCGGTAAGAATTGGTAGTAATGCCAATGCTACCTGGCCCAATCTTTCGTCGTTGGGTTTGTCATCTTGCAATATAACCGAGTTCCCAAATTTCTTACAAAACTTAGACGAGAATCTTCTCAGAGTGCTAGATCTATCCAACAACAAAATTCATGGAGAGATTCCAAAGTGGGTAGGGGGGGATTCCTTATATTTCTTGGATCTTTCCCATAATAAACTCACCGGAGAGATCCCTTCATCAATTTGCAATTTCAGTTCCCTAGGGACTCTTGTTTTGTCTAATAACAACTTTACTGGGGTGATTCCACAATGTTTGGGAAATGTCACCAATGATCTCAAGGTGTTAGATCTACGAATGAATGGCTTCCATGGGGCTATCCCAACAACATTTGCAAATGGCAGTAAGTTGAGAAGTCTCAATTTACATGGAAATCATTTGCAAGGACCAGTTCCGCAATCTTTGGCCAATTGTAAAAGCCTGGAAGTTCTAGATCTCGGGAACAACAATCTAAGTGGTGCATTCCCTCACTGGCTGGAGTACTCTCTTCCAGAATTACAAGTTCTCGTCTTGAAATCAAATAGATTTCATGGTCCTATAGGCACTTCAGGAACTGAAACTCCCTTCCCTAAGCTTCGAATTTTCGACCTTTCTTACAATAACTTCACTGGGCTTTTACCGCAACGATATTTCCTCAACTTCAAAGCCATGATGAATTTGGATAAATCGAAAATGTTGTTGCAATACATGGGAGGTAGCAATAGAGGAGAAACTGTTTATCGAGATTCTGTGGAGTTGGTCCTGAAGGGGGTTGTAATTGAACTTGAATATATCCTCACTGTCTTCACAACGATTGATTTCTCGTGTAACAATTTCAGAGGGGAGATTCCAAATGGCATTGGAAAGCTACAAGGACTTCGCTTGCTAAATTTATCTCAGAACAGCCTTTCCGGTCATCTTCCATCATTGTTAGGAAATATTACATCGTTGGAATCGTTAGACCTCTCTTCAAACCTACTCACCGGGCAGATTCCAGGGGAACTCAAAAGTCTAACATTTCTCGCGGTGTTAAACCTTTCGAAGAACCATCTAGTTGGTCCCATACCTCAAGGCAACCAATTTAATACATTTTCGAATGATTCTTACGTTGGAAATTCGGGGTTATGTGGATTACCATTGTCAAAGAAATGTGGAGATAGGGAGGCACAAGAACAACCGATGTCCCAAGATGGTGATGATGATGAAGATGACGACTTTATGGATGGATTTACTTGGAGGATAGTGCTAATTGGGTATGGATGTGGATTTTTAATTGGAGCGACTATGGGATTTGCTATGTTCTTGATTGGAAGACCGAGATGGTTTACGAGAATCTTGGGAGAAGAACCACGCAGGAAGGTGGTAAGGATAAGCCAGATTGGTTGGAGAAGAAGTCATCAAAGTTAGATGCAATTTTCCTGGTAAGTGCTTTAATGTTTTGATGATTGACAAACAATTGGAACTGCTTCTCTAATATCGTGTATTTTTTTTTTTCCTCTGTTAATTTTGCAGGAAAAATTTATAAGTGGGATGGGCTACAACGAGTACTACAATACCGTGTTGCCCTATAGACGGTGTAGACCACATGTTTCATAGTCTTTAGATAAGTTGTCAGAACATCCAACGGGGACTAGCTCAGTTGGTCAGGGCTCTTGCATCTCACTAGTTGGTTAGGAGTTCGAATCTTCCTGCCTGCGTGCAGGGACTTTTCCTTTCTTTGTTTTTCTCTTTGTTTCTATCCCTGTAACGGGTTTAGTTATTGTATTGATTAAGTTGTTGGGCTTTGTTGTCTCGTGGACTCTCACAATTCATGTAGTGTCCCGAGTTGGTACTTTGTATGAATCGCTGTGACAAAAAAAAAAAAAAAAAAGATAAGTTGTCAGAACGATAAGGCCATTCGGTCACAGAAAATTTAGCAAAGAATGTAACTACAGTTTAAGAGAGTTTTGTGCATTTAAATGTGTTTTTATTTTATTTTATTTTATTTTTACAGACTATTTGATGATATATATCAGGACGTTGAGCCCCATAGTGCTGTCCCAAACAGCACCTAAAATCTTGTTTCAATGCAATAGTTAGAATTGAAGGCCAAAGCATGTATCACATGACATATATTCAGAATTGAACCACGAAATTCAGAATTGAATCACGAAAAATCTAACAGTGACTGAATTTCACTCTTTTCCCTGATAAAATCTTGACAAATTCTGTTAGATATACGTCAAGGTCCATAAAAAATAATATTCAAACGTTAAGACAAAATACACTTGCTATTCTATGAGATACCTTAAGTTTCCCCTCGTAAAATTGAAATCATAGACCTCTCCAGAAAACGAGTTTACAAGGCTTTCGCCCGCGACATATTCTAAAAAAATCAGTCACTACGGATGAATTACGCAAAGCACAAATACCAAAGCTTACCTCAGTTGATGTTTTTCTATTCTACTAGCTAGTGTTACACTTCGTGCGATGCACGAAATCGCGTGCTTGTGTTATATGTACATCCCAGCAATTTTAGCAGCAAGATGGTATGGTAGGTCACAAATTGAGAGAAATTTGCGCCTACTTCACTGCCAGCCTCCAAGTGTCCTTATCTCAATCAAGTCTACAATACAAAATGGTAATACAGATAACTTTGTACCTAGCATGTAAATCATTAAGAAGCATTAGAAGATATTCAATTACCATATACTTATTACTTCCAATCATCTAAAGATCTAGAGAGATTACAGAGCCTCTCAATTACTACTTGTGATTTTGAAATTCTCTCTTTTCCTATATCAGTGTAGCACCGGATTCTAACGAGTCAAACCCCCCGAAGGTGATGTGTGATTCACCAATCCAGCCACATTCTGCAAGTCCTTTTAACGGATTCTTACCTACTTGAGATTTATGGCTCTCTCTTTTGTGGCGAAACCGTTGAGAAGATAGAGAGACCAGCATTGGATTTGGATAGCCGATTCCTTAGCCTTTTGGTTCTCCATTTTCATTCCTTCAACTCCTCTACTAAGAAAATCATAATGGTAATTCAACATTTTGGTCTTATCCTTGACACCTACATAATTAACATATACCACTTCAAGACATTTGGAAGCCAAAACCATTGACTAAGTTAACCAACGCTACTTCAATTCCGCAACTATTATGCAACCACAAAATAAAAAGCGCATTGCATTTTATAGAACATGCAGACTAAGCGATAAGACAGAAGAAAATGAGGAATGAGGAATTTGAGTTGTCGAGATGATCTATTTAAAAAAAGGCATTTTCAAATACAGAATGAATTCTTCAAACAACTATGATCTGATATAAGGGAGCAACTCAGAAGATAAGCACCCATTTCTTTAAGCTTAGTTAATGTAAAATGTCAGACCTTTTTCTTTAAGCTCTCGACATTCCGCGAGTTCCAGTTTTCATAAAAACATAAAAACAAGGAAACTAAAAGCACAAAGACAACATATTGGAAATTAAATGTCTCACCATGTCCCAACTATATTTCATAAAACATATTGGTTCCCTAACCTAAAAATAAGAACAAGGAAACTAAAAGCTATTCAAACTTGAAAGCTGGAAACACCATATATATTTTGTCCAGATTTTCATTAGCCCCTATGGATTTCGGCATGCAATTCGCTCACTATTCGCTCATGGATCTTGATACACACACACACATATGCAATGTATGAATCAATTTATTGATTACAAATATGTGTGATGACTACTGTTTTGCATTCCACAACCAGTACACTTCTTTGAGGAATTACATCAAACAACTTGTAGTCATGAGCCTCATTCCTTGTTTTAACAAACCAATGTGAGCCACAAAACCCACGTAATCAAATCTCCACAGATTGTTCTATGGAAAATAACAAATAATACTCAAACCGACAAATGAAGAAAGTTACTGCTTTATCCATGTACAAAATGCCACAAGTAATTTCCTCCCACATCATATTTCTCTACACCCAATTTGCAGAACAGATGCATTTTTTCCAGAATCCCAAAATACAAAAAATAAAAAACATTTTACAAAGGTACGTAATTACCTGGAACACATGCAATTAACAGAACTCGTGATGGAAGCAAGCAATAACCCGGAAAGACGACGAATTTTTCCCGAGAGAGAATCTCAAGATAGAATTGGGGAAGTAATTTGAAGAAGAAAAGTGTAAACATTGCAAAACCGAGTCTGGAGACTAAATGAGGAGTAACTAACTTTTTTTATATCTGCTTCTCCTATGGATGATTCTTAAGAGTTCAATGAATAGTTTTCACTATAGCTTTGTACTATCAAACTGGATCCTCCAAGTTTTGAAACAAAAACTTACTCGCTAAAAGTGGTGGTGCTAGTGATTGGGAGGTCTACAAATTAATAATTATCATGTCCGAAATCTTTTTGTTCTTAAATTGATAATTTTTTTCATGTAAGTAATTTTCTTTTAATTCTGTCAGGTCATGTAAGTAAAAGAATTCGAAAGTAAATCGACCGCATTTGAGAATAGTTCTCGAATAACTAAAAGTATTGGGGTACATATTATAAAAGTTATTTGTTTGTTTTGCAGGATGAGTCGTCCAGTCAATTAAAAACATAGTCATGGAACACTTTTTGGGACTTAAGGCCAAGTCTTTTTGTTGTCAAAAAAAAAAAAAGGCCAAGTCTTTCATTCACATTGCCACTAAAATTGGCTAGTGATTAAGATTTCTGGTCTGACTTTTTCTTGACTTTTTTGTCACGGTATTTTTTTTCTTTTTTTTTTTTCTTAACTCGTACTAGTTTGGGTTAAATTCTTACATCACATTGTTCGCCTTGATGAGATAAATTGAAAATATATAAAAATAAATATCAAAGTTTATATAAGAGGTTGACAATTTTTCACCATTTTTCGTCGTCTTATGTACTTTTTCCAACTTTGGCATATATTTTTATACTTTACTAGTAACTTTCATCGAGACAAGAAATGTGATGTAAAAATTTTATCCAAATCTAGTAAAAATTAAGAGAAGAACAATTAAAAAAACCGTACCAAAATGTCAGCAAAAAATTAGGGGAAAGGGCCCTAAATGCGTGTATAGAAGTTCAATTGTAATTAGAGAAAACATTCTTTCCACCGCCGGCGGAAACAAATGTTTCCTCCAAATCAATCACATGGACTGGCGTGATTGATTTGGAGGAAACATTTGTTTCCACCACCAGCGGATATAACTTATTCTCTTGTAATTAATTCCACCCCAAGCACCACGGTATGGTTTTTTTCTCCTTTCACGAGGGAAAAAAAAAATCTTTCTTCCTCTTGACTGACTTTTGTGGCCTTTATTTCTGAGAATATAAATGCCTGATAAAAAGTTCAATTATAACTCTAAGTCCACCCCAACCACCACGGTATGCATTTTGAAGTTCAATTCGTACCAAAATGTCATCAATGACAAATTATCCGGGTACATACTATAAAAGTAATTTGCTTGCTTTGCACTCCTTAGTCATTCACTCAATTAAAAACATGGTCATGAAACACATTTTTGTGACTTGAGGCCAAGTATTTCATTCACACTGAGACATCAATCACACGCTAAAATTTGGCTACTGATTGAGATTTCCAAGTCAAACAAATCCCCATTCTCATTAGTGAATGAGATTTCCAAGTCAAACCAATCCTCATTCTCATTAGTGATTGAGATTTACAAGTTAATGTGTGATATGAAGGTTAATTAAGTTGTACCCTAGTCTACCCCAAACAACATGTGACATCCTACTCCTATAAATTGAGACAAAGTAGTCAGGGCCACTCGAGGGTAAGCCCAACAAACCTTTCAACTTGTTTCTTTTTTATCGGTTGCCATGTACTCATTTCCCTTCTTTCTTTCTTTTTTCTTTTCTACTCCACTTTTTTTTTGCCAAATAAGTCTAGAACCATACTCAAAATACACATACAAGCATACAAACGCATGAGAGTACATAAAATGGTGGTATTGTGTGTAAGCTCCGCAGATTTATGTGTGTTTGTGTGGCTCCGTTTGTTTGAGAGTAATACATTTTCCTCGCAATTCACAATATTGTGAAAATGACATTACTGAATTACTTTGTCAGAAATTTTGCATTTAACAAACAAAATGTTAGATATTTTGGCACTTTCCGGGATTGTACAAAAACCATCATTCGTAAATTTATTTTGAATTGTAATGGGTAGATTTTTTTAGGGGGTAGTTGCTCGCTCGATGATCCTCTCATTATCTGCGCCAAATGAATCACTGCGAGGTAAAATGCATTGCACAGCATATCATGCATATTTTTTAAATAAAAGATTATATTTCTGCATGTTTGCATTTCAAATAAAAGTCTCCGAAAATTTGCTTTCCCTATCAATCAAATGATTTTATTTTAACTTACCGAAAATTCCGGTTCCCATATGTATGCATATTTTTATATCAAGGAAACGATTTTCTTTTTAATGCTCCGAAAATTTTGTTTTCCATATATATATTTATCACGCAAACATTTTTCATTAGGTTTCCGAAAATTTGCTTTCCGTAAACACACATATTTATCACGTGACAATTCTCTGTTATTTCTTTCCAAATGCATGTGTTTCATTAAAAGATTTTTATTCCTTTTTTATTGTTTTGGAAAGGATCAGAGAGTGATTATTTGTTTGGAGAGGCACATGTATATAGGCGGTTCCCTTGCCTATATATAAGGTGACCACCACCCATATAAAAGTTGCACAATTTTTGACGTAAAAGAAAAGAGAGACTATCTATTATTTTTGTTTTTTACCGAGAGAAACCGTGAGAAAATATATATTATTTTTTTATTGTGCACCGATTCTTTCAAGCAACACTTTTCATATCACATTTTTTTTCGTCCATTTGGTGTTCGTATTTCGTGGTGCCGTATACTGCTGTAGCCGAATCTTTTGGAGATTGATTCGGAGCCGGTTGAATCCGGAGATCGGGCGTGAAGTCCGTGGTTCATCTATTGAATCTTGAAGAAGCTCTGGGAGCATCGGAGATTGGCGAGAATAGGTAAAGGCTTGGGGTAAGATTTTACTATTTCGCAATCTGTACTTCTTTTTGATTAATAGAATAAAGCAGTAGGTTTAGGCCGTGGTTTTGGCTTAGGGTTATTTAGGACCCTAAGTTTTCCCACGTAAATCGTGCGTATCTTGTCTCTATTTTATTTTCATTGAACTGCTTGTGGTTTGGTTAATCTAATTTAATCAAGACAATTAACCAGTTTTTTAAATAATTTTTAATCGGTTATTTTTCTCATAAACTGGTAATTTTTGTCAAAACTCCTATTCACCCCCCCTCTAGGAGTAAATTGAACGCTTCCGCATAATTTCACAAAACAATAGTGTACAAGCGATATGTTCTTTACATTTGATTAAAAAAATTATCCCAATGTCGAAAAATTAAAAAATCAAGCCATTACTTGTTTTTTCACTCAAATCATAGTGAAAATATGAGAATACTTTCTTATTTTCCTAAAAAAAAATTACATTTATATCTTTTTGCGTTTATCTTTTATAGTTGCATCCTTTTCATTTGAATTCTTGTCAGGTACTGCTAATGCCACGATGGTTTTGTGTTGTATTACAGTTATACCCCTAATCCTTCTCTCTAATTTCATCTCTCAGACGCACCTCCCTGCTCGTTTTCCCACTCCCTCTCATTTGCTGTACTTACCCATTCCCATCGCTACTAGTCGATTTCTAATGCAACCTTTACAAAAAAGGAAAGGATTTGTACAAAGAATATATGTTGATTCTTGATCTGAATTAATCCTGAATTCCTAATGTCTTTTCTTTCAATTATGGGATATCTCACTGGCAATGGCCAAATCGGCGGTGATAACTGATCTTGATCAGCGAAATCGAGCAACACCACAGGATTCATTACATAGCATACTTAGAATATATATCTTGATTTTGATCTGCACCTTATTTAGCACATGAAAATGTGATAGGGATCTTACCCAACATCAAATAAGGGGGGAGAGAGAGAGAGAGAGAGAGAGAGAGATGGCCAATTGGGTTATTTGCATGCAAAATTGTGGGTTCTGAGAAGGATGAATTGAATTTTTGACTCAGATTGAATGGAGCAAGGATTTTGTTTTTCTCAGCCGACATAAAGAGACAGAAAAGAATGGGGCGGAGGAGGAAATTAACTCGATCATCAGACTTGTGGCGATTATGTAGGAGGAGAAGAATATGGAGAGGGGATGGATCCCTTGGTGTAGACTGTGATGTTCATCGACGGCAAGGGAAGTCGGGAGATAGGAGCCAGAGGACAAAGAAAAAGGAATTTTGGAGGGGAGAGAGAGAGACGCAGAGAGAGAATGAGTAGGAGCAAATGCAATGGGCGAGGGCATAGAAGTCAGTAAGAAAAAGTGTCGTGGCACTAAGAAAAAGTGTCGTGGCATTATCGCCACCCTTGTAAATAACTTTTGACGATATAATGAGCCCAATATTAGAAGTTTGTTTCGGAGTCCTAAAATAACTCTTAAACTTTTGTAAGTTTTTTAATTGTATATTTTTTTTTGTATGTTTTTTCTAACGCTTAATATTAAGTATACAATTCAAACACCAACCATCGCGGCCGGCTTTGCAAGTAGTACTTCCGATTAAGTGTTTCAACTTGAATTGGTTTTCCCTTTACCCAAAAAAAAAGGGAACTTGATATTGGTTTTCAAATTTGTCTCGACTTACACATCCCCACCACTCATTTCTCATCCAACACCAACTAGCTAGAGTTCAAAATTTGGAAAATGAAGCTACAAAAAAACCAAGCTCCTTTTCCTGTTCTACTACTCCCAGATAACAGAAGAGGACATGTTGTCCTGTATTTAGAGAAAAGTCTTGCTCATGAAAACGATTTCGTCAATTAGATTCCTTAAGCGAACAGGCATGCTCACCGATACGTAACAAATAATTCGTGGAGCATTACCATTGCTGGACAAATCAAGAAAGTTGAAAAGGTCCATCCCCGTGAGACAAACGTTGTGGGAAGTGAATTCAACCAGGCTGCCGTGAATGACCAGACTCAACTAGATTCAAGTAATAAATTACTCCTATTGAATTAGGTTTTTGTGAGTTGACCCGGGTCTTTATTGAGTGGGGCCATTGTCAGGGTTAGTCCGGGGCATAAGCCCACAAGGCTATCGCTTAGGGCCCCCAATTTTTAGCCCAATAATAGGGCCCCCAAATTTCTAAGTTATAATAATATTATATAGGTCCATCGCATGGTAGATACCGTTACTGTGGTTCAGGGGTAAGGCTTCCTTAATGTAGTTGCCAGAAATTGCGTCCGAGTCTTCCTAGCCTGCCATTCAGAAAACAAAAAAAATGTCTTCCGAGCCTCAATTTTTTTTGAAGCATAGATATTTGGAATATGCAAAGAATTTCTAAGCCATTGCAGATCGAGTCTTCCTAGCCTGCTGTTCAGAAAACAAAAAAATGTCTTCCGATCCTCAATTTTTTTTGAAGCCTAGATATTTGGAATATGCAAAGAATTTATAAGCCATTGCAGAGGGCATGAGCGGAATACGGGACCTTTTGTTCTGGATTTTAATCATCACAGGCAACCACTGCACCAGGAGGTGCTCCTGATACAAATAAATATAAAAAGGCCCATGGTTGAAACTCGCTTAGGGTCCCAAAAATCTCAAGACTAGGCCTGGCCACTGTAGTAATGCACAAATGGGCCCTAGTCTAGGCTCGAAGAATTTATTGAAGCCGTTCATTGCTGATTTAAACATTAAGGACCGTTTTAAACGATAATGTGAATCTCGAACATCTTCTGAAACATCGCTGATTTTCTGGTACTGGAGCATTCATTTTTGGAACATATATTCTGAAAAGAAACTTTGCAGGTGAATTGATGCCAATTAAAGTATCACTTTATTTGAAAGAGACATAGATGATAGTATTTTGGTCTACAAACCAACCGAGCTGAACTTATCGTGAAGCTCTGCTCGACTCGTTTAGTATTCGAGTTGAGCTCGAGCTCGAATTTTAGGCTCGTATAGTAAACGAGCCGAGCTCAACACTCTAAAGCTTGGCTCATTTGTGTAGCGTTTGCTAATTTAATTGGGTTCAGCTCGTTTACAAACTAGCCGAGCTCGAGTTTTATGTTTGTTTAGTTAAGAACAAAGCTCGAGCACAAAACGCAAAAAGCTCGGCTCGCCTCATTTGCACTCCCAGTTGTATTCAGTATGCCGAATTCTTTGTAGAACGCGGGTAATTATTCCAGTTACCAGTGCTTCTGGCCATGGGTGGAGCCAAATGATGGCACGCACTGACTCAATTTTTCATGTTTGATTCTTCAAAATTATACATTCTTCAAAGTTAGAAGTTAATTAAGATTCTAATTTGTGCAGATTCTAGATTACAGATTCTCAACAGCCAAGGTAGAACTCCAATTGGATCAAAACAGGGTACAAAAAGCAGACTGGCCTCTCTAGCAAACGAGTTTACTGGGCTTAACTTTCGTCTCTAAACTTGAATCATAGACCTCTCTAGCAAACGGGTTTACTAGGCTTTCGCCCTCGAGATATTCTCAAAAAATCAGTCACTACCGACGAATTACACCAAGCACAATTACTTAATGCTAACTAATAAGTAAAAAACTGGAACAAAGCATAATTGAAGTACCACAGCCTACCTCATTACGAGTACAGGAACTCGAAAGTAAATCGACCGCATTTGAGAATAGTTCATGAATAACTAAAAGTATATATCCGGGTACATACTATAAAAGTTATTTCCAACTTTGGCATATATTTTTATATTTTTCTAGTCACTCTCATCAAGATGAGAAATGTGATGTAAAAATTTTATCCAAATCTAGTAAAAATTAAGAGAGGAACAATTAAAAAAAACCGTACCAAAATGTCAGGAAAAAACCAGGGGAAAGGGCCCTAAATGCGGGTATAGAAGTTCAATTCTAATTAACTCTACAAAGATGTCTGGAAATTTAAATTTCATATAAATTCAAAGATGTCTAGCGCTATACTTTCACGGAAGTATATTGTATTTGTTCGGAGTAGGGATGGCAATTTCCACCGATCCGTTCGAATCCGATCCGCTCCCCGATCCGAATGGATCGGCGTTTTGGAGATCTGTTTGGAGATTGGGGCGGATTTGGGGATTTTTTTTGAAAAATTTCGGGGATCGGATCGGGGACGGGGATAGGTGTGTCCCCGCTCCGAATCCGATCCGATCCGTCCCCGAATCCCCGTTTTTATATTTTATTATATATAAATATAATTACAGGGACCTAAGTGTATTTATCACTAAAGGGACCTAAGTGTATTTTTCACTTGTTATCATCAGAGATTCAGAAATATAGATCTGGGGTTCCATTATACACGTATAATCTCTCTCTCTCTCTCTCTCTCTCTCTCTCTCTAACCACAGCCGACTCCCACTCATCTCTCTCCGTCTCTCTCTCTAACACGCTCTCTCAGTCTCTCCGAACACCGACGAACACCTACCGCCATACCGACGAGTCGACAACATAGGTACACCACCGAGTTCCTAACCGACCCCTCCGCCCTTCTCCACACATACGACACCGTCTTCCACGGCTTCTCCGCCTCCTTAATCCCATCCCAAGCCGCCACCGCCCTCAACCACCCATCCCTCCTCGCCGCCTTCGACGACCGTCAATAGATCTGGGGATGAGATCCCCAGCAGAGGTATTCCCCCGCTCGTCAATAGAGGTATCCCACCTCTGTTCGTGTTGTTATAGCTTTCTCCCTCTGTTCGTTTGTTGTAGATCTGGGGTTATTTGTGATCTCCCTCTGTTCGTCTCGTTGTAGCTTTCTCGTTGTAGCTTTCTCCCTGTTATCTGCTGCTGTTGTATATGATGTTTTGATATCCCAAATGTTGATTCTTGGTGGCTCATTCTTGCTGCTGTTTTTTTTTTTTTTTTTTTTTTATCGGTTATTCTGCTGTTGCTTGGATCCCCGAATCCCCGGTTTGGATCCCCGTTCCCCGTTTGGGGCGGGGATGGAGGGGAAAAAATAATCCCCATTGGGGATCGGGGCGGGGACGGGGATGGGGGAGGGGTTCGGGGATCGGGGACGGGGATAGTAGTCTCCGGCCCCGCCCCGTCCCCATTGCCAACCCTAGTTCGGAGATATACATTGCACAATCTGAAGATGTCCAAAAGGTAAGACACAACCCCAATGCTCGTTCAATGCTAGAAAAATATGATTGTGAAGAATCTATATTATAAAACAGAATGATTTTTGTCCAAATGCGGAGGCATACAAACAAATTAATATCCACGGGTATCCAATCATTTTTTTCATGTTAAGATTGTAGCCAACAAATCATTTGCTATATTTTAAAGGATGCAAATAATATTCTCTTTATAAATCTTATCATCCTTATCTACTAAATTGTATGATTAAATACGAAAGCGTTCCAAAATTGTAACTGACTCAATGAGTATTATCCTACATCTATCGGATAGAACGGATATTTTATTCAAATTGAGACTCTATAGAATGATTTTTGTCCAAATGCGGAGGCATACAAACAAATTAATATCCACGGGTATCCAATCATTTTTTTCATGTTAAGATTGTAGCCGACAAATCATTTGCTATATTTTAAAGGATGCAAATAATATTCTCTTTATAAATCTTATCATCCTTATCTACTAAATTGTATGATTAAATACGAAAGCGTTCCAAAATTGTAACTGACTCAATGAGTATTATCCTACATCTGTCGGATAGAACGGATATTTTATTCAAATTGAGACTCTATTACGTCCCGACACGTCTTTCCAATTTTGAAATGCTAGGGGAATATGCCTTTCCAATTCGGAATCGAGGACCTGTGATGCACTTTTTACACATTAACATATACCTATTGAACACACGTTAACATTTTCCTCAGTTGAAAAGCGGGAAAGAGCAGTGCATTTGTCAAAAACCTCAGGAGAGTTTAGTGTAAATTACCCAAAAAGATTATTTTTGGGATCTTACCCCATCGGCCTTTTAAGGGTTTTCAAATTCTTTTTCATATTAAATACTAGTGTGGTAAATTGTACTCCTATATCTCTAGGTTATTGAAACCGAGTAAAGGTGAGTTTATATTTTTAGTATTTTTGCCGGTTAAAATGTGAATAGCAAAAATACCAAAAATACTAAGAATACCATAATAGAAACTAACCCAAATTAAAACCACAAGAGATGGAATGCTCAGATAAAAGTACATTGTTGATATTGGAGTACCATTCGTTAACTCATTCTAGTTATTTAGTATTGATCTTCAAATCTGTACAGCAAGGTAAATGAATAGTATGCTGGTGTGAATCATAAATCTCATGAACCCTGAATATACACTAGAGCTACAATAAGAAAAAAGAGCGGTTCCAATATCAGTTAGTCTCAACCTCTCACTTTAATTTCTCAATCTGAAAAAATTCGTACAAGATTAAATCAATAAATGCCACCATGGAATAGCCTCCACCTACACCGCGGATGCTCACAATATTGTGCAGCATTGATTGGTTTTCTTCGCCTGTTTGTAGAAAATCTGTTTATACAAAACCAGCAGCAGGAAATCGTATGAGAAATTATGTGCATATTCATCGGCAAGCAAAGGGAAGCATCTAGTATGAAGTCTATAACCCAAATGCCAATGGTACACCAGGAGTGTCTCACTCGGATTATTGATTGTGTTGATATTTGCATCCCTATAGCCTAGACCATTGTGGCAATCTGCACTCTGGGTTTTTCAAATTTAGACGTGTGCATTTCACATAGACGCCATATCTTCGTAGCGCAATGATGAGATAGTGAACACATGCAAGTCGGAAATTAACCTGTGAAGCTGCACTGAGATCAGAACTCTTCTCAAGTAAACTATCCAGAGTCACCCCACGTGCAAGGACACTATCGATGGTTTTATGCTATACCAGAGGTAGATCCACAAGTCAATTTAGAGAACAAAATGGGCAAAGAATAAAGGAGTAAGTATGAGTGAAAAACACATCTCAACATAAAAACACATCTATGCCCTCATTCAGCTATAACCCAAATCATGTGACAGTGAAATATGCCATGAGTTGGATGACCGAAAGAGTTTTCCTGTGTGTTAAATAGAGATCAAGACATGTTACGCAAATTAACTGAACCCATCTAACATCAAATAACATAAATCAATCTGGCATGTTGAAAATAGTATGTGACAAAGGTGATTGTAAGTTTGACGATATAAGGAGCATATCTACAAGTTAGCATGAACAACCCAATAGCTTTTAAACATATGCATATGGGTGTTATCAACAGCTATTAATAGAATAGAAAACGAGAAGGCATCAGCAGCTATCAAGCTATCCAAGTAAAAATGTACTCCAACTATAAAAAGCAACAATGAAGTTTTTTTTTTTTTTTCTTTTTTCTTTTTGGGTGATTACAACAATGAAGTTATCAGCATGCAATTTCAAAATGAGAAAGAACTAGAAGAAAGAAGGACCAGAACTAGAAGAAAGAAGGACCAGGACAGTGTATATATCCTTAAGCTAATGCATTTAACTTGAGACTCACAAGAACAATTTTTGTGTCATCTAGTCCCCTCTGAATTCTCAACAACTTGTCAGCTTCAGCAGGATCCTGACAAATTGAAAAAAAAAAAAAAAGAGAACCACTTCATTGTCAGCATAAGGTGAATAAAAGAAACTGAAAGTTTTACATTGCAAAAAATAACAACAGATATGATATTCTGTCACAACTTAAAGCAAAGCTGGTAGACACCTGAAATTTGGCAAGAGCTTCATTCTAATATGGCCAAGGTTGAGTGTTATCCGCTTTCATAGCTCTCCACGAATCACCAAAGTTCTTGTGGTACTCATCTAGTACCTTAAATAGAGTACTATACAATGAATTACTTTTCTCAATAATGTATGTGAGCTATACTTCTTCACAATTATTTCTGGAATTTTGAAAGTGAAACAGGATAAGTAGCATTTAATAGCTCAGGCTGGAGGTACTCAAGAAGTCATATTTGAAAATAAGCTAGGCAACAGTTCTAAATTAGCCCTCATGAAGGAATTGTCGCAATGGCGAATTGGGAACATTATCAGTAAACATATCAAATGCTTTTGATGAGCTTGCATCAGGTGAGCCTCCAAAGTGTTTGGCTTGTGAGTACCTCCAGACACCCAAACCAATATAGAATCATGTGGAACAAAAGATTACTTGTAACCTTTCTTTCCCCGTCCCACAATCTGTAGTTGTAAAACAGATGATGAGCCAAGTTATTTCAAGTCAACAATATGTGCATACATATAGAAAAGCATTAAGCATCTGCAAAAGATCAAATGTGGTCCAAGAAAGCATGTGAACTAAATAAAATGCGAGATTACCTGGTTAAGCAGCGAAAATGAACTTCGAACTGGGTAGTGATCTTCCATGAAACCAACGGCACAAAGGCCATTCCTATTGTACGAATGCACTTTGTATTCTGTGAAACCAGCAAACAAAAGACACTTAACCAATACAAAAATTTATCTCAGACACATAGTTATTGGCTAAGTGTAGAAAATTGTTGTACTGCTAGCGTTTAGGAGTGCCTTTATGAGTTAGTTTTCTGCATGTCTTGTGAACATATATGTTTTGCATTTTTCCTCAAAGTAGTGATTAGTTGATTGCTTTTCTTCTCAATATCTCTGGTTCTTTCTTTTAGAGTTCAACATCCTCGTGTGATTACTACTTGCAGCTAAAAGGATGAAAGTGAGGTCGGATGCTGACTACGAGAGAATAGGTTCAGGACTTATAAGTGCCTTGGAAGCAGTTGATCCGGGGCTTGTTTATGATCTAACCATAGTGGACTAAATGAATTTTCTGAATGGTAAAGGAGACTGACAATGAAACCTGAACAATCAATACAACCACAGGATTTTAACTACGCATCTTTCAGAGCTTCACTCCAGGGTACAAATCCGGAGATAGTGTTCCGACGTAGAGTGAAGCATGTCGTTGTGATGGAGTTTTCAACTTATGATCATTTCTTTGACGAACAGGGAAAATCCGATTTATTGGAGGTTTACGTCTATCCTACCTCACTTTCTTTTGACCATGTCGATCAAGAAAAGAGTTTCCACGTCCGGATCCGAGTTAAAGAATGGAGTGAGTGTGGTTTGATCGCCGCATCGTTAGTGTGGAAAAAACAAAAATATACTGTACGGTCTCCTATCATTCTTGTGAGGAGAGTCTAAGCCAATCCGTTCTTCCAATCAACTGGGGTCGGTTGTTCCATGTTTAGCAAGAACGAATTGACTTAGACTCTCCTCACAAGAATGATAGGAGACTGTACAGTATATTTTTTATTTTTTCACACTAACAATGCGGCGATCAAACAAACTCACTCCATTCTTTAACTCGGATCCGGACATAGAAACTCTTTTCTTAATCGACATGGTCAAAAGAAAGTGAGGTAGGATAGACATAAACCTCCGATAAATCGGATTTTCCCTGTTCGTCAAAGAAATGAACATCATAAGTTGAAAACTTCATCACAACGACATGCTTCACTCTACGTCGGAACACTATCCCCAGATATACACCCTGGAGTGAAGCTCTGAAAGATGGGTAGTTAAAATCCTGTGGTTGTATTGATTGTTCAGGTTTCATTGTCGGTCCTTTATAATACCGGCTGTTGCTAACATCTTCTCCTTTACCATTCAGAAAATTCATTTAGTCCATTACTGTTAAATCATAAACAAGCCCCGGATCAACTGCTTCCAAGGGACTTATAAGTCCTGAACCTATTCTCTCGTAGTCAGCATCCGACCTCACTTTCATTCTTTTAGCTGCAAGTAGTAATCACATGAGGATGTTGAACTCTAAAAGAAAGAACCAGAGATATTGAGAAGAAAAGCAATCAACTAATCACTACTTTGAGGAAAAATGCAAAACATATATGTTCACAAGACATGTAGAAAACTAACTCATAAAGGCACTCCTAAGTGTAGAAAACTCCAACCAAACTGTAAAACCAAGCTTTACGATAGTAAAAAAAAAATGAAGCTACTCAAGAAAGGACACGAGGCAATGGAATACAACGGAATGTGAAAGATTGGAAGTTCACAGAGTTTGGACCAGTCAAGCTGGTGACATAGAAGTCAATAGAGGGCTCGGATGTGAAGCGAAGTCCCACATCGCCTGAATGCAAAGTAACTTGACTTATATAAGCGTGAGGAGACCTTCACTTCAATAGCTAACTTTTAGAGTTGAGTTTTACCCAAGACCATGTAATATATAATCCCTCCGTCTCAAAATAATAGTCCAGTTTGCAAAACGATAAGTTACAAATAATGCATTTTTTCAAGAATAATTATAATGGTTTTTAGTAATTTACTTAGATATCAATGAGCTCTTCTAATTCGTAAATAAAAAAAAAGAACTTTTTCTTCAAAAAATATATTATTTCTAACTTGTCATTTTGCAAACCAGATATCATTTTGAGACGGATGGAGTATTTTGTTTCCATTTTCCACTTCATTATTTTCTTGCAGTTTCTTTAATTTAATTTTTTCATGCGACTCGGCAAAAGTGTCTTTTTTTCCTGTTCGCTCTAATTCATGCGTTTTGCCTCTTTGTTTATATAACCAAGGTAAGGTATGATGCTCTGTAGTGTTGAATTTGGAGAATTTAAAGCCAAATAATTCTTAACATAAAGTATTGCCAAGAGTTGGATCAAGCTTCAAAATCCACTGTCCAATCGAAATTCCAAACTCCCCCCAACGCCAACCCTAATAAAAAAACCACAAGTTCATCCAGAATTTTTCACAAAACTAAACGAACCCAACCATGAAAACAAAATGAGACATTATATGTGCACCACATTTGAGTAACATAGCACGAATCACGTTAATTGTGTGAAACGAAGTTAATCTGATGATTAACTTAAATGCATAAAAAAAAGGCGATAATGAAACGGAGAAAGCCAAATTTCAATGTTTGGGAAATAGGACCTAACCTTCATGTTGAACAGATTGGCGCTGGTTGGGAGGGGTCCGTTTCCCTACGGTCCGACCCACGAAGACGATGAATTCTCTAACGCTGGACCTTTGGAAGACTGGAAGTATCCGAAATGGCTCACGTCCGAACCGTTTGCGAGTATCACCGGATCGGATTCATCCAGGTTGCAGTTCAGCACTAATGAGGCCGTGATCTTCATCTACTACTAGATTATGCTTTTCTCAGAGAACCCAATTGACAAAAATGGAATGTGTTTGATTTGAATTGGCTGAATCAATATTTGATCGCTCTCAGTGGAAA
Source organism: Vaccinium vitis-idaea (assembly GCA_963854785.1). Taxonomy (NCBI): domain Eukaryota; kingdom Viridiplantae; phylum Streptophyta; class Magnoliopsida; order Ericales; family Ericaceae; genus Vaccinium; species Vaccinium vitis-idaea. The sequence continues at coordinate 39,617,213 of OY978220.1, forward strand.
TGGTCTAATGTGGTGGGTTGAAGACACTAATAAATTTTTCCCAGAATGAGCTCTCAGTAGGGGTGAAATCGGTTCGGTTTCGGTCGGTTCGGGGCGACTCTTACTTGAACCGAATCGGTTCGGGGAAGGACTTATCTAAACCGATCCCGACCGATTTAAAGAAGGGACCGATCTCGGTTCGGGGTGTGTCGGTTCGGTCTGAGATTTCGGGGTAATCGGTTTTTTCGGTCTGGGCCACTTTCAAGTTCTAGAAGAGAGGAAGAAGACAGATCGTGAAAATTCTAGTAAACCTGTGAAAATTATGGATAGCTACCGAAATTTCAAGTTCTAGAAGTCTATTTAATCATTATGAGATACATGTATGTCTATATAAAAGTTGTGAGATTCCTTTGTATGTAAAACAAAAGAACAAGTAAAAAAGCACCGCTACATACAGCAAAATTAGGTGCTAAGCTAACGATGCTCAGTTGTTTCCTCTCGCAAACAGCGTCTACCATATCAGTTCACCTTTTATACTGTCATCAAGTTGCATAAGAGCTAGACGAAACCGCATTTCTCCTCTCTGCCTTCAAAAAACTGTACAGTCTCTAAAACGCAACAGCAGTAATCGTGAACACGTTTAGGGTTGAGATTCTTCATTCTAAGAGGAGAAGAGAGGAAGAAGAGAACAGATCGTGTGGGAGATGGTGGGTCATTCTGAGAGGAGAAGAGAGGAAGAAGACAGATCGTGGGAGTGGTCGGGCTGTTACTGAGTGATGGGAGAGAAGATAGAGATCTGAAATATATTAGGGTTACTTTTACACTTTAAGGGTTGGACGGTGTAGATTAAAAATCGCGAGGGCTGGTGTATGTAATTCGAATCGGTTCGGTTCAACAGTAATTACATTAAATCGAAACCGAACCGATAATAAATTTCGATTTTTTCGGTTTTATTATAGCTTGGACCGACCGAAAACCGGACCGAATTTTCAGTTTTCAGTTCGGTTCAGATCCCGCCGGTTTTTTTTTTCACCCCTAGCTCTCAGTGGAAATGGTCTCATTGTGGTGGGTTGAAGACGATGGAGCGGTGATGGTTGAGATTGTTTAGGATGTGGAGGGGACAATGTTTCCACCGTTGCAACCTGCCCGGTGTCAACACCGGATGTGTGGCAATTTTTATTTTTTTTATCAGTGATGTGTGGCAATTCAGTTGTTAAACATTTGTTGCACCTCATTTCCACCGTTGCAACCGCCAGGAGCAAAAAGTTGGGAAGGGACAACCAGTGTAGCAACCCCTTTAGGCGAGACCATAGAAGCTTCCGATCCTCTGTGGAATGTCCAGTTCGAGTTATAGGTACTGTCCGGAAGGACAAATCGTCACCACAACACCACCAAGGTACTAGATGGACAAAGAGCCCTCCACACTAACACTGTAGTTGGCGAAACTCGAACCTTATCGGATCATATCCGGGAGGGAAGAGCACTTAAACCTATCTCACCCTTGCCATATACGCTACCACCTTCGGTGGTTTCTACCAATATACTTGATCGACTACTTTTCTCATTTTTTAAGTTTTGGGTGTTTGGCTACTAAACCCAAAACATATTAAGCCAAAACTCATTTTCAAAATTTGACATCAGAGAGGATAAACAAAAAATAGGCTGGGAGGAGCTTTTTGACCTCTCATTTACCACTTCTCATTTTTATTAATAAAAAGACCTACAAAATTCTCAAAATTTGACATCAGAGAGGATAAACAAAAAATAGGCTGGGATGAGCTTTTTGACCTCTCATTTACCACTTCTCATTTTTATTAATAAAAAGACCTACAAAATGTATTCTTCACATATCTCCTAAACAATACTCCTTTTAAAAAATGCATTCTGCACATTTCTCTCAAACACTCCTACCAAATTCAAAATACGTTCTGAGCATAATCCAAAGAGACAAAAAATAAAAAATGAAAAGGTGAAAATGAGGCTTCTAAACACCATTCACCTAAAAAAACGTAAATTCTCGAAAAAAATTATTATTGTCTTTATGACTACTGTTGTACTGCACACTAGGTGATGGATAACATTCATATAATCCAAGCAAATTAAAATTTCAATACAAATCACAATTATCAAAATACTTTTACGGATACAAAAACATGTTTTTCGAATATTGATTTATTTTTCCCACTATTTCATACATCGCCCAGGGCTAGCCCTGAGCTAAGGTGAGCAAGGCGGCCAACTTAATCCCCAAATTTTGGACCCCGAATAGATACACCCAAATGTGTAATATATATTCAATGAGCTAGCTACCCTGGCAAAAAAGTTTAAATTCTTTGTCCAATAGGTATACGGCTCAATTCCTAGAGTCTCTATTTTCCTTCTCCAAAAGATTTTTTTTTTTTCCCTCCCACAATCTCACAATATCAATTTTATTGGTGCAAAAAATAATGACCAAAAACTAGTTTTAATTGAAACAACAAAACGAATCATGGAAAAAAGCAAAATATGAGACCAAGTAACTATCACTTTAGGTTAGTTTTACCTAATTTTTGATAAAAAATAATAATAATAAAATCCCGATTTTACAAGTTCGTTTTAACCCTGAGATCTCAGGGCCAGCCCTGACATCGCCTAAGGTCCGTGGTTGGCATTTTTCCCTTCTTTGGTACATTTTTTATTAGTATACGGTATCTGTATGGAGAATTTTAATAATCGTGAGACTGTTGTATTTCTTAAGGAAAAAAAAAGGTTAAATTCAAAGGAGCCCCCTCATCTATGTCTCTTTTCCCTGTAGACCCCCTAACGTTTATAAGTGTCCAAACAGACCCCCTCAAGTATAACCATTACCCAACTTGACCCCTCTGTTAAAACACCGTTAAATAATGTTGGGTTTAGATATTATTCGTACGAAAAATACCCTTCTCTCTTTCTCTTTCTCTTTCTCTTTCTTGTGGTTGCCATGGAGATAGACAGATTTCCTGATTCTGTTTCGTATCTGATTGATTTCTTGCGAAAGTGAAACGATTTCTAAAATTTTTAGCAAAATTACATAGGCTCACAAGTAAGCACACAAGGTGAAATTGAAAGCTCTGATCTTATCCCCTTCTTTTCCCAATCCAGTGGCCTTCCAACCTTATCCGCTGCCACACTTCTCAACCACTGCCGACACCAAACTCAAATCATTTCACGGGCAGCCCATTGGACAATTGAGAGATGTGGGATTCATATTCTTTTTAACAAGATCAGAATAAGAATAGTTTTGCAAACTCATAATTAAATGCAAAAGAATAGGACAAACCATCTTTTGCAAGGTTATGTTCTAGGGAATGTGGACAATATGTATGTAGAAAGCGACCATCTCTGGTGTTTTTGTGAGGATTATGAAAACAGAATTCATAATTCCACTTCTTGGAGCCTTGAACTCAAACTTGTCCCCAGATGTTCCCTTCAGAGTGTGCACCTCGTTACCTGCTGGAGATGTCACCTGCACGAAAGTCAGGGACTAAATAAATCCACTGATTTCAAAGACAGTAGTGCTAAACCAAACAACTATCAGAGCTGTTTCTAGTAATCTTATGGTTTTGTTCATATGGGAGACAAAGTGACATAAAGTGATTCCAGATGATAAGATGTGGTAGTTCATTTCACTAAACGGGCTCCTCATTGACACACACAAACAATAGAATGGGAATAAAAATAAGAAAAGCAAGCGGTGGTGGATCAGGGTTTTGGAGGTTGAGCAGGGAATGGCATGCCCAAAAAGGTCCAAAGGTTATGTACAAAGCTTCCAAACACCATTACATTTAAACAAGATGTTATCAACATATAAGAGCAAAACCCCCACAAACACATGTACTTCAAGCATGTCCTGTGCTACATTACTAACCTAATAAAAATAGTATACTGTACTCTGTATATCCTTAACGTATCCATATAATAAGTTCTTGCAAAAGTTTGAACTTTGAATAGCTTCGTCTAACTGACAATTCGTGATCCTATTCGGGTTACTAAAATTCTTGAACCCCCCACCATTATAGATCCAAAAGGAATATATATTCCATACTACAACAGTTAAACGTAACAGCAGCAGACCAATTTTCCATACCACTGTTCTACATATAGACTTCATGTTATGTGGGAAGCATTTCTTAGCTCACCAATATCAAGAGCTCAAATCATCATACAATAAAGAGATCTTATAGGGTAAAAAATGCTGGTGAATACCATGGGGAAATGTTCTCACCATTGCTCTCTCATTTTGTTTATAGTACAACAGCAATCAACTGTTATCAGGCAAGTGAAACCAGCCAAAACAATTGAACTTCAGAACACCACTAAGTAAGGGATATCTGTTATACCCAACTGCTGGTATGAGGTCTTTGCTCATTTTTATAATTTGTTCAGTCAATGAAATCGCAAGAACAAATAAGTGTAATGAACGAACAAACTCAGCCAAATTGGCCAAACCCTTTCTTTTCCCTACAGTGGTCTGGATAATTTGTAATCGACCACATGGTCTTCAACTGATCTCTAGAAATTGGGGAAACCCTAAACATAGAAGCATTTGCAAACAAATGAAACTTCCGCTCCCACATATATCGTAATTCCAGCAATCCCTGATATACCCATAAACAAATCACAAATACTCGTCTCTTCTAAACCTCGAAACACCCTAGAAGTACAATAAATAAAAACCAAATCACAAGAACAGATTAGTGTAATGAAAGAACAATTAAGTGTAATGAAAGAACAAATTCGATGGGGAAATCACATCTGCCACAACGGACAGAGAGAAGATCGGAGAGCAAGAGATGAAAATTTGGTTGCTTACCTTCAATCGCCTGGCTGGATGAGTCGTCTACTTAGATATCCACGAATCTAGCCGAACAAAAATGGAGCACAGATTTGATGAAGCCCTGGCTGAAGCTGAAGAAAAATACAAGTTGTAATTTTGATTCCCCAACAGCCCTCCAACCAGAAGACAATTCAGAGGGAAAATAGCAAAAGTCTGGTAAGGGCAATTGTATAATTGTGGCAAACATCAATTGCGAAAAGATACAAATATCCACACAAAAAAACACCTGCAATACCCACTATATAGAGCCACAGTACCTGGAATTTCAGCCAAATTAAGGGGCAAATAGTCCAAATTGAAAAAAAATGGCCATAACAAATTGAGCCAAACACTTTCTTCCTACAGAGGTGTAGATATAACGTTAAGGGTTGTAATATTGAAAAAATATTTGCATTTATAACTGGGAATGACGTAACTATAAACATTTTTTATCATTGAAAGAAAAACAATTCAACAAATCAGCCAAAGGGTAACATGGTTTTTCTGAAAACTTTTTTCCCAGCGATCAAACACCATTCTCATTATTTCCAGTCCATCATTTTCACCAGAAAATGCATCGGTAATGAATACGTCTTCCAACAAATTTCAACACTGTTCAAGACACCAAAAACTAAACAGTTAAACCCATTTTTCTCATTTTTTATAAAAGGAAAACTCAAAAAAAAAAAAAACCGCCAAAATTGCTACTCCAAGACACAAACCGAAATCTGTTGGGAACCCAAGGACAAACAAAATCCACTAAAGAGACAGGAGAGATGAAGACAGAGGGCAAGGCTCAGATTCGCCTTTCTTCAGACAAACGAGACCCTCCGCCATGGCTGCAACAACGGGAGCCATGAGAGACTCACTAAGTTACCCCGCCACGACAAAAGTAGTCCTCAAGTGCCTGATCTTTGTTTGAAAACATCATCACGGCCACATTCAAATTGTTCCACAGGGAGAAAGAGAGAAGGGCTTTTCACAACCACTTCAATATTATGTGTGTGTATGAATATGCAGAAGGGCTGTTGACTGATCAATAAATAAAATCATCGGCTCCAAGAAGATCGATCTTGGAAGAAAGAGATCGTCTTGTACAGAGAGGGCAACCACCCTTAGAAACTTTCCCTTCTCTCATCGAGCCTCATACTTAAACTAATGAGATTCTTAGCAAACGGGAAACACGACCTCAGTCATTCTGCCTAGGATGGCCATGTTCATAGAAGTCTTCAGGGAAATTCTATTCACCCGCACCCTCTTTTACTCAGTAAGTACCCATTCCAGGCTAAAAATTTCTCAATTTCTTATAGTGGTGCATCTTCTCAGAGAGAGAGATCTTTTACCATGACTAAGTAAAGATCGCGAGTTCAAACCCAATGCTCCACCGCCACAATACCCTCAGATTTTGCTTGTACCTTTCTCTGTAACAACAATAACACAGAAATACAAAATATGAAGCAGTAGGACAGAGAGGCTTGATCACAGCCTTAGGCCTCAGGCCTCGCTGCCTTTTGGCTTGCTTCTGCTTACGAGAAGGAACAACATGCAAGCCCAAAGAGTTTTTAAGCTTTACAAGACAGGTCATTCTCTCACAGCATATCAACCCAAACTTATCCAACATGCCAATTGGAAAAATAAGTCAGGAATTAGAACAATCCCCCGGTTGGTGTGGGAGTCGGCTCCCTCCCCACAACCATGTAAATACTTCCACAGTTCTATTCACCACAAAACAAGATCAGCATAAAACTTTCAAGCCAAAAAATCAACAAATGAAATTCAAAGAAAAACAAAAATAGAAAAAGCTTTGGCAGAATCATCAGTAACCCGGGGCAAAAAAAAGAAAGCAAGCGCCAATTAGAGCTAGAGCATCTTCAACCCAATCCTTGAAAGCTCTTCACTATGAAGAATTGCAAAAATATTAAAAACCGCACAAATAATGTAACGAAATATCAAACATATATTGTAAACATATGTATTTATATAACAATATGCATATATCTGTATAGTCTATACTTATTATATGTACTGACGTAGAAAATTGAAGGGGCTAAAGAGTTAGGCCCAGATCTGCTTATGATCGGACGAGAATCCGACACCGTCCTGGCTGCGACAACAGTTGCCATAAGAGCAAGATACAAAAACCCTCCTACAGACCCCCTGTGTGCCCAAACAGGTTGGATCCTGATCTCTGAATCATAGCTGCTCTGAAACTGATGCTCACAGCCTTGCAGGTGTCGCAGCAAAACCACAAGGGTGTTGGCCTAGCGATCAATGCCTCATACTTTCAGGTCTGCTTCTTCTTCTTCACTCTTATTGCGCAGTCCATACGGAACCGCCCAAAAAGAAGCAATTTGGAACAGAGGGAGTAGTAGTTTTTGGTGAACAATGAATAATCTCTGTGTCTCTGTTTCTGGGATAATCAGTGAAATTTTCCCAAGCAGTTACCAGCATGTAAACACACACACACACACACACACACAGATAAGGGCTGTTGATTTGGGGAAGAAATACCCTAGATTCTTCCCCAAATCATCGTGATTACACCTTTCACATCAATTTCTTTATACCTCTCACATTAACTTTTACCTCCACTTTGCAAAATTATCCTTCACTTTAACTCATTAACTTTTCAAAAAACACGCTTATTAAAACCAGAACCAAAACAAAACCTGCATAAAACTTTCTATCCAAAAAAATACACAAATGAAGTTCAAAGAAAACAAAAAATACAAAAGCTTTGGCAGACAGTATCCCGGGAAAAAAAAAAAAAAAAAGGCCCCAATTAGACTATCTCTAACCCAATTTAATATCCCCCAAAAAGCGCATCTCCTACCCAATTCTTGAAAGTTCTTCACTTTGAAGAATCACGCAAATTCTGTAAACTATACAATTAAGATCAAGAAATATCAAACATATAATGTAAACGCATGTATGTATATTAAAATGAGCATATTATGTAGAAAATTGAAGGGGTTATAGGGTTAGGCTCAGATCTGTTTATGATCAGATGAGAATCCGACACCGCTATGGCTGCAACAACAGTTGCACATGAGAGCATAATCGAATAAACCTCCTACAGACCTCTGTGTGCCCTGCCAATAAACGACTCAGATCCTGATCTCTGAATCATACCTGCTCCAAAACTGATCCTCACAGCCTTGCAGGTGTCGCGGCAAAAACCCGAGGGGATCAGCCCAATGATCAATGCCTCATAAGTTGGATTTACAAAGCTAACACATTTAAAAAGGAACGGGGGGGAGTATATAATTATTATATAAACTCCCATAGAAATTTGAAGGGGGTAAAGAGTTAGGCTCAGATCTAGTTATGATCAGACGAGAATCCGACACCGTCGTGGCTGCGACAACAGTTGCCATAAGAGCAGGATACAGAAACCCTCCTACAGACCCTCTGTGTGCCCTGCCAAGAAACGGGTCAGATCCTGATCTCTTAATCATACCTGCTCTGAAACTGATCCTCACAGCCTTGTAGAAAACCTGATAAGCACACAAATATGTAATATTAGTGGGATTAAGTCCTCGAACTTGATCATATTATTATGTTTATGGTTAATTTTCGTAAGATATTGTGCTTACTTGACATGCAAGTTTTGGGGCAAAATCTGATGTCAACAGGAAAACCCCGTGGGGGTTGGAGCTGAGGGAGCACTGAATAATCTCTGTCTCTGTTTCTGGAAACCTCAGGGGTATCAGTGGCTGTGTTTGGTTAGATAGTTTAGTCTAGTTTCGATGATGTCAGCAGATGTAATGAGTGGAGAGAGATAGAGAGAGAAATGAGGGAAATGACGATGTCATCAAAACTAAAACTAAGCAGGGAAACGAACAAGGCCAATGAAATTTTCCCAACCAGTTTTACCAGCATGTTAAACACACACACACGCACAGATAAAGGTTGTTGATTTGAGGAAGAAATCATCGGCTCTGATCAGGGATCATCTTGTTGAAGAGGGGGCAACCACCCTTGAGAAACACCCTATCTCTCTTTTGAAGCCTCATGCTTGGGCACAACCATAGATTCTTCCCAAATCATCATCATTACACCTCTCACCTCGATTTTTATCTCCACTTTACATCTCTCACATCAACTTTTACATCCACTTTCCAAAAAAAATTCCACTTTTACCCACTAACTATTTATCCATTACTTTTCAAAACAACAAAATATACACTTTTACAATTAACTTTTCAAAACACGAGCTTATTAAAACCAAAACCTGCATAAAACTTTCTAACGAAAAAAATCAACAAATGAAGTTCAAAGAAAAACAAAAATACAAAAGCTTTGGCAGACAGCAGTATCCCAGGGGGAAAAAAACCCAAATTAGAGCATCTCCAACCTAATTCTTGAAAGTTGTTCACTTTGAAGAATCACGGAAATATTGTAAACCACACAAATAAGATTAAGAAATATCAAACATATATTGAAAAAGCATGTATGTATATAAAAATGAGCATATTACGTAGAAAATTGAAGGGGGCAAAACGGTTAGGCTCAGATCTGTTTATGATCGGACGAGAATCCGACACCGAAATGGCTGCAACAACAGTAGCCCATAAGAGCATAATCGAAAAAACCTCCTCCAGACCAAATTGAAAAAACCGGTCTGGAAACCCAAAACGAACAAGATCCCTGTGTGCCCTGCCAATAAACGGGTCGGATCCTGATCTCTGAATCATACCTGCTTCGAAACTGATCCTCACAGACTTGCAGGCGTCGCAGCAAAACCCCGAGGGGGTTGGCCTAGCAATCAATGACTCATAATTGGGATTTGCTAACTTCCTAGCCAAAAAATCAACAAATGACGTTCAAAGAAAAACAAAAAAACAAAAGCTTTGGCAGACATCAGTATTCCAGGGAAAAAAGCCCCAATTACACTATCTCTAACCCAATTTAATAGCCCCAAAAAAGCCCCAATTAGAGCTCCTCCAACCCAATTCTTGAAAAAAGTTCACTTCAAAGAATCACGCAAATATTGTAAACCACACAAATAAGATCAAGAAATATCAAACATCTATTGTAAACGCATGCATGTATATAAAAATAAGCATATGACGTAGAAAATTGAAGGGGGCAAAAGGGTTAGGCTCAGATCTGTTTATGATCAGACAAGAATCCAACACCGCCATGGCTGCAACAACAGTTGCCCATAAGAGCATAATCGAGAAAACCTCCTACGGACCTGTGTGCCCTGCCAAGAAACGGGTCAGATCCTGATCTCTGACTCGTAGCTGCTCCGAAACTGATCCTCACAGCCTTGCAGGTGTCGCGGCAAAACCCCGAGGGGGTTTGCCCAACGATCAACGCCTCATAATTGGGTTTTGCATCTTCTTCTTCTTCAATCTTATTGGGCAGTCCATACGGAACTGCCCCAGAAAAAAAGGAATTTGGAATGGAGGGAGTAGTAGTTTCTGATGAACACTGAATAGTCTCTCTGTCTCTCTTTCTGGAAACCTCAGAGGTAATCAGTGAAATTTTCTCAAGCTGTTTTACCAGCATGTAACACACACACACACACACAAGGGCTGTTGATTTTGGGAAGAAATCATCGGCACCGATGATCAGAGATCATCTTGTTGAAGAGAGGGGCAACCACCCTTGAGAAACACCCAATCCCTCTTTCAGAGCCTCGTTCTATTCCCAGCATCAAAATAAGAAGTTCAATTGTTCCCGCGCCCCCAATCAGACTCTGTTTTGAAAATCAGTCGAGAGCATCGCAGACCCGTGGAGCACTGATATTCATTACTCAAACGAATGTCATGGAGCATTTACTATGCCAAAACCGAGCCTCACCTGGATTAACATTCAATTATCATTACACTTCTCGCATCAACTTTTAGCTTTATACCTCCCACACCAACTTCTACGTCTTCCTCATTAACTTTTCAAAACATGCAAGGGGTGGCTAGCTCATGTAGTAGAGTTCTTGATGCCCACATTGCATCTCAGTATCGAGTCTTATTCCCCCTCCCCATGTAATACCATGTAATAGCTTTAGGGATGACGAATGACAACAAACAAACAAAAAAAAAAAACTCTTTTCAAAACACACTTAATAAAACAAGAACCTGCATAAAACTTTTCAGCCAAAAACTCAACAAATGAAGTTCAAAGAAAAAAAAAAAAGCAAAACAAAACAAAAGCTTTGGCAGACATCAGTATCCCCGGAAAAAAGCCCCAATTACACTATCTCTAACCCAATTTAAAATCCCCAAAAAAGCCCCAATTAGATCATGTCCAACCCAATCCTTGAAAGTTCTTCACTTTGAAGAATCACGCAAATATTGTAAACCACACAAATAAGATCAAGAAATATCAAACATATATTGTAAACGCATGCATGTATATAAAGATAAGCATATGACGTAGAAAATTGAAGGGGACAAAAGGGTTAGGCTCAGATCTGTTTATGATCGGACAAGAATCCGACACCGCCATGGCTGCAACAACAGTTGCCCATAAGAGCATAATCGAGAAAACCTCCTACTGACCTTCTGTGTGCCCTGCCAAAAAAACGGGTCGGATCCTGATCACTGAATCATACCTGCTCCGAAACTGATCCTCACAGCCTTGCAGGTGTCGCGGCAAAACCCCGAAGGGATTTGCCCAGCGATCAATGCCTCATAATTGGGTTTTGCATCTTCTTCTTCTTCCATCTTATTGGGCAGTCCATACGGAACTGCCCCAAAAAAAAGGGAATTTGGAACGGAGGGAGTAGTAGTTTCTGATGAACACTGAATAGTCTCTCTGTCTCTCTTTCTGGAAACCTCAGGGGTAATCAATGAAATTTTCCCAAGCTGTTTTACCAGCATGTAAAAAAACACACACACAAACACACAGATAAGGGCTGTTGATTTGGGGAAGAAATCATCGGCTCCGATGATCAAGAAATCATCTTGTTGAAGAGAGGGGCAACCACCCTTGAGAAACACCCAATCCCTCTGTCGTAGCCTCATTCTTGAGCACAGCCCTAGATTCTTCCTCAATGTCGGTATTTATTTGCCCCCCCTGATTTAATTTCTTCCTTGGTCCACACGTACCTCTTCCCTCCTAAATTGCTGGATTCATTATTTTTTAAAATATACTTATGGTAATTATATTCTCAATTTAGATCTTTTAACGGGCGTAAGATATTTTGGACACAAAATTTAGTATTCATTATTTTTTTAGTGCAAAATGCATGGCTGCTCAAAAAATGACGAACAATTTGGAATGAAGGAAATTATTTTGTGTAATTTTGTTCGGTCGAAAAAATGGACGTTACCCAGTTATATAAGATTTAAACCGAATTCTGTTTCGATAATAAAATACCCTCCTCCTGTGGTTTTTAGAAACTTAAAAAAGTATATATTTATATATATATATATATATATATATATATATATATATATAGAATTTATTTTGTCACTCCATTTTTATATAACAGCACTTTAAAATTTGTCATTCGAAATACACATTCCACAATTTTCAAAGCATGCTATCGAGTTTCCACTTTCCACTAATGTATTTTATGTATTTTTTATATTATTGCTGGTCCTTCCACTATAATCAGGGTTTACATACATCACACAAAAAAAAAATAGTGAAAACGACACCAACTTTTAAGTAAAAACAAGAGACAATATTTTTAGTGAAAACTTGACAAGTGTGTGGTTATGTTGGAGTTCCTAAAACTTAACTAAACCCTCAAATTACTCTCTTTGTCCTAATTTGTACTTCCGGTTTTTTTTTTAGCAATAGATCTCATTGAGAACTTTAATGCGGTGCACAAAAAATTCAAAAAAATATTTTTTTAAATACCTTCTTTTTTTAGTTTGAAAATTATACGTAATTTCGTAGTAGACTATTAAATTGGGACGGATGGATTAGTACTATTAGTTTTAGTTTTAGTTTTTACTACTAGTATTCTACTTCTCTAATGGGAGTAAAAGTGTTCTTCAAAAAACAAAATACGTATAATAAATAAATCCAATTCGGTAGGAGTAGGGATGGCAATCTCGACCGAACTAATGGGTACCCGAACCATAACCGTTTTTTTCCCTGAACCATAATCGAAATATTCCCCGTGGGTGCGGATATGGTATGGGATGTGAGATAACCGAATGGGTTTGGTTCGGTTCTGATTTGAGCTGATAACCGAACCGTTCCCCGAATTGAACCAAACCGGATATGTGTAGTTACAAAATTCCCCTTCATATGTAGAGTGTAGCTTGTGTATTAGTTTCAATACATTGGATTTCTACTTAGATGTATATTAGTCTTGCATTTAAAATATCTAGATGCATACCTTCTTAATTGACGGATCTATGACATTTATAATTTAACTGATTTTCATATTTGAATTTCATTCACAATTATTTCATTTTTCTTTTGTTTCCTAATTCGGGGAGTACCTGAACCGAACTGATCTCCGATTGGTTCAGTTAAGGTTTCAATATTCCCTACCCGTTCAGGTTTTGGTTCGGTTCTGGGTACCCATCTAGTTTTAGGTAATGGGTTCGGATACAGCAATACCCGAACCGAACCGACCCATTGCCACCCCTAGGTAGGAGTAGCATAGTAGGTTAGAGTGAGTGGAATAAAATTCCTCTCCCTCCCCGTGCATGGACCTCCAAGGTTTAAATCTCTCTCATGCCATTGTTGGGACTTGTCTAGTTTTGCGTGAAAGGCCTTTGTTTTCTTCGGACGATAGCTATGACTCAACCGAACATTCTACAGCGGATCACGAATTCCAATGGTCACGCTCACGGAGGTTGCTACACTGATCACCCCTTCCCACCCTTTTCGCCTATTAAAAAAAAAAATGGATTTATTTGTTCCCGATAAAAAAGAGAAAAAAAAAAAGAGAGGCTTTGTGCGAGGAGTATTGTTTGTCCTGGAATTACCGTGCATAAGTTCCGAGATCTCGACATAAGGAAAAGTTAGAAGCTTTTTGTCGGAGCAAATGGGCATTTTTTTTCAGTTTAATTTTTTTTTACCAAAAGTACAATTTTACTAATTTGATTTTTAGACTTTCTGACTTTTTTAGTTGATTTATGTGAGAAGAATGACCTATTTCGCAAAAGAAAACGGGGACCATGGATGTAGAGGGAATGCCATCCAGGCCGTACATCTTCACAATCAATTGTTCATATTCATTATTATTTTTTTCACCGGTAAAAATACTCTATTGCTGATAAAAGTCTATTTGCAATCTGAACCATCAATTAGAAATGGATAGTCCGGATGCCTTGGAGGACCGTCCTACAGAACCCTGGTCCCTCGTAAAACATGAAAAAACAAAAACCCCCAGTTTCCCGTTTTTAGCGACTCTACTAAGCAACTACTATTTTTTAGTTTTGTCCTTTTTTTTTTTTTTTTTTTTTACGTTTATTAATTTTGAATTGAAATGTTTGACGATTATTTAGTTCATATCAACAAAAAAAACCGGAAAACAAAAAAAAAAAATTTGAAAAAGGTAACACTTTGGGTGGTTCGGAAAAATAAATACAGGTTCCCTTTAAGCTTGTACAATCTTCATAAGTAAAACACATCAGAACATACGAATATTTTGAAATGAGTACTAGGTCAGAAAATATAGACGTTCGAATCTACGATATATCCATACATTGATACATACGTGCGTACTGTGTATAATATGTGACGTAGAGAAATAAAGAATTAGGCTCAGATCTGGTGTATGATCGGAGGACAAGGATCTGCCTCTGCCATGGCTGCAACAACAGTTGCCTACAGAGAGAGAGAAAAAAGAAAAAACCTCTTTCATCTCTCACAGACCGTCTGTGTTGCCCCGCCAGCAAAGTGGGTCGGATCCTCAACGCCCGAATCATCCGGCTCGGAAAAGCTATCGTCACAGCCTATTGTGATTGGAGAGAGAGAGAGAGAGAGGGGTGTTTTGGATTCGTTTCAGCTGAAGTATTTTGTCAGAAACCTCAGGAGCACTGAATAATTACTCCGATTACCGGGAAGGATCGATTGGGGATGCTCTGTTTGGAAAACTGAAAATGCTGCAACCGCGCGCAAACACACACACACAGATACAGAGAGAGGGAGAGAGATAGAGAGGAGGAGGGTTGTTGATTTGTTGGGAGAAATCATCGGCTCAGATGATTTGTGGTAAGATCATCCTTTGTTTACAGAGAGAGACAACCACCCAAAGAAACATCCAAATTTTCTCTCTGTTTGGAGCCTCATTCTTGAGCCCTAACCCTAGTTCTTCTCCAAACCTTTTATTTATACTGCCCCACAGCTTTACTTCTTCGTTTTCTTCACCACATATCTCCATTTTTATTTTTATTTTTAATAACACCCTTGGGAAACTTAAAAAAAAAACAAAAAACAAAAAACTTTGGGTTACCTTACACCAATGTACACCATCTCGCACGGGACTCATTACGGGTTCTGGCGCAGATGAATGGTCGAATCTGTTCAATTTGTTTAAACATAAGAGCTTGATCGTTTTAGTCCTTGAATTTTATTGGATAAATACGGATTAAATCGATTAAATTATTATTGATATTCAAATGAGTTGAATTTTATTTGACTCACAAGATAATATTTCAAATAATCATTAGTATAGGACCCCCAAATGAATCCTAGAGGTGTAGTACATTTGTCGTACACATAGTTGGGTCTTTGGGAAATGAGTGCAATTTTTGTTCACCCTCCCTAAAAGAGGGTGGTCAAAATCTTCTAATAAGAGATAATGGGGCCACTTTTAAGTTTTGGGTCATGCTAACGGGTGTCCTAGTGCACCCATTAAGGATACAAAAAATATATTTTTGTGGGTCGCACTTGTACAAAAAAATACACTTTAAAAGTACATTTGTACGTTAAAATACACTTAAAGATGTACTTTAAAGTACAAATGTACTTTTAAATTGTATTTTTTTGTACTCTTAACGGGTGCACTGTGGCACCCGTTAGCATTTCCCTTAAGTTTTAACGTGACCCGACTCAACCCAAGTTAGTTTTACCTTCTATTTAAGTCTCTCCCATATTTGGAATTTCTACGCTCCATTCTTTTCTCGTAAGAAAAATGGTGGAGAAATACCAAGTGTTTTTAATGATTTTCTTTTTTTTTCTCGTTTAATTTATGAGAAAACAGAGGAAATTGAGTTAAAGGGGATTTGTTTTAATTTAATAACTGGAAGGAGTAGGAGGTTTAATTTAAGATGAAATTATGTAATGGGTAGTCGTTGAAATTTTTGAAAAATAAATAAAAAATACCAGTACATTCGTTCTTTACTCATAAAAAAATGCTTGACCAAATACCTAGTAAGTGTTTTTTCAAACGAATATTCCATTGGATTTTCATCGGTAAATCCATGAGAAATTAGAGAAATTGAAGTAAAAAAATGGACTTTTAATTAAAATCAGAAAATGGAGTCGGTCGCAACATTGATAAAATTTGTAGAGGGTAATAGACGAAATTTTGAATCTCTGTTAATGGTACGAGGTTTTAATTTGTTGAAATTCCAAAATTGGGAGAGAGTGTAGAAGGTAAATGTAACTGGGGTTGAGTTGAATTGGGTTAAGAGTGGTCCCAATATCTCATCTTAGCCAATATGAGAGAGGGTTTTGTTCACCTTACCTAAAAGAGGGTGAACAAAATTGCACTTTTTTTTTTTATGAATGCACTACATTTCATAAGTAAAAGTATCATGTGTAATTTCAATCCAAGAAATGGAGTGTTTTTCGTAGAAGAAGAGTGAGAAAGTCATTACCCAAACCAATTTTTTCTTTTTTATGCTTTTACTCCCGGTCTTCACTCTTATGACTTTAGGTTAGTGTTAAAGTGTTAGTATAACGGGAATTGAGTAGTTTCTCAATAGGTCTCAGGCTTAGACATCTCCCTAAAAGGAAGAGTGAGACATCTTCTCAAGATGAGAAAATAACGAACCAAGTACACTGGTTGTGGTGTTCCCTTCTTGTGTGACCTAAGACCGCACTATGGGAGGTTGGAAGAATAGTTTGGAGTTTGGACCAATGTGTGTGCAAGCAAATTTTTTATTTTTATTTTTTCCTTTTTCCGTTCGCATGTGTAATTTTATTCTGCATGAAAGGTCTTGCTAATTACCACCTACTGTAAATAACAGGATTCATGTAATGTCGACCCAAAAAAAAAAAAAAAAGAGTGTGCTGATGATATGTTGGAAATGTTACAAGCAATTGCTATGTACTCCCTCTGTCCCCAATCATTGGTCTCAAAATACCACTTTTTGTTGTCTTAATTTTTTTTGTCCAAATTCAAAATTGAAGGGGCACTACCTAACGAAATTTCACATTTTGATGTCTGAAAGGTAAACAGAGGGAAGAAAAAGTATGACAAGTGTGTGATTATGGTGGTTGGTGAACTACATGGAATTCCACGGATGTTAGGGAGGCTTGATTGCATGTATTGGAAATAGAAGAACTGTCCGGTCACTTGGCAATGTATGTATACAGGTCACGTTCACGAACCAACAATTATTTACGTTCATGAACCAACAATTATTTTAGAGGTGGTGGCATCATACAATCTTTGGATATGGCATGCATTTTTCGGATTGCCCAGGTCTCACAACAAGAACAACATTTTAGAAAGGTTTTCATCATTCAATGAGCTTGCTCAAGTACGTACTTCCCCAGTCAATTACTCCATCAGTGGAAATGTACGGGATACTACTTAGTTAATGGTATATACCACTACACCAAATTCACGCCGGAAAAGGGCATTACCGGCATTAATTACATATGCCGTCTATACACGTGTTGTTAATACTAACAAATGCCGGGAAAAGTCGTGACAAATGCCGGGAAAAGTCGTCACTATTTGCGGCATTTCACAAATGCCGGGAATAGTCGACTACTTTATTAGGGAAAAAATGCCACATGGCACCCATGTGGGGGCCATGTGGCACCCACTTGCTCCCCGCATGACACACATGTGGCAAGCAAAATTGGGGAGAAATTGCTCGCCCTAGTAATCGAACCTGTGACCTTCACCCCCTCACTACCAACTGTGCTAGCACACATTTGGTTCCTAAAGGTCAAACAAAAATATTTATAATATAAAATAAAGAATTTTCGAAAATTTAACTTTTACCGGCGCTTTTTTCCCCAACATTTCAACAAATGCCGGAAAAAGTGACTTTTATCGGCATTTGTTGAAATGCCGGAAAAATGACTTTTTTGGCATTTGTTGAAATGCCGGGGAAAAAAATGCCGGGAATGACCCATTTTCTTGTAGTGTACCCTCAGTGGGCAACTTCTGTGAAAACAATTCCATCACCGCAAGGACCTAAGAAAAAATGTTACGCTCAACAACAAGAATTTACAAGGATGGATGTAGAACGTGCATTTGGAGCGCTTCAAGCACAGTTTGCAATTGTGCAAGGATTGGGACAATTTTTGGATCGAGAAACACTAAAAGATAAAAGATATCATGATGCATAATATTACACTACATGATCATTGAAGATGAACAAGATTCCAACCACTGGCAACTCCACCTTATAGAGAGTGGGATCAGCCGACCTCACGGGAAAAAAAATACTATTATTATATTAATTTTTTTAAAAATATTCATAAATGAACACCCTAAATTTCATGGTGACACCAATAGATTAACTCCTAAAAGTTCATAAAAGTTGCTTATTTGCGTTGTTTGCTTGAATCCTTGTTGCTTGTTTTGCTCTTTTGATAATGAGAGGTTGATCTGTATAGCTAGGTTGAGCTTTAAATGTGATTTTTATTGGAACAAGATTTTTAGTTGTCATTACTGTGATGTTTTTCTTATGAATGACCCCACGCTTCCGAACTCCTGGAGTCGCTACTAATTCCAACGGAGTGGCCGATCTCAACTACGATCCATTGGAACATACTCCTCTTGTATAATTTTGACACGAGATAACTACTGACCTTGTGGAATTCATTGAACACCATCATCGCAACTCCAAGCAGACTAAATTGAACACCACAGGCAAATGTATAGCCAATCATAGTAACTTGTAGTTCGATTTTTGTATTTTAATTTGGAATTCCAGTATTTTAGTTCTCCAAGAAAAAAAATCAAATCACAGAAATATGAGCAAACAAAAAATGCCAAAAAGTGGGTTCTTTTACTTGTATTCCCAGTACATAAACTCCCACGTACCAAACCACAAAATGGATAAGCCCCACAGCCTGCCATTCAAGGCATCCTTTAGACAATTCAAAATATAGAACTCCAGCTACAGTGTTTCAACATCAAAACAAGCAACTGAGATATAGCTATACCATTGAAGACTTCAAAATATGAAATGTAGCTATACCATTGAAGACTTCAAAATACGTAATGTAGCTATTCATTTGCAGCTTCAAGCCTTTACTCTCTTAATATCTGAAAGCAGCACAAAAGAAGATTAAAAATTGACAACCAATTAAAGCAATTATTTCCAAATTCACTTATGTAATAAGGCTATTAAGGCTATCCAGCTTTACTTGTAGATAGCTTTTATCAAACGCAAAAGTTTTTCACAATTGATAGCTAGAGCATCAATTGGAATTGCAAGATGTAAGAGTTGCCCTAATGTCATTCATTCTAAACAGCCCAATAACCGTCAATCGTCGACGACACTTTTGGATAAGTCATTTACATTTATTCCAACTTTCAACTTATCGATCTGGAAATAGAAAGGAAGGAATATACACTATGCTCCAATGAGGAAAAGAAATACTCACTTCATGTGGGGAACCGTTATTAAGCCATTTTGGGAAAAAAAAAAAAAAAAAAAAAAAAAAAGACACCACGAATTATAAACCAACTTAATGCACCCACTCCAAAGTATAGGTCGTCTCTAATCAAAGCATGATTTTTCATCATTCATGCTACCTTAAATGCTTAACAGTTAACACAACAGCAATAAGAGAAGAGTATCTTAAAGCAATTAATTAAGTCATTTAATTTCCAAAACAATTTACGTAAGCGGCACTTCACATACCTATGGATGTACGATACCCAAAGCGCCTATGCGCTTCCCTTTGTAAATGAAGCTGCTTATGTAACTGGAAGAAACCCTTGCTCCTTCATTAATATCAAGACAGAAAGATATTTCAACACGTCATTAACTAAAGAATCCATAGGAGAGGTAGCACATACATCTACACGTTCAACATTGTAGCCTGCATTATCCCTGGAGTTTACAAATGGAGACCCAATTACTTCCATAACTCCGTCGACCAAACCATGAATAAGCTGCAAATCAAAAGTTTCAAACTTGAAATGGTTAGCTTGCCAATTGGATGGCACCCCATTAATTGAGTTCTCATGATCCTATTACCAGAGAAAAAGGACTGAGCTAAACAACTAGGAAGGATGTAATAATATCTGACGTGTTATAAAACAACAAATAGGCTTTTCATAATTGATAAAACAATGAATAGTATCCTGATAACGAAGACCTTCTGTCTGCCCAGCCAAGGAACAGGTCAGATCCTGATGAAGCCTTTACTCTCTTAATATCTGAAAGCAGCACAAAAGAAGATTAAGCTAGCATGATTATCCTGGTAGCCAGTAGGTAACTGAAATTGGCAACCAATTAAAGCAATTATTTCCAAATTCACTTATGTAATAAAGTTCCCAGTAATCTAGACTGATCACAGTACCGGAACAAGCAGAGCATGAGAGGATCTAAACAAGAATGCCCTGGAGATATTAAGAGTCATCAAAAGAATACAACACAGGGACCGGAAGCATTGTATGCATGTTTCCATCAATCTGAGTGCTGGGAAGGATGAGCTGGCTATTAAGGCTATCCAGCTTTACTTGTAGTCTGTAGATAGCTTTTATCAAACACAAAAGTTTTTCACTTGATAGCTAGGTCCTTGTCCTTTCCCAATATCGTATTTATATTGCCCCAGGTTTGAATTCTTCCATGTTCCATAACAATTTTTGGCGTAATTTTGTCAAAAAATGGCCATCACCAACTTAGGCCCGTTCCACTAGATTCTTGGGCTTTTTATGCTTTATGAGACAGGTAATCACCTCAAATACATCGGTAACAGCTAAATACGATTCACGTGATTTCCCAGCAACCAAACACCATTCACATGATTTCCAGAGAAAATGCATAGGTAAGTAGGTAACTGCTTAATACGCCTTCCAACAAATCTCAACACTGCTGAGTGCTGAAGACACAAAAAACCAGACAGTTAAAGCCATTTTTCTCATTTTTATACACGGAAAACTCAAAGAATTGCCAATATTGCTACTCCATGCCACACAAATCAAAATCTGTTGGGAACCCAAGGACAAAAAAAAATCCACTAAAGAGACGTTGAGATGAAGAGAGAGGGCAAGGCTCAGATTCGCATTTCTTAAAAAAAAACGAGGCCCTCTCCAACATGGCTGCAACAACAGGAGCAATGAGAGACTCTGAGTTACCCTGCCATGACACGAGTAGAACTCAAGTGACTGATTTTTGTTCGAAAACATCATCACCGCCTCATTCAAATTGTTCCACAAGGAGAAAGATAGAAGGGCTTTT
Organism: Vaccinium vitis-idaea; assembly: GCA_963854785.1. Taxonomy (NCBI): domain Eukaryota; kingdom Viridiplantae; phylum Streptophyta; class Magnoliopsida; order Ericales; family Ericaceae; genus Vaccinium; species Vaccinium vitis-idaea. Next base: position 39,638,552 of record OY978220.1, read on the forward strand.
AACAGCCACTCTATACATATACGTAAATGTAAAAAAAAATGATGTGGAATGTGCAATAATGATGTTTCTTTAATAAGTTGGATTTACGAACCAACACATTTAAAAAGGGACGGAGGGAGTATATATCCATACATATACAACCACTTCAATACACCCACTTCAATACACCTCTCTCATCAACTTTTACCTCCACTTTTCCCATTAACTCTTTTACCCATTAAGTTTTCAAAAGGACAAAATAATAATTGTACTAACATTTACCCATTAAGGGACAACCCAAAATGGAATACCAAACCAAACCAAACCAATCCAAACCAAACCGAGCCTTGTGTCCTAATCCAAAATGGATTACTACACCTTTATTTAGGGACGGAGGGAGAATGTATATATGTATCTATGTATACGCAGAAGGGCTGTTGACTTGATTACAATATCATCGGCTCCAAGAGGATCGATCTGGGAAGAAAGAGATCGTCTTGTACAGAGAGGGCAACCACCCTTAAAAACTTTCCCATCTCTCTGATCGAGCCTCATACTTAAACTAATGAGAATTTTAGCCCCAAAGCTTTCCTCAAGTCCATATTTATATTGGGACCGTGAGGGTAAAAGGGCGATTCAATCATTCTGTCATTTGGCATCATTTTCAAAGAAGTCTTCAGGGAAATACTATTTCACACCACCCCCTGTGAAGCGAAGTCCCACACCACCTGGGTACCAAAGTAATATGAAGTATATAAGCATGAGGGCACCCTGACTTCATGAGCTAGCTTTTGGGGTTGAGTTCTACCCATGTATATTGTGCTTTAGAGACGACTCATTCTCTCACAATTCACAATGCATCAACCCAAACTTATCAACTCAGCCAATTAGAACAACAAGTAACAAATTGGAAAAACCTCGTGAGTAATTTCTTGTAAAACCGTTGTCCCGGAGTGACTGGCCCGGACACTCTTGAGTTTTGAACCAAAAAGAAAAAATAAGAAACAATATGCAGGTTTATATAGATGGATGATAAAAATTAGGAATAGCTTCAACAATGGTCAACTACACCATGATCCAGTTACCGAAATACTGGCCAACAACATCATTGTCTTTTTTTTTTTTTTAAATTACAAACACTCTACTGGATTCCACATACATATCCAATGTAAAAGATTTTTATGACAATGAAAACGTGCATTAATTATTACAATATGCATCAATTTAACTTCAGATTTTTATCTACTAAAATGTTCACTACCAAAAAAAAAAAATTGCAATTCAAACAGTACCCAAATATGCTCACTCTTCTTAGAAAAAATAAGTGTGACCAGAGTCTCTCCAAAAAAACCCAGAAAGGAACCATTGAAGGTCTTTTCCTTCTTTTTTTGATACACAACCAAGTAAATAATTCCATAGTTCTAGTCACCACAAAACAAAACCTGCATAGAGCGTTCTAGCCAAAAAATCAACAAATGAAATTCAAAGAAAAACAAAAACACAAAAGCTTTGGCAGAATCATCAGTATCCCCAAAAAAAAAAAAAAAAAAAAAAAAAAAACCCAATTAGACCACCTCTAACCCAAGCTAATATCCCCAAAATAGCCTCAATTAGAGCATCTCCAACCCAATTCTTGAAAGTTCTTCACTTTGAAGAATCACACAAATATTGTAATCCACACAAATAAGATCAAAAGAACTCAACATATATTGTAATCGCATGTATGTATATCAAAATGTGCATATTACGTAGAAAATTGAAGGGGATAAAGGGTTAGGCTCAGATCTGTTTATGATCGGACGAGAATCCGACACCACCATGGCTGCAACAACAGCTGCCCAAGAGCATAATCGAAAAAACCTCCTACAAACCTTCTGTGTGCCCTGCCAATAAACGGGTCGGATCCTGCTCTCGAAATCATACCTGCTCCGAAACAGATCCTCACAGCCTTGCAGGTCTCGCGGCAAAACCCCGAGGGGTTGGCCTGGCGATCAACCCGTGACTTGTTTTGGGAAATTGGCTTTTAGGATTGATGTTTGTGAGGAGAATGACATGTCTCGTAAATTAGTAAAAATAAATAACTAGTCTCTCCAAAAACCCAGAAAGGAACCATTGAAGGGGTCTTTTTCTTCTTTTGATACAGAACCAAGTAAATACTTCCATAGTTCTTAGGCTGAGTTTTCCGTTCGATTTTTAGCATCCATTTTTAGCATCCAGTTGCTAAAATCATGGTTGATTTTAGCAGCTAACACTTTCTAGCAAAAAAAAATCAACAAATGAAGTTCAAAGAAGAACAAAATCACAAAAGCTTTGGCAGAGTCATCAGTATCCTGGGGGAAGACCCAATAGAGCATCTCTAACCCAATTTAATATCCCCCCAAATAGCTCCAATTAGAGCATCTCCACCCCAATCCTTCAAAAGTTCTTCACTTTGAAAAATCACACAAATAAGATCAAGAAATATCAAACATACATCGTAAATGCCTGTATGTACATAAAAATATGCAAACACATATAATATATATACTCACACAGAAAATTGAAGGGGGGTAAGGGTTAGGCTCAGATCTGTGTATGATCGGACGAGAATCCGACACCGGCATGGCTGCGACGACAGTTGCCCATAAGAGCAGGATACAAAAACCCTCCTACAGACCCTCTGTGTGACCCGCCAGGAAACGGGTCGGATACTGGTCTCTGAATCATATATGCTCCGAAACTGATCCTCACAGCCTCATATAAAGATTCCTTCTAGTCCCTTCGTCCCCACTTTACTCTTCGGTGTCATATAACAACACATTTTTAACTCCACGACTGGAGATGCCCTTATGAGATACTAGTACTGCATCAACAAGACTATTTGGGTTTTTGACAATGAATACAGATACCAAGTCCAACACCTCTAACAGTAACGGAGCGCTAGAGTTTTGCATGGCCTTGGGTATCAAATCTAACAGAAAAAGATTTTGCCCTATGAAACCATTTGGGTTCTTGCACTATCAACTTCCATGGCACAGTCCATACAGAACTTTGTTGGACTGGCCAAAAAGAAGCAAATTGGAACAAATTTGCACTCAATCTATCTGTCTATGTTCCTGGAAACCTCAGGGGTAATCAGTGAAATTTTCCCCAGCTGCTTTGCCAGCAGGTGAAACACACACACTACACACACACACACAGAAGGGCTGTTGATTTTGGGAAGAAATCATCGGCTATGATGATCAGCGATCATCTCAACTGAAGGGAGGGGCAACCACCCTTGAAATCTCCCATCCCCCTTTTTGCAGCCTCATTCTTGAGCAGAACCCTAGGTCATGTCTCGATGTCCATATTATATTGTCGGTTGTTTGTTTCCTTCTTCTTCCACCACATTTTTTGGAGCTACCAATTTTCTATATGTAAAAATTAAATTTTGCATTCTACTTGTATGAAACGGTTATGAAATATTCCATTTCTTTTGTAAGATCGAGTTTTTGGCAAAAAAAAAAAACAACATAAAATTTAGTTTTTAAAATTTATTGTCGTAAATATATTGAAAGGTTTTAATTATGGTTCTTAATGTTTTTACAATGGTAAATTTATTGAATGGCTTGAAATTTATCAGTTTCATATGATTGGGTTTCTAAAATTTACTATCATTTTTCGTAAATTTTATTGTGGTAAATTTAGGAATTGTTTTGAATTTGAAATATTCATTTTTCAAACTATATCGTTTTTGTCCAATTGGAATTTTCGAAATTTGAAATTCAACTAATCAAACATTTTTTTTTCCTAAGCAATTTTATCCATACTATGAATGCCGATTATTGTGCCCCAATTTAACCCTAAACTTAAGGCTCGTCCCAATAAGTGGCTTTTTTAGGGGGTTGGCTTGTCGTGAAATGCAATAAGCTAGTTTTTCAGATAAGTCATTTATTTTTAAAGGACTCTTGATTTGGAAAGTCAAACAACATTAACTGGTTGTATGTAGGGGTGAGAATTTATGGCGCGACACGATAATGCGGCTCAAACACGATACAAAGTTTATGGCGCGACAACATGACTCGAACACGATACGAAGTTTGCAAGTTAGCGTTAACTATATCTGACATAGAACACGTATATGGCATGACTCGAGAATATGATTTCTAAACACGTGGGTTCGTGTTCAATCCCTCGCAACTCGAAAATGACATGGCTAACTTGTTTATCTCTTTGTGTCGACACGTTAACCCAAATACATCCCAAAAATGACACAATTAACCTACTCTGGATGTGTTAATTCATGTTGTGTCAACTTGAACTGACACGAAAATAACACAGGTATAGTGTAATCATGTCAATTCGTCTCGTGTTCTGGTTGACATGGGTAATTTCAGGTCGGGTTTGCGTTGTATTAAGCTTTTTAATTGCAAAATGGGTTCTCCACGCATTTAAAGAATGTACTCATAACGCATGATAATACCATGGTCTTAAATATAAGTCGTGCTTTGGTTTATGACTATATAATTCAATTAATTCTAAATTAAATTTGTGCATAAAATGAAAATATTTTAAAATCACAAATACTTGGCATAAACACTCAATTACTTTCTTTTCTTTTTTTTTAACGGGAAAAATGCAACTTATATTGATAAGAAATAAAGTACAAGTTACACAGCACATAGGCCTAAAGGGAGAAGAGATTACAACAAAAAACCAAAGAAAAAGCAACAAACAAAACAAAACAAACCAAAAAGCCGCAAGAAACATCGTCGAGGACGGACCCATCAGACACTCTCGTGAAGGAGGGTGGATTGACCAGATCTACATCTTTCTGAAGTTCGTTCCTGCCACAGGCTGAAGGACCGCCACCGGATCCGCTGCAGACGCCATCATCGTCGCTGTGAGAGAGCTCCCAAAAATCTGTCGGTGAAACCAATCGGATCTAGGAGCCTAGGTGCCCAAGATCGGGCCCCCATGTAAAAAAATGATGGGGTGAGGGGAACTCATCTCTCAAAAAAGGAGATGTTCAACCACTCACAACCATGAGAGAGGGAAGGAGCTGAGAGAAGAAAAATAGGAGAGAGAGTCGGAGCAGATGGGGGATTTAGATTAGAGGGTGAATGAAGAGAGATCAGAGGGGCCGAAGGAGCTGGGATAAGAAAGGAAGGGAGGGCGGTAGGGGCTGGGGAGGAGGTTTTCATAAAAAGTGGCGCGTGATTGTCTCAAGTTAAAAACCCTCATAAAGATGTTTATAGGTCCAGAAACATTTTTTAAGACAAATGTGCAACGGGTGAAGGTAGTCAAACATAGCCCCATACATCTCTACAATTAGACTATTTGGCCACTTTACTGGGCTGCTCAGGGGACCATGCTTTAGGACAACTCACCTACTTCTATGTGCTAGTAATTCATAAGTTTGGTTGTTTCGCAAGCCCTCTATTACTAAAATGGAAACCAGGAGCTAAAATCAACCCATGAAAACCAGGTCTGGCCTGATTTGGCTAATAATCCGGATTATGGTTTCTGGATTTCTCTCGACGAGACGAATCTAACAAGTAGTACAAAATTATGGTCAAACCAAGTATTTTTTTTAATAAAGCCGAAATACTTGGATTATTAGCCAATAATCCAAGTATTTAGTACCCATATATGATACGCTTTTCCTTCTCTAGTTAGTGTTCATCCAAAAATAAGACTATTCACACTACGCTTGAAAAGATTTATTTACAACATCGATAACCTCATCCCAAAAAAACTGCGTCCTCTGCATACAAATCAAACACTGCATCTCCATTTTATTTTTCGGACCAAACACTGCCTCTGCAATTTATTTTTCGGCATCATGAGTTTCCACAACCCCAAAAAAAGGCTCATCAATCCTGCTCTACTTCATTGTAGTCGTAAATTCTCTGGTTGATTCTTAGACATTGTTTCAACTACCATCTGTTTGGCATTAGTACATACTTTTTTCCCGGGCTAAGGTTAACCCAGTTAGTATGTAAATTAACAAGATGAACCTGCTCTCCTACCATGCCTTTGCTAATACAATAATGATACATACACACCATTTGAGCCACATTCTACCACACCCTCACTCACATGTGGAGCATTTTTTCCCGGGCTAAGAGTGTGTCTGTATCAGTTTTGTTGTTAATATCAGTCACATATGCCTATCATACTCACAGGTCTCTACGCCTGCTTTAACATTTGCACTCCCTAACACATATACAGGGCAAAAAAAGATAAAAACTCGAGGTTCATAATACATCTCCTTCGCCTGTTAAAAATGCTTATCCAAAAAAAAAAAAAAAAAAAAAACTCAACCATTCTGATCAGTCTAACTTATCTCTCAGATTAGTCAATTTAGGTGTTTATTTATAGCGTTAACTTTTTTTGGTCGTCTCGAGTAAAGTTTTTTCATTTAGGTGTTTATTTCTAGAATTGCAAAGACTAGTACAACATATACATGCATATACGGTAGCGAATTAAGGATTACGCTCAGATATGTATATGATCAGGCAAGAATCAATCAGACTCCGCCATGGCTGCAACAAAACAGTTGCCCATAAGACAGGAAATGTGGGGAAACAAGAACCTATCAAATCACACACAGACGTTCAAAGTAAAATTCAATAAACCCTTTAAAGTAAAATTCAACTTAAATTTCCAACCTTTTTCTTTTTTCTTGGACAATTGAACAAATTTGCCAGAAAAACTAAAGCAATATGAACCCTTTAAAGTGAACCCATAAATTATAACCTCAATTAAAAAGATTTTAGTAAAATTCAATAAATAGCGCAAATCAAATCAAAGAATAAAGATGCATGTGGAGGTTAGGCTCAGATCTGTGTATGATCAGGAAAGAGTCCAACTTCGCCATGGCTGCAACCACAGAGTAACCCGTGAGAGAAGAAAGAAGGAAACCCTCTTAAATCTCCCATAGTTCTGTGATGCCTCGCCAAGAAACGGGTCAGATCCTCATGCCCGAATCATCTGCTCAGAGGAAAGCTATCATCACAGCCAAATGTTTTTCTTGTTTCTTTTCCATGGTCTGTTCCGCTTTTGGGTAACCTTGGGTACGATGAGGAGCTTAATTAAGATCATTTTCCAGTACAGATTCCCAGCAAAAGCTAGATACACACACACACACACACATAGATAGATAGATACATATACGTAGAGAGAGAGAGAGAGAGAGAGATGGATGAAGGAGGGTTGTTGATTTCTTAGGAGGAATCATCGGCTATTGATTTGCAGAGAGGGGCAACCACCCTCAGAAACGCCCCCAATTCTCTCTGCTGAAAGCCTCAAAATCCTGAAAATTTTCAGAAGGTACAGGGTTCGATTCGCAACAAAGGACATCTCCAGTAACAATGAGTTGGAGATGCTCCAGAAAACTATGGGTACACTTCTCTGAAGCTTCCAACCCTAATCCTTCACTCAATGCCATTATTTATAGTGCCACCAACTTTACTTTCTTCCAAACCTTATCAATTAGTACGGTATTTACAAATCGGACCACAAATGTACGTGCAGCGGCTCTAGCCCAAGGGATACCCAAGAGTTTTCTCTTGGCACGATTGATTCGATTTTTGGAGTAAAAAATAAATAATTTCTTGTGAATTTCTAGTTTCGGTGTTGATGATCTGCCTTTGATAGACACGTTAGTTGGCCGTACCCGTCACCAGATAAAAGGAAGTGCATTGGCTCCATGGCCGAAAGGTCAGTTTGGACATTGTGCATAGGCAAACCGAAATATAGTACTTCTATCCCATTTTGATATTTTCTTATGAAAAAACGTGAAATTTTGGGATAAAAAACGAAGTATTTTCGCGTATGATTTTTGAGTTTCTTCGTACTAAATTAAAGATCTTGATTAGGCTGAGTTTTTTTGTTAGCAACCCAATCAAACGGAAAACTAGTTCGAGTTTGAGATATTTAATTTTGTGCGAAAAAATTCAAAAATTATAAACATACGTATTTGACGAAGTACATTTTAATAAATTTTTACTAAACCCCAACAATTCCTTTTTTCAATGCACCAGCATTGCCAATGTATCAACCAACCATCTTGAGAACACCAACATATGAATCTCACTGTCTCTCTCTTGGAACTCAACGTAAAATTTACTTATTAGTAGATTTTTAGGGCATCCTCATCAGCCTCAACAAAAAAAAACATCAAATTTAATCTCAAAAACACCTTTTATAAATTAGCAAGTCACTTATCCAAAAATTCACAAAATCAGACTCTCTTTCCAAACTTTACTATTCCCCTCAAGTCTAATAAAAAAATAAGTTTTTTTAAATTATTATTATCCCCGGATGGGGAGTTGTGCAGGTCCACCTGTTTCCACTTGCCTAGGTACATTCCGTGGGGTAGAATTATTAAAAAATCCGGTAACCCTTGAACAGTGACTTGGTAGGAATATTGAGTCACTGTAGCTAAGTTTAAACTTTTGCAATTTGTCCATGCATTTGTTGAGGCTGATTTGGGGAAGTTTTGTGACTTTGGCTCAACAATTTACTCATCAGGGGGATTTGCCTCCCCTGATGGGGATGCTCTTAGTACCCTGCCCACTGCCACCTCATCTTTGGGAAAATGTTGTAGTACTGTGGAAATTTAATCAACGTCCCATAGTTATCATCATGTGGTGCCTCAGCTATTCTTTACAACATGCGTAAAATTCACACAATATGTAAAAATCAGGAAAATATTGTGGTACTGTGGAAATTTAATCAGCGCCCCATAGTTATCATCACGTGGTATCTCAACTCTTCTCCACGTTATACATAAAATTCACACGAATGTGTTTTGGAGGGAGATTTATGGCACCACTTGATATTAGCCACAGGACACTGAATGACCACTCGTGACTGTAGCGGTTTAAAGCCATCTATCTCTATACAGAAATATTTATGGTGTTCACATGGTGGTAGGTCCGCAAAATTATGGATTCCAACCAGTGCAAAGAATAATTCCCCAAGTAGTAGTGTAGTACTTCTTTTTACTGATTTGAAATGTAATTAGTTGCATATGTGTATCATTTTAACTTTGTTTAGGAAGTAATTATAAGTTACATATGTGTGGAGAAGACATTAATTACTTAACCCAATGCCAGCCTAGAATCTGGGGGAGGTGCTATGCGGTAGGGGTTGTGCGTCATGTTGTATGGCAAAACTACGTCATTTTGCTAATTTTCTTAGTATATCCAAGGACCCTGTTTGGAGAGTTAAGTGTGAGGTTTAACTTTGGGGTTCAATTTTAGGGGATTTAGGCTCTTTGGAATAGGGTATAGTGGGTTTAGGCACTTCAGGTTTAGGGTTTAGGCATTTTGGATTTAGGCACTCCCTCCGTCCCAATTTTATAGTCCTTTTTGGGAGTTTGTGCCACTTTTCAAAGTGTTATATCTTATAATCTACAATGTTCTAGGTGATTTTGAACACTTTGTTTATTAGATTAAATCAAGATCTATCAAACAAGATTCATATTGCATATAAAATATATTACTGATTAAAAGATATAATCATTTTTTTATCCGGTTAGAATAGAACGAGGGACTATAAAATTGGGACGGAGGGAGTAGTTTTTTCTTCCTCCAAACAAGCCCTTGGAAGCTTTGGAAGTGTGCACAAAAATCAAGCAAAATAACGGCTGTGTTCGTTTCTCAGTTTTAGTTTTGATGACATCATCATTACCCTCATTTCTCTCTCTATCTCTCTACACTTATTACACTTTTTTACATCATCAAAACTAAATTAAACTACCAAACGAACACAGCCGACGTAGTTTTGCCGCACAACACCTACCGCATAGCACCCACCCCAGATCTGACAGCCTAACACGAATTTTCAACCTTTTTCTCAATAAAATCTCGAGTTCGAGCTCATTCTAGTACCTAGAGCATCCCAACAAGGAAATTTTTTTGGATACTGAATGGTACCACGTGGCCATGCCGAGCATAATCTCGGCCGTCCAAAAGTGTTTTAGACGGTCGAGATTGATTCCCTCTCTCTCCTCTCACCCGACCACTCTCTCTCCTCCTTTTTTCTCTCTCCTCTTCCAGACCGTCGAATTGCATTTTGGATGGCTAAGATTGCCGAACGGGTACCACGTGGATAATACCCACTCGGCACTAAAAAATTTCTTCTCCCCAACAAGGCTCCACCAAACAAATTAATGAACAGTACTTTATCCTTTTCAACACAAACAATGTTACCTATACTATTACCTCTCCGCTATCATTGTTTTCCATATCCTTCGTCTGATGCACTTTTTAATCAAGAAAGTTTTATTTCACCGATTAAAGGGGGTTTAATTTTACTTTCGATAAATTCCACAAGTCAAATGCAGTACCCAAAAAAAATAATAATACTAATAATAATAGATATACAAAATCACGAATCATAGAGATAGAACAGATTAGGCTCAGATCTGTGCATGATTCGGAGTGAAGATTAAGACTCCGCCATGGCTGCAACCACAGTTTCCCGTAAGAGAAGAAAACCCCTCTCTTACAGACCCTCCGGGTTGCCCCGCCATGAACCGGCTCGCCTCCTCCGTACCCGAATCATCTTTAAGAGATCTATCATCACAGCCCGATTTTTTTTTTTTTTTTGGTTTTTGGAGTAGATTCCTCGAGGAAACAATTGGCAACGACGACGAAGGGAGGTCAGTGAAATTTGCCAGTACACACACACACAGATATACATACATGCATACATATCAGCGGCGCGGATACACAGAGAGAGAGAGAGAGAGTGTGTGTGTGCGAGCGAGGGTTGTTGGTTTTTGAAGTGGAATCATCGGCTCAGATGAAATCGGATGATCATCTTGTTTGCAGAGAGGGGCAACCACCCAATGAAACATCCCAAATCTCTCTGCTTGGAGCCTCATTCATTCAATTCAGTCTTCCCTGAATTAGGGCTGCAGAAAATTTTGGGTGCCGAGAAAGGTTAATTTATAGTCCCGCAATATTCCACTTTCTTCCTCCATTCATCACTTAGGCTGTGTTTGGAAGTTGTGGAAGAGAAGAGAAAGAGAAGGGAAAATAAAAGAAGAGAAATAGGAAAGAAATGGGAAAGAAACCTCTTTTTTTTCTTTTGTTTGGTTTGTGAAAGAGAGAGGAAAATTTGCACTCATGGAAGAGAGAAGAAGAGAAAAAAAGTAGTTAATTTTCCCTTTCTTCTCTTTTCTCTTCCTTTTCCTTTCTCCTTCTATATGGAAACCAAACAAATGAGAGGAAATTTTTTTAATTTTCTCTTCTTTTCCATTTCTTTCCTCAACTTCCAAACATAGCCTTATTTACATGCTGACCCAAGGCGGACCGGCCTCTGTGCAGGGAATATTTTGGACATTGTGTATTTGTGGTTTGGCTAAAAAGTGGTTTTTGGTTTTTTCGTTTTTTTGTTTCGTCTTTATTCAATTTTTTTTAGCATTTGTTAGTTTCGCGTCAAGATTTTATGGTTTTTGAATTCCTCTCGGCGAGACGAATCTAACAAGTATAAAATTAATTTTTTTGAATAAAGCCAAAATAGGTGGATTATTGACCAATAATCCATCTATTTTGGCTTTATTAAAAAAAAATTGAGTTTTGACCATAAATTTATACTTGTTAGATTCGTCTCGCCGAGAGGAATCCAGAAACCACAAAATCTTGACGCGAAACTAACAAATGCTAAAAAAAATTGAATAAAGACGAAACGAAAAAACGAAAAAACTAAAAACCACTTTTTAGCCAAACCACCCTCCCTCCCTCCCACCCACCCAACCAAAACTTTTCACTTTCAATACTCATTATATCTCCAAAAAATATTTTACATTTTAAATAGTATACAATAATATTTTTTATATGAAATATGGATATTATACAATAAATATTGATAAAATTATAAAAAAACATTATACATTGTAAAATATAGGTCACTTAAAATGACACAAATACCCAAAGATGGACAAAAATTTGGGGCAGATAGAGAGTGATTTATCAATAATTTATCTAGCTTATCAATGCACTAGCTCGAGGGCTGCAAACGAGCCGAGCTTCAAAATGTTCACTAAGTTTCCAAGAGAAATTGAGTTGAGCTCGAACTCAATAAAAATTTGACGAACCAAACTCGAGGTGAACTTACCTAGGTTTGAATCGAATTTGAACTTGGTCACAAGTTAAAGATATTAGAGTATATATTTAGGCTCTCATAAACGTCTAGAACTTCAAACAAATTTTTTATTTCGTACATAAGTAAGTTCATCCATATCTAAAATTATAAGAACATTTTAAAATTAAGTTTATAGTAATACTTTTAAAAGTTTATACATGTCAAGTTATAAATGTTTATTATGTCCATGTAAAAATTTAAACATATTCAAAGTTATATGTGAAATACTCATGACATATACACATATTTAGGGTTTGTAAGCCTAACCGAGTCGAATACTGTTAAGTTCAGGTTTGACTCATTTATTAAACGAGTGAGGCTTAGGTTTGCTTCTGTTAGCACTCAAATCCAATTCGAATGAGTTTTTACTGATTCAAGCGTTGAACAGTTCACGAATGAATTGGTTCATTTGCAGCCCTAGGCCACCACTAGGTTAGACCAAAGGTTAATTTTTTAATTTTTTTTAAAAGGGAGACCAATGGTTTATTTTATTTCTAATTTTTCTCTGGAAGATTTCAACATTTTCAAGATTAATGTTGAAATCCCAAAATTATACAATCGAAATTGCATTGTAGACAGATAATTATGAAAAATAATTACTACTTAACATGATGTTGGAGGAGACAATATGTAACAAGCTGTTAAACGAAGCAAGCTTTTTGAGGAATCGTGTTCAAATCCATACTCGCTCATTAAAAGCTCATTCAAGAATGGTTTGCTATTTAACTTAAATTAAGCTCCAATAATTTCTTTTTTGAAGCTAGTTAAAATTTCAAATTGAGTTCGAACAAATTACTACTCGGCTCGTTAAAAAGTTAAGCTAATCAGATCGGCTTGTGTTTAATTTGATATAGTTCGTTTGAGACCGGATCACCACCTCAGCAAGCTAAGCTTGAATAAATTTTGGAAAAAATACAAAATGCCCCCTATACTTTACACTCAATTACATATCGCATCCTAAAATTTGACTTATTTCAATTTACCTCCCAAGCTTAAACTCCGTTATTCAAAACGACTCCGTCCATCCCAATCCGTTACCTCACTAACGGAAAATGATGAAGTGGACGTTAACGAAGAGTAAAAACCGTTAGTGGGGGCACAAACGCCCCAAAACGACGTAGTTTTTGTAATTGAGATTAGGTCAAAATCACAGACCCACCTAAAACCCAAATCAAATTAGGTCAAAATCACAGACCCAATTATTTATCTAAACTTTTTTTTTCAAAAAATATCTCAATTTTTTTTCGGAAATCATTATTTATCTAAAAAAATTTAATGTTTTAAAATTGTTTTCAAAAAAATAAATACATCTAAAAAATTATTTCAGAAATAATATTTTTCAAACATGGGATTGGGTAGATTATGGATGAAATTAATACCAGGACTACCAATCCCAGAATTATTAGTCCTATCTATTTTAATCCCAGGATAATTTTTGGGATAATTTTTTTTATGGGACAGTAGTCCTGGACTATTTGTCCTGGGATTGGTAGTCCTGGTATTAATTTCATCCATAATCTACCCAATCCCATGTTTGATTCACGTGGGATTATTTATGGGATAATTTTTTATTTTTTATTTTTATAAAAAACAGTCTTTCTTAGTTTTTTTTAAACAAGAAAAATATTTTTTTAAAGAACCACTTTTAAAAAAATATTTTTTGAAAACAATTTTGGAGAAACAAAAACTATTTTGAAAAACATTTACTTGAAAATACTTTTTAGAACAATCACAATCAGTTTTTTTTTTAAAAAAATTTGGAAAACAATTCTTGAAAACAATTTTTTTTAAATTAAAAAATAAAGATTCTTAAAAAATACTATTTCCAAAATAATTTTTTTAAATAAAGTTTTTTTGAAAAATATTATTTCCGAAATAATTTTTTAGATGTATTTATTTTTTTGAAAGCAATTTAAAAAATTAAATTTTTTTAGATAAATAATTAGTTCCAAAAAAAAATTTGAGATATTTTTTTGAATTTTTTTTTTAGATAAATAATTGGGTCTGTGATTTTGACCTAATCTGATTTGGATTTGGAGAGGAAGATGTGGTTGGGAGGAGAGAGAGAGAGACTGATTTTAAGTGTTTTTTTTTTTTTTCCTTGGGGTGCCCCGAAACTATGTCGTTTTGGGGTATTTGTGCCCCCACTAACGGTTTTTACTCTCCATTAACGTCCACCTCATCATTTTCCGTTAGTGAGGTAACGGATTGGGACGGAAGGAGTCATTTTGAATAACGGAGTTTAAGTTTGGGAGGTAAATTGAAATAAGTCAAAGTTTGGGATGCGATATGTAACTGAGTGTAAAGTATGGGGGGCATTTTGTATTTTTCCCATAAATTTTTGAAAGTCGTTAGATATTCAAAACGAACTTGATCAACCCCTGCTCGAGCTTAGTATAACCCTTGGCAACAAGTGAATAAAGGGGAACACCCTCATGAAAAAGAAATGCCCAACTTGTGCCAATTGTTTACTTTAGCCTACTCTCCAATGAAAACAAAAAGGGGAAAATCAAATGGTAACCAATGAGGTAATCCAGACACAGAAAAAATCCTACATAACTTTTTAATCTCCAAACCTCTACACCCAAAAACCAAACATAGCCAAAATTTCCCTACGAGCTTGACATGTTAATCCTAGTTTCTCAAAAGATTTTATCAAAATTTGATAAAATCACCTTTGATGTTATCAAATAAGGAGGAGGGTTGATAAAATCTCAGCTTTTTTGATAAAATCAAACAAGAAACTTAAAGAACCATCCAAAGTTGGAAGAGGACAAAGGGAAAACAAAACTCAAAATGATGATTGGCAGAAAATTAGCAATTACTCTATTTGCTAAACCCATTTTTCTCTAGACAAATGTGTTTCGAGAACATATTAAACTATATCCGATTCACATGAATTTTGGTGTACCTGATGTTCTCAACGAATTGGTCCAATTATCAAAACGGACATGGGAAGAGCCTGAGAATAGTCTGGACAGGATCATCCAGTCCCTAAATCCCTTGCTTTTAGTTTTTTTGTCCTTATAAGTTCTCCAAAAAAATTTAGCAACCAAGTTGCTAAAATCAAGCATGATTTTATCTTTGGAGGTGGGGAGGTGATTTTATCTCCAATGAATCTGGACATAATTATGTCCAGATTCTATGTCCAGATTCATTGGAGATAAAATCACCTCCCCACCTCAAAAGATAATTATGTCCAGATTCATTAGAGATAAAATCACCTCCCCACCTCAAAAGATAAAATCATGCTTGATTTTAGCAACTTGGTTGCTAAATTTTTTTGGAGAACTTAGCCTAATCATTGAATGTAGGAAATCCACAGCGCGAGCTATTTTCGAGTTTCTTCTTCTCATTTTATGTTTGTGTATGTGACCATGTGTATGTTAGCTAGTAAAATTGGAAAAAAAAAAAAAAAAGATTCCAAAAGATAAGAAGAAGTATCAGAGAATACCGACAAAACAATGTTATGAAAGACGACCTTTATGGGACAAGAGACATGCATTTTTTACAATACAGCAATAGCACAATCTTATTTGTCATCTCATTCACAAATAAATAGAACTAGGGAAAAAGAAAAAAAAACTCATTATAGAACTTATTGCAAGTGTCAAAAAGGCAAAGGCCTGTGTTAAAAACACAGATTTCCAAGGCAGAGGCGCGCAAAAGAACGGGGAAGAATGGTAAAGGAATTGCATAGCAGCTTCAGAGAATGGACTGGACTTGATGCTTTTAGCATGGAATTTTACATGAACTCCTTACCCTGTTGTTGGAGTATAATTTTGTGCACCACTTCCCCCGTCAAGGAAATGAAATAGGTCACCTGTTGTAGAAAGATCACAGAAAATAAAAATGCATCAGTTAGCGTAAAAAAAGTGTCCATATTTAACTATGGAGCAATTTGATACCCACAATCTCTAGGGAGCTAACTCTGTGAAGAAGGAATCCGTCAACTGTATCTCTGCAAACACCAACGAGAAGGAAAGATTAAGTGACAGGCAAGCGAACATTTTGTATACCACAAATAAGGGATTCAGGTAAGCACCTGTGGGAAACCAGTCTTTGGTTTATAGGGGTAAAATAAGGCCCTTTGTCAAGACTAGTACAAGACTGCCCACTCAAGTACGCGTTCTGGAAGGAAGATGCACATATCAGAAGTAACATATATCAAGAAGTGACGAGCGAGATTGAAATATCTTGTCTAAACTGAAATACACAACAATCTGTTTGAGTTTCTGAGACAAATCAACAAAATATATGGATTTTTTACGTACTTATCTTAGTTGCAACCACAGAGGTTCTTTTGATTTAGACAAGGTTGAAAACAATTCAGGACCTTGTATGAGTCTGCCACTTACCACTCCATATCTGCAAAATATATTGTATAGAGAGACCGGAAATTGTTTTGTCTCATTTTGCTCAATAGTCCGGTTACAAGCCTCCATTGGATGGAATCCAAAAACAATGCGCCTAGATTAAGAAATTGAAAAAAGAGGTGATTAGTACTTAAAATGACTAGCTAGAAGCCAATGAATATGCTTCATAATATGGGTATGCTTAGGAGGGGCAGATAAGGTCGAAGTAACCCTCCTTCCAAGTGCATTTTTTCTTAGGAGGGGCAGATCAAATGGAAACGATACAGGATACATTGATGCCGTTGAGGTGAAAATTATTCCTAGGTTTTCATGATGGAATCCATATAGCACATTCTGTGTTTAACAAATAAACTTTGAATTGCAAGTATTAAGCACTTTGACTCTACCAGTTACTATTGCTTGCTTCGAGTATCCTTGTCAGCCAGTGTAATTGATCACTTCCTGTGCCACTTGGACGATCCTAAATCAAGAACTTTTTGAAGTTTCAGCATACAAACAATTCGAGTGAATATAAGTATTGCAACAGTATCACCACAACAGTCAACAAATTATTATCTCAAGCAAAGCACTCATTTCCAAGAAAGAAAAAAGACAAGTAGGCACGTTGAGCATTGGAAGAGCAATGGGATACATGCTAAATTTAAGGGGATCAAAAAATTCAAAGTACAGGCAACTGAAACTTGTCGTAAAACTAAAGCTAAAAGGGAAGAGGAAATAGAACATGGATAATTCCTGGAAAAACGCTTCCCCGTTAGAATAGATCATTAGCAAATTCCTCATAATCACTTTTAGAGACAACTCTCTTCGACCTTTAAGAGAAACCTTGAGTTTCCTTTTTTCCAATACTGAAAGAAAAGTTCTCTTTTTCTCCATATGAAAGACAGCCATATGTATATCAGACTCACACATTTCATTGTGCATGTGATTGAATACAAACAAAAAAGATACCATTTGTGCCTAGCTTTCTCAATAACACCATTGATGAGATATTTGGCCTTGTTAAGCCTTCCCGAGGCATCCCCTTTTGTTTTCCGTTTGTCCTATAAATAGTTGACAATGTTGATAGACATAGAAGTGCAGAATCAGGCAATTCACGGGGTTTCCCTTACTGTAAGTTTTGCACAGGGATAACTTCAGCACTGGACAGATTTTGGCGGCATAAAAGGAGGCGGCAACCCGCATTCATAGGTTATGAAGTAAACTTAGTAAATTTAAGGAAGGCATGGGTTTTAGGGATGCTAATGGATTGATTACAGAACCCTGGATCTGATAAGAAATCAAGTCTGGTTGCTGCAGTTTGTCGTTGACATTGAGGCGATGAAAGGTGTTTCCTTGTGTTATGTTAAGAGAGCTTGGAACATGGTAGCTCATAGAGTTGCTAAATATGCATTGTCTAGTGATCCAAGTGGAATCTCATGTCCCAGCTCGGTTACGCAACATTGCAAACAATGGTGTCTGTTCTGGATGGTTTCTAATAAAGCCCTTTGTTCTGGAATCTGGATGGTTTCTAGTAAAACTCTTTTTGTGTGGTAAAAAGCCTAGCTTTCTTATTTCAACAACCAAGGCATCATTTATTTCCTCAAGTGCCCAGTTTATAGAGCTAGGTGCAATGTAGAGGGCGAAAAGAGCATATGAGAAATGCATATCGTGCAGTCTCCAACGGAACAAACCAGTGGCTTAGACAGCATTCCAGCAACGAAGAGAAGTAAGAATATATTAAACAATGAGCAGATATCATGCAGATGTTGTCCATGTACTATGGGGTGAATAATTCATAAGAAGATACGAGTTACAGATATTGAAAGACTTGCTGTCACCTACTTAAAGTAACGGAGTAAAGGAATGGAACACTTGAATTGGTTAGTATCAAGCCATCAAAGGAGGACGTAGAAAAGATCAAACAACATCCAGACTGCTGCCAACTAAAAGCATAGAGTGATGGAGGGTAGAACGAAAACCATGGACTTCCCCCTTATACATATTTGAAGATTGCACAGAGCCAAGAAACAACAGCACACCTGTAGCGGCCCAGTATCCAGGAGGATAAGATCTAATGTTGCCCAATGTGGGATTTTGACCCGCTTCAGGAAGTAATGTGCTCCATGCCTCTCCGAAGCTGTAGTTGTGTACCTATAAGTTCAGGAGTAGACAATTACGAGATGGTTTGGAAATTTCCCATAAGTCACAAATTTCAGAGTTCAACTTTAACCTTGTTTGTTTGATAAGTAAAAATATCAAGGTTCATATAATTTGTGAAATACAAAAAGGACAAATGCGAAGTAATATCCCAATATCCATAACTGTTTTAGTGAGGAATAGTGTACCAGGGAACTTTCAGTGACTCAAAATATTGTGTAGCCTGCAAGGAAAAAAAACAGATTGTTGCTAATAATTGAAGTTAACCAGTTGTAAACTCTTGAATAACAAAATTCCTTCTCACGTCTACATAGTACTATGATGCTAACAATAATAAAATGCATAAGAAACAGATTAACCAAACAAAGAACGAAAAAGGTCACTCCTACAGTGGAAATCGTTGCCCTACACCAGATAGAAGTAGTTGAGTCAACTTTCCCCAAGTTTCACAATTTACATTCTCTATCAACTACAGAACTCCATAGTTGTCAAATGGAAACCAAATGAACATGACTTTTTGCGTCCTGAAATGACTTCTAGCAAAACAAATGGAGGCCAGAAATCACAATTACGTTGTTCGTTTTTTCAAAGGAAGATCACCATAAACAGAAAATGGTACTGTCTTAAAAGGGTTGCCAGAAAGCAAGTTTACATCTGTAAAGATTGCCATAAACTACCATGTGTATTCATTCTAAAGAGTTATAAAAACCAACATTTCCAAAAATCTGAAAAGAAAAGAAGGAAAATCAATCATTTCCCAATGCAAACAGCAGTCGGCAATAATCAGACAGTGATTTCCATCACTTAAACTGAGTCAAGGCTAACATGAGTAATCAAATTACAGATATCAAAGGCTAGACCAATTTGATTTTTTCGATGAAATCTGATGGAGGTCTTACATTCTGCATGAGTGGATCTTTCTCCCCAAGTTCACTAATGCTGACCACAAAGTCCGCCCCGCAGATCTTTACCACCTTCTCCACCTTCATCAACAAAACAAATTCAAATTAATGGGAAATTTACTTCGATAGCAAAGATCAAAACGCGGTAAAAGAAAAGAACCAGCAGAACGCTTGAATGATTCAATGATAAAGAACATTGGCAGTAGAAACTGACAGGGTGATGCAGCCAAATCAGAACAAAAAAAATGTGCCAACATGCCAAAACAGTTGATAGAAACTACTAAAAAGACAAGAATAAGGCTGAAAAGAACAGAAATTGAGGTTGTGAAAAATATCAGGATTCTCTTGAATTAAAGGCAAACTAAAGAATTGTATCAGTCAATCCTGAGTTATTGGTATTAAAATTTTAGGTTGTGTTAAGTTTGAACTGAAAGATTACAACTTATAAAAATAAAAAAAATAAAAAGGAAATTTCACGTTCACATAAGTACATTTCAAACAAAAACTAAGAAGTCCATTATCATTCAACACCCAACTGGCTATACAAGCCAGACCCATCAGCAAAATCTTTATGAGAGCAAATTTTTCCAGGCAAACAGAATCAATTACAAAAAAAAAATGTACCCAATAGGGTCAAATCACTAGACCCACCATGAAAAACATCAGCCTTTCAACAAATCGACATAAGCAAAACCCACCAACAAAACTTAAATGGAGAACTTCTCTGTATATACAAACTAATTCAAAGAAGTAGAAACTGACTTGTTTGAGAAGAAGGGTCTGTTCTTCAAGAGGTCTAAACCCTCCCCTTACACTGATGAAGTAAATATCATGAGGTGCCCTCTCGCTGCTCTGCTTCAGGTATATGGGTTTCCGAGGCTGAGGGCGACCGATATTGAGAACAAGAAAGAGACCAAAGCAGAGTGAGAGCTGTGCAATCAGAGTGCAAACCCATGATTTTTCCTCCATTTTCTCTCAGGCGAAACCCAAACCGCAACTGGTGGATCTGTGCCAAATCTTCTCAGAAGCAGTGCACTGTGCCAGTGAGGTCCTTGATCAGAAGGGCACATGGCCGCGCATGTGTACGATAGAATAGAGATGCATAATACATATACGCAATTTTACTCCAGATATGATGGTTGGAATATGAAAATCACTTCCACCATAAAAATGCCCGTAGGAATATTAAATGGTTGTTTTGGTTGGGGATTGTAACATGCATTTTGTATTTGCATGATACAAAATAAATGGGCAAAGCACTCTCATCAATGAATTTTTTTTTGTATGCCGGGTGGGTACCACACTACCACGTGACCGAGCCGACGTAGTCTCCGAACATTATATTGGACCGTTCAAAAGTGTATAAACGGTCCATATTGCGTGGGTACCACCCAGCACTGAAAAACTACTCGACCTCATCAATAAACTCTTGACGGAGAGAATATGTATCCAACCGTCCATGAGATTAATATCACGGGTTATAGACTGGTGGGTTATGTAATCTTCATAATAATGCCAAACTTATGCAACTTATAACATTACCGGCCTGTTTGTTAGCGATGTATATTGAGGGGAAAAGAGATATATAGTAATAAAAGGGGAATATAGTTGGAGGGGAGTGGGGGGGCTCTAGTGATTACAGGTGTAGTGAGTGAATCTTGGTCGTTAAAAGTTTTTGAACGGTCCGGATCTAAAATAGTGAATAATGTAATTGTTCGTGCGAACAATTCAATTAATATCCGGACCGCCCAAAATAAAAATGGACGGCTGAGATTCTCACTACACAATCTGTAGTGAGTTGCTCACTACAGGCTCCCTGGTCTTGGAGGACATATAATTTTATCATTGGGTTCAAAAGTTACTTGCTAGTACTTGATTTGTTTAGGGAATGTTCTAGTATGGTGGTTTTTTGAGAAAATTGGTTTTTCACGATTTTTTATGTAATGTATTATGAGAGAATGACATGTCTCGATTTTTGAAAAAAATAGTTTTTTGTTAGTGGAACACCCCCTTAATGGCTCATTTGGAAAAAAAACGAAAAACGGATTATTGGTTTTTTCATTTTGTCCTTAATTCAATTTTTTTTTTTTTGCATTTGTTAGTTTTGCGTCAAGATTTTGTGATTTCTGGATTCCTCTCGACGAGATGAATCTAACAAGTATAAATTTATGGGCAAACCAAATATTTTTGAATAAAACCAAAATCAATCGAATAATCCAATTATTTAGGCTTTATTCAAAAAAAAATATTTGGTTTGACCATAAATTTATATTTGTTAGATTCTTCTCGTCGAGAGGAATTCAGAAACTACAAAATCTTGACGCAAAACTAACAAATGCAACCAAAAAAATTGAATAAGGACAAAATAAAAAAATAAATAATCCATTTTTGTTTTTTTTTCCCGAACAAAACAAATGAACAAAAATGGGTAACAAGTTGTGGGGCCAGAGGGGCTTTTACGCCTGCACCATCTCTCTCTCTCTCCCCAATAAACGTCACTGTCTCTCTCTCTCTCCGTCAGGTGGCAGATTAGTGATGGGAACCAAGGGGTTCAATGGTAAAAAGAGGATATTCTCGATTATAGATGGCGTGTGTCTGAAACAGCAAAAGTGCATGGCTAGTTTTTTTTTTTTTTTTTTTTTTTTTGAAAGGAACAAAAAAAACAAACTAAGCCTTATCTCTAACCAAGATAGCATCTAATTCGGGCGGAATACAACCCGGATAAAAAACGACTTTTCTACTTAAGCAATTTGTGGCTACCCAATGGGCTGCCCTATTCATCTCACGACAGCACCAACTAAAGGACCAATTCCTCAAACTTGCCCATTTCTTGATATCCTCTACCAGCACTGAAATCTCCCAATTGCAGTGATGATCTTCACAATTCAGGCTATCGATAAGCTCTTTGCAATCAGATTCGAAAATTGCTTCTGACAAATCCATATCGACAGCCATACCACAAGCTATCCGGAGGGCCCAAGCTTCCGTAACCGCAGCTGTGTTAGCTTGAAAACGACCATAGTGACATACTTGAGCTACTCCACCACTATCCCTGGCAATAATACCAAAGGCAGCTAAGCTGCGGGAGGAAGAAAACGCTCCATCGCAATTAAATTTGATAATAGAACCCGTCGGAGGGGACCATTTTCCGGAACGGTTAGCTTTTACATGTGTAGATTTCCTGCCTTCATAGGCCACCTGGAGATAATCAGAGTTGGCTAAGTTTGCCTTTAGAATAGTTCTCTCTGGGTTGGGCATAGTATCGTTAAACACATACTCGTTTCTCGCCTTCCAGATTGCCCAGCACATTTGGAAAATAGAGGCTAATCTCTCGGGGTCTGATTCCTTTGCCAGGCATCCACATAGAAGGTCTTCCACCCATCTATCAGCAGATTTCAGAGGGTAATCAAGTGTCCAAAAAGATAGACCACTACCAAACCAAACTGCCTTCGTCCATGGGCAGCGGAGAAGAATGTGCTCAATGGTTTCATTTTCCCCTCCACAGATTGTACACACAGGGGAGTTTGCACACTTTCTACGAAACAAATTATCTTTACATGCTACCCAGTTACGAACCACTCGCCAAATAAAATTACGTACCTTTGGAGTTGTAGGAACTGACCATAGTTTTGGCCACATCGACTTAGACAAAGAGGATGACGAGGATGGTATTGATAATCTGTTCCTAGCTGCAACTTCATAGGACATAGCATATCCTGACTTTGCCGTGTATTGCCCCGATTTAGTTCTTGGCCATACCAACTTATCAGCACCTCCATTCTTGCTGATTGGGATTTTCACAATAGCTTGAATTTCCTCATCTGATAGGCACTCTCCCAGCTGATCCACTTTCCACGCACCAGATTGTTGATCGATAAAATCGGACACTCTATTTCCTCCTTGGTTTTCAGGTGGAATAGTAGTAATCTTTGCTCCAGGAAGGTTGATAATCCATTGATCATCCCAAAAATTAATATCTTTACCATTGCCCACCATCCATCGCAATCCTTTTATAAGAAGTTCCTTTCCCTCAATCAGGCTGCACCATACCCACGACGGAGCTGCCCCTCTCACTGCTTCCAACCCAAGTGACCGTGGAAAGTATAGACCTTTGAGCACTTTAACCCACAGAGAATTAGGATTGGTGAGCAGTCTCCAAAATTGCTTGGCGAGGAGGGCTGTATTAAACAAATTGAAATCTTTGAAACCCATGCCCCCCTCCCCTTTTGGTGCCGTCAATTTGCTCCACGCACCCCAGTGGATTTGGCCACCCTTATCACCATTACTCCACCAAAAATTGCTAACTAGAGAGTTTAATTGAGAACACAAGGTGGCAGGAGCTTTAAAGCACATGAAAGCATACATAGGAATACCTTGGAGAACAGATTTGATTAGCACTTCTTTTCCAGATTGATCAATAAACTTGCCTTTCCAACCTTTGATCTTCTCCCTCATTCTATCTTTCAGGCCCGCCATCATATCCTTCTTTGATTTCCCTCTAAAAGCTGGCAAGCCCAAATATTTAGTTTTTGGATCCATCTCCATCATGCCAAGAATCTCTTTCAGATTATCTTTCACTAAGCAAGGAGTGTTGTGTGAGAACGCTACGCTCGATTTCTGAATGTTGATGGTTAAACCAGAGGCTTCACCAAATCTCATACTCAGATTCATGAAGTTTTGGCAGTAACTTGGGTCAGCCTCAAGAAAAATTAATGAGTCATCGGCAAACAATAAGTGTGACACCATTGGGCAGCTTCTCTTCATCTTAACCCCTGCCAAAATTTTGCTCTCTGTAGCTTTCCGAATCATGGTGGATAAAACATCAGCGACCAAGAGGAACAGATAAGGGGATAATGGGTCACCCTGACGCAGACCTCGATTCGGAAAGATCTCGCAAACTTGACCACCATTGACCACTACTGAGTATTTGACAGTACATACACATTGCTCCACCCATTTGATCCAAATCCTGTCGAAACCCATTTTTTCTAATACCTTGAAAAGGAAATCCCAGCATACTCGATCGTAGGCTTTGTTCAAGTCTAGCTTCACTGCTACAAAAGACTTCTTGCCTGTTTTTTTGTGCTTAAGGAAATGGAAAACCTCATGAGCAATAATGATATTATCTTGAATTTGTCGCCCCGGGATAAAGGCTGATTGTTGTTCCGAAATAATCTCCTGAAGGAATGGCTGGAGTCTGTTAGCCATTACTTTAGAGATTATTTTGTAAACAAACCGGCATAGGCTTATAGGACGGAGCTGGCTCATAGTCTCTGGGCCTTTAACTTTTGGGATTAGGGTCACATTTGTGTGATTCATTTCCCTCAAAATGTGACCTCCATCAAAAAAGTTCTTGACAGCCTCAAACACCGCATTGCCCACAATACTCCAGTATTTTTGGTAGAATAGACCGGGGTAGCCATCAGACCCTGGAGCTTTCAAGGAACCCATTTGGAAGACTGCTGCCTTGACTTCTTCTTGATTAATGGGTCTAGTGAGAGAAATGTTAACAGAGAGGGCGAGATCACTGGGTCCACAAGATGAAGGACATCGTCAAAATCTCTATTCGGTGGTGGAGAGTACAGATTTTGGAAATGGTCTTTAATAATCTCTGCAATCACCTTATCGTCTGACTGCCAAGTTCCCGTAGCATCCTTCAGTCTCACTATCTGGTTTCTTTGGCGCCTTTGAATGGTTGTCAAATGAAAGAATTTGGAATTCTTATCACCGAAGCGAAGCCAATTGATGCGTGAACGTTGATGCCAGTACATTGTTTCTTTTTGCCAGAGATCCTCAAGCTTTCTGATCAAATCCTTTTCCTCTGCCTTCCCCACAGTACTGTTTACCTTGTCTTGGATATTCCATAGTAGTATTTTATATCTCAGAATCAAGTCTTCTTCCCCTTTTTCCTTATGTAATAAATTAAAAATGACGGATGACGAATGACCAAAAAAAAAAACCCTACAAGGGTATAGATATCCTAGGATAATTATATTCGAAGAGACAAAGGACCAAACAAACACCAAATATGACGAAGACCAATATCTATATTCGGCTTCTTCATGTATCCCATTCTCATTTCCCTCTAACTAACAGGGCGTACATCTGTAATTCTACCCCCAAGCGAAAAGCCTTTGGTCATATAATGCGCATATATGAGCATCAAAAGGAGCAAGAATCCAAACGTAATAAAGAATTACTCCATAAGACTAGGGTCTTACCATAATCATGTCAAAGTTGACGACAATATTATATTGCGTAAAACAAATGCCATAGAGTATGTTTAATCAATAGTCTTACCGCAATAATGTCAAAGTTGAAGCCAAAATTATGTCGCGTAAAACAAACGCCAAAGAGTATATTTGATGGACAATACTATGCGTACATAATTTGGGGGATAGAATTTGCACAGATCGATTGGTTTGGGCCCACATTGGACTCCAAACGAATGATCGAAGCTGTTCATATTTTTTAAAGTAATGTACCCCATAAAAAATTAACTAAATAGGATATTATTAAGTGTTCCATCGGTTCATCCAGTTTTTAGAAAACATAAACGGCTCCGATCAGTTAGTTTGGGCCGATCATTCGTTTGGAGTCCGGAGGGGGCTCAAACCAACTAATCTGTACAGATTATATCCCTCAAAATCTGTACCCATATATTTATCGACATCTGTTCATGTTTCGTACCTTGAAATAAATCAAGTTTTGCATACTCCTAAAATTTATAGTCTGCTGAATTTTCATGGGAACTATGACGGGGTTCTATGCCAAATGCATGATTGATTAAAGAATTTCAAAATTGCGAATCATTTGTTTAAAGGAAAGGAGCTATCGAAAAGACAACAAGCGAGTCATGACAATATTGGAATAAGCCAATAAGCCAATAAGCCATGACCTCATCGTCTTTGTTCCAAATTTCATTGGCCTGGGAATCATGGGTCCCAACGAAATGGAGAAGGATAAACAATAACAAGAACAATAAAGTTACAAAGGGTGGCAGATGCAGGAATCATTAAGAGAGAGGTCACCTTTTAAGTATAACTGGTAAAAAAGATTCACAATCTAATTCAATATAACGAGAAGAAAAAATGTTTAAACTTTTTTCATTAGGCATATAATAGTTCGAACTTAAGACATTTTAAAAGATTTCAATCATAAGCACACAGTACTATGAATTCCTTCCAAAAAAAAATTACAATTGACCCCTACAGGTTTTCATCTTTTGAAAGTTTACATGATTGTATCGTTGTCAATGCCAGCAAACACACCTCTTTCTATGTACACGACCAAATTATTGTTTAGCCATAGATCATTCATTTGGTTCCATAGTCGATTCTTCACAACAGCTAGAAAATACTCTTTCAGCAGTAGCAGTCGAGAATTGACATTGTTTTTGTGGTCGAGAATTATCATCATCCTTTTGCAAATTAGGCACATTTGCTGGCGAATTAGGCACTTCAACAGGTTGGTAGAATCTCTTCATGACACTAACTTACAACTGTTAAGAGGGAAAAAAAAATTCTACAATTATCACATACAACAATCAGAAGCGACAAGTCACAAAAAGAACAAAAAAATTCACTCGACTGAATTGAAATTAAAATCAGTCACAACAAGAACAAAATATTCACAAAATAAATTGAAAGCCCTAGCTTTCACTTGACTAAATCTTCCCCTTGTTTAAACTAGGTAGATAAGAGTGGTAGAGAGGAAGTACCGTGAGTTTAAGGAAGATATGAGAGAAAATTGTACGTTTAGGCCCCGTTTGATTCGCGGACTAAAATAGGTGGGATTGATAGTCCTGGGATTGATAGTCCTGGATTATTTATCCTGAGACTAATTTAGTACTAACTGAATAGGGAGCCGCCGAATACACCAGCTACACCTAACATGTTTCGTGATATTCCCGGTTCGATGCTCCCTTTTTTGGACTCTGTTTTAGGCAGGTCTACAGTAAATCCCACACAATCCCTTGTTTGATTAAGGCAGGATTAACATCGGGATATTCCATGTTTCAGCCAATCCCATGTTTGGTTTCCAAGACTAAATTTCGGAATTAAGATAATGATTATCCCTCTCTCTCTCTCAAACCAATTCCAACCAAATAAATTTTTCAAATCAAATTTACAGTGAACCAAATTTATCTACTTCAAGCAAATCGATCTGGTGAGAACAAAATTTCTGAACCAAATTTATAGTGAACCAAATCAAATTTACAGTGAACCAAATCAAGCATCTCGTGAACCCCAATCAAGCATCTCGTGAACCCAGTCTTAAATTTCTAAAGAACCCGAATCAAGCATCTTGTTCGAAAGGGGAAAGTGAAATAGATCAGGGCTTCAAATGAAAACTGAAAACAAAAGAGAAATCGGGAGGGAGAGGGAGAACAATAATGTACCTGGTTCGATCTCTGGAAGAAATTGTTCTTCAATCTGCTATTGGGTTCCCAATTGTCGTTTTACAACGATGTACCTTCTCTTGGTCTGTGAATAATCGTTATTTAGTGGTGAAATGGGTTCCCAATTGTCGTTTTACAACGATGTACCTGCTCTTGGTTTACAACGATGTACCTGCTCTTCAATCTGATTCTCATTTGGGTAAAATGGCGGTATGGGTACAATTGGGGAAGAAGGCGCGAGAGAGAGAGAGAGAGAGAGGGAGGCGTGAATGGAGAAGGAGATGTTCCGTGGCAGTTTTGTAATATGGGGGGGTTTCAGTTCCGTGTGTTTTATCCGGGACTACACAGTCCCACACCCCCCCAGGTATTATTACACAATACCATACGTATTGGATTAAAATTGTGCTGGGATTGCTAATACCATGCGATTTTTCTGAACCAAACAAGGGACTACGCGGGATTGGATACAAATAGTCCAATCCCAGGTACTTAATACCCGAATCAAACGAGGCCTTAGAAATTGTTTTGTGTGGAGAAGTGGAGAATTGCTAATGCCTGATGGCATTTGTAATATTAATAAGTGGCCCACTAAGTAAAAAGAAAGTCCATCCATTTGGGGCCGGTTTCCCTCACACTTAAAAAAAAAACACATAAAAAAACACTCGATTTTGTTTCGGGCCCCACTATGATGTTCCGAACCGTTGATCTTGTTTAAATGAGTAAAATAGGAGGTCCTGCAAAAATTCAGCTCAATCTGATATTGCCAAGTGCTTGATCCAAACAGTTTTGTAGAAACTGTGAGAGGAACTAGTGTTTTTAAAACTGTCTGGATCAAGCACTTACCGGTATCCGATTGAGCTGAAATTTTACAGGACCTTTTATTTTACTCATTTAAACAAGATCAATGGATTAGAACATCACATTAGGGCCCGGAAGAGTGAGGTGCTTGTTTATGTGTTTTTTTAAGTGTGGGGGGAACCGGCCCCTTGTTTGGAAGAAAGAAATCAACAAGTCCACTTTGGGCTTGCTTGAGAGTAGAGACCCTTTTGGTCTTTTCTAGATATTTAACTCAAAAAAAAAAAAAAAAAACTATGGAATTTTAGGGGGACCCGTGATCCCCTGTGCCCTACATCAACCCGCCGCTGGTAAGATAAATCTAAAAAATGATTGATCCAATTTATATTCAGATTTATATTCACGTGTAATTGTTGGCTGGCAAAATAAGGACATAAAAAATGATTTTGTAGGCATTCCTTCACTTTTATTATTCTGTACATATAAAATCCAGTCTAGTATTTGATTACTTTTTAATTTATAAGTAGGCACTTACGAAAATTACGATTCACATTGTGTATCAAATATATATTCACTTCGATTTTTTCCAAAATCGATCAACTTAATGATAGTATTTCACTTACAAATGAAGTCATCAAGTGAGCTAGTTAAAAAAATGGCAACACAAGAATAAGAATGTGATTCCTAATGACATATTCAACCAGGAATCACATTCCCGAATCAAGTGGGAATTTGATCCATCCCTCACCCCATGGTAATCTGAGACTCTCAATCATTAAAAAAAGAAAATTTTGACTTTGATAAATTTCTTAATTAATTGCTTCTTGCGCAAGATTACTAAACTACTTCAAACACTAGAATGAAATTACTATAGGTATGAAATTTACAGGAATTTGATTCCCAGAAATTATATTCGTATTCCTACCCAGTAATCATATTCGTATTCATACTTAAGATTTCAGTCATCCAAACATAGCCGAAGTGCATAACTTCTATTATTTCATTCCTTGAATGAGCGTTTAAAAAAAAGAAAAAGAAAAAAGAAACTTATGAATTGTTGTGGCTATTTTCTTTTAATAATCGTTGTGAATAGTTTTTTTTTTTTTTTTTGGGACTACACAGGTAGACTTCAGGTTTGGTGCAAAACAAAACCATTATTATTGATTTTTTTTTAAAATCAAGAATCATTCATATAATATCATTGTACGTAATGCGTATTGTATCAGATTTCTCTCAACTCGATTTAACATATTTTTTTTATCTTCTCGTATCCAGACCAATAATCACGGCAAAAGTAAAAATACAACAGTAGTAGGAGGGGAAGGACAAAAATACTACTCCATATAATAATACCAAAGACCCTAAAAATGATTTTTTATATTTTTTTGAATCCTCTAGGAGGAATTTTTTGAATCCTTTTCTACAATGGTCGCGATCTTTAATAAATCAATTAAGACAAACCTCTTATTGACTTAAGCCCAATATGATCACTTTTACACAATATCATGACCGAATCGAAGCTATTCGTGATTCAATTTGGTTGACAATTCGAATACATACATGATTCCATTCACGGTTTGACAACTATGCACACAAATATATGGGGACAAGTATTGGTAGAGGAAAAGGAAAAGATGAAGCTAGTTCTAGTTTTGTGCAAATTCATAATCCAAACAGAGCCTTAACGAATCTTTTACAAAGAACATTTGATGCAAGGTCCGGTGCAGGAATCACATCTAAAACTGGATATTACCATCATATCATTCTATTATCATCTCATTCAAAACTGGATAAATGCAGACTCATAGGCAATGCTGAGTAATTATTGCTCTTTTCTTCTATTACTTTCTGTATCTATTGTTCCTTCATCCTTGTACCGCGGCAAAGGAACATCAATCTAATGACAAAACCTATCATACAATGAACAAACTAAAAAGCACTACGATATGCACGCTGACCCGGACATCCGGTTATCAAGGAAAAAAAAAACACTGTGATAGTACAATATACAAAGGTAATCCAATAAACCAGTGTAAGTCATCAATGTACATTTACCTCAACGATCCAACTCCCGAGCTAGGGTCTTCTTCAAGAGATTTCTCTGAATTCCTGCTACCAATAGTTGAAGCAGCCAGCGTTAATCGAATGTTGAACGCCTCACCTCATGAATCGGCCACCTTCATTCTGGTCAGATACTGTAACTGGCAAGTATTTATGATCTCTTTAAATGAGTACACGACGAATAAATGTTACTGGTATCCAAAAAAATACAAATCCTGTGCCACCATCAATTGCCGGAGCAATGTTACATTCTGCGGTATATACAAAATACATATAAGTGTATACGGCGGCAGCATGGTTAGAAAGTCGAAATAACACTACAAATGACATATTACACCATTGGGAACGAGGGGCACTAAAAAAAGTGGCAGAATACATAACGGACAATCGACTCCTTCTCCTTGGTTTTCAAACTAACTACTTATCCACCTCCGCTTACGAGCAGGACGCTCCTGTTTGACCTCTGAATCCGCACGAACTTCACTTTGGGTGGAAGGCAATGGTTCATTCTCCATCTTTTTAATCACAACTGCTTCCTTCTCACTCGGCATTGGAAGCTTGAACCGCTCACTTCGCTTCTTCAACTTTTCAACAGTATCCGAGTGTTTATCCTCCAAGGGCTTCGCATCTACGTTCTTTATCTCTGGATTAACATCATCTTTTTCGTCAACTGGGGGATGTTGATTGGTCAAGGTTTCATCTAGAAGCTTCTTGCTGGCCAAGGAAGGGCCACCATTGCTGTCCTTCTCAATCTCTTTAACCTTCAAGGAAGATGATGACTTCTTAGTGGTAATACCAAAATCCCTCTCCTTATGGCTTGTCCAACGTTCCAATTTGGACCGTCCTCTTCTAGAATCTTGCTGCTCATCATCTGAAGAAGGATCTTCCTTGTGTTTTTTGGAAGAGTGACGGTTCAGGATCTCGTTCCTATTGGTTCCCCGTTCAGTTATGCCTCTTGATATAACCTGAAACAACAATTACAATAATGAAAAAGAGAAAACACAAAATAGAAGGAGATCAATTCTCTAGACAATATCCAAGCCACATCCATAAGTAAGAAGATACTAAAAAACATGAGTAGGACATACTCCAAAACACGAGTGGAAATGCCAGAGTTGATATTAAACCCAGCTTTTTAGGTCTTTCTTTAAGGAAAATATTCAGCTGGTACAATTGCCAATACTCAAAACTTACGGCTAGTAGATTTAAGAAACACCTTCATGTGTAGCGTCAAGGCAGATCAGATGCTATGCGCAGAAACTATTAGATTGTTAACCACCAACTCGTCTAAAAGCTCAAGCTATTAGAGAGGGAAAACTTTTTATCATTTATGTTCTCAACACTACAAAGACAATAATAACCAGTGAGCAAAGTAACATTCAACTAATTCCATAATATATACAAGCAATGCCAAGTTGCCAACATAGGATAGTTGATTGACTTTCCAAGATGGTAAATTGGTAACAAATTTACTGAACAAACCAAACAAATTGTAGAACTGAAGGTACTTTCTCATACATATAGAGTCTTCAATTATGCATAGATATACTGTGTAAATAGTTGCAGAGGATTCAACTACAATCGGATAGAAATAGTAGTTGAGACCTTCTTTAGACCCACTCTAAAGGCATCTAGTATAAACATAAAGTGAATCTCTGATTCGTATATTGAAGAGTACCATTTAAGCTTGCATTTATAGAAAACAAGTGAAAAATGTACTGTAATGTTTTTTTTATTTGAAGACTGAAGAGTACCATTTATTCTTGCATGTAAAGAAAACAAGTGTTTAAAACTCAGCAGTGAAAAATGTAATGTACAGAAACGGACATGAAAAATGAACAAGGGCACCCAAACCTGAATCGCATCAGAGCACAAGTGGTATGACTATATGAAAAAAGAAAAGAAAAGAAAGTCTTCTCATAAAGGATGCACAAAACAGGCCAAAGTCTAAAATATATTTTCAGAGTCACGGATATGGGAATTAGCCTCCAGAATGAAGTGCTGTGGAATAGTCAGATCAACTAATACAATATCCATTTAGCACCGTTTCAACATATACTACCAATAACACTATACCAAAGATTCCTTCTCATCATATTTATCACATTTCAAGGTTTTCTACAGAGTTCATCAGCATGTCATTGCATGATATTTGCAGAAGTAATATCCATGTATAGAGGCAAAAACATACCGGATCATTCACCAGACCACTTTGGTCATCTTGATTCCTCTTGGAAACACCCTTGGAGTTTTGATGCAGAGCCTCAGATTCTCTACTCTTCCTCGTGTTCTCTTTATGTTTTCTCTCATGTGCTCTATCATTATCAGAACCACTAACAACACGATCACTACGCGCACTTGCCCTTTCCTGCCTTGATCTTCTCTCATCATTAGTGAGTTGGTTTCTGCGTGCATGGACATCCTCTCTCGTCATTGCTGAGTTGGTTTCAATTTGATCCCTTCTGTCAAGTTGCTCACTATGCCGCCCTTTGCCTTTAAATTGGTAATCTCTGTCAGAATCCTTGTACTCATCCTTCACTCTAACTCCTCCCCGCCTGTCTTCTCTTTCCTGCTTTGATAAGCTTTCATGTGATTGTTTGTTCTTTTGCAACTCATCCCTCTCCCTATGCCTCTCACTCCTCTCTCTGTGAATCCAGCTCTCTTCTTTATGTCTGACAAAATGGTGATCATCATCTCTCAATCTCACTTCGTCGTCTCTCTTACTCCTACGTTGATCCAAAGAATCATCTCTTTCTCGCTTTGGACGACCTGATATGCTTTCTCTATGGCCATGCAAGATTTCTTCCTTTCCCCCATCCCTCCTTAAATACTCCTCTTCCTTCCTTATTTTTCTGTGAAGATTATTGTCCATGTCTTCGTATCGAATCTTCAAATTATCATCCCTTTCTCCGTGTCGTGATTCCACATCTTTATCATAACGACCCCTTAAATTACCATTTTCCAACTGCTTCCTCAACTGAAGATCTTCATCTTTCTTGTTCCGGTTCCTTGACCCAATTTCGTCACCACGAACTCGCTTATTTATGTCTTCAGCTCTAGTCCTCCTAATATAAGGATCAACTTCTTGCCGATGCAAAGATCCATCCGAATTCTCTCTCTCCTTTCGCCTGTCCAAGCCTTCATATTTCCCTTGCAAGTGATGGGCTGGATATGGATCCCAATCGCTACGAGAATAGGAATCCTCCCTAACTTTTTCCACCAAACGGTGTTTTTCCATCTCATGCCTCTCATCGCGACTTTTACCTCTGACACCCTGCTCACCTTCACCTTGCGACCTCTTCGAATACCCCATATCTGTAGAACGTTCATTCTGAACAACTTCCTTCTGTGCACTATTGTGCACCAACTTCCTTGGTTTACTGTTTTCACTTCTTCTTGTGGCCTTAATGTCCCGTCCATCATTCCTTCCCTGATGGGGAGAAGATTGTTCAACTCGAGAACTTAATTTTTGTTTTTTCACAGAAGGCAATTGATTTTCATCTTCCCGAGTGTTAGTAGCAGTTGTGTCCAAGACCAATTCTTCTCTATCCACTCCAGAGATTCCATCGGCCACCACCATATCATCGTTCAAACCATCACCATGTTCTACATCAAGCTCCTCACCACTCCCAACAGTGACGGGAGATGATAATTGGCTACTTTTTCCACTAAAGCCTTCTATGGAATCTTCCTTCTGACTGTCATTTTTGTTTATATTGGGTGATCTACCACGAGCTCTTCCCTTTGTCTGTCTGAATTATGAAGAAAGTGAAAGATACTTCAGATACAATGTAACGAAATCAAAATCAGTTGAAACTAGCATGTAAATTTATTCAACATTAAGTACCATAGAAATGTCATAAAATGGGATGAAAATCATATGCAAGAGATGATAAAAACTATCATAATGGACCCCCGCCTCCAACACCCAATGTGTCAAACACAAAATATGTGCAGAGATTTCTCGAGAAGAAGATATTTAAGGAGTAAGAAAAATATCAGAGATCTACGATACCATAACAGCATGACATAAGAGTTGAAAAGTACAAAAACTAAGAAGACAAATTACTGGTTTGTATATCATAAAATAAAAGACAACTAATTGACATATAAAATGATTCAGCTTCATTCTTCAACAGGTAATCAACTCTTCACTATACTTGGTTTTTGTTTAAGTGAGGAAAAGCACATTGTTTTGTTCGCTGATAAAGGATAGAACAACTGTTAATCTGCACAAGTTCATCCGTGTATTGGAATTCGACAACATGCATTAAACAACTTACAGGACTACATTCTTTACTAAACTGAGCTTTCTATGGCCCTGTTCGTTTCCCAGTTTAGTTTTAGTTTTAGTTTTGATGACATCATCATTTCCCTCACTTCTCTCTCCACTCATTACACCTTATGACATCATCAAAACTAAACTAAACTATCTAACCAAACACAGCATATATCATTTGCTGGACTTCCCTTTTTTTGTTGCTCACCGGTAGGGATGGCAATTCAACCCGCTCCGCTCCGAACCCGCCCTACCCCGCTTCGATAGGGTAGGGTTTTTTTTTCTATTTTTTTGGGTAACGGGTAGGGGCAAGGGGTGATTTTGAAAAACCCGCCAGAGTTAGGGTAGGGACAGGGGTATGGTCACCCCGCTCCGATATTACCCGCCCTGACATATATACATATGTATAATTATATTTATATATATGAAGTTCTATTTTCTCCCTTATATGCATCAAATTTTATTTGTATTCTTATAATTTTATTTTTACGACTAAAATATAACATTAGATAGTAGATTTTTGTTAAGTTGTGAAAGTTATTTGTGAACTCTTATCATTTGTTCTCACTAATATTGAAGTCTAAAATATATTTTACTAATATGTGAAAAAAATAGGGGCGGGACGGATAAATCCAATAACCGATAGGGGTGGGGGTACCACCCATAAATTACCCGGTCGGGTTAGGGGTGGGTTAGGGGGTGGTTCGGGAATTTTAGGGTTAGGGCCGGGATCATTAAAACCCGCCCCAACCCGCCCCGTTGCCATCCCTACTCACCGGCACATATCACTCAGATAATTTACATTATCAAAATGCTTCAGTTCACCAAGAAAAAGCAAGGGGTTAATGCAAAGAAAAAAAATAAGAGAGTAAAGAACAAAGCGATGGCAATTTGACAGACTTAACTCCCACAAGTGTTGTGCAAAAGTTGTATTAGGCTAGCAACAACAAGAGCAAAACTCATATAAGAAGCTCATGCTCAAGAAAATGCACGGGGATTTAATCCAGTGGACTTAATTCATACCTCTCCTCATGGAGGGTGACAACATCTCGGCCAGGGTATGCAGAGTTTTTCACCCTAGAATCCGGAGAATACTGAACCTGTGCTTTGGGGCGAAAAGGCAAACTTCCATCTCCTTCGGTTGCAGTATCCTGAACAGATCTCATAAATGGTGCTGCAGCTGTTCTACCAGGAACTTCCTGTTTCCTATCATTATAAGCAGGTGGAAAATGTCCGCTGTCTTCCTTCGCAATATCACTTTCAATTTCAGGGCCTTCTCTAAATGCATCTCCCAAGGGATCATTTTCTGCTTGCTCTGTGTCATCTGCAGAGTCCTGCAAGACAATCTGTTTGCCAAACCAAGTTCAGAGCAAATTGTATTGGAAAAAAGTAGTCAAAATATGCATCAGAACAAGACTGGCTGGCTGGTTTTAAAAGAGAAGATTGACCATTTACCTCAATTATGGCATCGGAATCACGAAGTCTTGGTGGCCGGGTATCCATGGATGGGAGACGCTCACTATAATTAGTTTCCACCTGTATTGCTCTCCCAGTTGGCTGGTTGGAAATTAGATAAAACCAGTGAGCCCAAAAACTGACACTGAAAACTAACATAAGGTTTCTCCATTCTTGACTAGTCGCAATAAAGCTTAAGGTCCTGTTTGTTTGTCTGGCCTAATGGTGAACAGATGGATTATCTCTTAGATTAGTAATCCTATCCAAATGATACTCATCAAATGGCTTTAAGAATACCACATCTCCCAAGGTATTGCTGCTATTGTACATTCCATGTTTTGTGGGACATCATATCCAACAGACGCTTAATCCTAGCCACAGCAGTTCTAATCAAGCATGTGATATGTGCCCCCGTTGGATACATAGACGAATCTGATGCTTTAACGGGCCTAAGAGAAACAAAAAGTCCACTTTGGTTTTTTATTCATATATTTATTTTTACTGATATCATAATTTTTCTTGTCCTTTTTGGGGGGAGAACAAAAATGACTTCAAAATAACTGCTTCCACATACCAATGGTGGCCGCGCACGTGTAGATGCTTTTGATGCGTCACTTTGTCCAGCATCCATCTTACTGAGATTTGCATTTCCAGATGGAATATCATGAATTCCAGCCGCTGCAGCAAGTTCTGGAGGCAGATCTGGATCGTACTCCTGAAATGAGACCAATAAAAGATGAAAGACTTCTCCGCTTGTTTCTTTATCCACGTAAAGTGGGTTAAATGAGCAAGATACTAGCACTGATGCATACATCAAGAAGCAAAAGCACCTCATTACCTGTTCTGTTCTCCCACTTTCATAGACACGAATTTTGCTTTGCATTGTCGTTTCCAGACGGAGTTGTTCCTGCATAATTTCAATTCAGCATCCTCTCAACTTCCACCCGTATAGAAAAGGACAAAACAATGGCTAATTCTTACCAGCTGTTTGCAATAACCTTTCCAACTATCCTCGTTCAAGCTAAAGTTAAAGAAATCTGACACATCAATGCCAGGGAGCCTCCATGGTTTCTCCTCAAAACTATCAACATCAACCTCAAATATAGTCCTGTGGAAAGAATAACAAATCAACAAGAAAAAACCATCAAACAAAACACTATTTCTAACATACAATGTAAATTATGAGACGCCGATTGGAAATGTTACAGCATCTCAAGTCAGACCAACCTTTCCTGCAACAGAAACAATGCTTTTTTCTGCAGCATTCGTAGTGCATGGTCACAATGTGGAGACATTACAAACATGCAGAAAAGGCAAACCTCATCATTGATAACCAAAGGAGTTCAGCAAAAACAAAGACTGCAGAGTACGCTGAAGAAATATGAAGTGGAGAAGGAATTTATTTCCCTTTTCTCGCTTTTCATTTTTCGCCAGGAGTGCAGTCCGTGCAGTAGAGGAAAGAGGGTGGGAGTATCTCCAACAAAACAGAAAACCTAAGTAAGAAAAATGTGCAAAGTAATGTTCCAATTGGGAGGGCTTTTTCCTTTTATTTCTACATCATGTCCCTACACAAAGGACCAAAAAGATTTTAGAGACACATACAAGGCCACCAGTGTTGTACAATCCATAAAGTAAGGGTCAAAGTCTCACTAGACCAAGCATACCAGGTGAGTGGTGTTACAAGAAACGACCAAACAAGGAATGGATGCATGGGTAGAAAGTCAAAATGATCAACCATACAGGATGACACCAGCTTAAAAATAGAGTACAATAATCATTATAAATAAGTTAATAACATAAAAACAAAGTAAAGCTACAAGAAGGTTACTTGTGCGACGGAAGTGTGAAATCCAGCCCACTGCCAAAACCCCTCCCTGATGTATTGTTCCCCCAAACAGGACCGAACCCTGGGTGAAAACTTTTCTGCAATGGCCGCCAATCACCTCTGCCACGACCAGCGACAGGGCCTACATGGACTGGGGGACGAACTTGACCTGGGGCTCCTGCAGGGCCAACAGGAGCTGACCCAGGTATTGGTGCTGCACCAGGCCTCACATACTGCACAAAGAAATGACAATAAAGTTAAAGAAAGATGAACAAGAAATGAACTGACATTCACTTACAGTAATGATCACCTTTAGGAAAAACTCCACAGCTGGGAATAAAACAAAATATCATATATTGAAATAATCAATTTCAGAGCATCCACGTGGATCAACACCAAATTTCAAGACCACAAATACTTTTATACTATGCTAACAATCTTAGACATCATGGAGTAATTTCAAGTCACTTCTGGCCATTTAAAATATACTAAACAGAAATGGATCTCAAATATCAGTAAAGAAATGGTGGAAGCAAATATACTTTTACAGTTATATAAGGACAAAATATAAAAAGAGCACTTCAAACCAAAGAAAATAATAAGTTGATGTGTGAGGATGCGGAGAAATACATCCTGAGGCTTGGCAAAATCTTGTTACTTAAAACTAATTAACAAACTTTACTTCCTGAAGTAACAAGCAATCATGATGAATTCAACTACTCATTCCACAATCTTGTCAATCATAAGGTTTAAAAGAGAGTGCGAGATGGAAAAGGCAACTGTCAAAACTCTTGCGTGTATGACATGACGAGAGAACATAGTTAAATAACCGGGCATTTTCAAGTATTCAATTATAAACAAAAACAGTGGCAGAAAAAGCATGTCTTGTTTTAAGGTAAAACCAAATTTGGAAATTATCAACTGTACAAATCTAAAAAATGAAGGTACACAGCTTTACATATAATGCAATTTAAAGCAAAGAGTTCATACAACTGTGTAAGTTTCTTTTTCATCCATTGTTCTTAGAATGTAACTGAAAAGATTTTTCGTCCTTTCAGGGGATTATTATAGTATGTGGGGCACCAAAGTGCAAAACTGGTGGCCATATCAACGGACATACACATAATTGTGAATTTGTGGCCAAAATTCTGCCAAGCAGCAACAATTTCATAGTTCCATCAATTCCAATCCATTCCTTTGCCTTTTCAGTTCTACTGCCAGAGAAGGAGAAGCAGAGGGAGGAAAGTGAACAGTAGACTGAATTTTTATTCCGAGTGCTTAAGCGCATACCCACGTGTACTCGGTTACCTAACAGCATGAAAATTGTTCACCAACCTAGAAACTTCTAGAATGCAAAGCCTGAAGTAATAAAAATAAATGACCTGAGAACATAAAAATGCTTCTTTTTTTTTTTGATCGGCATGAAAAAGCTTTGTTGCGCATAATAGGCCACCTGCTTTCCATACAGTATACCACAGCTGACAAAATCGAGGGACTCTATTATTCAAAACAGTGCGCTTTGCAAGCAATTGCACATATCTAACTTCACAAGAGATTTTAAGCATTGTTGTTTAGTGAGAGGGACATCATCATAAGTTTGTTTGCATCTGTACAATTGTCAATCCCATCATTTGTGGTCACTATTTCATTGAAATTCCTTCAAACAACACAAGAAAAGCAGATAAGAGAAGATTGATCAACTTCAAATCATCTGGGTACAATAGTTTACAACTCTTGTTACATTTCAACTTCTTATCAAACCAATGCGAAAACACAAACCCCACACGTGTACAACATCACTGACCTTAAACTGAGAATGATAAGGGTGATAAACATGATTGTTGTACCCAATCTTTGGTGCAACTCCCGCTCCTCCAATTACTTTACCTGCATCACCTCCCAATTCTTTTCTCTCACCATCCATGGCCTGCGCCGGATCTTCACCCCACTCTTGGTCTTCCATTCCCTGATGACCCGGTTCGCTATCTGCCACAATAACCAAAGGATCACCATCTTCGTCTTCATCATCACTTCCCATCACTCCATTCCCATCCATCACCATACCCACATGGTTATTCTCATTCAACACAATTTTCAAATCATCTTCACTATCATCACTATCCCAGTCATCCCCCTCTCCACTCATACCATCACCCCCATTTCCCGCCCCATTCGAAAGCCCGGTAATACCTGGAATCAACAGACCCGAACTTATATCCCCAATCCCACTATCATCAACCTCTTCAATATCAAATTTCTCAAAATTCTCTTTCTTGTCCATCAAATCCTCGTCTTTTTCCATTAGTGCATCATCTTTCTCCTCACTCTCCTCAACAACAACATCAATACCAGATTCATCCATCAAATTCAAATCCAAAACCTTAGAAACACTTGAATCAGACGCCAAACTACTAAACCCATCAGCTAAACCCTCGTTTTCTGATTTCAAGACTGGGGCTTGATTGGGGTGAGAGGTGGCGACATTGAATTTAGGGTTAGGGTTCGGGTTAGAAGTAGTAGCTGGGAAAAGAATCTCTTCATCGTCGCTGTGAATGTTGAGATCGATCGGACGGTTGGGAGAGGGTTGTTTGGATTGGAGGGGTAGGAGAACGTCGGTGTACAGATCGCCAAACTCGTCGTCGTCTTCCATTGGAGAGTTTTAGAGAGAGAAAGAGGGAGCAGGGTTTTGAGGGTTAGAGAGAGAGAGGGAGATGCAATTGATTAAGCTGGCGGATTCTGCCATAAACGTGATTGGGGAGTGAGATGATAAATCCCAACCTTCTGGGTTGTTTAGTTTTAGCTCAAAGATCTTTGTTTGGTCACTTTTTTTAAAATACTTTTATAGACATTTTTTGGGATCTTGTTTTTAGAGAAACTTTGGGGAAACAACCTAATTTTGGTGAAAATGTATTTCTTCAGAATTTCCTATTCTCGTTCAAACAAAATGGAGTACTGTAGGTTTTTCACCAAGTAAATTCTGAAGTATGTTTTGGCTGGAATTGGAGATCCTAGACTGTAGTACAGTGCCGCACTATTGGTTGTAGTGCGATATTTGAGTTGTTGATTGCGTATCAACGGCTCAGATTTCATTTTGGTACTTGCACGATCCAAGCCATCCATTGCCGAGATGAAATCCTAGTCATCCATTGCCGAGATGAAATCTGAGCAGTTGATTACCGAGATCAATTGTTCGGGTGCAGCACTACAACCACACTACAGGATCCTTGGATCCGTTTTGGCCAAACATACTGGTGTCAGATTTTTTTACCTAATTTTGCATTTTGAAACTGTTTGGTTCAAATTCTGAGAATGCATTCTGCCATAATCAATTATCAAAACTAACATAAAGAAGCCATAATTTGAAAAGTAGAAGCTATTCTTGAATTCTCATTCTGAATTCTCGACTTCTAAGAACTATTTTAATCTCTACCCTTTTATCGCATTAAAAATAACAAAGCATTTATAAATTTTACAGTATATGATTATTTTTATATTACTCGTATATGTATTTGTATGTATTTTATATATGTGAATTTATAAAATCAATGGATTATTTATCTTTACACATTGTTATATGTGTAATCCATTTTCTGTATAGAAATAGACGACTTTCACGTAATGACGGTAAAAAGTGGGAAAAAAGTTTAAGGAGTAAATGTATAATGATTGTAACACATGTTATCTGAGAGTGTATTTTGTATGCCGTAAACTTGATACAATAATGTTTTTGTATGATGTGGTGATCACATAGAATGAAAAGTACAAAAGCACGAAAAGAAAACATCTTTAATATTATTTCATCATTGCCCCAGAGCATTAAACTCGGTACAATTTTTATAAGGCCTTGTATATGGATAAGACTTAAGGCTTAGTTTGTCAAAAAGATAAAATGAGGTGGAGGTGATAAAATGAGGTTGATTCATTTACTAAAATCAACCACTTGATTTTATGAGATTTCCATTTTAGCAAATGGAAAACCAAGCCTAAGAGTAAACCATAGCAAGGGCATCGTGGTCAAATGTACATCTATTATCTAGCAACTTGATCATACTACAAAATACTTTCAAAATGCATAATCTATTTTTTATATATTCACCAAACACTTACACATATTCTAATTATGAGTTTTCTAGAATCCAAAAGTCTATAAAGTTCAAATTATAGGCTATTTTTCAACTTCTAAGAATCTTCAAAGTTCAAAACCTGGTCATAGGAATTTTCGTTAACATTATCAATTGCTTGGTAAATGCAAAAATTTCTTAAGACTCCGTTTGTTTCGATATAAAATGTTTTACAATAAAAAAATATTTTTGTAAAATAATTTTATCAAAGATGATATTTTAATTTTAATTTTCTGGTATTTGTATGTTAAGATTGTGAAGGGACCAAACTCTTTGATTAGATGATGTTCATTTGATTTTAACACTTGGAGCTTGATTGTCTTGAGACAGCGGCTGTGAGGACCTAGTTTCGCCTCTTCTCAGGATCATTAGTCCGATCTGATCCATTCGTTATCTTTTATCACTCGCCAAACGTCATGTTAATCGGACAATAGAAATTATACAAACAAAACACGTTTTTATTTTCAAAATCCTATTTGTCAAAAGAAATGAAATTACGACATGTTTCGCTCAACTAGCTACATATGTCAGATTAAAGTTCCTTTTTTGAATATCATACCAACTCAACAAACCAAAATGGGCCAGAATTGGCCTCACAGCAGCCTACTGTGCCTGTTGCATGCACCCCCAGTCCGGTCAAAACCTTTGGGTCCTTGATTTGTCCAATGCTTTATCTAATGCCACAAAAGATTTTGGGTGCAAATTGGGTACTACACACGTGGTACCCGAGCGCGCATCTCGGCCGTTCAAAAGTGTTTTGGACGGTCTAGATTCGCGTTGAGTATCTCCACGTGGTACCCAACCGGCACCCAAAGCTCTTCGTAATCTAAAAATTGGAAAGAAAAAAAAAAAGAAGAGATTTTAGAAGAAAAAAAAAAACGATTGTGCCCACTGCCCACATCATAGAAAAAAATGTTTCACTCTCCCTTTTAAGTAACCAAACAATGGAAAGCGGGTAAAATGTTTCACAAGAAAATATGATACGTCGAAACAAATCGAGCCTATACCTGATCGTAAAATTTTCCCTATAACATGCACAATACTTGTCAAGTAAGAAGAAAGAGCACAGTTGGATTGGTACCAGACTGAAAACTGAACTAAAGTCAATTCCAGCAAAGGAAAAACAAACCAAGAGACCAAAAAAATTTGCTCATAGATCACCCAAGCATACTCCAAAAAATAAATGGTATTTTTGTCTAAGACTTTGCTATTTTTCTGTGATTCAATGAGTATATACTACAATCTATTCTCAGCTTTCAGACCATACAACACTCCAGAAAATCTCTCAGGTGAGCCACCAAAGAGTTTCTCATCTATTCTCAGCTTCAAGACCATACAACACACCAGAAAATATCTCAGGTGAGCCACCAAAGAATTTATCTTTCAACTCCATGAAAGTAAAACAAGTAAGCAAACTATCGGAACCGGCTTGATGAGCTGTGCCAACCCTTTTGACACCCAACTGGTTAGATACCTTGTTCAATCCACCATGTAAATCCCTGCAGAACTTCATCAAATGCTTGGTATCGTAGACTTTCGGGAAATATATTTTGACCAAATCCAAGAATTCCTCAAGTGTATCAGGCAGATTCTTGCCAGTCAGTAGCTTAATCAAATACCCAAAATCATAAGCACTGTGAAAGGTAACCCAGTGTACATTATCATTCAATACAGCGCCAGAAGACATGAAGAGCTCACCAAACCGGTTGGCATCAACACCTTTCTCATTGTTCATCTTAAAATCCAGGCCAGCCTTTCGTAAGAGCTCAATCGAATCCTGGTTATGGTTATCTTTGTCCTCATCGAATTCACGGAAATTAAATTGCCAAACACAAAATTTATCAAATCCACAGGAGGGAAGATTCCCTTTCTCGTCAGAAAACGTTAGACCCAATTGGATTAACTTCAACATATCGACGTTGGCTTTTAAGGTACTATAGTCAGTGAAGTATTGAGGATTGGGATTCGAAGTCAGGGTTGCAACAACGCCCGGGAATTCAGTATCCATAGCTATGTAAGAGTAATCATCTACGATATCACGAATCAGAGCAAACTCATCTTCAAGGTTATCATTCCAAACTTCCCTAATGTCAAATGCCCGGCTTTCAGATAATGCAGCCATTTCTTCACACACGATCGAATCAAGAACAAACCTGTCAAAAAAAAGAGAATTAAGAAATGAATCAAGAACCCATGAAACCCAATTTAAACAACCTGAGAAAATAACATCAATGTATGAAACAGCAAGTCTTCGCAATTTATCTTCAAAACCGCGGATCAATGAAAACTCATTCAGGCCATCATTCAAAACTTCCGCAGTGTGTTGTGACCCAATTTTAAACAAAACCACCCATTCATTGAACAAGATTCAATTAATCAAACTGAAAAAGTTGTTCTATCAAACAAGATTGCATCAAGAACCCATGAAACCCTATTCAAACAACCAGGGAAAAAATATTACCAATACAAAATAACATGAGATA
Organism: Vaccinium vitis-idaea; assembly: GCA_963854785.1. Lineage (NCBI taxonomy): Eukaryota > Viridiplantae > Streptophyta > Magnoliopsida > Ericales > Ericaceae > Vaccinium > Vaccinium vitis-idaea. The sequence continues at coordinate 39,683,488 of OY978220.1, forward strand.
CCCAGGAGGCAAAAACACATAAAACCCCTAACATTGGAACACTATTGAAGCTAGAGATGAGCGCAACGATTTCTGAGTCGAACCAAACGATTCTTGAACTACCGGCAAGTGGGTTGTGAAGTACATTGCAAAACTTTCTAGGGTTTTTCTCCGACAGAAAAAAGGAAAAAAGAAAAAAAAGAAAAGAGAAAAGAAGTACCAACGCAAAGGAACTCATGAATCAAGAACCCACATATTTGGTTCATTCAAACCCATCTAAACGACAAAAACATGGCATTACATGATATACCCAGTAGGTAGAAGTTCAAAACGGTAAAACTGAGGCAGAGTTTAAGCCATATGTGAGTATACTAATCTTTTGTGGGTCTAACCTTAAGTCCAAGATTCTTGAACTTTGAATCAAACAGGGAAAATTTCTTCTTCAACTTTGAATCAACAGGGAAAATTTCTAAGGGTTTTAGACAGACAGGGTTTTAGAAAAGAACAATGAGGCAGGGTGCTAGATGGAAGTGAAAAAACGAGGGGAAGTCGACAATGAGAGGTAGGGTTTTAGAGAGAGATACAGATATAGAAGGGAGACAAAGGGGAGAGAGTGAAATGGACTTGGAAGCGCTTTCAGCCGGTAACGGCTCACATTGTACCTGGGATCAGCAGACAGAGAGAGGGAGAAGGAGAGGGAGGGGAAGGGGAAGGGGAAGGGGGGAATATATAGGTGTGGATTTATCTCTACCTGTGTACCCGAGATTTTGCCTTAGGACAGGCTATACCATTTTGTCTTTGTTGCACACATAAAAAAAAAAAAAAAAACACTTAGAATTTATCCACATTGATTTTAAATTCTTGGTAATTTTCTAAGTGAATTTCTGGGTACTTAGACTTTTCCAAATTTTAATCGAGTTTTTTGGCATGGACGGTGAGATTGAGAAATCAGTTAAATGCACGTCAATTGAGAAATTAATTAAATGCAAGTCAATTTGACCCGAACATTTTGAGCTATCAAAATAAATGCGGAAGGATGAGTTCAAATTATTCTTTTATGGGTTTTGTATGGAATTGGTCTTTCAAAACAAACAAGTGCATAGTGTGAGAGATAGAGGACCCCCCTCCTTCTCGATCCTTGTCTTAGAAACTTTTTGTAAACTTTTATGGACTTTTTCGAGGTTCATCTCAATGATTGAAATTGTTCTCTTTGTAGAAGTTGTGGATTCATATCAGAAATTATTTTCACCGGTTATTGATTAATAGTATGTTTTTTTGGGATGTAATTATGTGAATAAATAAAGATTGAACACTAAATCAAAACTCATTGGTGTAACATAAATTTGTTTAAAAAAAACCTAGCAATCGATATTTATTGTATTTTTTACGTGTTTGAATCCTCACTCATTGAAAAAAAAATTATTTATTTCAACTATTAAACTGAACTCGTAAAAAAAATCACAAATGGTTAGGCGAAAGTATCCACACTCACCGCACCCAAAAAAAAAAAAAAAAGGTTAGGCATAAGTCTCTCGTAGCGAAGAGAATAGTGTCCAACTGTCCATGTTTCGTACCCCGGGCAGCAGGTTCTTGAGTTTTTTTTTTTTAATAAAGATTATCCCAATGAATCGAAGTAATTTCTCCAATTTCTCATACAATTCTTTCCACGACTTTGCGTGAGGTGAGTGATCCCAAGAACAAATCTCTATCGTGGCTATCGTTGAGGGAAATCGACCCTCCAACCTCGAGTTAGTAGGCTCCGCCGGGTGGATTTCTTGAGTTTTGCTACTAGAACAGTATTTTCTTGAATTTATTAAAATGTAATTTTTATTGGGCAAAAGCTACAAACCGCCTATTGGGTGGTCCGTAGTGTACATCACGCACGTGTGGTATTGTACTTATAAGGCTGCTGGAAACTTTAATATAAGTATGTTTCAAATGACAAGACATCTGTACACCATCGACAATATTGGTACAGAGGCCATGGCAACAGGCAACCCAAAGTCGGATTCCATTTCTCCTCTCTATTTATTTATTTTTTTTTTTTGAAAAATGGAAACATGTGCACAGTGGAGACATATTAAGGTTGAAAATTTGTGTTAAAATATGGGAAAATTGTATAAAAGTAAGTATAATGTATTAAAAATGTAAAAGGTACATTATAGTTCATTTTTGTGTGCTTATTGTGTGCCTAGTGGATACACAATAGCAAGACCCTTTTTTTTTCACTTTAATAATTTCTTTTTCTCCATACTACAAATTTGTGAACCCACTAACACTGCTAGTGTGTGTGGGACCAACACACTTGTGAGTGTGGGCGTGTAAATTAAAGAAATAATTTTCACACCCCCATGTAAACAACATGCAACATTCTTCAGTTTGAAAACTTGGTCGAAACTGTAAAGTAAAGAATCACCTTCTTTTTATCCTCAAACACCTTTTTTTTTTGTTGTCTTTATTCACCATGAAATTACCAAATTACCATTACCTCACAAGTCACTTTTTCTAGACGAAAGGCAATTTGGCGCTTTCAAGTGAATAAAGACAAAAAAAAGGGAGTGTTTGGGGATAAAAGCGAGGTGTAAAATTCTTTTTCCTAAAATTAATTGAGATATATCAAATAGATCAAGATTGAATTAAATTATTCTAAGTTAAAAAATAGAAAATTTTCGCTATCCAGGAAACAAATAAATTGAGATGAAGGGAGTATAATAGGGAATTGATATTAACACTCCCCTTTTCTCTATTGAAACTTTTTTTTTTTGTCTTTATATATAACACTTCCTTAATTTTATGCTCAATTTGAAATTTGCATAAGCTCATCATATAATAAAATGTAAGCACCTCAAAGCCACGGAGGATCCTCATAAAAAAAAGAATGAAGGCTAGTTTTGTAAATTAAAAAGTTAAAGATATTCATCATTTTGGAAACGATAATTCTAACGGGGCAGAAGGAAAATGAACAGAAAACGTACAGATCAGCTCGGGAACGATTCGATTTTTTTTTAAGGAAACAGAGTGGGCTTTAGATTGAAAACTTATACACGTCTGATTGAGGTGATTTCTCGCATGGCCCCCTCAAAAAATTATTCTAGAATGAATAAATGGCTCGGATCTTTTGTGTGAGCCCCAAAAATGAGTCCCCAAACTGATTTGTACATTTTCAATCCCTTTTTCTCTATATGCGTAGCAACTTCCTTTTGAAAATGACCCGTCCTTGCATGCATTGAAGGGGATGAAAAAAATATTTTTTTACCATTGACCGAAACACCCAATGGGTGTTGTATAGCAAAACCCTTTCTATTGTGTTGTTTCAACTTTCAAACACTAAAAAATGTTAAAGTAACACTTCCCAGTAAATTGCAAAAGAATAATGTATAGCAAAACCCTCCCGGGTGGGTTCCCTCACATGTGAGAGGAGGTGTGGCAGAGTGTGTCCGGGTGGGTGTGTATGTATCATTTTTTATTGCAAAAATCAATTTCTTAGAATGAATCGGTGAGATAACCCAAATTTTTTTAGTTGAAAATGGTAGGGACAGTACAGAAAACGCCACAACTGATGAAGCTCCGATGTTAACTGCCATAACTGAAAACGCCCCCGAAACACTCATCAAACTCAACTCCCTTCTCGCAAATCTCACTCGCTCCCACCACTACTTAGACACCTTCCACCTCTTCCACCAACTCCACTCCTCCCACCGCCTCCGTCCCGACCACTACTCTCTCTCCTCCGCCCTTACCGCCTGCGCCCACCTCCGCCACACCACCGCGGGAGGCCAGCTCCACGCGCACTCCATCAAAACAGGGCTCAAATCCTACCCTCATGTCGCAAACACTCTCCTTTCACTCTACACGAAATCAAAAGACTTGACTTCGGTGAAGCGGGGTTTCAATGATATAGAAAACCCAGATGTTTATTCTTGGACTACATTGTTGTCTGCGTGTACCAAGCTTGGGCAAGTTGGCTATGCTTGCAACGTGTTTGACAAAATGCCTCAGAGGAGTGTTGCAGTTTGGAATGCGATAGTCACGGGTTGTGCTGAAAATGGGTATTCGGATATTGCTTTCGATATGTTTCGGAGAATGCACTTGCAGGGTGTAAGGCATGATAATTACACCTTTGCTTGTGTCTTGAGCTTGTGCTCATCGGAGTTGGTTGACTTTGGGAAGCAGGTGAATTCATTGGTGATTAAAACTGGATTTTTGGGTTGGCCTTCTGTGATTAATGCACAACTGACGATGTATTTTGGTTGTGGAAACGTTGACGATGCTTATGAGGTATTTGAAGAAGCAAAAGGCATACGTGATCAGGTTACTTATAATGCGATGATAGGTGGTTTAGTAAGTGTTGGAAGAGACAAAGAGGCATTGATTATGTTTGTAGAGATGCAAACTGTTTGTCTTAGACCTACTGAGCTGACTTTCGTTAGTTTAATGAGTAATTGTTCATGTGCAAGAATCGGCCATCAAGTACATGCCCAAGCTATTATGATGGGTTTCGAGATGTGTACATCAGTGAGTAATGCCGCTGTAACCATGTATTCTAGCTGTGGGGATCTAAATGCAGCTCTCATGGTTTTTGAGAGATTGGAAGAAAAGGATGTTGTCTCTTGGAATGCCATGATTACATGCTATGCTCAAGGGAATTTGGGGGGAGCAGCAACTTTGGCCTACGTTGCAATGCAGAGGGAAGGGACTGAACCAGATGAGTTTACTATTGGAAGCCTGCTAGCAAGCTCGGATTCAATAGAGATTGTTGAAATGATTCAAGCCTTAGTGATTAAAAATGGACTCATCTTTAAAATCGAAGTATCGAACGCATTGATTTCTGCATTCTCTGAGCATGGTAACATAGAGCTGGCCTACGAAGTATTCAACGACATGTCTTCGAGAAATTTAATTTCCTGGAACACAGTTATTTGTGGGTGTCAATTAAATGGGCTTGCAGCGAAGGGCCTTGAGCAATTCTCTCTGTTGTTGTTGTCAAGATTGAGTCCAAATGTTTATACTCTTAGCATTGTTTTGAGCATATGTGCCAGCATTTCATCTTTGAGACATGGGAAAGAAGTTCATGGTTACATTCTCAAACAAGGTCTTTTCTCAGAGGCGTTGTTAGGTAATGCACTCATCACGATGTATGCAAAAAGTGGGGTTTTGGACTTGTGTTTGAGAGTTTTCAACTTAATGATCGACAAAGACACAGTATCTTGGAATTCTTTGATATCTGCTTACGCACAGCATGGGGATGGAAAGAGAGCTGTGCGGTGCTTTGAGGCGATGCTAGATTCAGGTGAGGTCCGACCAGATCAGACCACTTTCACATCAGTCCTTTCAGCTTGCAGCCACTCGGGTTTAGTTGATGACGGAGGCCGGATTTTCAACTCTATGGTAAGCAATTACGGTTTTCAGCCAGGAGTACATCACTTTTCTTGCATTGTTGACCTGTTAGGTCGAGCTGGATACCTTGATGAGGCAGAAAAGCTAATAGACGGCAAACACATTGAATTAGATAGTAACACGTGGTGGACGTTATTCAGTTCATGTGCAGCTCATGGTAATCTGAGATTGGGAAGAATAGTTGCTGGATTTCTTCTTGAAAAGGAACAGAATAATCCGGCGGTATATGTTCAACTGTCAAATATTTATGCAAATGTAGGACAATGGGAAGAAGCAGCTAACCTAAGGGAATTGATGAAGAGACATGGGGTGACGAAGCAGCCAGGATACAGTTGGGTTACATCATAAGTCGGTACACAGACCATGACTGCTCATATGGTTGGGGAGAGGAGGCAGGGCATTCCGATTGCTTGCTAAATCTATCTACTACTACATATAAAGAGTGGAGTCAGATTTTCCTGTTCACACCACTTTCGTCCCTTCACTGTTCATACTTTCGTCCTCGGTATATTGCCTTTTTGTCCCTGGTAAATTTTATCTCTTCATCTCAGTACAAAACTTCATCCGACTTTCTCCAACCTTCTTGAGTTTCAGCCTTCGGCCACTTCCACCAAGCTCCAATCTCTCTCTCCCAACCAAACCAATGACATCGCCGTTAAGTTCCCCAGCCTCCAGCATCTTCGTGTGGGTCTCAAGCTCGCTGCCACCACCTCTACTCCGACGCTACGGCACAACTTCATAATTGATATTATTTAGGGTTTCTGAGGTGTGAATTAGATTGCCATAGATAAGTGCAACTAGAAAAATGGGGGTGAACACTTTGAATGGGCCTTGTGTGCCGAAGTTCAACCAAAAGTATCCAGAAAAGATTTCAATTTTCTATAATAGTTCTATCCTCATTGTACATTTGGATTTTCCATTAGATTTTATCGGGGGCGTGTTTTGGCTTTGGAACTGGTCTTTGACGTTTTATGAAATCCAAAAAGGATTTTGGTTCTCTTTACAGTACGCGATTGTTTTTTCCTCCAAATTTATTTCAGCATCTTTGGTTTTGAAACTGGTCTTTGAGATTTCGTTCTTCAAGTGTTCTTATTGTTCTTGGGTTTAGGATTCTTATTCCACCTGTTGCAGGAATATTGGAATCTTATAATATACTTAAACATCCGATTATATGCTTTCGTTTAGAATTATGAATGTGTGGAGACTAAAAAAGAAGAACAGAATTTTGACTTCGTAACCATGCTGCTGCCGTGTACACTTATCTGTATTTGTACATATTGCGGAATGTAACATTGCTCTGGCAATTGATGGTGGTACAATATACCAATAACATTTATTCGTCGTGTACTCATTTAAAGGGATCATAAACAGTTGCCAATAACAGTTACTGACCAGAATGAAGGTGGACGATTCATGAGGTGATGCATTCTGCATTCGATTAACACTGGCTGCTCTGGAGTTGGAAAATCATTGAGGTAAATGTCTATTGATGACTTACACTGACACTGTGGTTTATTTGATTAACTTTGTATACAGTATCATAGTTTTTTTACTTTGTTCATTGTATAATAGGTCTTTGTCATTAGATTGATGTTCTTTTACTGTGGTACAACCGTACAAGGATGAAGGAACAATAGATACAGAAAGTAATAGAAGAAAAGAGCAATAATTACTCAAAGCATTGCCTATTAGCTATGAGCCTGCATTTATCCAGTTTTAAATGATAAGGTTGTATCTAGCTTTAGATGCAATTCCTGAACAAGTCCATCAGTAACACTCCTCCATTTCATTTTACTTGTCTACTTTTTAATTTTTGTGTCCCCCAAAGTGTCTGACCAATAATAAGTTAAGACTCTAGAAACCTTGCGCCATGTACCAGCCGCTACTCCGTTTGAATTCTCGGCAACTGACTGTATCTATACATGCTGAAATTGATTGCTAATAAGCTATAGTGTAACCTATAATACCTTGGTTTTAGGCTTGATTATAGATTTATAGGTTTAGAAACTTAAATCCTGTAGCAATATGGTTCTGATTAATAATGGAAGTTGGAATGGCTCTCCTCTTTAAGCTCTTGTAGGTTCATGTAACAGAAGGAAGTAGTTCTTAGTACTTAACAACACATTCTAGAACAACAATTCCATGTCGGATGGACGGTCTCTCGCAATGGACGGCCGGATGCCCCGCTCCACACGGTGCCGTGCACATGGTGCATGGCAGGAACTCCTCTTATGAACCTATGAAGGTACTCCGCGCATGCATTTAAACTTTCAAAATCAGTCACTAGACAGATTTCACTACCTATTTATCATCTACTGCTCTTGGCTTCTAGCGCCTACGTAATCTTGATAGCATCCTTTTTGCTAGAAGCAAGAAATTCATGTTTTTGGAGCAACAGGGGGTTGTGTAGTAGCCGAGCTCACAAGAGGTCAGGTGGGTCAACTGGAATTCTATAGATTTCCCCCACCCCTTGGGATCCTCAGTGAGAACCACCCACTCGGCCTGCGGTTTGCCGCAGGGTCCAGGGGCTAGGATCAGACTCTCGGAACAGTGCCTCGACGACTGGTTTCTTGTTTATCATCCCCTCGGCCGAGACATCCCCTCTGCCGAGACATCCCCTCGGCAGGAATTCCGCACAGATTCTAATAGATCCGTGGAACTTCTCATCCGCTGAGGGGTACTGAGTGCCCGCGCTGAAGGGTCGGGGAACACCTTCGATCAAGTCTTGAGAGGCAGGCAGCCGAAGGGAGTGAGGTCGCCGAAGACCTAGGTGGCCGGAGCCCTAGTGGAGGATAGGTGGTGATGTGACAGGTGACAGATGGGATGGAAGTGGTGTCAGGCGGAGTCAGGACATTGCGCTCGAGGCGTCTGGGGACCACGTGACGGACCGGGGGATATCCGAGAGTTGTTGAGTATGTAGACAAGCAAGTAGGGTGACGTCAGCCGGAGCGGCGAAGTAATCATGGCTGACCCATGTGCTTAGTCAAGAAAGGACGGCGCGTGGGAGACACGATAGCGTAGTGGGGAAGCCTCCCTTTGCCTATAAAAGGGAAGCTCCCCCACCAGATCAAGGGTTCCTCTCCTTCTCCTTTTTCCTCATCTCTCTCAAAAAGATACATCTTTACTTTTCCAAGCCTTATTTCTCACCGCCGGTGACTTACTAGACCGTCGGAGTGCCTTCTCGGACCACCACCGTCCGGGCGAGTCGCTAACGCGGGTGTTACTTGTGTAGGTCTCCCTCTCAAGCGGATCCCCCATATCTCAAAGCCCTTACCCACCTCGTCCTTTCTACCCGTTCCACAAGGTTCAAAGAGGTGCACCGGAGAAGCGAGCCCCACATGTTGCTTTGAACAAGAAGAATAAAAATGCAGGTATTTTACTAGTATGTAGAAGTGTTGTCTGTAGGAGTTGGGTTTACTAACATAAGAAAGTATGCGACAAAACGATTTACGCTTGTGATCAAATTGAACCACCCTTTATTGTTCATTGATACATGGCCCCTCTTTTTTTTAAACTCTGTCGTGATCCCTCATTGCTGGCCATATAATCAAATGTTATTCTAGATCTTTTGTTTCAATTTCTTGAGGCGACGTGCAACCTATTCAAAGCTATCAATGAAGGTATATATATTTTCATGTATTTGATGAAATTATTCTCTTCGCGTTATCTAGAGATTTGAGGCAAAGAATCGAAGAGTTAATGGGAAAGGTAGAGCTTCTTAAGTGCAAACTTGAAGAACTCGAACACCTTGGTAAGCGACGACGACTCCCTGGTGCTTTCAGCTTCACAAATTTTGAGCCTGAAGATAAACGGTGGGCAAAAGCTGCTTGATCTAATCACAAGATTATGTCTACAAGGAAGGCATTATGTGGTGTTTGATGAATAAATATAGAATTGAGCTATTGAATGCACAAGGACCTCAACACGAAAAGTTTCTTCTACTTTTGTTTTTCCTGCACTGTCGCTACAATGTCAAACCACTTCTACCCTATTGGGAATGTTTCGTGAATTTTGGAATATTTGGCCCGAATGCATAATTTGGAATATTTCGCGAATTTTGGAGTATTTCCCATACTCTGGGAGAGAGAACAAGCGGTTACAAGATATTTGCCAGTAGCTTGCTGAGTGCGAAGGGAGGAGTGCTGGGTTGATTCTATTATACGAGAATAGAATGGGGATCGATATTTGGAGGTGATTTCACTTTTAATCAACTCCGGCTTTAGACAAGATGCCCGGTAACATTTCCTAGTCACCGATGGTATTGGATAAAAATCGTAAATTACAACGCCCATTTGAATAACAGTTTGATAACAAAAAAAAAAAAAGAACCAAAACCTTCTACTTCTGAGATACATACAAGAGTTGGAACAAGAACGATCAAACATGGTTCTGCATAATCCAGCCTGGGAACAACAAAGAGATGCACCATAAGGGTCTCTTCTCAAAAGATAGACTCTCCATGAACTCTGACTAGAACTATTGTAATCTGTCCTAAGTTCTAACCGATGAACTGCTTTAGATATATGGAGCCCTCATTCATGGCTGAGGGAGTTGGCTTGTCCTCAGGGCAGAAGAATAGTAATGTGACTCGAGCTCCTTGAGACTAGCAGCTGCCTCCTCTCCAATTCTAGCCAACAAGCGGTCCGTTTTCTCCGCCTGTTGGTTGAACTCGTCTATTCTTTGTTCTACGTGGTCATTGAGGGAAGCAAAACCAGAGAAGATTGCTGTCTGCTTCAACTCGGACACCAATTTTAGTAGCGAGTCAGCTGCCTGAACCTGTTGTTTACGTATTTGGTATTGGTAAAAACGAATGAAGCGAGAAAAAGAGCTAGATATTGAGAAACCAGAAATAGAAAAAAGAAAGTTTCAAGTCAATTTGTTCACAATTCGACTGACACATTAATTTCGACCCAAATTCCAAAGATATGTAGCACAATCGACTGTTATGTGGAGAGTACTACTGTTTGAATAACATCAGTGATCTCAAGGATTTGAGAAGCTGCAGTAGATCAAATTGCAAATCAAAGAACTTGGAACGATATAATTCTGCTAGTCTATTGTCTTATTATAGAGGTTCTATATGAAGTGTGCCGAATTAAAAATGTGTAATCATAAGTTCATAACATAACCATGCTTGAATGCATGTGTCCTATTACATATGATATGTAAAAAAGTACAACCCCCTTGATTTGATTTCTTCGGTGAAAGAACTCCCTTACCATTCTGGCTGCACGCATCTCCATCATGAATGCTTCTTGTGAATTTCTAACTGGTGGATCGTTGACCTACAATACCAAGTTGTGTCAACAGGTTACGATATTATATCCTAAACTGATGGTTAACATAGTATTTGATTCTTTCGCAAATTATGCGCTACAAATAAAGTAAATATCCTCGACTGCAAAACTAGCCAATTCTTGGAAGATAGAGAACTTTGCTGGCCAGTGACCTCGTTACTTCTTCATATAGACATGATAACAATAAATCTACTCCATAAAGTATAAAGCCGCTGATTAGTTGGTGATAATTAGATAGCTTCTTCTAGTGTGTTCATAGTTAGACTCATAGAGAATCAGGCGACGTCCCTCATAGAGAATCAGGCGACGTGCTCATAGAAAAGCTCTTACAATTACAAATAAGACCCTGAATGTTCCATAGCTGTGAACCTAAGTCAGAATGCCTTTCCAAGTTCATTCTATTGGACTAAACAAAAAATAGATGCACAAGATGAGTTTATACTTCATAAACTCTAACAAGGAGGCTTAACACTGGCTACGATGAATCACACATCGCTGTCATCTATAAGACCCCACGGACAGGAAATACGATAAGTCTAGAACCCAGACTGGTCCACCTTTGACACAGGTAGCAGAGTCTATCTACCATACCATTGAAGAAATGCTTCAAACCACAAATATTGGTTTTGCAATAAACAAAAAAAGAACCAACATGGTATGCATGAGTAGACAGAAAGACTGAGTACCCGTGCAACGTTAACAAGGAAACTGAAATTGTCAACAATACTTCCGATGTCATTATCGACTCTTTGCAACAATGTCTTCTGTTTTTGAGCCGCAGCAGCTGCCGCAGAAGCAGTTGGCCCACCACCTCCACTACTGCCTCCAACACCTCCTTTATTCATGGTAGATCTTCTTCAACTGATTGCACAGAAGAAGAAAACAAGTTTTTCAAGAATTTAGATGTCAAAGTATGGAGTGATAACCAATTGGAAAATTGCTTTCTGGACATCGTTTATTAGCCGATTAAACAATAAAAACACGAGAGACAAACCGAGGGGTTAATTGCACTGACCATAATAAATCTACCTTATACTATTGCTTAGGGTTTCTAATTCTTGTATTAAATACAAAGATGAATGCAAAAAAAATTCAAAACAATAAGAAATGCCAAAAGATGTGAAAACTCTACGAAAACACTACTGGCACAATCTTTTGGTATATGCTTGCTTACCCATTATTGTTCTTAAATTGGTCAGTACTTATTCAAAACCAAATGCAACAAAAATTGTTGCCATTATTATTCTCTATCGATAAAAAAAAGAGAGATCAAAATTCCCAAAGCACACCTCATAAAATACCCTGGGTTTCAAAATTCAACGATTAGCGGTAAACAAAGTAAGCCATCTACTTACTCCTTCTGCATTCCTAGCTCTAACTCATACAATGAGGCCATGCATTATCAATAGGGACACAACAACAAATTTCCTATTAAAAGCCATTGTCTCTAACAACCTATGAAGCACGGGTACCGGTACGGGGTCGATGCGGCAAAAATCTAAAAAAGTATGGTACAGGTACGGGTACAGTTGGGTACGTCAGTGTAAATTCCCAAAGCACACCACATAAAATACCCTAGGTTTCAAAATTCAACGATTAGCGGTAAACAAAGTAAGCCATCTACTTACTCCTTCTGCATTCCCAGCTCTAACTCATACAATGAGGCCATGCATTATCAATAGGGACACAACAACAAATTTCCTATTAAAAGCCATCGTCTCTAACAACCTATGAAGCACGGGTACCGGGGGTACGCGATACGGCAAAAATCTAAAAAAGTAGGGTACAGGTACGGGTACGGTTGGGTACGTCAGTGTAAATTCCCCCCCCCCCCCCCCCCCCCCCCCTATTTTACTATGTTCCACTGGGTAAACTAAATATTAAACTCATTTTACCAACAGGAAATTACCAAATCCAGTTAACATAAATCATTTACAGTTAAACACACGTATAATAGAATTATAGAAATCAGATGATGGCAAACGAACTAGGTTAAGAAGCCCGAGAAGTTCACAAACTTACACTGTGCACTACAAACTAGGCAACTACCACAGTGTCAACAGTATAAACGCGAGAGAGAGAGAGAGAGAGAGAGAGAGACTTGCAGTCGGAATGGCAGACTAGCCGGAGAAGATCGATCTCAAAACCCCAACTTCCAAGCCCTAGTGGAACCCCAGAATATCGATCTGTATTCTGATAGATATGTGGTGCAGTGTATATGTGTATAACAAGTGATAATACACTTAAGTCCCTTTAGTTTTGTAAGGAAAGTTCAAAATTATGTTTTTACACCCCTGTAATTAAAAGCGTATTACAAATTGACCGCGGGTACCCATTTTCGTACCCATTCGCATACCCACAAAGTACCCTCCCGTACCCAACATTACCCAAACGTACCCAGTACATTTTTGCCGTACCTGGTATGTATTTTGCCGTACCCATCCGTATCCGTACCAGGTGCTCGTACGGCGGCATTTTTGGAGTACCCCTGCTTCATAGCTAACAACAAAGAGAAACAGAGATGCCATATGTTTGAACGAAGAAAGAGAACATCTGTGGATATACTTTTACATATCAACCTTTACATCAATCAACTACTAATACTCTGGCATTCAAGTTACATTCATAATTCAGTTAGTGCAGAAAACAGTAATGTTGAACCAGAATTTCTAGACTTGCAATCAGTAAAGATTGAGCTGTTTCAAACCCTAGGCTGTGTGAAACGCATACTAGTGCACAACTGCTCATCAGGGCACCTCCAACCCTACCGTCTTTCTTAGCAAGACAAGCACTCAAAAAGTACACAATGTATGAGCTAGCCATTCAAATTACCTTCACCAATTTTCAAATGAAAAATGCTCCTCTCCACGGGAAAAAAAAAACACGAGAAATTGGAAGAAAACATACAACCCGGAAACCAAAAACCCTGCCAACATCAAGATAACAACCAGTGCACTGAACGGGGCCCTTATCTAATTTTTCATATAGAAATTGAAAACAAAAAACCCATAAAAATATGGTTAATTGCTAGTAATATTGAAACTTGAAAACAAAGATTATTGAAAACCCATCGACACCTACAAGGCATTCAAAAATCGAAACTTGACGACCCTATACACAAAAAGAATCAAACCCTAGACCAAATACCCAATAGTAAAGAAGCCACAGCAGTCGGTTTATCACCCTACATTTGAAAACAAAAAAGAAAGAAGAAGTCCTAAATCAACCCCTCGACAGTTCAAAACCAAAGAAGTTGATAATCACCTTGAATACAAAACTAATTCCCCAATAGTTGGTATATAAACACCAAATTAAAAGATTGCGAAGGCCTTACTTGGAAAAGATAGAGGCGGGGGGAGGATTGGGGAAGAACATACCTGGTAGACTGGTAGTCGGAGAGAGAGAGCTCCGTAGACGGTAGAATCGCAGTGAAGGCGCGAGAGAGTGCGCTCCAATTTTGGGTTGAGGCCCATATTTGGTTCCAAAGATATTAGTAGTAGTATTTTCAAAATGGACCAGAGTCTTGTTGGAGCCATTTTTTTAAAGTCATTTACGGGCTTTTTACGATCATCGAGATTTTTTCATTTTTAGAGCGTGTATCCAAATCAATTAACAAGCATCTAGTCCGGTTAAGTTATAATTATTGTTGGATCATCCCGGACTCGCAAATGTAAGAGATTAAGAATGATGAATGACTAAAAAAAAGGTTCTTCTAGTAGGAGAAAAATCAAGTTTATTGAAAACCGATCAATGACTAATTAGAACACTTTCTCTTGAAATAAATGGATCCGATTCAGTGTGCTCTATTGCATTTTTTTTTAAAGTAAATTCCAGATAAATGTGTTACAATAAGTCATTTTAACCTAGGCCTGTCAATAGACCAGGTTGGATCCGAATCCGATTAGTTCAAATATGGATTTTGATTCGATATTGACGAATCCAATGATAGCAATCTGGATCCGGTCCGAACACTTGGATATCCGATTTGAAAACCCAGATCCAATCCGTTTTTTTTTTTTTTTTTTTGGGAAAATCCGTGTGTGCAAAATTTTAAGGGAATAAAAGGAATTTATGTCCATTTATATTAAAAAAGGAAAAGTTTTGTTTTCGTGAATCTAGATTCAGATCTTATTTGGATTCTCAAATCCTGACCATCGGATAATATCATATTCGGATTTTTCAGACCGGATTTGGATCAAATTCGGTCCATTGACAAAGCTACCTTAACCGGTATCTACTAAGGCCTAGTTTCCGGTTGCGGATCTGTTGTCACAAAAATCCTGTTCCAACTATGTGTCCCATCCATCCAAACAATCAAAGGCTCAGAGTCGCAGATGAACATGTTTGGCTTAGATTTGTTCGGGGTGAGATGGAATCCAAGCCGTTGATTGCACAGATGAACAACTCGGATGGATGGGACAGGGAGTTGGGACAGGAAATTCGGGACAGCGGATCCGCTTCTAGTTTCCCAAAAGATTTTATCAAATATCTTCCTAATTTCAAATCTTAATTTTATCTTGATAAAACCGTATGAGAAACTCACCCTTTTTTTTAAGGAATAATTAGTCATAAATACACAATATTTAGCTTATTTGAAGGGAAGGACAAGGAACTTTTGCAATCAAACATAAAGACATTGTTTGCAATTATGATTTAATAAAAGGATAAAACACGTCCACTTTCCCTTTATTTTGGTCACAAATTCACTCCCTAAAAGAGACTCTCTCAACAGCGACTCTCTCTCTCTCTAAAAGAATTGAATCCTCACGACCCATTGCCCTCTCTCTAGATATATTTCCACCACTAGTTATTTCGCCCAATAGAATCAAATCTCCTTCCTGTATTCCAATCCTTCCTCTGGGTCTGTCCAAATAGTGGGCTCTAAATGATGATGGGCACTATACACATGAAACATGATTAGGGATGGCAATTTCACCCAAAACCAATGGATACCCAAACCAAACCGACCCAATTGGTGCGGTTTTTTATATTTTTTCCTACCCATGGGGTGGGTTTGGTTTTCAAAACATGATACCCAGCGGGTTTGGATTTGGGTTTGGTCTTAGCAAGTATTCGGCCAAACCCAAACCCAAACCGATCCATATAATATTTTTTTAGGATACACACACACATATTTTTTTATGTATATGTAATTTTTATTTTTTAATTCATAACTTTCAGTTATTTTTTATTTTATCTCCCTCCTTATTCCTCTCAAATCCCTTAAAAATCTCAAGAGTCTCTATAAGGAACCTCTTAAGAAAAGTTTATTATTTAGTTATTTTCTTTGATTATGTTGGAATTTAGATGTTTAATGGAAAAATCAGACGGTATATTACTTTTTTATTTTAATATATAATCTTTTTCCTTCATATGTTCATTAATGGAATGAATATTAATGCGGGTTTGGTGCAGTTTGGATAAAATCCAAATCCATATGGTTTGGTTATGGTGCACTAAAATTCATACCCATCGGATATTGGTTTGGATTTGGGTATAGATAAATACTTTGGATTTGGGTATGGTAATCGCAAAACCCGGACCAAACCGATCCATTGCCATCCCTAAACATGATAAAACCTCCTTGTTCCCGAAAAATTATTTGGTGGTGTCGGGTCACCATCTACAACACATTTTCAGCCACTGAATATTAACTCCCTCCTTCCCAAGCACATCGAATAATAACTCCCTCCTACCCAAGCACATCATTATTCTTTTACAACTTAAGGTTTGTTTTTTTTCCTCCCATATTAATTATACTATTAAATCTATCTAAGAAGCCTATTTATTCGTGTTTTGTTGAATTTTATGTTCGAAATTATAATTTTTAAAAATTAGTGACATCTCACTAATTTTTTTTATCGCCGGAAGTTGTCGGCCAAAGGGGAGTGGTGGTAAGCCGGAGGTTGATGTTTGAAATAAGAATTTTTAAAAATTAGTGACATCTCACTAATTGTTTTGGTCGTCGGAAGGGGCCAGAGATGGGGTGGTGGTCCGCTGGAGGTGGGGTGATGATTTTTTTGAATTTTATGTTCGAAATTAGAGTTTTTAAATTAGTGACATCTCACTAATTTTTTTGGTCGCCGGAACTGGTCGGCCAGAGGTGGGGTGGTGATTTTTTTGAATTTTATGTTCGAAATTAAAATTTTCAAAAATTAGTGACATCTCACTAATTTTTTTGATCGTCGGAAGTGGTCGGCCAGAGTTGGGGTGGTGATCAGCCGGAGGTGGGGTGGAGATTTTTTTGAATTTTATGTTTGAATTTCGAATTTTTAAAAATTAGTAACATTTCACTAATTTTTTTTTGTCTTTATGTTCGATTGCAAAAGTTTCTTGTCCTTCCCTTTAAAAATGTCAAATATTTTTTGTTTTTATGCTCGATTACAAAAGTTCATTATCCTTCCCTAAAAAAATGTCAAATGTTTTGGATTTTTGGCTAAGTGTCCCTTTTTTTAACTTGGAAAACTTGACGAGCTCTACCCAATAAACAATTATGATCGGTTGTGTTTGGTTTGAGTTTTGGGATTTGTAATGATTGGAAGGAGAAATAGGGATAATAATTAAAAATAGGGGTTAATGATTAGAGAGAGATAGAGAGAAAAATAAGAATAATATTTAAAAATAGAAATAATAATTAGATAGTAATAATTGAGAAAACTAGATCTTGAAACCCAAAACGAACGAGACCATCATTTCGGGCCTAGTTGTCCAGTCAAATTGATACTGGATGCTTGTTAAATTAGACAGGACTTGAGTCTTTAGGTCCTGTGGGTCTTCGTATGATGGGCTTGTGGTCCCATTCTATGAAAACGGCTTGAGAAAACTAATTTTGTGGCTTCAAGAAGCTTCTCATTCCTCACCACAAGGGCCTCTGGCTACAAATTAAAGCAAGCCCTTCCATACTTTCATAAAAGATGACCACCAGTACAATGGGAACACCACTCTCGGGTACCTAAAATACACACCAACGCATTCCAATCGTTCATTTAATAAATCAATGTTCTAGATTTTAAATAAACTACTCGCACGAAGAGTTTAAACTCAAATTCTTCACGCGAATAGTTATTTAAAATCCAGAACATCGAACATGCTTTGGACGATTGAGATGCGTTGGTATGCAATTGGGTACGCGATGCGTACAACCGATATCATTTTCGAAAAGATGACCCACTTTGCTTTTTTTGGGGCTTTTTAGCTACTCTTCCTCTTGGAAAGTAGGTAACCATTCCCATCAACTGGGAAAGTGAAAACTGCTCTGCTTTTCTTTTTTGTTCTCAGACTAGCTTTTGGTATGGTACATGGTTCATGTAGTCCTGGTTTAGAAGAATATGGCTGCTCAGTGCTCACTGCTTGGCAACGAATTGTCTCGGTAGAAAATTTTTGTTTCATACGGGTTGTAATCCACCCGGCTTAGCTTCTGTTGTTGCAAGGGATTCAATTCCGTAGTTGTTTTATTTCGATTGTATTTATGCTCATGTCAACAAAAAAAGAAAATGTAGTCCTGGTTTTATTTCATGAATTTCCTTGTATCAGTCTTTACAAATATGAACAAAAGCATTTTGGCGAATATTATTTGTGATCGTTCATTGAGCTTCAGCTACCACAAGATCAAATAGTTTCTTTTTTGTAAACCGCTTCAATTTCTTGTTTGTATTAGCCTTTTTAAGTGGCTTTTAACTTTTTATACGGACTTTTGAGTAGAGTGTGTGTTTTGCTCGTTTTCTATATCGTGTTAATTTTTATTGCAAGCAGTGCTATTATTATTTTTCATATTAAGTATATTGAAGAGTGATTAGTCGATAAAAGTGTTTATTTTTTTGGTATTAAGTATGTTGATGGATGATTAACCTATAAAAATGCGTACCATTTCAGGTATTAGAAATAATTAATTTTAGAACAATTGTAATTTTTATTATACCAATTACTCCTTCCACCCGTAACGATACTTCACTACCAAAATCTCTAATTTTTGGATAAAAAAATAAAATACTTCCGTGCATAATCTTACATTTCTTGATACAAATTAAAGAAATAATTGAGATTTTTATCAAAAAAAATTGCACGTCGTTCTATAAGAGACTATCTTTGTGGGGACGAACAGATGGACAATATTTAATTTTGAGTGCCACATCCGAATCGAAATCCTGACTCAATCTGCAAGATAAATAAACGTTGATTTTGCTACCAAATCTCGAAAAGTGATTAGTTATCATTATGTTCTCTACCCAAGTGGCCTCTAGGCTGAGTTTTCCGTTTCATTTTAGCAACCCAGGTGCTAAAATCAAACGGATCGAAACTCAGCCTTATAGTCATAGATGTAGGGTGACCTTGTGAAGTTGTTAGAAGCCCTAAAAAGTTAAAAACCACCACTGCCAACTTGGGGTGGAAGATGTTGTATCCAGCTTTAAATATGGTATGCTTCACTGTTGGCATAACTGGTGGGGAGGTAGTTAGGGGTTAGGATAGGCATTTTTGGACTGTTTTTGTAAATGAGATTCCCATACTGATAGGATATATCCTTACCTTTTCATTTGAATGAGGATAGGATTTTCATACTTGAATGGTCTTTTTTTTTTTATCCCATCACATGTACAAATCTAAACAAAAATTTTGTGCTTGTGAAATGGATGATCCAAACAGCTGTGAATTGGTACAACTTGGGAATTATTGTCACTTTATCATGGTAGCTGTAGCTGTAGCTATTAATAGTGTCTTATAATTCAGCAATGAACTTGGACCTAAAATAATTAAAATATAGAAGACGTTCAAGTTTTTTTTTGGGTAAAGAGATAGAAATTCGTTAGATCAAATGCTACCGAGTAAAATCAAATACAGCTAAAAATAACAAGATACGTACAAACAGGAGAACATAACTCAATTAACTGAAGAATACGTCTCTCATACTAGCTAATTCAATCAGTTAATTGTCTGAAGCCCTGCATGCAACTTGCCAAAGACATTCAAGTTAAAGAGCTATGATATGATCCATACCAGACAATGTTTGCCAGGTTTAAGTGTAATAACTCCCGAGTCCCATCCCATCTGTCTCTAATTATATTTAGTAATTATATTTAGTAAATGGGGTCATAGAAGTTAACGAACATTGTGCCGTTTTTTTTAATATGGCACCAAAATTTGGATGCTTTGAATATTCGTTTGTCAATTACTCAGGGGTGTTCCACTAACCCAGTTTTTTGAAAAAATTGATTTTTCACGGTTTTTTATGTGATGTGTTGTGAGAGAATGTCCAGTCTTGGTGTTTAAAAAAAATAATTTTTTATTTGTGGAACATCCCCTCAATCCCGCATTCCCACCAAACTCCAGATCATATCAGCCCCAGGCTCAAATTGTATGGTAGAATATTTTAATTAAAGTTGTGTAGGCACGAACCTATGATCTTATTCCTTTTTCTTTTGGAAATCTTGAGAGGTCCGGACTAGTTCACGATTTACGCGCTCCTCGACTAATTCTTAGAAAGCCGAATAAAGCTTCGTAAATGACTTGCCAGTGAAAGTTAAAAGTACATGGGAGAGTTCAAATCTGAAACCTTAATGGTTTGTCTCGGTGACAAATCTAAAATCATAAAAACTTATGTTCAAAACTACTTTTTTAAATAAAGAAAAAAAGAATTCAAAACAAACAGATTCTTGAATCATTTTTATTTTTGTCTTTATTCAACTTTTTCCCTTTTTGAAAATAGTTTTTTACTTTTGAGATTCGTCTCGATTCCTCTAGCCGGGATGGATCAATAATTCGCAAAAATTAACGCAAGACGAACAAATCCATGAGTATTATTAAGCCGAAAAAATCCCTAAGTGTGGCTTTTTTTTCCCTCTACTCTGAATTTTCGTTGGGTGTCAATCTTTTGCAAAAGGAACAATTCATGTAAATCCCGCAAACATCAAAATTCATTCGGTATTTTTTAGTTGTAGATAATGAAGTTTGAAATCTGTAAACGGGAGGAGGACAGATTGGTCAAAGGTAAGTGAATGAGGGTGCACGTGTGCTATTATTATAGGCTAAATACGGGTAGAAATATACTCCTATCCACTTGGGCCACACAAAATGAAAAAAAACGAGGCTAACTAACTTTTGATCTGTAACCGTTGAATCCAAACGAGGAGTGCCACCTAACCCTTGAGAAATAATTGTAAAATTTAAAGGAAAATGCTAATCGGGTGTGCACCCGTTAAATGTACAAAAAAAGTATATTTGGAGTCCCACCTAACCCTTGAGAAATAGTTGTAGTAAAATTTAAAGGGAAATGCTAACGGGTGTGCACCCGTTAAGGGTTCAAAAAAAAAAATTTGGAGTCCCACCTAGGGGTGCTCACGGTCCGGATCGGTCCGGATTGACATGAATCCAATCCTAATCCGTGAGTCACAGTTTTTTGAAAATACAATCCGTGTCCGATCCAAAAGTCTCACGGTTCGGTTCCAATCCGAACCGTGAGTCACGGATCGGTTCCGGATTAATCCGCGGATTTTCAACTTATTCGAAAAACAACAAACAAAGGCAGTAAGACACTAGCAAGTAGCAAATGCACTAAATAGAAAGTTCAAAGTTGGAAATCCCAATAAAAAACAACAAAGGCAGTAAGACAGATAGTTATAGAGATAACAATATTCGCACCATAACTCCTACAACCGCACAACTAAACTGTAAGTCTGCTAAATTAACAATATCTATATAACTATAATTATAAAAGTGATAAAATTATATATAATAAAATCTCACGGTCCGGATCGGTTAATCCACGGTTTCAAAATCAAAATCCGTGTCCGATCCAAAAGTCACGGTTTTTTATTTTTTGAATCCGTGTCCGGACCATTAATCCACGGTTAAAATCCAAAAGGTACGGATCGGTTCGGTCTGGACCAGATTCACGGTTCACCGGTTTTTTTGAGCAGCCCTAGTCCCACCTAACCCTTGAGAAATAATTGTAAAATTTAAAGGGAAATGCTAATGGGTGTGCACCCGTTAAGGGTACAAAAAAATATATTTGGAGTCCCACCTAACCCTTGAGAAATAATTGTAAAATTTAAAGGGAAATGCTAACGGGTGTGCACCCGTTAAGGATACAAAAAATATACTTATTGGATCTTACTTGTACTTTTAGGTACATTTTAAGTGTACCTCAAATTAAAAGTGTACGTAAAAGTGTAATTTTAAGTACAAGAAAAATCCAACAAACGTATTTTTTTTGTACCCTTAACAGAACCCTTTAGCAAGACCCAAATTTAAAAGGCAAATGTTCTTTTTCTTTTTTTGTCATTCGTCAATCCTAATCTATTACATGGGGGGAGGGGGGAGTGGGACTCGATCCCAGGATGCAGTGTGGGGCATTTAAGAGCTCTACCGCATGAGCTAGCCACCACTTGCTAAAAGGCAAATGTTCGCAGTCTTTAAAATTATATAATTTGAAAGGGAAGCACGCAAGTGGTAAAATTATATAATTTTGGATACTAATGAATTCTCTGTTTCCATGACGTGAATCACTTACCTCACTATTTTTTTTATTTTTATTTTTATTTTTTGCGTGACAAGAACGCCAAGTCTCAAACTCAAGATCTTAGTAAACTCAGAAAAAACACCCAATCATGGCCAGCTTACAAATTCAATCACTTCCCTTGAATTTTGGTTAAAAAAAATTAAAAGTTTAGCTTGGGGCACATTAAAAAAGAAGTTATTTATTTCACTATTTCCTTATTTTCTTGATTTTTTTATGAGCACTATAATTTGTGATTAAAGATTTGGTTTCCAAATAACAAAGTTGATTTATACAATCACGATGACTACATTTGGTGACCAAATTTTTTATGCTATGTGAGTGGTATTAATGCACTGGTCGAACGGACCCCACATGTCATGTTTCTTACAAATGGAGGAATCATGGTATCTTAACACGGTCACCAAATGTGGTCAACGCATAGTCTTGTTTCGATTGCTCTTATTTTCAATTTCTAGAAAGCAAGTGTTTGATCTAATAAAAAAATGAACATAAAATAGACTAAGGGTGAAAATGTAACTAAGATAAGAAAACCGAATCGTTTGAAAAAAAAAGATTGGAAATTTGAGGTTTCATCGGTCTAGATTTGGTCTTGGTCAAATTTGGTTTTTGAAGAGTAAATATTTTAGTTTTCGGTTTGGTCTTAGGTACTTGAACATTCCTAAACCGTACCAAAATGTACAAATAGGACCGACAAAATCGATAGAGTTTTAATATATTAGTGGTCTTAGATAGGAGTTTTGATATCTTAGAAGTCTTGAAACTCAATCCGAAAAAATTGACCACACCAATCGAATAACCTCCAACCGATTTCGGTCCACTGAATATTTTTTTACCAAACTAAACCGATTTCACCTCTAAAATAGTCTATGGTAAGGCTACGTGGGCAATGACTTCATACAAGAAGTCTACGAGCACAGATGTAGGGTGAATATTCACAAATGATTCAAACCATTTATTAAGTTTAAAAACAACGCTGCGGTGGGTAAACCACACTCGCGTACTCTATATATGCACACCACCTCAAATATTACTATGTGTGATTTATAAACTACGTCAGCACTGATATATGTGTGATTTCTAAAAAATTAAAAATATATCCTCCCATCTTGGACACTCCTCCTATACATAGTTCATATCGACCACACCTCCCACCAACAAACCAGTGTCACACACTTCTCTCAACTCACCACTTACCATTTCTCTGCTTCTCTCTCTACTTTCTCTCTCCAGGAATCGCATAGGAGGATTGCAGAGGAGAGGTTTTGGGTCATTGCCAATGGCGGGGACTGGATTATTTGCAGAGATTACTGATGGGGATGTGTTCAAGTACTACGCAGATGGGGAGTGGAAGAAATCTTCCTCTGGGAAGTCTGTGGCTATTGTTAATCCAACCACAAGAAAGACCCAGTACAAGGTTCAAGGTAATAATCATCAATTAACATGCCTACTTATGTTAGCCCCTTGGTTGGTTTGATAGGTCTGAAAGTTAAAGGTTTGCTCTTTCGTAAGTTTTTTAAGGTTTGAAACCTCCCAGGTTCTATCAACTGCGTAGGGCCGCTAGAGGTTTCCTCGATCGTTTATTTTAGGTTCAGGCGCGCGCAAGGTGACTGGACCTTAGGATTTTCTTCTAAAATAGGTGAGCTCCCTAGACGGGAGCTCGAATCCGAGCTCCTGAGACAGGAGCTCGATGGGAAGCCACTCCTAAATTAGGATCGGAGCTTTCACACTAATCTTAAAGACGAAATTTTCACTTTTCTTTCCAAATTTATGCAAGGTAGAAGAAGAAGAAAAAAAAAGTAAGAAAGATTTAGGGCTTTCTCTTTCTCGAAAGATTTAGGGCTTTCTCTTTCTCGTTTTGTATTCTACTACTTATCTACATGTTTAGTCCATATATTTCGCATAAAAAATTCTATTAGAATGTTATTTCTCACTCATGTTTATATATATATAATGTTTATACATGCTCTCCCTTTGCAACTATAAAACATATGTACAATACATATAAATAGGATATGAGTTTATTCATATATACATTTATTCATTAAATATTCACTCGCTGCTCCCAACCTAGGTAGCTTTTACATACCCTGCTCCTCCGCACCCGCCCCCATCCCCGCTCCCGCTTTGTGCAACTAAGGACCGGACACCTGATTCTCAAAAAAAAAAAAAAAATGCTTACTATGTTGTATATATACATGTATGCATGAGAATGCTAAAACTCTGTACTCGTATGCGTATTTAGTTCTGTTTTTGGAAAGATGAGTTACTGGGCCTTTGGGGATTTAGGTTAAGTTCGAATTATTGTAGAAAATTAACTTCGGTTTCCAGGAATCCTAGGAAATTGTGTTTTTTCTCACTAAAATTTGTTTCAGATTCTAGTGTTTAAGGATCTGTAACATGATGATTACACTCACTTTGGTGTCCCTCGGGGACATCTGATAAAATTTGGAACGAAACTCACTTTGGTAGCAGTGAAAATGGAAAGAAAACAAGGGAATGAAGTGAAAATAAAAATCTTGAACCACTTTCCTCCCACCTTTCCTTTTTCTGCAACGAACCGAAAAGTTAAACTAGACTTAGCTGATGAGTAGTAAATGGGTATACGTGTTTTCCCTTTCATCGTCCAACATTCTCTCAGCAAGCAAACTGAGTTAGAGTAAATAACAACGGAGATTCTTGTAGACTGTCGGGATCTTGGCTTTGTGGAAGAGGACAAGACAAGGACAAAATGAAATGAAAAGGCTGAATAATAATATTCGGTATCCCTTCGCAAATCCATGATTCAAGAAGAGACTAGAGAAGAAATAGAAGCGTATATAGTTGATCCAAATTTCAGCTTCAAAAGCCATATTCCAACTCTTGAAGCCTATCCTGTTTGTGTAGCCCATCTGAACCAGAATGGGAAATAATTGAGTGCTTGCTTTCATTACTCGAACATTAACTTCTCGATTACGTTAATATGGCCTCGATTCAGCTTGCACACAAGAAGAGGTGAACAAGGTAATGGAAATTGCAAAAATGGCGCAAAAACAATGGGCAAAAACCCCGCTTTGGAAGCGTGCAGAGCTCCTTCACAAGGCAGCAGCTTTGCTCAAAGAGCACAAAGCCCCCATTGCAGAGTGCCTAGTGAAGGAAATCGCGAAGCCAGCAAAAGATGCAGTAACTGAGGTACTTGAGTCGTTTAAAAAATTTGACCAATGTCAAAATTTGAAGCTGATTGAATTATCTGAATCGTGGGTTTTTGGCGAAGGTTGTAAGGTCCGGCGATCTTGTTTCGTACTGTGCTGAAGAAGGGGTCCGGATTCTTGGAGAGGGGAAGTTCTTAGTGTCTGATAGTTTTCCTGGAAATGAGAGGACCAAGTACTGCCTCACTTCGAAGGTTCTTTTCTTAGTTTTCTACCATACAAATTTGTGACCTTCCTCGCTTTTGAACTTCTTGGTGTATTGCTCCTTTACATCTGCACTAATTTTTGGTATACAATGGAGATAATGGAGTGTCACAGGGACTAGAAAACTAAGTACGCAAAATTAGGGATTGATTGTTCGAGTCATATGAAAGAGCCTATCACAGGCTTTTGCAGATGAAAAAGTTTGGGAAAATGTTCTTTATATTGGATGAAAAAGTTCCATTCAATTAGGCTTGCTTCTTCTAGAGCTGGGTATGGTAGTTCCTGTATAACAGGAACTACACGTTGTAATTGGTTAGTGGAATTTTATGAATGATGAAAAGGCATTACCGTAGACCAGATCCTCTTCTTTCCCGTTCCAAACCCCATCTCTACACATGTTCGGGGGACAGGAGATATGGGATTGGGACGAGATTTTGGGGACAGGGACAATTGTGGTATGAAAAGTTGCTTAGAACACTAGAAATGGGATCGGGATGTATGACCATGCAAGTTCATAACTCAGATTTGAGTGAAATTTATCTTGTCTAAAATATTTGAACACACTTTTAGGCTTGAGGTATTTGTTCCCAGTCCTCCATAGAATACATACTTTGTTGGACCTGCATCTTAATTCTGAATTGCAACTTGGATTGATTTCATTTGGAAGGCTCCTGACCCAGTAATTGCATCGCGACTTCTTGTAATTAACTTGTTATTCTTTTATATTCTATAATATTTGTGGGTTTCAACTGATCGGAATTGCAGATTCCCCTTGGCATTGTGCTGGCCATTCCACCCTTCAACTATCCTGTTAACCTTGCCGTCTCCAAACTTGCTCCTGCTCTTATTGCTGGAAACGCCCTCGTGCTCAAGCCTCCAACTCAGGTAAGCTTATTTCCCTCAAATTTATTTCAGGACTCCTTTTGCCTTAAACATAATCCAAGTTGCCTAAGTGGTATGATGGTATCACTTTTACATACTTGCAATAATGATCAAGAAACCCTTGCTTAGATTAGTATTGGATTCATTTAATTGTACTAGTACCATGGTTGTGAGCCAAGTCGATCTGAGTAGGGGGTTGTGTAACTTTGGATTGAAACTTAACAGGCTTCTAGATGTGTTTGAGCTTGACTTGCTTGTCATTTGTCCCGATCATGAGCTGAACTCGGGTTGACTAGTCTTTATGCATTATAAATTTATCAAGCCGAGGTAAGATAATTAGTAAACTTAAAAATGCATTCAAGTACGGTATTTGTTCATAATTAGCCAATCTCGATCGATCTGTTAATTTTATTCTACAGATGTAGAAACACAGACTTATTCTCAATGCTAATTAGAAAAGATCATCCTCATCCGAACTTTCCTCCAGGGTGCTGTGGCTGCCCTTCATATGGTGCATTGCTTCCACTTAGCTGGATTTCCCAAGGGCCTCATCAGTTGTGTTACAGGGAAAGGTTCTGAAATCGGTGATTTCCTCACAATGCATCCAGGGGTGAACTGTATAAGGTAATCAAAATTCTTTTCTTTTCCTTAGCGCCACTTCAGTTCTTGCTTCATTCAATTTATGCATGCTTACTCATCCCTGATTTGCATAATTTTGTTACGCAGCTTCACTGGTGGAGACACCGGCATTGCAATTTCGAAGAAAGCAGGGATGGTTCCTCTACAGATGGAGCTGGGAGGAAAAGACGCTTGTATTGTGCTTGAAGATGCTGATCTTGATTTGGTAGCGGCAAACATAATAAAAGGAGGTTTCTCCTACAGGTAAATGAAACCTTTTGTAGACAATTACGTGGTAGTTGCATATCTACTTGGGAAAGGGTCGTGGTTATAGATAGTGTAGAAATCTCAATACACTTAAAAGGTTACTTGATGTGTTGAAAGATCCCTTGCAATGTACAGAAAAATCTCAATAGACTTGAGGATTTTCAGATGAACAATTATCTTTTTCATGTTAAGGATAGGGTAATACGGTAATTGGCCATGTCAGCTTTAAGCTAACTCGCATAATTATCAGAGAAACCAAAATTTCCTTCATTTTTTGCAAACAGTATCAAGTTTTCAAGCACGAGATTAATGGGAGCCATCACTTTGTTATTTATGGTCCATCAATTTTCCATTTTGCATCAAAGTCAACTCGTAAAACTTCTCAATCGCTTGGTACAAACATTTGTGACAGTGGTCAAAGATGCACTGCCGTGAAGGTTGTCCTGGCGATGGAGTCCATCGCGGATTCCCTAGTTGAAAAAGTGAAGGCCAAAGTAGCAAAGTTGACTGTGGGACCGCCCGAGGAAAAC
Organism: Vaccinium vitis-idaea; assembly: GCA_963854785.1. Taxonomy (NCBI): domain Eukaryota; kingdom Viridiplantae; phylum Streptophyta; class Magnoliopsida; order Ericales; family Ericaceae; genus Vaccinium; species Vaccinium vitis-idaea. Next base: position 39,711,359 of record OY978220.1, read on the forward strand.
TGTGATATCACTCCGGTCGTCACGGAGTCCTCTGCAAATTTCATTGAAGGGCTGGTTATGGATGCTAAAACGAAAGGAGCTACATTTTGCCAAGAGTACAAGAGGGATGGGAACCTTATTTGGCCCTTGTTGCTGGATAATGTCCGTCCTGACATGAGGATCGCGTGGGAGGAGCCATTTGGGCCGGTTTTGCCTGTTATTAGAATCAACTCGGTCGAAGAAGGGATCCACCATTGCAATGCAAGCAATTTCGGCCTCCAGGTCCAAAAACTATCTAAAAAATAGACCTTTTCCTTTTCTTCTTTTTAACAACTTCAGAATCTACAAATATTGGGAGAATTACATCAAACTAACTACTGCTAATCATGTTATCTTTTTCATAAACAATCCGCACGTGTGTTGTGATGTGCTAAATGCTTTCTGAAAATTGGGGTGTCCTCATGTCACATTTTCTGTAGCACAATCCTTATCAGGTTAAACATAATTTGCCATTATGAATGTTCATACTAACTTGCGAAAGATTGCCTGCCAAGTAGATATCACTTTCCTCACATTTTTTAAGGTTCGGAGAGTTTATTTTTCTTCAGCAGTTACTTCAAGAATGCAATAGAATGAATTCTCCTTTCTTTTCTCCTGGTATAGTTATTTTAGAAACCTAGTCACGGGTTACGAGAAAATAGCTTTAGGGTCATGCTAACAATCGCATACTCAGACTGTTGAGGAAAATGTCAAAATTGGGGCAACCTCAGTGCTGAGACACTTGTACATATTTCTTAGCGCATGCGATCACTTTTCTCATGGACATCAAGATTAATAACCACTGCCAACTGCCTGTTATGAACACAATCCATGACCATATAAATCCCAATGACACTGATTAGATGCTGATAAATGCAACTGAATTGCAGGGCTGTGTCTTCACAAGAGACATCAACAAAGCAATTTTGATTAGTGATGCCATGGAGTCAGGAACAGTTCAGATCAACTCGGCACCAGCCCGGGGCCCAGATCATTTCCCATTCCAGGTTACCTACAACTCCCTAGAGACCTGCCAATCGATATTTACTTTAGGCTGTGTTTGGATCTCAATTGTCGAGGGTATAACAGATAGAAATATAAAATGCAAAGGGGAATAGAGAGTGGCAAAAAACGAGAGATTAGTATCACAAATTCGTTTACTTCCCGTTTTGATTTATTGTAGTCAGTACTTGGAGGAGGTGTTAGCATACGCCATACAGTTGTTTTGTTAATGTAGAGGCCGGATATATTTTGGACACCTGAGGGGGTGTCAAGAACATGTCCCCCCTCCAACGGGATAGGTATATCTGGGGGATACCACATCCGGGAGGGAAGAGAACAGACAAACACCGGATATCTTCCTCCCGGATTCCTATATCCGGTTCCCATATGATGCAAACAAACACAAACAGGTCGTAAAGATCCAGACACAGCCTTAAAGGGTATTGGGTATTCTCTATAGTCCTACGGTTACGAACAATTGAGAGATCTTTTTTCTCTTTTTGGCAGGGTTTAAAGGACAGTGGAATTGGATCACAAGGGATCACCAACAGCATAAACATGATGACCAAGGTGAAGAGCACTGTGATCAACTTGCCAACTCCTTCCTATTCCATGGGCTAATACCCAGAATTACTTCCACTTGAGAATAAATTACCGCGACAGATTAATTATCTTGTAGTAGCTAATAATGAGATCAATCACCAGTTTTTAGCCCTCAGTTATTACTTATGAGGGAAAATGCAGAATACTGCAGAGATTTCAAAGAACATCTATCCTCGGTTAAGTTTATGTTATTATCATGATAACTAGTCGTTTTACTGTATATGGATTCTGTGGATTTACCAAATGCCAGTTTTTATCTAGGCTTGAAACCGGCTATGTCAAAAAGAAAAAGTTAAGCGCCAGATGATGAACAGTGTTATTGTTCTGATCAGGAATCCGCTATTCTCTAAACTTCGTTTCCCCGTATCCCAATGCCGTTCCCCGAAGTTTTCGGATTGGGCCCAGATATAAACAAAACAAAATTCTCAATGTTCATAAGGGGAAACGTATGTTTTTTCGATAACCTTGCACGCACCTCAACTAACTCCGGGGCCCTGGAGGTAACGACCGGGTATTCCTCTCTTTAGTTATGCCAGACCAAATTCTGGTTTTTTTTCCTCATCACAATTCTGTATGGAATATATAACATAGAGAGTCTCATCACCTTATATTACCTAATTTTCTATGCTTTTAGTTTAAACTTTATCAGATCCCAAGTTGATATACTAAAACTTGATCAGATCCCAACTTAATATAATAACAGAAATCTACATTTAGATCAGAGACAAATTCTTGTAGCAGAGTTGGTATAGGTCTGATAATTAGTGGAGCCCATTAAAAAAAGGCCCCTTTAAATTCTTAAAACCAAATTAAAATAGCTTTAGGCATTGATTCATTTGTAGCCAAGAGATGAAATGCTTTGCTTTTTCTTCTTTATGTTTTTGTTTAAAATTCCCCCATGAGATCTCCAGTTCATTTTGTCATTAAAAAAATTCATCTTTAATCTTGGATGTGCATACTTTCTTCAAGAGTTGACTAAAATAATAAACATTTTAATACTAAAAAAGCATCTCTCTCTCTCTCTCTCTGATGGTTCTGAATTTGTAGGTGTGATTTTGACATTCTTAATGAATTGTCTATAAGTTCTTTCTGGGTTGATCTTTTGAAAAAGATTTTAGGTCAGGAAATTGTGTACTTAGTCTTAATAAAGTACTTCAATTCACAGCCTGTTCTTGTAAGTTCTAAATTACATAAAAACTAGTGTGAATCAAATAACACCATTTAATTTATGGCTAAAGCCATAATTTGGTTCCAGATTTGCTAACATATGCGACGAAAGCAGTGGTATCGAAAATCAAAACTTAACTTTTTTATTAACGGAGTATGAAACGCGACTCATGTACCAATATAAATCTTTTGTTTATATAGATTTGTTAATGTTAATATATGCCTTCAGAATAACTTTCATGTGCCACTTTTTCTGCAAATATGCCCCCTTTTTTCGCCTTCAGTAGGACAAATTAAGAAATATTTTCTATGTAATTAAGACGTTGAGCAAATAATCACATATGAAGAGATGGTCATTTTTGTAAATTCTCACCTGAGAAAAGCGGGGTTTTTTTTTTTTGGTTGACGATCAAGAGTGTTCGACCCGGTTAAAGGAAGGCCATCAGCGTCGGAACAAGGGGAATCATAATAAATTATACCTTCTTGTAGTCTAACCCAAAAAATCAAACCTCGGTGAGTAGAAACCCACCAATCAGGCTAAGTGGGAATGTGATTGGTACAAGACAAGGACATATACCTATAAAGCCTTGTCAAGGAGCTAGCTTTGGTAAAGCATATTCTACTCCCAGTAATATCTCTAATTCTATCTCTCTGTATGTGAATATTAGCAATGTAACCCACATTACATACACTATCACATATGGACTCAAATCATGTCTAGAAAAAGAGAAACTAGGAACTTATGTTATGCCCAAATTCCTCAAACCATCATTCAATTAGTACCATCTAAATCTCTTTTATCTGCAATCATGATTAGTCCGTTAGTGTCATCGCCTGTACTCGAAACTTGAGGTTGATTTGATTTTTCGTACCATTTCATGCGTGTTTGTTCATGCCTCACGTTGCTCAACATGCTTGGTTCATAACGAAGCCGTTGTCACCCGGAAATTTATTCAATTTCATGAATATTTCAAGAAATCCTACGGCGTGGCTTAATGACATCCGTTAATGGGAACTATTATTCTCTTTTTTTCTCACGTTCTAAACAAAACCCTAATTTCTTTTTCGCGTTAGGAACTAGAAAATCAGAAGAATACGAACATATATTCGTAAAAAAATAAAAATGAAAAAAATATTCTTATCACGTGCTTTATATTCACATTAAACTGTCTGCCTAGAATTGTTATCTGTCATTCTCTTTTTTTAGGATTCCATAAATCTTTTGGGATCTTATACAGTGACTATGGACATATATAAAACAATTAATAAGACCATCTTCACTTCAGAATGAACTAACATGGTTTTATGACTTTAATTAATCATTAATTGATATAACTAACATATATTATTATAGTTTTTCCTTGGATCTTGTGCCAATTGGTATCCAATAATTAGCAGCATTGCATTGTTATCAAGGTTGAACATTCTTGGTCGGATTTTAGCAAATAGAGGTCAACACACAAGAATACAGTTGATATATATGGAGTATTTCACAATTATTCTACTAATTTTTTGCCAAGTATACAATTTTTGATAGAGGTGATCGGTACACACAATCTATTTGCTACGAGTTAAGGTTAAGGTTGGAGACCCTTATGTAGTTTTATGAGCAATCAGAATAAACGGTAAATCAAACTATTACGCTTAGTCCCTTACGTAGTTTTTGGTAGAGGTGATCGGTACACACAATCTATCTCGCCTAAGTTTATGGAGAGATTGATTTTCGTGACTTGAACCTCGCCAAAAGTTTATATATAAGATACATGGTACGAGTTAGGTTAAGGTTGGAGACCCTTACGTAGTTTTATGAGTAATCAAAATAAACGGTAAATCAAACTACAAATGAAGAAATAAAAATGTACTAAGGTTCATTAAATTACTGAGTAGTGATCATTACAAGAATATAAAAGTATCACTTTTGTATCACTCTAGCTTTTTGAATTTTTAGCGATGAAAGTAATAAGTACGCTAATATAATGGACTTATTTTCCATACCTAACCTTATAAAATTTGGAAGTCATTTTTAAAAATATTTCGTGGCCCGAAACGCAAGCCTTCCTATGAGCTCAACGCACTTTTCGGCCCCAGATTTTTTTTTCTCTATTTTCTTTTTTTTTTTGTCCCCTTTTTTGAGCCGCTGATTATTGAAACAATTATGGTTAAGGTTACTTTTCACTGTAAATAAATACCATGTTGGTGTTACCACAAAAATAGACGTTAACAAGTCCTTGACGCGCCAACGAAGAAAGTGGAATATCGTTACAAATGTACCCACCACGATTCATGGGAGGGAAAATATCGAGTGCGCGGGCTCTTTAAGGGTCGGGGCATGCGGGGCCAGTGTATCCTTTTCTTTGTTTGGTGTCCGAGCCAACGACACACGTCCATCTTGACTGTTTTTCTCTCCGATTCAGTTAAAGATGAATATCTATGTTGGAACTGGAAAATTCACAAGAAATTTCTTTTTTTTCGACCCCAAGAATCAAATCCTAGTCAATTACGTGAAGAGCAAACCACCAACTAATCAGATTAATCTTGGGTCAGTATTATTTTTTATATGGACTGGACGTGATCGAAGAGTTTCTAACACATCTATATCCTCCGAATTTACAATATTGCAATTATTTTTCAATAAATATTGACTTTGATTTATTGATGTTATGATAGTAGTATGTTTCTAGTAATATTATATTATCAAATAATAATAATTAGTAGTGCGGCACACGAGCAGTTAATTTCGGAAATCAACAGTTCGGATTTCACCTCGGCTTCGGAAATCAACAGTTCGGATTTCACCTCGGCAATAGACGGCTCAAATCGTACAAGTACCAACTCGGATGCCGCACTACATGATTGTACCGACTCGGATGCCGCAATACATGATTGTACTGACTCGGATGCCGCACTACATGATTGTAGTGCGGCACCGCAATATAGGATCCCGATTCCGGGTTCAAAATTAAAAATTGGATGATAGAAGTCATCATAATTGAACGAAAATCATGTATTCCTGTCGAGTATTTCTCTCTTCATCATATATAAGTCATCATAACTGAGCGAAAGTCATATATACCGGAGAAAAGAAGAGAAGGACAGAGAAGAGAAAGAGACTCTTCATTCAATTTTTGTACTCCTACTTCAGTTTCTCTCTCTCTCTCTCTCTAGAAAAACAATCCTCAGGTACGCATTGAATTCATGTTTTTCTCTCCCTGCAATAACGCCCAGTAGCTAGTATATCTGAATTGTAAACTGTTGTTTCGTTTAGGAAAGTTATGCAGCCTTGTAGCAGAGAAATGCAAGCGATGAAATCAGTCCTAAACCAATCCCAAATGACGCTTCAAACCATTCAACACCACCAACAGATCGACGACGACAACAACAACAGCAATCAGATTCAACACTACGACCCAACGACGCCGTCTCCCGACGACTTCCTCGACCAAATGCTCTCCACCCTTCCTTCCTGCTCCTGGCCGCCGGACCTCGCCGGACCAAACCCTAAGTTCCCGTGGGACCATCTCTCGGCGTCGACGGCGGACGATCAGTTTCATTTCGATCATGATCAGTCGGCGATTCTGACGGCGAAGCTAAGGCAACACCAGATCAGCGGCGGCGGCGTAGGAGGGAGTTCGCCGGCGGCGAAGTCGTTGTTGCTTCAGCAGCAGTTACTGTTTCAGTCGAGAGGTGGTGACTCTGGTTTAATGCCTTTGAGTGTAGGTGGAAGCGACGACGTCGTTGATGGTTGTTCATCCTTCAAATCTCCCAATTCGGTGAGTCGTCGTTCGGTAGAAATTTGTAGAGAGACAACAACTGAATATTGAATTTTGGCCCCCAAAAAACAACAGCGCAACAATTTAGGAGGAATTTAGCCCTACATAGTACTGAACAATTGCGTTGATTATTTCAGGGAGATGATGGTCCAGTTCAAGCTCTGTATAATGGATTCAGTACTGGACAACATTTCCACCATGTTCAGGTCTTATATATAACTACACCATACAGTATATTCATCTATGTCTACATGTATGTAGGTCATTTGTCTCTATCTGTGAGGGTAGAATAGTGAATTAGTTAGTGATAATGGTTCATGATGCGGGGGCTAATCTGGAGAATTTACAGGGAGGAGCGATGCAGGCGCAGAATTTTGGGGCTGCGGCGGTGATGAATCAGACTCCGGCGGGAGGGGGAGCGGTGGGGCAGCCGAGGCAGAGAGTGAGGGCACGGAGAGGTCAGGCGACTGACCCACACAGCATCGCTGAAAGGGTACGCCAAATTTTCTCATCTGATCTGATCTCGATCGGTGTCATTTGTTTCCGCATGGTTTTTTTCGTTTTGTTTTGTTTTTCAGTTTTTGATTTCTTGTGCGGTTTTTTTTCTTTCTGAAACGTATAATAAGGAGCAATTTTTCAGTGCCGGAGAGTACCACGTGGTACCCCTTGGCTTATTTAGGCCGTCCATTTTGGTTTTGGACAGTCCGGATTTGGTGAGAGAAAGAGGAGTGAAGGTCATCCAATACACTTTTGGACAGTTAGGATGTAACGTTCGGGTGTTCGGGCACCACGTAGACTTGGCATGTGGTACCCAAATTTTTTTCTATAATAAGGGGTTTTGAATTTTCGTGGCAGTTACGGAGGGAGCGAATTGCGGAGAGGATGAAAGCTCTGCAGGAACTTGTACCCAATGCTAACAAGGTACAATTTCACATTCAATTTCCCTTTCTCTACTGTAGAAATATTGATGATTTTAGCATGTATTTATTGTCCTAATTATGAGGTCATCATTTTTTTTTTTTTTCAGTTAAGATTTTCATAGAATCCATATTAGCTGTGGACCAGATAATAACAATAATAATAATAATAATAATAATAAAAGTAGCTGTGTGCATTCCTACTTTCAGTTCATTTAGCACCCATCTGACTTGGCTATTTGGTTAGTTCAACTTCCAATATGAATCCTTCCCAAAAAACAAAAAACAAAAATTCCAGTGTGAATCTACATTGGAGTTGGTAAAGATATTGGAGCTGGTTCCTTAAGTCAAATTCCAGTGTGGAAGCACCCCTATGGGAATTTTAAGTTATTACGTACAAGAAAAAAGATATTGATTCTCGATATTCAGGTGTCTGTAAAGGACGTTGGAGTTGGTTCCTCAGTTAATGTGCCGTGGGCCAATCCATACAACTATAATTATCGACGGAAAAGAAAAAAGTTAAAGCTGGATTACGGATAATAGGATCCGACTCTTCGTTAAAAGGGGAAAAAAGGGTCCGAACTAAAGGGTGCGAGTTAAAAATATAGCGTGAACGAGTGCTATAGAGTAATTGTCTATCAATTTCTATGCCAATGTGAAGTCAAATAATCTGAGGTCAATAATTTTTTTGTTTAATCTAAATTGTAAATTGTGGTAATTGGTAGTAAATGATAAATGAACTAATGGTCTTGGTGGGTTCAATGGCATGACAGACGGACAAGGCTTCAATGCTTGATGAGATCATCGACTATGTCAAATTCCTCCAGCTCCAAGTCAAAGTATCCGCCCCCCTTCTATCTCTATCTGTAACATTATAGTATTAAATTAATTATCCAGTAGATCCAAAATGTTTTGTTTCACATGGAAAACCTAAAACGATTCCATTGGGTTGACAAATTTCATGGGCAAAAAAGCTTTCCCAGTTAATTGATCAGTTTTGGTTACTCTATTAAAATTCCCTTTCTTTGTCCATTGTCTGTGTTCAGGTTCTGAGTATGAGCAGATTGGGGGGTGCTGCAGCTGTTGCACCTCTTGTTGCTGATATGTCCTCTGAGGTAAAATACATCTCTCTACCCATTTCTACACATCTGTGCAAACCTGCACCTTGCATCTACATACGTAAGACGTGCAATTTTGCGTCTTTTTCTGGGTCCGCCACTGCCTACACATAGAACATATGTGGAGGGGAAAAAACACGTCATGATAATTCGAGTGTTTTGGTATATTGATAAAGGTTGCATTATCATACGTTCCTAATCCGGCACTCTATATTTTGTGTGTGATTGTAAACTTTTTATGTAGTAAAAACCTTATATTAGACGTTTTTGGTTCCAGCTTAAAATTAGCTGTTTCTTGAGATATTATATGAAAGTTGTGAGAGTGCCTTTGGCATAGTTTCTACTTATAGTTTTAACGTACATATTTAAAAACTTGTACGCGTGAAAGTGAAAATATCTGTTCTTTCTTTTTTTCCAACGAATCTCGGTAATTAGCTTCACTTGCACGTTTACAACTTTTTTAATTAGCTGCAACCAACTGATTTTTTGTGTGTAAATTAATGTTATTTTGACCAAAATTTTAATCTTCATTCAGAGACAAAAACAGGCAACTGTAATACTAGTTGTGCTTTTGACTTTGCGAAATTAACCAAATAAATAACACTAGTTTTTCCCAACTTGATTTGCCCCTGATTTTGTCTACCCGTTCAACTAGTTCCACCAAAGTGTTCACTTAGTAAATATTTAATCGTTTGCTTATTATTAAGTATTTTTTTAACCAGAGGATAGAATGGTAGATATTTTAGTAGAGTTAGATTACACGGTGCACGCCAGGCGCCAACGTTATTCCACCGACTTGAATTTGAGACCTCACACTTGAACTACAGCTCTAGAACACTTGTTTGCTTATAGTTATTGACTTTCTGCGAATCTTGTGTCTTGCTTATTTACCTTTTTGTAATTGATAAATGATACAATTACCCGAACCAAAACCAATATTGAGGCTGAGTTTCTGCTATAGACTGACGATAGTTTCGATATTTTTCACTCATTTTTTCAATTGAAGACAAGTCACCTACCCAAATGGATTAAATAATATTTTAGCGACAACGAGTTGTCTCTCTCTTTTCAATAAAAATAAAAAATTTAGCGGAAACTCAGCCTAAACGTCTTGTGTTAAAGCTCTCCATAAAAAGAAAGAGAGGGGAATACCCCAACCCCACAGGTCTTTTTCATACAAGTTTTTCAATTCCCTAATCAGCCCAAAACGACAAAACAAAAGTAGCACGCTTACCCACTTTCCCCCCTTCACTTTTCTCTCTCTCTACTTTTGTCTTGTAGGGAGGCGGTGACTGTACAGCACTAACGGCCGGAGGGAAGAGCACAAACGGCGCCCAAACGGCGTCGGCATCGAACAACAACGACACCATGACGGTAACGGAACACCAGGTGGCCAAACTGATGGAAGAGGACATGGGGTCCGCCATGCAATACTTACAAGGGAAAGGCCTCTGCCTCATGCCTATTTCCCTCGCCACCGCCATCTCGACAGTCACGTGTCACTCCAGGAACCCCATGATTCCAAACAACCCATTGCTCGGATCTAACGATGGAGGATTTGGTGGGCCCACCTCCCCCAGTATTTCCGCTTTGACCGTTAGTTCCGCCACGATGGGTAACGGCGGGGCGGACGGTTCCATCAAAGATGCGGCTTCCGTCTCCAAACCTTGATGACGGCGTTGACCTGGCACTAACGACTGTTAGTTTTGGAAAGAAATTCGTGATGGAGACAAGTCAGTGGAATCTAACGGAAAAGGAAAAAGAGTAAAAAAAAAAAGGGTGAGAGGCTTTTCAACTTTCAACGCCCGTCGGGCTAAAATAAAGGCTACTATTTTGGAAGCACGTAACGACGCCGGATTTTCTAGGACCGTTGGCTTAAGCTATGGCTAACGATATCATCAAATTCCTTTTTTACCCCTCATTATTTCTTTATTTTTACTCTCGCGATGGTAAATCTTGTTTATGTTATTATTAGTTTCGTTTTCAAAGAACGTAATTATGATATTACTTTTGTTTATTAGCTTCGCATGGTGCTATTATGAGATGATTAAGGTTAATATTAACTGTATTAGGTTAATATATTGAGATTCGGTACTTTAAATCAAAGTTTAAATCACGAAGTGACATTCACTTTTCATTTTCGGTGATTGCAAGTGAGGATAAAGTTCACAAAATATGAGTTGGTGAATAAAAATATAAAATTGGACTATGAAAGAGGGGGCTTTTTGGTTGGTTTTCAATCTCAATATTCAGGTTCATAATTTTTTTTTTTGTGGAGGAAACGTAAACAGATCATATATACCAAATAAACAGTACATCCAACGAGATACAAATAAGACAAATAGCCCATACAATCCTGAGTAAGACAACCTGGCAAAACAAACAAACACACAAGAACAACAAACACACCACAAAACCCAAAGAAAACCCAAGCTTGCCCTCAACGCCAAACATACGAACTACAAAACCTGCAAAAGCAAGGTTAAGGAACAAAAGATAAAGTAAAGCACGACGTTGAGGGAAACGGAAAGTACGAGGGTCATCACAGCTATCCTCAATAACCCCCTATCATTTACGCTCCAGCCGAACAGGGTTTTGCGTAGCCTTGTTATCACAACCACCAATTATGACTCTATCCATCTTCTTCCGTTTCCGAATGCCGGGCTGCTTGACTGATGTAGAGCCACTAACCTCTGGTCGATAACTCCTGAAAGCCATAACTCTCTTGGATCGCAGATGTCAAGGTCCAACAGCCATGCTCTTGCGAACCGCTCCAACCCGATCAGACAAAGAGTCCTCTATCAGACAAAGGTTTATAGCTTATACACACAGCTTTTCTTTCCGATGGGCAAAGAAAGGTTTATACATAACGAGATTATCTTTTGTACATGACCGTCTGTTTTTTTTAAACAAAAATTCAATTTTTGACATATCTATCAATGTCCAATCAAACTAATTTTTTTCGTAGATACCTTATTTTGCAGGACTTATAAGATTAACGGTTCAAATTATTGTAATGTACGCTCGGTGGGGCCCACAAAAGCCCGGTAGCGCCACATCCGTAAGAAGATAATCTCCATACATTGAGGTCAAAGACCTAGAAGCAAAACCATTCTTTTTCTCATTCAAACCAAATAATACGTATAGTTCCAATCATAAAGATACACCTTTTCGAAAGGACAAAATTATAAAGATACTACAGTACAGGTAATTCTTGAGTTTTTTTAGCTTTTCACGTGTTACGGATTTGTTATTCTCCTCACATGTATCAATTAAAAAAGCTCAAAAAGACAAAGTACAACCAACCACCCAAACTAAGCTCCTCCTCTTTTCTTTTCTTTTTTTGTTTCTTTTTTCCAACCAATCCATAATCGATGTATTTGGTATAACCGATATTTGGTAAAATGACCCAGCAAGAATGGATGACAAAATTCAAACAAGGGAAAAAGATTCTACTACCAAAAAGAAAAACGTGTTTAAAAAATCAAATTTGTTCTGGAGTGAAATGTTCACTTGTGATTGAAGTGGAAAATGTTCACATCGAGAGTCAACCAGTGCAGTCAATAGTCAACTTAAGTCTTAGACCCGTTCACTTTGATGGAGACTTGAAATTGTTCATATTAGGTAAAAATGATTTCCGGAATGTTCCTAGTATCATCTTTTCTGAAAACTCATGATGTAAAAATTAGACAATTAGGACTTAATAGTCCATTTGACACACTCGTTTTCGAAGGTCAGAGGCCTCATCTCTTCCCACAGAAGCCAAAACATTCCAAAACCTACAAGCCACTGTCTGTTGTTGGAAAAATTACAGTGGCAATCCGAATTCCAAAGAACAATTTCGTATATCACAGGGAATGTCAAATTACATGAACAGATTACAATGTAAACGAACTGGAAATTACAGAAACAGTAAAACAGAAATACAAACTGTAGATACGCCGAGTCGTGTGTAACCACACTCTTCTTAACAAAGATACGTCGCCTACCGTGGGTGTTGTAGGTTGAACTGACGTCTTCGTCCCATGATACAACGGCTAGAACCACGACCACCGGAACACCACCGCTGGAAGCCTTGGCGAACTGACTGCTGTCTGCCTCTCTCTCACAAAGACGAGTTTCAGAGCTTTAGTGATGGACGAATTTTTGGTGATGAAACACACAACAGAGCTGCCCTTTTATAGCTGGCAAATGGAGCTGAAATCATCAATACGGGATTAATGGGGGAGCCTCCCCATTCAATAGGCACTTCAATTCTGTGATTTGTAAGAGCCAACATCAATTCGAATTTGAATAGGATTTGATTGCTGCCATTATCTCCACTTTCAAGAGGGGAGTTACCCAACATTAATCCATAAATGTGTTGAATCCGTGGGGTGGTCTCGGTTGCCTTGGGAGACCCTTCGAGTGCCACAGTTTCATTCACAAAATTTCCAACAGGTTTGTCCGGTCGTTAACTTCAAGTTTGAAATTAATCTAGGGGCGCGTAAGCTGACTTGGGCATTCACTAATAAATAAAAAGATCTCCACAAATGGAAGAACGTTAGAAGATAGTTTACGTCACATCCATTGCAACGTGTTTTAAGCTATTACGGATCAAAAGGGACGCAGGGATGCTGTTGTGCAAGGGGTGCACAGCAGCTGTTGTGCAAGGGCAAAACGGCGCCGTCTTGAGGCCCAAAACGCGAACAAAAAAAACCCAACCAAAACGACGTCGTTTCATTGTTTTTTCGCGGGTCTAATCTGGGTTAAAACACACCTGGGTCAGACGATTCGGGTTAATTGGACGCGGGTCTTCATTTTACTTCACAGATCACAGAGAGAGAGAGAGAGAGAGAGAGAGAGAGAGAGAGAGAGAGAGAGAGAGAGAGAGAGGCGAACAAGGCGAAAAGACGAGAGAAGAAGACGAAATTGATTTGGAAGAACTATCTCATAACCAAGGTCTCTCTCTCTGTGTGTGTGTGTGTGTGTGTGTGTGGGGTTCGGTACAGAAACTAGGTTAGGGTTCAATTTATAAACTTAGGGCCTGCATGTGTTTCGATTTTGCAAGAAATTGAACAAATCACCGTCGGTGGTGCCATCATCGTTGGTGGTGGTGGTTGGTGATGCAATGGTGGAACGGCGGTCGGCAGCTATGGAGCTTCCCTGGGTGTCGGTGGCTGTGGAGTTTCCATGGGTGAAACCCTTCTTCTTTGTCCCTTTTCTCCAGATCTGAGTGAGAAAACGAGTTTGAGGGATTTGAGCCAAAACGACGCCGTTTTGGCTCTTTTTTTTTTGTTCGCGTTTTGGGCCTCGAAACGGCGCCGTTTTGCCCGCACAGCAGCTGTTGTGCACCCCTTGCACAGCAGCATCCCCGCGTCCGATATAAAAGTTGGTATTCCCCATGCTGCGATGAAATGATGATACAGGCAATTATGGGTGCAAATTAATCCATTTGAAACTAACACACCATGTTTAATACCTTAAAAATGTAAAAAGAGTCTACAAAGTCATACATATAAAAAAATTTATCAAAAGAAAGGTCCTTGTCTACAATACATAAGTTGCGTTTCAGCAAGTTTTTCTTTGTTTGTAAGACCCACCAAGAAAGCCAGGAAACAAGAAATCCTTAAATACTGCACAAGGAAGATATATTATAGAGTATTGATAGGACCCCATTATCTTCTTCTTTTCTGTTTTTGACAACTCATACACGGATAGCTTATACGCATCTCAACTAATCTTGATGATGCAATCCCAACGCCTACTTGCGGGGAGCCCAATTAAAGCTCTACATGAACTAACACCAAATGAGTTGATAACACCTAAGAGGTTTCGAACGCGATACGATAAGAGGTAGCAAACCCGTAAGTCCAACCACTGGGCCAACCCTTGGGGTTATTGTTATCTTATATTGAAAACATATAATTAAATTCATATCTAGCCCATATCAATACTTTAATCCTAGTGTTAGGTGAAGATACATGAAGTACTTGATACGGGACAAGATTTGAAGGTGAGGACTGAGAATGATGAGTGGATAGCAACGAAGGATAAAAGTGGGTGTGGCTAATGCTTAATGGTTCAGCTCAAGTTCAGTCAAAAGAATCTTTAACACCTAATTCCTACCCCATGATGTGTCCCACAGGACATGCCTCGTATGCACGGTGCATAATGCACATGACACGGATACTGACACCAAAACCTTCCTTTTTCCTTTTTCCTCCTAAACCTTCCTTTTTCCTCCTGAAACCAAAATGACACAGATACTGACACGGATATGAAATTTTTTCAAAACTCCTCAACGCATCAGATACCAAATCTAGATAGTCTACATGAGTGTCCAAGGCGCGACGTCCAATTGTCACTAACAAGAAAACATTAGGACATGCCGCTTGGCGTGTCAGACACGTATCCAAGCATGACAAGCAGTTAACCGCAATTGACATGTGTCCGACACGAACCCGACACTCATTTAGGCCTGCCCATACTTACAGCTGGCAGCCTATGGTGTTCAAATAGAAGGGCAAACAAGTCCATCTAGCCGTGTACTATATGCATTGTGATTATGAAAATGAACCTTCTCTTATGTTATGAGTATTCTAGCTCCAAATTAAATCCCGGGCAGCTTATCTTTTCTATAGCAATCAGTGGTCTAAGATAAAGATGATCGCATGAGACACGTAATCTATGATTGAATAAGACAAGCATTTGAAGTGAGCTTGTTCTTCTTCATATAAAAAGAAAAAAGTAAGTCAAATTGATAAGATGGAGGCATCCATAGACATTCAAGAATAGTTTAATCGAATAGTAGGTAAGAAAGAAGTTAAAGACATCAAGTCCCCAGAAAAATAGATACCACGCAAGTAACAAGCACTGAACACACAACAGAGCACGCGCTAAGGGAATCGGATGTGGAATTTTTTTGTTTATCATGCTCAAGATTACTGATATAATCGTGCCAGTGTGCAAAAGAGATGGGAACATTAAGAGACTAGTAAACGTAACATCTCAAGCAACTAACAGTACATAAAATCCGCCGAGGAAAATGTGTGAAAAAAAAAATGAAAACATATGCAGGTACTGCAAATTCAGAACTGTACAAGGTCTTGGTAACATATACATATGCAAAAACATTGAAATTAAAGACCAAGAATAAATAGTAAAGATACCAACAGCCAATGCCCAAGTGAAGCTTGCTTTGGTCCTCTGGGCTTTTCAGCAAAGGTTCCCCGCGCTTATTAAGTTAAAATGAGTTTTGGGAAGCAGATAAAAAACCTTACAGTTGTAACTTGTAAGCATTCGACGGAAAATGACGCAATAAATATCGACTTGATACAATTGTATACTCAAGATCAAACATATCACTAGAGCAGGCTTTGCCAATCCAAACTATCATTATGGCACTTACAAAAGTGAATGCACAGACTCACCAGTAGAGACCTTCATGTCTCATGCCTAGCCCACTCCCCAATTATCTCACCTTTTTAAAAATATTTATGTCATCGAACTGACTTTGTTTACATAATTACATCTTCACTTGCATTCAATGGTTCCACAGAAATTTTTGATGAACATGTCATGAACAAGATCAATTCTTGTTAAAATTCGCTTCTTCAATAACCCAAGGATCAAAGTTGGTTATGCAAAAATTACGTGCTGGGATGCAAGTTCCAAAATGTGGTCCAAATACATTCCAAAACAGTAAATTTGGCGATCCAAAGTGATCCCAAACTTTTTTCCTCTAAAAATCCAGAGAAGAAACTTCAGCAACATAAATTTAAATAATAATTGTCATCCTACTTGAAATACCATGTTTCTATTCTCGTTCATCCTTGATCCTACTGAACTATTTTTGTTCCATATAACATAGGGTTAAGGTATTATCATTCTACCTCCCTAAGCATAAGTTAATCCTAGAAAGTTTCCTTCTTCATATCTTGGAAATGATGTCTTTTATATCCTCCTAGATACATCATGCTCCCCGGTTGCGTCCTGTTAATACATGAATCCCCAACCATGCCATGCTTCCACAAACATATAACCTCGGTCAAAATTCAAACCGTGGCCAAAAGAGACTGGGTATCAACTTTGGCTCCTACATGTCTGTTACTTATCAAAATACCAAATGATAGAAATATCTGCAGGAAAGCCACTTCTAGAGAAATAAATGCCCCCATATAGCGTATTCTTTCGGCAGATGGCGCACACATACCAATACCATAGTCAGATACGTGTATCAACCAAACAAGCTTTACCAATCGATAGGGAGGTAAAATCACAGAAGGAAGAGAACATTCATAGCAATATAACAACCTTATTATTTAGTAAAGCACAACATAATGAAGTTAAATTAAACTTGAAATTCATCCAGAAATGCAATACATCAAGGACAAAAAAACCCAAAATTAACCAAGGTGTCCTATAATTGCCAAATGTAAGAGACTCCATAGAATAATGATTTTTTTCCTTGAGCTGCAATATTAGTTACGAAAGAACCCTTTACTCTCAACACTCAGATATTACAAGATTCAATTCCAAGAGCCACCCTGGGTTACCAGGAATTGGATAACCAACAAAATGATTTCAGTTCCCTTTGCAACATGGGCCATTGATACCCCTGAAGTTTCCTCTAAGTATTTAGAGATATAGAAACTCTCCAAAGATACAAATATATAAAGATTGGTCATCCTACCCAACGTATCATGTTTCTGTTCTCGTTCCTCCCACCTAAATGATTTTTGTCCTATATAACATAGGGTTGGCGACTTGGCTTAATATAATTCTACCTCCCTAAGAGGAAGTTCATCCTAGAAATTTTCCTTCTTCAGATCTTAGCAATGATGTCTCTTATATACTCCTCACACATCATGCTCCCAGGTTGCTTCCCGTCATGCAGGGTTCCACAACCAAACTGTCACGAACATATAACCTTCATTGAATATTCACACATGGCTGAAAGAGAATGGGTATGTACTTTGGTACACATATGTCTGTTACTTATCTAAATAATAGACGGCAATAAGATCTGTAGGAAATCCACTTCTACAGAGATATATATACCCCCATGAAGAGTATTCTGCCAGCAGAGGGTGTACACAAACCATATGCAGATAAACGTAGCAACCAAGCAAACCTTTACCTAACAATTGGGATGTAAAATCATAGAGGAAATAGAGAACATTCATAGCAATACAACTACGAGATTATTGAATAAAACACAACACATTTAGGTTAAATTAGAGTTATAATTGTCCAGGAAGTGCATTATATCAAGGAAGCGGTCCAAAATTAACCGAGGTATCAAACCAAAACTGCCAAAAATTTAAGAGACTCCATAGAATAACTATTTTCCTTGAGTTGCAATC
Source organism: Vaccinium vitis-idaea (assembly GCA_963854785.1). Taxonomy (NCBI): domain Eukaryota; kingdom Viridiplantae; phylum Streptophyta; class Magnoliopsida; order Ericales; family Ericaceae; genus Vaccinium; species Vaccinium vitis-idaea. Next base: position 39,729,301 of record OY978220.1, read on the forward strand.
TCGATTACGAAAGACCCCTTTATTCTCAACACTGAGATAGCATAAGATTCGATGCAAGAAGAACCTAACGGTTACCAGTAATTGGATAACCAACGAAATGATTGCACATCCCTTTTCCACAGGGTTTAGCCCTGCCAAGATGGACCAACCCAGCCGAACGAGGCCACAGCTTTACTAATGAACTCCGAAAACCAATGCATTCCTCAACAACTCCGTAAGCAACTGATATAACTATTTACTTCGGAGTTGCAAGAGCATGAATTCAACCTTCAAAAAAAAAAAAAAAAACTCTGCTTCGACAGATTTACCATATAACTACTCAGTAAAGGAATGATAACAGTTTGACATATGTTCAGCCCTACAGCCCACATTTCTCGATCCAAAACTTACACACTTTACAGTTGGAATTCATAAATATGCCAAGCCAAGAAACAACTTTTCAAGAGCACCCAAAGGTCCATACTTATAAACAAACAATCAACTACTGGGTTTGAAAGTGTAAGGCTGTGGAAGCGACAACGGACCTCTTCTGGACTCATTGTCATCTAAAAGCCTCTGAAGCCTCTTCTTCGATGCGTATTGCCGATCAAAATGCTTCACCTGTACCAATTCAATCACACACAAATACCGTTTGGGATTTATCGCTCTTGTTAGTTGAATTGCACTTAATTAGCATAGAACATACATTTGTTTAAAGGAAATTTAAAATTAAATACTCGGGTACTGTCCGGTACCGAGAGGTATCTGAGCCAGGACCGAATTACAGCTCTACGATACGGATTTGATAAAGAAAAACCGGTATGAGATTCAAAACACTGCCCTAAATAGCAACAACAGAAGAGAAAATAAAAACCCACATATACTCTTGAAATTCGAATAACTTACCCAAGTGGGTCGACATTGGTTTTCGAATTGGTTCCTGAATTTCTTGCATTCCACAGGATAGAGTAGTCCTACGGTGGCGATTTCGGTTGGTTTCTTGTTCGATTCCTTCTCCAAACAGGCGTAAAATTCATCACGCGCCTTGCGGGGATCGGAAGTTTCAAAGATTATTAGGTTTGTGAAGTTATTTTGAGGTGTATAATTACATGGTTACTATATCTATGAATACCCGTAAAGTTACTGAAAGGATTGGGGTAAGTACCTTGTAGCAAGCTTGTCTAGCTTTGAAGAGGACATCGGTGTAGACTTTGTCTGGGTTCTGCGGGGCGTAGCCTTCCAGTGCCATGAGAGAGAGAGAGAGGTGTCTTTCTTGAAGCGGAAGTTGAAACTTGAAACGAAGAAGAGTGAAAATTAGTAGCCCAGTTGAAAATTATTGGGCTGAAGTAGCCCAGTTGAAAATCTATTGGGCCTGTTTTTGTGACTAGAACTCTATTGGGCTTAATTAGCCCAATTTACAATCTATAGTTTTTATGACTACAACTCTTTTTGGGCTTGAGTAGCCCAGTTGACAATCTATTGGGCCTGAAATTAGTGAGGCAGCCTTAAGTTTTCTAGGTTGGGCTGCTTTGCCATAGATTGCCCAAAGAAAAATGCTACGCGCACATGTGTCCGAAATCCTCACGCAAGAGAATCTCATTCTCATGCTATGCATGTGGGACTCACAAACATCTAACGGATCCAAACACGTGTGGAACTGCGTCTTCTAAACATCTGTGCTCTACTCATTTTCTTCACTGAATACTAACTCAAGGATAAATATATATGGGTATCGAATGAAAGGTACTGATATTGTACAAAACGACACGAATGATCCGAACCATTCAATAATTTTAAAATAATTTTTCAGGTGTCTTTGTAAAAAAAATAAGCTCTATTGGATATGCATAACTTATTGATCCAAATTCCAAGTTTTTAATTCAGAATTCAATTATTTTTTTTAGTGTCTCTGCATAAAATCAACTCAATTGGATAAGCGTAATTGATTTATCCAAACTTCACGTTTTTCATCAAGAATTCAGGATCTTGAACAATTAGAATCATTCGTGCGAGACCCAAAAGTGGACCGCGGATGCCGCTTTGTACAATATCGGTACCTTTGAGGTCGGTTGCCCTAGCATTGGTCCCTAACTCAGTTCGGAAATCTATGGGCCATAAGTACAGAAAATGTACAGAGGTGTTCCGGGACCCACTTGTGGGTCCCACACAGATGATCTAAACCGTTCATTCATCCTAGAATTGTTTTCCGAGGGGCCCCGCCAGAAATCAGCTCGATCCGACGTTCGTAACTGGTTGATCCAAAATCCTACTGTTTCATTCAAAACAATTTGCATGAAACGAAGGGAATTTGGATCAACTAGTTACAAACGTCGGATTGAGCTGATTTCTCGTGGGGCCCCTCGGAAAATTATTCTAAGATAAATGAACGGTTCGGATTATCCGTGTACATTTTCTGTGCGTTCTGCTTCTGTACGCCTAGCACAGTCCTAACTCAATTGGGGCTGAAATTAGTAAGGCAACCTTATGGATGGGGTAACAAGCAACTAAACCAAGCGGGTAAAGAAGTTCTCATCAAATCTATCTTGCAAATAGGGATGGCAACGGGTAGGGTATGGATCGGGGGACCCTATTCCATACCCGATCTCCGATTGGAGGATCTTTCACCATCCCCGCCCCCATCCCCATTGGGGATATTAGATGAAAAACCAAACCCACCTCCCGATGGAGATTGGGGTTTCTCCGAACATACCCATATCCAAACAAATAAATAAATAAATAATAAGTGAATAATGAAATAAATTGATATTTATATTTAAAAAATATAATCTTGATTGATGTTTTTTAATATTAAGTAGTCTAGGATATGTAGTAATTGATAAGATTTGCTAATTAAAAAGGTAATTGTTTACATATGTAACTATACTCAAGATTTATACGTATGTTTCTATTTATATGTACATATATTATATCGTATATGTAGTATGTATTTGGGGATGGGAAGGATATGAGACGGGTACAGGTATTTGGGGATGGAGATTACAAAATCATACCCACTCCATACCCGAGCGGGTTTTCTTCATATCCTACCATACCCGCTACTATTGGGGAAAATTCCGGGTTATCTCCGCCTCCATGTGGGCGGGGGCGGGGCGGGTATCCATTGGATATGGGGAAGTTGTCATCCCTACTTGCAAACCATCCCATGTATCCCTTCATGTGCTTTAAAGCTCCAAAATCTACATGCTCCCAACTGAACTCTATTATTAGCAACTTTTGGTGGGAAAATGGTGATAATGGAGGGAAGATTCATTGGGGGTGTGGGGAAAAATGACAGATCAAAAAGGTTTAAGGGGAATGGGTTTCAAGGACTTTGGTTCGTTCAACGATGCCCTCTTAGGAAGGCAATTCTGGAGGCTTATCAAAAACCCCGACTCGCTGTGGGCCAGCGTGCTTAAAGGTCTCTATTTCCGAAACTCCTCTTGCTTAAAAGCTGGGAAAGGAGCCACTCCCTCATGGATATGGACTAGTCTACTGGAGGGCCGAGAGCTTTTGCAAAAAGGGCTGAAATGGTCAGTTGGAAATGGGGAATCCACCCTCTTTTGGGAAGATAATTGGGTACCCAACCTCCCTAGCGACAGAATCCTCTCTCCCCCCCCCCCCCCCCCCCCCCTCGGATGTCAATGAAAATGGGTCTCAGATTTTATCTCGCAGCACAATGGTACATGGGACATTGAGAAGCTCAAATGTTGTGTTAATGAGGACGAGCACCAAGCCATCATCAGAACTCCCACTAGCATTAACAAGGATCGTGACAGTCTCATCTGGATTCACTCAAGCTCAGGTCAATATTCTGTGAAATCCAGATATTTGCAAGCACGCCAAGCAAATCTAGCCAGATTGTCTTTGCCCTCCTCTTCCTTTCACCCACCAAACTCTATGTGGACTTACCTTTGGGCCACTCCCACAGCTCCCAAGATCAAGTTATTCATGTGGAAAGTCGTAAAAAACTGGGTCGCTTGCAAACAGAACCTGTATCGAAGGAAATGTGGTCTCAGCCCCCTCTGTCCCATTTGTGGATCTGAAAACGAGTCCATTGAGCACACCCTCTTTCGTTGTCCATGGACAAGAGCAGTTTGGTTTGGCTGCAGGAAAGCTTTCTGGACCCTTGATAACTCTATCGTAGCGGTGGACAGATGGATGGAAGAGCTGCTCTGTGGTTCCTTTTCCAAGGAAACCCCTAAACAAACAGTGGGTGAAATCTTTCAACTTTGTTGGGCCATATGGAAAGCAAGAAATGCCTTTGTCTTTGACGGGACCAAGCCAAACCCAGGTGAGATCATTTTGAGAGCTACTAAAGCAAATTCGGATTTTATTCAAGCTAATTCTAATGGATCCCCTTCTAAGAGTTCTAACGAGCTCCTGACAAGGATTTCCAGATGGGTTCCTCCCCCTCTTGGGATTCTCAAACTCAACGTTGATGGAGCATTTTCCTCTACTTACAGCATGGCTGCCTTTGGTATTGTTGCCAGAGATAGTAGTGGTCACGCTCAGATGTGGCGCTTTGGTAGAGTGGTTGCCTCCTCTGCTATCCTCATTGAAGCATGGGCCCTTCGAATAGCATGCACTCTGGCAATGGAATGTAACCTAGCAAACGCCATCTTTGAATCTGATTGTTTAACTCTCATCAACTGCTTATCAGATTGCAACCTCCAAGGGCCCTGGGAAATCCGTCCCCTCACAGATGACATCAAGACCTGGGCTTCATCTTATAATTGGAAATTTACTTGGTGTAATAGGAAAGCTAATGAAGCTGCCCATTGGCTAGCAACTAGCTGCTTAGCTAGGAAAATTTTGTCTCCTACGGGTTGTATTCCGCCCGGTTTTGATTCTGTCCTGTGTAGAGATCATCCCCCATAGTTTGTTCCGAGTTTCTTTGGTTTAATATGATATCCTTTTCAAAAAACCTTATGTTTTTACGTTGGGCTTCAGTACCATAGATTTGCTCAAAGAATAGTGGTACCAGCACCGTACCCATTGGCAACCTATTGGGCATAAAATTAGTGAGTTGTTTAGGTTGAGTTATTGCACCATATATTGCCCAGAGAATTGTGCTTCTGGATAGAACTAGAACCTGAATCATTCGATAGGACTCTTTCGTACCAGGAGTATTAATTTAAGGATATGGTTTTTGCACTTCATTTATTATAAAGAGTTTTGCTAAAGTGTGTCTAGTGGGCACACAATAAGCTCACAAAGAAATAATAACAAACACGTACTCCAATACACTTTTCACACACTTCAATACACTTTTTCAACTTTAACGTGCGTTTATTGGACACACATTAAAATTTTCATATTATAAATGCATTTTCTAATTGTCTTTTAGTACTTTAAATTATCGTAGCATAAATTAAAAGTACGCTGGAAGATAATTTTCAAAATAAATGTATCACAAATTAATGTGCAAAAATCACTTTCCTGGCCCACAAAAGTCATTTTCAAAGACTGGAACTACCCACAACAAAAATGGAAACAATGGGTAGACTCCTTAGCTGAAAAACACTATTCCATTTGCGAGGTGAGGTTTAACTCGGATTTACTATTGGGTTTGGCGGAGTTCAATGGTGGATCGAGTCAATGGTTTGCATCACTGGTGGGGGTGGCGACGGGGCGGTGGCAACTGGACATAGTGTTAGTGGTCGGAGGGAGTAGATCTCTGGTTTTGGACGGGGTGGGTGTGGTCCGTCAAGTTAGAAATTTGAATGGATCATCCAACAATTTTTTATTAAAATTTTGGAACTCAAATTAGATGTGGGACCCACTTTTTAATACACTCAACTCGATGTGTATTTGATATAATGCCCTGTTTGTTAGAAGGATATATATATGAGGGGGAAAGTGTGCTATAATAAGAGGGGGATATAGAGAGGGACATGGTTGGAGGGGAATTATTTTAGAAAGAGAGATAAAAAGTTACTGGGTTTGTTTAGTTTTTTTAGAAAGGGATATGAGAGGGTGGATAATGTAATTTTGTGTAGAATTTCTTTTTTGCCACCAAAACTCCCTGCTCATGAAATGCTTGGTAAAATGAACCCATTATCCAGAGTTCCAGATCCCCTCTTTCCTCACTCTTGCAGTCATCTTCTCCATCTCATTCTCCCCCACAGCCCAATCCCATACTCACGATCCTTCCCTCATCCAATTACCCGTCGCCGATGAACACTCCAATCTCTATGCCGGAACACTCACTCCGGCTTCTTCCTTGGTCAACTGCTTCAGTACTGACCCCGTATGTTCATAATTTGTAACTAATTCTACTTGGGTTCTCTGTTTTGTTCCAATTTCTCTGATTTGGAATTGAATTACACAAGAGTATAGATTAGATCTGATTCAAATTTGTCTTTTCCTTTTCTTTTCTTTTCTTTTATTTTATTTTTTTTTTCTGGTTTTCGTCTTTTTTTTATTTGGTGATTTGAATGTATTTGGTATGGTGTTGAAGAGGGAGATATGATGACTGCCATTGCTGTGTCAAGTTCACTCTGTCTGAATTAGGGTCTGGGTGTTCATTATTTTCTCGCTCTCTCTCTCTCTCTCTCTCTTCGCGTTGAGGAAAAAAGGTGTAGAAACTGGTGGGCCCCAGGGGGTGTTTTAGTAAAGAGAGGGCCGGATATAATATAGATAGGGGGGAGGGTGCCTAAAAATAAGACCCCTGTGGAGGGATATACATATCCCGGCTAAAAAATATCCGGGAGGCGAAAAGAAAACAAACAATGGATATAGATCACAAGGATATCTATATCCGGGAGAAAGCCATATCCCACTCCTATATCATCCTTACAAACAAGGCGTAAGTGTTGTACCCATAGCATTTTTGTTTCTGATTTAGGGTTTTTGCTCAAACCAATGCATATGTCCTTTGTACTGAGACATCATTGGAGATCGGATTGGACTGCTGAGCCTCGTTCGAATTATATAAACATTTTGGGTCCGGCTACTGTCCACCCAATGGGCGTAGGGTACCAGTTAAAGATAAATCCACGTGTTGCATAGTGCTTCCTTTGACCGTAATTATGTTTACTGCATGTCAGATGTCCATGTTATTTTCACCAAATGTCTACTTTGCCCTTGGCTCAATAACGACTCCTTTTTGCCCGGCCTTGTTTGGTTTCCGTTCTAGTTACGGTTTTAAAAGTTTTTCCGTTCGATTACTCTTGCCGAGACAAATCGAGAATTAAAATTTGATGCACAACTAACAAACGTGAAAAAATTTAAATGAGGACAATGAAAAAATGAATTTTAGCCAAGTGATTAAAAATGGGAAACTTACGCTGTGTTTGGTTGAGAGTTTTGAAAAGAATATTTTGAAAAATATTTTTGAGATAGTGTTTGGATGAATTTTTGAAAAAAGTAATAATTAGAGATAGGTGTAATAATTGGAGAGAGATAGAGAGAGAAATGAGAATAATGATTTAATATAGGGGTATGAGTAGAGAGAGAAATGTGATTAATGATTAAAGAGATGAGAGATGTGGAAAGAATCTTTTTGGAAATTTTTTTGGAAATGTAAAGTGAACAAAGTGTTAGCCACTTGGTTATTGTTTGCCTTTATATTCCATTTTTTCCCGCATTTGTAAGTTTCGCGTTGAAAAGAGGAATCGAAAAGGTGGAAAACAAAAATGATCCGAACTTATTTTTTATGAATAAAGAAAAAATAATCATAAAAAACTTTCTTTTTGCTTATTTTTTTAATTCAAAATTTTTTTTTAATTAAAAAAAAATTGAATTTGGATTATTAATCTTTTATTTTTCGTTTTCCTCGCCGAGAAGAACCAATAATTCTAAAAAAAATTATTTGAAACTAATAAATGCAATAAAAATTGAAAAAAAAAAACTGTGTCTATTTTGGGTCCCACCAAAATGATTCAAACCACTCATTATTTTTAAAATGTATTTTATTGTGGCTTGCAAAAATTAGCTCAATCCAATATTGGGATTTTTCAGAATTCGTAAAGCGAAACACACAATTAAAATTAATGATTTATCGATTTTTTTGCGGCGCAACTTGGGTTCCACAAAAATGATTCAAACTGCTCGTTATTCTTAAATATATATTTTATAGGTGTTTGTAAAAAATTAGCTCAATTTAATAGTGGTAAGGGCTTATTCAGAATGGAAAATGATATGGGTACACTATTTGTGCACCCAAAATGCACATCACTCTGATGTGGCAAATGAGGAGAAGCTTATTTTTTGGGTGAGCCCCACATTGAGTTTCTCTTCATTTGTCACATCAGGTTGGTGTTCATTTGAGGTGTACAAATAGTGTACCCCTACATTGTTGATTCAGAATGAACGCCGCTACGTACACAACAAAGTGGGCTAACAAAGTGGACAACAGCCCCAAAACGACGTCGTTTTGGGGCCTGTTGTTAAAATAAATATAAATAAAAATAAAAAATGTGAAATTGAAATCTGGGTTCCTCCTCCCCCAAATCAACTCCATACACAGAGAAGAGGAGGAGAAGAAGGAAGGCACGACCACCACCACCGCCGACCTCCGCCATTGCCGACCGTCCCAACCTGCGGCTCTCCACCTCTGGCAACCACCACCACCGGATTTTTTAAAACCACCACCGGATTTGAAATCATCGGTCTCACAACTACCACTACCAAGGTCTATATCTCTTCTCTCTCACAATGCCCAATCCCCTCTCACGCTGGTTTCTCGTGTGGTGATTATGGAGTTTCGCGGTGTGGGTAACGGCGTTCGGTGGTGGCTGTGGAGTTTGCCGGTAGTGGAGCTCGCGTGGTGGTTATGGAGTTTCGCTGGAGCTCGAGTGGTGGTTATGGAGTTTCGCGGCGGCGGCTTGGTCAGCAAGATGGTGGTGGTTGCCGGCGAAGGGGAGGCGTTGGCGGCGATGGGAGGTTCCCTCTCTCTCTCTCTGAGTTTTCACGTTTTCCCTCTTTTTTTCTTTTTTTTTTAAAACAACAGGCCCCAAAACGACATCGTTTTGGGACTGTTGTCCACTTTGTTAGCCCACTTTGTTGTGTATGTAGCATTTCCTATTCAGAATCCGTAGGGCGCTTGCAAAATGTAAAATGACACGGTAAAGAAAGGAAAAAAAAAAAAGAAAGGGAAAGTTTAATTCGTAGGGCGCTTGCAAAGTGCCGCCTCGTGTTATGTTAGTTGTTGTATTTGAAGTGAGAGAAGAGTTCTTTCCGTCATTTTAGAATTTACCTGCCACACTGCCAATTACCTGGAAGAATTAGAGCGTACGGAACCCCTTATGGTCAGCCCTATGGGCGGACCCTAGAATTTGCCAAACACTTTTCATCATTTTTTGGGTAAAAAATTGGTTTTTTCATTTGTCCTTATTCAATTTTTTTTTGCATTCGTTAGTTTTGCATGAAGATTTTGTGGTTTCTGAATTCCTCTCGACAAGAAGAATCTAACAAGTATAAATTTATGGTCAAAACTCAATTTTTTTTTAATAAAGCCAAAATAGGTGGATTATTGGCCAATAATCCACCTATTTTGGCTTTATTCAAAAAAATATTTGGTTTGACCATAAATTTGGGGAGCTTCTATTCGCAGCCCATTTTGGACTACATACAGCCCATTTGCTAAATAAAACCCTGCTGACGTGGCAAATCTTAATTTTTGCTTCACATAACCCATAAAATTTCCCAAATTACCCTTGTTATTTTTCTTCTCCCAATTCACTCAAAACCCACTCTCAAAACCCACGCTCGTCTGGTTTTGGCACATTTCGGATATTTACTCCCGAAACTAAACACATAATTCGGATACAAACTACTGAATTATGGCCAATATTGCGGATATTAACTACCATCACCAATTTCGGATATAAACTCCCGGTTTTATAGGTAAATTTCGGGTATTAACTACCGAAATGTATTGCGATTTTCGGGACTGTGTGTACCGTTTCGAACGAACAACGGCTGAAAAATCGAAAAAGCAATGGGTTACTCTTGGGTCGTTTTTTGCTCGAAAATCTTCATGTCCGGGTTACTCTTAGTATGTATTTGTGCATCTATTGATGGATTTGGAGTTGTAAATTGCTCCAATACTCTTTGGAGCTCTTCTCCCAAATTTCCATTGATTAAACATGGTTCTCCATTGAGAGAGATGAGAGATGAGAGATGAGGGGCAGGGGAGGACAATGGGGTTAATGGCTGGAGGAGGAGGAGGGATTTGAGGGGCAGGAGGAGGAGGGCAGGGGAGGACGATGGAAGAAGTGAAGGAAGAAGAAGATAGGTTTTGGTATTTGAGGGGCTAAATGGTCTTTTCACAATGAAGGTTTTGGTATTTATTTTGGATGGGCTGTATTGAGGGAAAATGGGCTGCGAATAGAAGCTCCCTAAATTTATACTTGTTAGATTCGTCTCGTCGAAAGGTATCCAGAAACCACAAAATCTTAATGCAAAACTAACGAATGCAAAAAAAATTTGAATAAGTACAAGATAGAAAAACCAAAAAATCAAAAACCGGTTTTTTACCCAAAAGAGACCTATCTCGATGGGCCTACTAGTAGGATTTGTACCTAGAGAAACTGTTTATTTCGTACCACCCATCAATTTTTTTATTTTAAGGATAGTGTTAATGTCGAAACTGTTTTTGATTATATCGAAATTCAATTATATGAAATGCTTGTACTCATGTGTAAAGTACAATCTTTTTATGCATTGAAATTTTGGCACAATTAAAAACAGTTTTGCCATTACCACTACCCTTTAGTTGTGAGGAATTGAACTCTGTACAAATACGTGAGAATATAAGAGAGTCGTCAACTGCATTTCACTTTGCATGTCGAAGCTCATTTGTTTTAAATTATTAAAAAGAAATAAATTATTGTGAGTTTTTTAAAAAATATGCGTTAGCTTTTGTGCCTACACTGATAGAGGTTTCTGGCTGCGCCACCGATGATGAGTCACATGGCGCGTACCCAAAATATACTTATGTCAGAAAAATACACAGAAAACTAACATGGATATATAAGAGCATCCTTATCAGCCTCACAAAAAAAAATACCAAATTTAACCACAAAAACATCTTTTACAATTTAGCAAGCCACTTTATCAAAAACTCAAAAAATCAGACTTTCTATCCAAACTTTACTATAATAAACTATTCCCCTCAAATCTATAAACAAAATTTTTTCCCTATTATATTAATCTCCCCCGCCTGGGGAGTTGTTGTTTGTGTCAGGCAAATGGACGACTTTTCCCCTTTACCCATTGGTTAACCATTCTCCTCCCCCTCTCTCTCTCTCTTCTGTCCGCACAATACCCCATGGCAGAAAACAATAACAAAAGAATGGTGCGTGAACAGTGCCTACTCAAATTTGAGTAGGCACTGTAGCAAAAATAATTTGGGTAGAGAGAATAGAGAGGCTGATTTTTGGGTATTTTGAGGGGTTTGGCTCTCTATATTAGCTTAATGGTAGCCACATAAGAGCAAGTGCAACAGCCTCAATAAATTGGCTCCCATCTCTATTTTGCCCAGCCAAGTACCAAAGATGGGCTCCAACAGCCTCAACAAATAGGTTGGTAAAATACATAGGTGAACAGTGCCTCCCTATATCACCCCTTTTTAGGGAGGCACTATTCACTCCCAAACCTATTGTTTAATATTTTTTCTTAGACGCTTTCTCTCTCCACAGTATCCTCTTCTGGCGCGAAACCATCTCGCTCTCTGGTGCGAAACCATCTTCGCCTCTGGCGGAAAATCCTCCTTCCCCCCTATTCGGTGCTCTCTCTCACTCGAAGGTTCATCCATTCGTCTATGTGGATACATCTTCCATAAAAAATCAGGTTTGTATCCCTTGTTCTACTGATTTCTCAAGCAAACAAGGCTGTAAAAAAATCTAGGGCTTGAATCTTTTGTGATTTTGAGTGTGAAACCATCTTGTTGGTGTGATATTCTTTATGTGAACCATGTTTATTTGTGCTAGCTGAAAAGGGGTACTGAAAATTTAGGGTTTCCCCTTCTTTTTTTCTTTTTTTTTAATTGTGTTCCGATTCTTATACGGTTGGTTGAAACACGATTAGTCATAGAATGTTTGATCTGATCACTTTGAAGACCCGAAGCCATATCGCTAAAGTACATTATTGAAGAAATTCGATCCAATTTCTTAAAGTTATGGAAGTCACTGATGTGTACTACTTTTTTGCTCGACTAAAATGGTGAATGTTTTGCTATGTTGAAGTATGGAAGAGACAGGTTGCTTATTCAATTAGCATAACATTCAATTTGAAACTTCTTTGGTAAGGTCAGCCAAGGAAGGCCATTGATCGACTTGGAACACCGGTGATTGAGGGGAATAAGCTAAGTGTGCAACAAAGTACAAATACTACAAGAATGAGAAACTCAGATATATCTTTATCGGCGCATAATTGGCATATCTTGAAATAAACCAAACTAAATTAAATCTTGTGTCCCAATCAATTGAGTTGTCTACTTTAATGAGCCCAAAGAGAAGAGGACTCAAGTTTGTAGCTGCTAGTTGCAGTCTGGATTCAAGAAAGTTAAGTTACAGATTAGGAGGGTGTGGTTGGTGAACAAAAAGATGGGCCAATTGGCCATTGAAATGAAGGGCTTTTTGTTTTTTTTGGATCCGTCGCACGGGGACTCATAGGACTTGTTTTCAGGGTCTGTTTGGAGAGTGGAATACAAAATCAGTGGAAAACTCACTTGATCAGGGTCTGCTTTTTTAGGTAGCCTCCAACTTGATTCTAAAACCCATTGATCAGGAGGCTGTTTCCATGACTCGAATCTGCTAGAGGCTAATGGTAAGCCTTCCTGTTGGGCCACAGGGTCAAAGTTTTTTATCCAATCTGTTCTCCAGTTCTTCTCAGCGAATGATTAGCATGAAGCTCTCTATTGCAGTGCTTGCTCCGATCCTCACGTATTCATCCACAGAATCTGCTGGTGCGCCATAAGCTAGCATTCTTAATGCAACCATCATTTTTTTAAGAGACGATAAACCAAGCTTTCCTGCACAATTTCTTTTATGAATGAAGAATGGATCATGTGCTTCTACCGCTCGATGGATACGAAGAAAAAGAGAACGACTCATACGAAACCTCTTTCGGAAGATCTTTGGAGGATATACGGGTGAGTCCGCAAAATAGTCATTAAAAAGCTTTTCTGCCCCACCAAGAGTATTGCGATTAATAATGGTGCGAGTACGAATAGAACCGCGACGTGAGCTTGATTTCCCATCCATTGCAATTGTCTTTAATATCTCCAACTCATCATCGGAGTTGGAAAAATCCGAATCGTTTGTAATCATATCAACTACTCGATTCGGCGCCATGAGAGAAATTTTGGAGTAAAGAAATAGATGGAACAAAAAGAATAGAACTTTTTTTCAAAAATACGGGAGAATGATATAGAGCAAGAAAGGACTGATGATAGAAACTTGATCTTCTTTTTATAGAGGAAATTCAATAGCCGTTGGTGTTTGAAAAAAATAGGAGGACAATGGTGCAAGTGATGATATGCCACTGCCTTTATAACTCTGCACATGACCGTTTCCCACATGAATCTGCCTATAGCCGTTTCCCACCGTTTGCCATTTGACCGTTGCAAAAAGGGAAGTTATCAAATTAAATTTAAAAAAAAGAAATGAAGGATGAAAGAGAAAGAATGTATATAATAATAGAGGATGTGTAAAATAGAGAGTATTGTTGGAGTATTGATAGAAAATGTGTCAAGTTATAATAAATATATGCACTGTACACTGCCTACTTTACCAAGTCATTGTTGGGGTTGCTCTACGGATGCCCTAAGTCACAAAATGCAGTCCACTGGTACGAGTGAAGTTGTGTATTTTTTATGAAGCCATTTGTTCATGCTATGTACTACTGTATTTTTCACATCTGGTTATGAGTGATTGTGTACTATAGCATATTCACCTCGATTAATTCAAAACCCAATTAAAATTTTTTAAAATCAGCTCACAGTGCTGTTATAAGGTTTAAAAATATACTATTAAAAGTGTGTGAAAATATATTAAAATATTTAAATATATACTGAAATGTATATTTTTTTGTCTTTTAATTTGCTTATTTTCAATTCAGTAGGCAGACAATACAGACTCATGGAAGAAAAAGGATGACATTAATGGAAACAGTCCTTTCGGTGTCCTCTCCCAGCGCAACGTAATTGGTACTACGTTGAAATGTCATTGGCCCAATAGTAGTACTATCGATGATATCGTTATTATTATGACAGTACTAATAAATTACTACTAATAACTACTTCTGCATGTTTTTCTTCTTCTTTATTCTCGCGGAATACGGAATCGGGGACTCTGGTGTCTTCATGGGATGGCCGGGCCTGCCAACCTCCATAATTACGTCGTTCTGGGTGTTTTAAGGGCGTTCCTAAGTACTCCCTCCGTCCCTTTTTAAGTGACCTGCTTGGGATTCTGTGCCATTTTCAACGGTTATAGATCTTTTAATGTGAACCTCAAAACATATGCATTATGGATCTTGTTTGATAGATCTTAATTATTTCTATTATACAAAATTTTTAAAATCATAAAAGCTATTATAAATTAAAAGTTATAAGCCGTATGAAAATTGCACAGAATCCCAAGTAGGTCACTTAAAAAGGGACAAAGGGAGTATGTTGCTAAAGTCCCTTTTGTGACTCGTTTGGTTTATTAATTTTTTTTTAGCCTGCTTCAGATTTCAAGAAGATGATTCAAATCGCTTATTAATCTTCAAGTGTAATTTATGAGTTCATGCAAAAAATTAGCTCAATCCGATGTTGGCAAGGGCTTTTTCAGAATTCATAGGGAGCCCTTTTTCAGAATTCATAGGGAGTCCTATGAATTTTGAAAAAGTTTTTATCGATATCAGATCGAGTTAATTTTTGTAAGAACCTATACAAAAATATTTTGAAAATAATGAGCGGTGTAAATTATTTTTCTAAATCTAAAAGTATCAATAAATCAAATGAGTACTAAACATGGCTTTTGCAACACACTTAGAAACCTCCTTAAAACCCCCAAAATGACGTAGTTTTGGGGGCATTTTGGGGGTTGGCAGAACCTGGCATCCCGACAGCAGAGTCCCCCATTCCACGAAAATACACAGTATACATCAATGGGAGTTAGAGGAGAGTTATAAGTAATAGGAAAAAAGTGGTGAGTTTGCATATTTACTTACTATATTTTTTTAAACAAGTGCATGCAATGATGATGTTTTGAAAGGTAAAATGAGAAAATAAAAAAAATGACAAGTGCAATGATGATGTTCTCTTAATAAGTTGGAATCTCGAAAAGAGACAAATAAATTGGGATGTAGGGAGTAAAGGAAATTCGAAATCTCTTTATAGAATCTAATCATCGAACAGACTCGAAAAGAGCCCGGAAGTGAGCTGGATCCTGGATAGGACCGTCCAGCTAGAGAGGATCCTGACCCTAAAAGTACTGATCCATGATTTAAGAGTGGGGCAAAGTTCAAAATAATAAAAATAAAATTGATTTAAGAGTCCGGAGCATCACAATTACTCCATCCGTCCCATTTTTTATTTGTTCGTTTATGGGTATGCGTGTCATTTTTCAATTGCTTATATCTTTCAATCTATAATTTTTTTACAATTTTGAAAATTTTGTTTACTAGTACTCATCGAGAACTATAAAACGAGATCCCTATTGAATATATATAACATTATACATTTGAACATATAACTATTTTTTTGAGGCCTAGTGAATAATGCAAGTGGACAACAAATATGGGACGGAGGGAGTATTATTTTTTTCAGCTTGTAATAATTTCCTTTTCCAATAAGTGTAAAAGCAAAGACCTTTTTATTGTCGACATCACAATTATTATTTTTTTCATCTTGTAATAATTTCCTTTTCCAATAATTGTAAAAGCAAAGACCTTTTTATTGTCGACATCACAATTATTATTTTTTTCATCTTGTAATAATTTCCTTTTCCAATAATTGTAAAAGCAAAGACCTTTTTATTGTCCACTACTACTCCTTTGACCCAGTCCCCATCCGCACTACTCCTCTTGATTTCTCTATTTTTTTTAATAAGGCAAGGTGTTTCGGTTCGGCTTGCGAGCATATTTGATTAACAATCACTCCTACAGTTGTTTCCCATGCTTACACGTGAAGGTGAAATGGCTTGAATTGTTGCTGAGAAAGAAATCAAACTTAAGACTTAGGCCTCCTTTGGGTAAAAAACTTAATCCAGATTATTGGTTTTTTGTCAAATAATCCAAAAAATCGGTTTGGTTTTTTCTTAAACTTAATCCAAATTATTCCCTCTTTTGGCTAATAATCCAGATTATGGATTATTGGATTATTCGTTTGTCCTTATTCAAAAAATTTTGAGTTCTGACCATAATTTTATACTTGTTAGATTCGTCTCGTCGAGAGGAATCCAGAAACCACAAAATCTTGATGCAAAACTAACGAATGCAAAAAAAATTTGAATAAGGACAAACGAATAATCTGGATTATTGGACTATTACCCAAAACACTCTGATTTTTTGGATTAAGATTATTACCCAAAGCACTCTGATTTTTTGTACCCCAAAAAACCAAAAAACTGGATTAAATTTTTTACCCAAAGGAGGCCTTAGGTAAAACAAACTCCTAAGTCCGAGGCCAAATCACTCCGCAATCCATTTTTGGGTTCCTCTAGATTGCTCTTATCGGTTATCACCATCATCAAGGGGGACCCCCTTCACCACTCCAACTGCCCAAACGCGTCCTCAGAATTAAAGCTACAGTTTCGGGGACCCCACTCTACACCATCAGTATCCACTAATCGTACCTACTACCTAGACATACACTTTGTTTCCACAAAAATATAATATGGGCACACCTAACTTGCAACCCACATGCACACCAACGTGATGTGACGGACAAAAAGAAACTCAATGTGTAGCCCACTTGAAATGATAGGCTTTTCCTTGTCTGACACATCATCTTGGTATGCATGTGGGGTGCAAGTTAGGTGTACCCATAACATTGTTATTGTTTCCACGACACCCCCACGCGACTAAATCGTTGTACCTAGACACACACACACACTAAAATTCAGCATCGAATGATATGTAACGATAACAGTTTTTTTTTTTTTTTTGTCTTTCGATCGTGATATATGAGTGAGTTAAACAATGACAACCGAATCGATTAGTTCTCGTTACGTATTTATGTTTTATTCACGGAGCGTTGCGAGTGGTTTTGTGTATCTTCAAATTTTTTTCTGTAAAAAATAAACTGAAAAATTAATGACCGCTACAACAGATTTCCAATGCGTATCAATCCATACTCTTGATACTATTACACCACCGTTGTTAGATGCACCAGTCGCAACATTTGAACTTTATTTAGGAGGTTTTTGGGAGCTAACATGCTACATTTTCATTTTCATTTTTCCATTATCTATTTTGGGTGTTTGGCTCAACCCTCCCAAAATGAATTTCAACAAAATACATTTTTGGTTTTTAATGAAGGAGAGCAAAGGGGAAAAAAATAGGGAGAGAGGAGTTTTTGACTTTTCATTTTTCAATTTTCTCATTTTGGTTAATATAAACACCTATAAAATACATTTGGTTAATATAAACACCTATAAAATACATTCTGTACATATCACCCCAATCATAGTTTTATTACGAAATACATTTTACATATATCCCTTAAACACTTTATAGATTCAATAATACTATAATAAAAAAGTTAAAATTACAAATTGCAAAATACAAAAAGCCAAAAAAAAACCCTCCTAAAACAGTAAAAACCCCTTGAAACAGAACAAGGGGTCTTGTGGTCATGGCTCACTACATGAGTATGAGTATAGTGAGTTCATCCAGCCATTCATTTCGATAATCAATGCTCGGATTTGAATTTAAGCAATTGACGGGTCGGATTATTTAAAGTTTGAATTAACTCTGAGCCGTCGATGCCGAGATAGAGGAACGAATTGGAGTACAGCCCCGAATTCCCTTGAAACCTCGGGCATGCTCCTTGTTTACAAACCCAAAAACGACAAGCGGTTGGAAAGTGAACGATCCCTATTCCGCCGCCCTCACCGAACGAAGGAATCTCAATCACTTTTCACTCGCTAAAACCGAAAGAGAGAGAGAGAAGAAGAGGAAAAAAGAAGAAACAGGATGAATTGATTGACTCGAGAAAAACCCTAATTTCTCTGTAGATTTTTTTCGCTGTTCAAGGGGTGATGAATCCACAGGTGTTGAGAGAGAGAGAGAGAGAGAGAGAGTGAGAGGGTGGGTATTGGATTTGACAGAAGAGAGTGAGCACACGGCTAGCAATTGTATAGAAGAGGTATGCCATTGTGGGGTGCGTGTGCTCACTTCTCTTCTGTCAGCTTTCTGCGCACTACGCCCCTCCTCCGCCTGCCTCTCTGCTGCTCTCCTGCCCCATACACGTTTACTCTCTCTCTCCTCTCTCTAGAAAACCCGAATCAAATGAGATATGGAGAGCGACACGTATAGGAAGGACTGACATTTGGATATACATGACACATCCCACCATACTAGTATTTTTATCAGTACTGGAGTAGTATTATTATTTGTTGTTCAAAAGAATGCTACATGTCCATATTTCTCTCTCTCTCTCTCTCTATATATATGTGTGTATGTCTGTACAAATGCATAGACAATCGTGATTGAATCAATAGTCGGACAGGAGGAATTGGCTAGTGTTTTGGAGGTACAACTGGCTACTGTTCTGATTTCATCGGAAACTGTGATTTCCTTTCCTTCCCTTTTCTTTTCCATTTTTTTTTCTTTTGCATCTGTGGGTATTTCCTCCCTGTCCTTTCCATAATTATGTGTTTCTTCTGGTTCTTTTTATGAGCATGGAATTGGTAATATTTTTCTCAACCTCTTCTGATTCTTTTCTTCTGAGCATGGAATTGGTATAATTTGCTACTGTATGTATGTGACTTCGAAACTGCTGTTTCAATCAAGTCCCTCACTTTATTTTCATATATTAGAGGCCTATGTATACTGATTTAAAATGGGTATTCCAGAAAATCAAAAGGAAAGAAAAAGAAAGTGCGTGTGTGTGTGTGTGTGTTGAATACTTTGGCGAACTAGTTGTTATTTTACTGAATGTTTCAGTAATTTTGGTAAGATATCATGGATCTTGGAAACATGGAATACTGGGAAGGTTTGGATGCCAATGGCCATGAACGAAGAAGAGATCTTCAAATATCCAGGTTAGAAACTACAAGTGGGATCTCATAGTTTTCCTTCCTGCTGTGTTTATTTCATGGATTTATGGTGTAATTTGTTCATTTGTTGAGGAAAAGAATATATATATAAAAAAAAAGAAGGTAAATGATGAGGACCTTTTCACTTCTCTTTTCATTATTTTTTTTCCCCTTTTGGATAAATACTTGATATTCAGAAGACCTTGCTTTCTAGGAGTATAGTTGAATTTTGTTTAGTGCTTTTTGTTTAAACGTCACTCTGAAAAGTTTGAGTGATGAGGGGTTGTGCTTTTGTAGATTGTGGTGGTGTTAGTTACGATTCATTGAGTTGTAGGCTTGTAGCTATCAAAGGTCGTATAGTGTATACTGCTCCAGGGGAAAAAAATGTAGGAGTAGCCATTATCATGAACAATATAATTTGTGGAAGTTGTTCCTTTGGCAAACTATGATTAAGCAACTGAATTTGCTCATAATTGTGAGTAGTAGTGGCCTTAATATGCCTTTTTGGTTAGATAAGAGTTTCAAGTTTCAGTTGATGTCCTATAAAACACTGCAATTAGCCAAAGCAATTGGGAGAAAACTTGAGTATAAATTTTATTGCCTCTTGATGTCAACTAGGTAATTTGATATTGAGCTGTTTATGACAAAGGAGGAGTTGAGCATGAGGTTTTAGGATTTATGGAGGTGGGCTGTTTCGTCTTAATCGAATTGTACCTTGTGTTGAAACCTTGTCCATTGTATGTGTTTTAATGCCACTAGGAGATTATCTGTTCAAACTTCATTTCACATAGTTATTCTTATGCCATTTCATCGGTATGTATTTATAGCTGTCTAGTATCTTAAACTTTCCTCGGCCTATTTCAATCTTATGGCATGGCTTTGTTTGATAGGTATACGAGGGAGATTTGAACCTATATCTTTAATGGGATTGAAAAACCCTGGCCAGTTTAGGTTTATAGATTTTTTTTTAATCTAATCTCTTTTTATAATCGACCCACCAATCAAAACTTTAACCAATCAATAACTGGAAGTCAAACAATCAAAGAACAACGATTTACGTGGAAAACCCCTTAACGGGTAAAACCGCGGGAATGAATCATGCACAAAAAACATTGTGTGATTACAAGTAGTCTTACTCGATGACTGTGTATCCTCACAATGAATCGTAAGACCTACTTGCTGAATCCAAGTTCATCGCAACT
Organism: Vaccinium vitis-idaea; assembly: GCA_963854785.1. Taxonomy (NCBI): domain Eukaryota; kingdom Viridiplantae; phylum Streptophyta; class Magnoliopsida; order Ericales; family Ericaceae; genus Vaccinium; species Vaccinium vitis-idaea. Next base: position 39,749,675 of record OY978220.1, read on the forward strand.
CTGCATGATTTCCAAATCTTGAATCCTCAAGCCTTCCAAATGATTTACCTTTCAAACTCCACTAATGGACTTAACCCAAAAATCTTTGGTTTTAAGATGAACGAACCCCTTGAAGATGATCTTGAAACCCATGTCATTCACAAGCAGCGGCAGAGCCACCATAGGTGTAGGGGGTCATGTGCCTCCCCTTAAAATTCCAAAAATTAATATTTTTGTTAGGTTTGAAAAAAATCCGAGCCATTCAATAACTTGAAAAGAATTTTTTAATTGGTCTTGTAAAAATATTTGCTCAATCTGATAGTTATAGATACTTGATCGAACCTTTTAATTTTTCATTCATAACTTAGGACCCTAAGTACTAAATGAATTTTGAAGAAAAGTATGATAATTGTGTGTATGGTATCCTAATGATCTGAACCGTAGATATTGCAGGGCTTGTTAAGAAGAACGTTTGTTTAAAAAATTATCTTGATCTAACATTGATAGGTATCAAAACACAAAGATTATTTTAAAATTATGAACTGAATTGGTATCAAAACACAAAGATTATTTTAAAATTATAAATTGAATCGATACCTATCAATGTTTGATCAAGATAACTTTTTTAATGAACACTCTTCTCAATAAGCCCTGCAATATCTACGGTTCAGAGCACAAGGATAGCGGACACAATTATTAAATATTTCTTCAAAATTCATTTAGTACTTAGGGTCCTAAATTCAAAGTAGAACTTTACTTCTTTTTTTTTTTCAAGCATTAGAATTAATGGCCATGAGAGAGATCGATAGAGAAGTTTGTATACTATCGATCAATTAGGTTATGTAGAAGCATTTGAATCATGCAAAATTTTCAAAAGATGAAAACTCTGCGGGTTCAGTTGAAGAAACTTTTAGTAAGAATTCCATGATTTTGTGTGCTTTATGTATGAAATATTCCTCCATAATGTTTTAAGTTTTAAAGTTTTTGCTTAATGAAGGATGTTCAAACATCTTATTTTTTTTCAAAGTTATGCTTGAAATATTCCTGGATCTGCCACTGTTCACAAGTCTTCTTCACAATCTTCAAGGTTCATTTAGCACCCAATAATGTGTTAACGATGAGTAGGAGCGCAGGGAACAAAGTGTGGCTGCTGTCATCATTCAAAATGACCTAATGGTTGTGTATTTATAGCTGTTGAATTCGGTAATTGTTGTTAAATGTTTTGCTTGAGCAAAATCTCAAGAAAAACAAATTGACTAATGACTTGAAAATGTTCGAGCTAAACCAGCTGCTGAAAATTCTTGAACCAAGCATGCAACTTTTGACTTCTTCAACGCATTCAATCCATCTTGACTAAAAAACTGCTGACTCAAACATAACACATTTAAAACAATTCCTTTCCACAATCCTAAAACAGACATTCTAGAAAAATAAGAAAAAAAAATACAACTCAATAAATTGGGATACACAAATTTGTTTTGTCAATGGAATTGCCAACACAAAAGAGCTCGGCTTTTTGGAGCTTACAGAGGGAATACGTCTTAAGCCACTAGAGGGTGCCTTAGTCAAGCTTTCATACTATAGTAATGTTCAACCTTATTTGATGTATTGAGTTTTGGATCATGGGAGAGTTAGTTGTTGTGTAGGGGGTAGTTTATCGTCCAAAATAGTTTATCTTCTATATTGACTTTCCCTGAATGTTCCAAAGTTTGATTGAGCCCAACTCCACATGCCCTTCTTCGAACCACATGAAATGCATCTCTAGTAGTTTAGCGTCTCTAAAATAGAAGAAAGAAAAGTTTCTTTGTCAATAATTAGTTCCCCATTAATTCATTTTTTTCATTTTCTAACAGTAAGGAAATCTGGCGAACCCCGCCATTTCATTTGCGCAAATCAAACACCTCACTAATTAAGATGGTATACAGATCCCACTTGGCAACATTGATTTTTCGTTAATGAGGACATACCACTCTTACTAGGATTCAATGTTGGGTTGAGCATTTACGAAGTGGGCACAGTTGGTCTTAAATTCGGCAGTTGCCACTGAAGTTCATCATGAGAATGAAGTGTGGGTTGATCGCTATGTGGAATGTGTATTTGAGTGATGCGGTGAACAAGCAAGAAAGCGAAAAAGGCAAGAATAGCAAGGTAAGTTTGAATACTTATGTTGTTGACTCATTGTTGTCGTCATTGATTATCATCCTTGTTGTTGCCCAATCATATTGAGTCAAAGATCGAGCCCTTGCCTTTGCCCTTGAAATTAATTGAATCAACGAGATGTTTTTTATGGTAAAGAGTGAGATCTTTGACTTCAATTGGATGGGGCAACGACAACCATGATGAAAAATGATGACAAGAATGATGACCATAACCATGACAATCATAACGTCAACAACAGTAGGGTACTATATTTTTCTTTGGCTTTTTTGCCTTTCACTTTCCTATTTTGTCCGTTAGATCCTTAAACTCACAGATGTTGCTCATCGCGATTGGCCATCAATTGGGATCATGCGATACAATTAGTGGATAGTCAACATGTGTGTGATTGTGGTTTTACTATCGAATTAACTGGAATGCATAATGATTGCTTGTTATACTATTTATTTCTATGCTTTTTGGAATGAAAATTTAACACGACGGAATAAAAGAAAACAAGAAGCTGCCATTTTCATGTATGCAATGTGATGGGAATTATGAGAAATGTTCTGAATTATCTTGGTAAAACCATCTCGTCAGGCATATTTTATGTCAAAATATGTTATTGTTTACTTGGAGGCTTGTGGACAACCGAAATAGTTTTATCATCCTATTATCTATCAAGCAAAATTTTGAAACGACCATATCTCTATGATAGATTTAAATAGATTGCGTAAATCTGGATATCAAGAAAGCTTGTTGACTCAAGCTTTTTACCATTCATTTACTTAGCTGAAAAAAAAAAATTCATTTTGCCATTACATGTCCTAGATTGATTTAATAGATTGTTGTTACTTAAAACTGTTATGGAGCCAAACATTTCAATCTTTTCTTTTACTTGTCTCTTAGATTCTTGTTTGTCTATGTGATAGTGGTAAATGGCTACTTCCATATCATTGATTGCTATATCCATAACATGGGTGTGTTCTTGTTTAGAGAGATAAGAAAGAAGTTTAGGGTGTTAACGAACCCAAATACAAAAGACTTTATTTATATTATGAGAGAGGTTAATACAATATGTAGCTAGACAATGTGGGACAAAGCTATTCTAACACTCCCCCTCAAGCTGGAGAATAAATATCACAAAATCCCAGCTTGTTACATAAAAACTCTAAACGTGGCTTAAACAACGGCTTGGTGAAAATATCAGCCAACTGAGCTCCTGTAGATACGAATGGAGTAGATAACACACCACCATCTATCTTCTCGTGAACAATGTGACAATCTATTTCAATGTGTTTCGTTCTCTCATGAAATACTGGATTTGAAGCAACATGTATGGCCGTTTGATTATCACAATGCATAGGAATAGGTAACTGGACAGCAAAGCCTAACTCCTGGAGTAAACCTCTCAACCACACAATTTCACAAGATGTATGTGCCATGGCTCGATACTCAGCTTCTGCACTGGATCTCGTGACAATCGTCTGTTTCTTGCTTTTCTATGTGACCAAATTGCCTCCAACAAAAGTATAGTATCCAGTAGTGGACCATCTATCAGATGGTGATCCTGCCCAATCAGCATCAGTAAAGGCTTTAACACGCAAATGACCATTGAACTGATAAAACAGGCCACGTCCAGGATGAGCTTTAAGATACTTTACAATACTAAGACAAGCTTCCCAATGTGGAAGTCGAGGAGCTAACATAAACTGACTCACCATACTAACAGCAAATGAGATATCTGGACATGTATTGGTAAGATAATTCAACTTGACAACTAAGCGACGATACCGGTCTGGATGAGAAAATCTCCCCCTGCACAAAGCTTTACATTAGGATCCATTGGAGTGTCTACAGGTTTTGCTCCCAATAAACCTGTCTCCTCAAGAATATCGAAAGCATATTTCCGTTGAGACAAACTAATCCCATCCTTGGACCTTGCTACCTCAATACCCAAGAAATACCACAGCTTACCCAAGTCTTTAGTGTGAAACTGATGATGTAAAAACTGCTTCAACTCGTCAAAGCTGTACTGATAATCTCCGGTAATGATGATGTCATCCACATATACAATCAATACTATTCTTCCTCGTTCCGACTGTCTGAAGAATACAGAGTGATCCGAGTGAGATCGACGCATATCGAATTCCAGCACAGCCTCACTAAATCGACCAAACCAGGCTTGAGGTGACTGCTTCAGACCATATAAAGCTTTGCGAAGACGACAAACCTGAGAACGCCCCCCCTGAGCAACAAACCCAGGAGGTTGCTCCATATGGACCTCCTCGAGCAGATCACCATGAAGGAAAGCATTCTTAACATCTAACTGATACAAGGGCCAGCCAAGATTGGAGGCCAAAGAAATAACCACCCGAACAGAATTGATCTTGGCAACAGGGGAAAAAGTCTCAGCATAGTCAACCCCATATGTCTGTGTGTAGCCTTTGGCCATAAGGCAGGCTTTATATCGCTCAACAGTGCCATCTGGATTATACTTGACCGTAAAGACCCACCGACAACCAACAGTAGACTTTCCTGGTGGAAGATAAACCAGCTCCCAAGTGCCATTTTCATGGAGAGCAGTTATCTCACTCTCCATTGCTGTCCGCCACTCAGATAAAGAAAGAGCCTCTTGTACAGTGTTAGGAACATGAATGGAAGAGACAAAAGAAGTAAAAGCACGGAGAGAAGGAGACAGATGATCATACGAGACATAGTGGGAATAGGATGAGAGGTGCAAGTACGAGTACCTTTACGAAATGCAATAGGAAGATTAAGATCAGACAAGGGAGAAGAGACTACCGGACCATGCGACGTGGAAGAAGTTGGGGCGGGCACTGGTGGGGCGGGCGCTAATGGTACCTTGTCACGACGAACGTATACCTACAAGGATTGAGGAGGTGGAACAGAAGATACCGCCATAGGAAAGATAGACTCATCTCGAATAAAATGGTAATGACTCATTAAATGTAACATTAGCAAACACAAAATGTCGACGTAATGATGACGAGTAACATTTATACCCTTTCTGAGTGTGGGAATAACCTAGAAAGTTACACCGAATGGACCGGGGATCAAGTTTGTCCTGATCAGGATTTAGAGCATGAACATAACATGTGCACCCAAAAATCCGAAGAGGTAAAGAGTGGAGTGGACGACCAGGTAATAATACCGTATAGGGTATCTAACCACCCATGACGGTGGAAGGCATACGGTTGATCAAATAACATGTTGTAAGGACATCATCACTCCAATAAGACTTAGGTACTTACATCTGAAATAACATAGCACGCATAACTTCTGACAAATGTCGAATATTGCATTCGGCAACCCCATTTTGTTGTGGAGTTCGAGCTCAAGAGGTCTGGTGTATAATGCCATGATCAACAAAGAATTGAGAAAGAGCATTACGATAATATTCACGTGCAAGTATTAAACTGAGTCTTTATTTACATAAAAAATTGCTTTAAAATGGATGTCAATTCTGACCTAGCCTTCATAAGATAAATATATGTCACTTGAGAGAAATCATTTACAAAAATAACATAATACTGAAAACCAAATAAATTTGGGACATGTATGGGTCCCCAAATATCTGAATGAACTAATTCAAAAGGGCGTGACACGACGCTCTACCCGAGGATAATATGACACTCGATGATGCTTATTAAACTCACAGACTTCACAAGATAAGCTATCAATACGACTACATGAAGGTACTAGTTTCTTCAAACTCTGGAGAGAAGGATGACCAAGACGACAATGATGGTGATATGGGGATTCTGATGACTGAAGAGCAAGATTGAGGCCGAACATCGCTAACAAAGTAGTATAGGCCACCACGCTTAGTACCCCCACCGATCTTCCTCCCCGTCTTTAGATCCTAAAACACACAATCATGAGGAGAAAATGTGATGGAGCAATTAAAGACTTGGTAAGCTTACTAACAGACATAAGATTAAAGGGAAACCAAGGAACATGTAACACAGAGTCTAAAGTAAGAGAGGAATTGATAGGGATAGAACCAAAACTAGTAATCTCAGTGGTAGAACCATTTGCTAGAGTAACACGAGTTTACTAACAGATTGATGATCAATAAAGGAAGTAGAAATACCAGTCATATTATCGGAGGCACTAGAATCAATAACCCAAGGAATAGAAGTGGAAGAAGAGGCAACACAAGGAACAAAAGAACCTGTCTGAGCAAGCGTATCAGTGGAGGAAGACCCTGCAGATGACTGTGCGTTGGTACTCCTCAGCAGAAATAGTCACTGGTTGATCAACAGAGTGATGGGATGGCACTGTTTCCTCAAAAGCGGCAACCTGAGGAGCCTGGGGATAACCATGAAGCTTATAACAGTAATCCACCGTATGACTTGTACCCCCACAATGAGTACACGATCGGGTACCACGGCCACGACCATAACTACCTGAACCACCTCCCTCGAATGTGCGACCATAATTTTCGCCATCACGACTAGAACTACGACCATTGAACCCAGAACCACGGCCACCAGAACCACGACCACGACTGCTAAACCCAGAATCACGACCACGACCACGACCATTACCAGACCCAAAACCACCAGAGACAGCGGAAGCCAATGTTGAACACTCAGAAGAAGACACAGGAGGTGGTGTAGAGCGGGAGGCAGAAGATTGACGAAGTCGACTGAAGACCTCACTGAGAGAAGGTAGGTCGCTAGATCCCAAAATCTGATTATTAACTGGAGCAAACTCTAAGCAAATGCTGGCGTCGCATAACTTGAATATCAGAAGACAGTGGCTCACAAACACGAAGCTCATCCCGAATACGACGAAACCTAGCATAATACTCCTCAAAAGATAAGTTGCCCTAAGATATAGAAAAGAACGACTGATGAAGATCATAAGTGCGACGGAGATTGTTCACACCAGAATACATCTCTTGAGCCCGTGTCCAAACCTGTTTGACTGTGTCCAAACCTGTTTGGTTGTGTCCAAGAACATCAGTGAGCCAAGAATATCTTCATCCATACTATTCCACAACTGACTACGGATCCGAGCATCCCGAGGTTTCCACAAAGTAGTATCTGTAGGAGGATCATCAGTCAAGAAAGAAGACTCGGACTCCCCCTCATAGTAAACCTCAACTGCTTTAGCCCAAATAACATAATTATTACCATTCAACCGTGTGGATGTAATTGGCAGCCTCTCCCGGGAATGAGAAGAACTGGATGAACTACCCATAATAATAGAACTAGAATGTGAACCAGAACTGGCAGACTTTCTTTCAGACATGTTGCCAACAAATCAACCACTGACAACCAAATTAATCAACAAACTACTAATCTCTTGAACTAAGATAAACAACTAATTAAACTGAACGAAACAACGAAATATCTGCCTCTGCCACTGCTGACATCAAACAACCCAATCAAACACCAACAAAAATATACCAGAAACAACAAATCGATAGCTACAGATCGAGAGACCAGCGACAGCATCCAGAAAACACCAATCGACAGTGGAGACATGGGATTTAGATGACTTCGAATAACTCTCGCAAGAAAGAAGGCATCCACAGAACAATTTCGAGCAGCAAAAGACCAATTTCGAGCAACAATAGGCCTATTTCGAGTCTGATTGAACTCGAAATCAGTTGGGTGTAGGTCGAAATCAACTGAGGTTAGTCGATTTAGGGTTTTTGAGCACTCGGTAAGGGTTGATTGGGTTTGATAAGTTGATTTGAGGATTGGGTTTGTGATTTTGAGTGTTGATGAAGGTCTGGTTCGTCTGGGTATGATGAATAGGGTTCATTTCTGGGTTTAGAGGGGTCTGTAGGGTTCGATTTCTGAGTTTAAAGGTTTGATTGGGGTCAATTTAGGGTTTTGGTGGATGAATAGTGATCAATTTGGTGTTTGCAGCGTAATAGGATGATCGATTGAAGGTTTAGAGAGTTAGGGTTTTTGAAATTTAGAGGAGGATGGTGGCTGGCGGCGGCTATGGTGGATGAAGTTAGGGTTTCTGGGGTGGGTTATGATTGTGCTCTGATACCATGTTGTTTAGAGAGATAAGAAAGAAGTGTAGGGTGTTAACGAACCCTAACACAGAAGACTTTATTTATATTATGAGAGAGGTTAATACAATATGTAGCTAGGCAATGTGGGACAAAAGCTATTCTAACATTAATTATCGCCTTTTTATAATTTTTTGAAGTCTGACAATGAAGTTTAGGACTCCTAACGAACTTCCTGTCCCTTCCCTGATAGTTGATGGGGGTAAGTGAGAGGAAAGGAAAGTGAGTCCCTTTTTCTCTATCTCAGCTCAAAAATAAAATGAAAGAAATAGAAATATCATGTTTTAAGAGTGTATTTTTTAACGCAGACTTTGTTTATATTCTTTGAGCAGGGGAAGACTACCTTCTAAATTCGTTGGACCAAACGGTGAACAAGTTGTTGTGATACATGCATGTTACAACTTTTAGCTATAGAACTACTTATCCGATACATGTTTAGGGAAAATTCATTTTTGTCTATTCATTATAACTCTACTCGCTAATCATCTTTTCCATTGTTTTGAACTCAAGTGGCCATTTTTTTGGCCATGCTCTTTTTTTTTTTGCTTGCGCCAATGTATATAAAAGGAAGATACCTGAAGGAAAAAAGGAAAGCCTACCTCAGAACATATTTTCTTGGTTTGATTGGGAACCTAACAGTATAGGCGTTTTCATTTTTACATTCTTTTGGATGATATTAGAAGCAATGATAAATCTTTCTCAAGTGTTAAAATCACTAATTGTTACTTGTGGAAGTAATTATAATTTGCCAAACTGTGATGGTGTCAGTGAGGTTGCTGATTGGTTTTACATTTGCTTATTGTTGACTCTTTCACATCTCCACTGTAACACACATTTTTTCGGATGGGATATTATATATCCGACAACATACAATTTGCATACATTTTTTTATGGTGCAAGTTTTTTGTTCAATACTTATCAAGGGCTATCAAATTTGTGTTTTCAGGCAAGTTTGTGCTACCTTAAAGGGGCACCATGGAGAATTGATACACCACAATGATAAATCTGGTTTCCTTCGCTTTCGACCTTGCCCAAGAAAAATACATGTCTTTGTATTGTGGCCGAATGGATACCTTGTCTGCTAAAATGAGGTAAGAAGAAGTTATCATTGTCTTTTTGGCCTGAATTTATCTCAGGGACTTGAAATGATTAAACTAAGTGAGACTGTGCTGTTTTCAACTAAATGTTTGTTGTTTGAGCACCCATAAAAACTACATAGTTGGAAGCAATAGTTGATTAATACTTACAACGATGGTTCTACGTTTGGTTTCGTCTATTACTTGTTGCTTTAGACTTCATTTTTATTCTTTCTTGGGCCTCATTTGTTAATGCATGTGGTATATTTTTTAGGTCTTGGAATAAGACCCAAGCATGACTTCTAATGCAGCACCAATTGTGATTCATGAAGCATCCAGCCATTTCCTAGTCCACCAAACAAGCATCTGATACGTGATAGAAACCAGACTATTTGCAAATGGTCTTTTATGACGGGCGTATGAGGTATCATGTTTTCTAGTCCTGATTTAAAAGTGTAATTTTTTTGGTCCTTTAGCCAATGGTGCAATGTTTAGCGAAATGAACCGCACCTCAAAATTGTGGAAAATCTGCAAGTAAATTTAAAGATGGTGGCATGAAGTTCAAATACATTGCATAAGTGAGGCACGTTAATGTGATGGAGCGGAAAGCCATATTGACATCATTGTTGATATCTAAGAAGCATTAATTGCACTTGGGACTCGATAAGACTCACAAGACAACCACATTGACACAGGAATGTCAGGAAAATCACGAAAATATTCTTCTTAGACAACATAAATAACATATGTAATATGCTTATTAGAATACTCACTGATTGATTTTTGGCATTGATAATTCCTTAAAAAATTATCATATCGAAAAAAAAGGTGAGTAGTCATTTTCACATTCTAAATACTCAAAAAGAAAGTTTAAACAACAAGAATAATAATTGTTTCAACCATTTCAATAAAATTATAAAAAAAAATTGGGAGTTATAGCATGGAGATTCCTATAATTGGGTAATCTAAAGGAGGGGATTAATAGGTTTACGCATGTCCGACTGCCCTTTTATGTAATGGAGCTTGTGCCCCCCAAGTCTTTGAAGCATGTTTATTCAGAAATTAACAACATAGGGTCATACGTTTTAGCAAATGTGTGACCCATGTTGGGATTGCCTAACATGTACGTGACAGCCATCTTAGATGTCATTCCTCCTATCATGCATCATGGAGAAACGTTTTACGTTTTCGTGGCCTTCTGAATACTGTCTACTATAGAATCCTTTGAGTGGAAGAATTTCTTTAGGAGAGAACCTTTCAGACGTAGAATTCCTTTGGGAGGAAGAAGGTCCAGAGGGATTCAGTGATCATGGTAGATTACATTTAGAGAAAGAAGAATCAATTCTAGAGCTTGTTTTGCAGCTTGGTGTTATTTTCTAGTAAATAATCTGGTAAAAGCTTTTCGAAATTACTAGGGATTTTCCTTTAAATATGGAAGCATATATCAAAGCTATTGTGATGAAGTGATCATTCTCTCCAGAACATTTACAATTTTGCATCATACTTGTTCTTTTGCAGTTAATGTTTGGAAGTAGCAAAATGCAAACTGGAATTTGTGTCGTTGAAGTTTGTTCCTTCAAACTAGTGCTCGGGAGTTGAATTCAGGTCTGGTAAGCTTCTTATTTATATACCTGCCGAAGAGCTTTTATGGGTACAACTGGGATTTCACGTGAAAATGAATGGAAAGTCTTTGGCGTATTTGTCACTAAGAAATGTTGTTGGTATAATATCGTTAACAAGAAGAAACTCCGTGAGAATCTACTCGAAATGGAAGAAGCAGGCAAATAGTTGCGATTTTAACTAGTAAAGCACCGTTCCATATAGTTAACATTGCAATAAGTACTTCAAGTTCTTTGTATTTACTTACCAAAACTACACAATAATGTTCTCCCTGTGATAAATGCATTCCATTTTTCTAGCCCAGTCTTAGTAGGCGATTTGGAAATCTGCACTAATAGAGCCACAGAGGGCATAATCCTATTCCTATAACTCGTTCCGCGCCCTTCTTGTCCTGTACTCATAGACAGTGATTTTCTTCTTATATTCCCAGTGAACTCTCCAAGAAACATGTGGACAACAATTGAGTATCTGTTTCAAGCATGCCATGGGATGACATTATTAATGTGAGGATCAGTATGAGAAAGTAAGAGAGAATTCTTCTCGAAAAAAATTAACTGTCTATTGTTGGGGATGCCTAATTTTCACTGTTCATTATGCGTTCCTATTACATTCTTGAGTTTCGTTCGTGGCTATTTAGCTGCCAATTCATAGGGCTCTTATGTGTTCGTATTCGTTGTGACTTAGCTTACTGAACTTAATGGAATGTCCTTGGGTAGGGATACAGCCATTGTAGTGATTTGCTCACTTGCTCATCTTTTCACTATCCTTGCTAAGGAGGAGATTGTTATCCTCCTCTTCTAAAAGTATATTTGAGATTATTTTAGTCTGTTTGGATCTTGGATTTGCAGCGATTTGCGGTATGAACGAAAAAGTAAAGGAAAAAGATAAAAAATAATCTATGTATAGCTGCACAATCCATTTCCTTTTCTTTTTACCCCCACAAAATCCCAAATTTGACACATCCTTGGAAGGATCATGTAAGGGAAAATCAATGGGGGTGTGATTGGAGAAAAGAATGTATTTTTCTTTCTCATAATCTTAGTGGACAAAGAATATTGTTGATATGGGAAAATCACGTGAGAGATTAGTTGATATCCTTCTGTTTTGCGCTTGTAAAAACTGTGGGAGATGCTTGATCGCACTTTTACAGGCAATTCGTTTATTTGAGAACATGTAGAAGAATATTTTCTGTTTACATTTTTAATAATTTTTGGATAACATTTTGTTTGCTTCGGGCAGTAAACACTGTGTGACGTAGCATGGAAATTTCATCTGGGTTCACATTATACCAAGAAGTGCTCAACAACAAAGTTCACTTTCTGGCTGGTGAGCTACTGATATAGTTCAAGTCTTACTTAAAAACATCATATTTGATCTTCCTTCCTGATGAGTCTTAAGAGGCTGAGTTGTTGGGTTGCATCTGTATGAGTTTATTTGTATTAGGAGTTCGGTTTATTTAGTCACAAGTTAGTACTAGTCAGAAAATAGTCAACAACTTGATAGACTGGGTATTGCCTAGTACTTAATTTGTAAAACTTCTTGGGGTTGTGCTTTGTGGTGACAGTTCCATCTGGAAATCATCATATCATATTCTGCTTATACAGTTGCAGTTATCCAACCACCTTGATTTTTCTGTATGGATAACCATGTATCTCTTCCGGGAAAAAATCGGGAGAAAGTTGTAGGTGTAAAGAGGGAATGGGGGATACTCTGCACTTTCCTTTCTTCAAATCATTGGTTAAATGAATCATAGCATCAACCACATACATGGGTGGTTAAATGGATTCTGCTAGTCTAGAGAGCATTCATTAATTAGTCAACGGTGGACAATCATGTGATTTAAGCTTGTTTAGTTTTCAAACAAGGTGAAACTTTTTGGGGTTCGAGTTTAATGTGTCCGCTCAGTTCATTCGAGGCTTTGTCCTAGCTTTGATAAGCCCCTGCCAGTGAACACTGAGATGGGTTCCAAATTAGTCGGTCTATTGGGTAGGATGCTCTTATCGAGTTATCAAATAAGTTGTGAACGAGGGGGGAAGTTAACTGGTGAGAGTGCTGGGTTAAAATGGATTCCTTAACAACTTAAATTGTGGAGAATTATAATATGGGAAGAAGTCAAATCCTGCCCGGTGGTTGGGGGAGGTTGTCAATAATTTTGTAACCTTCCAATTATTGTGCATCTGATTGTTAATATTTTATGGAAGCCGCTTCAATGTGTCCCCCCCAATTTGGGGGTACACTATTGTTAGGGAATTGATTTTGATGATGATGTTTTTATTGAAATGAGTTTCAATTATGTTGATAAAAATGTTAATGTCAATTTAATTAATTTTTAGAGATAAAAATGTTTTAAGTTCTTTGATTGTTATTTGGCATATTTGTATTTGGGAAAATGACGAAAACATGGCAAGGAGGGGGGAAAAATGACCAATACATCACACGGAAATGACCAATACATGACACGGAGAAAAATAATTCCACATACATGACATTTTATCATTGTATTGTCCAAAATATACCTGAGTGTATTTTTTTTTCCCAAATCATGCAAAACCGTAGTTGCAATGATTTTGAAATAAGATGCAACGTTGGTTCATACGAGGTGCCAACCTAATTCAGTTACGGTGTAATATGTGAAAGGTGTCCAAAAATAGTTTGATTTGACCTCATCATAGCAAGACAACTTGACCTAACGTAAGTGCAATTGAGTTTGAGCGAAGTGAGTGCAAAAAAATAGCAATCGTCATTTTTTTTCAAAATAAAAAATTAGATTTAGACATCATACGGGCTCAATTTTTTATCGGTGTTCAATGGTATTATTCAAGCAATAGTTAATTTTTTTCAAAACCAAATAGTTGAAATTAGACATCTCAGTTAACCTAGTTGTCCTCACTCGAGTGCAATATAGTTCCATACATGGTGCAATATAATTTCATTTGGAGTGCAGTACGTTTTGATTCAAGGTGCAATATATAGTTTCATAAAATGACCAGGAGCTTCTTTTTTTTTTCCATCCTCATTTGAGTGCAATAGTATTTTCAGAAGGTGTAGTTACAATTCACTCAAAGTGCAACGTTTCCAAAATAAGGAGCAATTGTCATTTTTTTTCAAAATAAAAAATTGGATTCCGATATCATACGAGCAACTCAAATTCCTCATGAGGTTCAATGGTATTTTCAAAGGGTGCAATGTTAATTTACTCAAGGTGCAACGTTTTTTCGTTTAAAGAGCAATGGTTACTTTTCTAAAATAAAAAAGTTTGATTTAAGGAGCAATAGTTAGTACTTGTAACAATGAATTATCATCGAGTCTTTGTCGGTAAAATGGGCAGAAACTAAGTGGTGGGATTGATGTTCTTGAATGAGGTTTGGTTGCATTCCAATTCATTTTCTGGTCCATTGCCCGATTTTTCGGGGTTAAATGGGTTAGAAATCTTGAGTTTGAGGGATAATTCGTTTACGGGTCCTGTTCCGGTTTCTTTGGTGAATCTTGGGTCATTACAAGTTGTCAAGTTGACCAATAATTTTTTGTCAAGGGCCAATGCCCAAGTTCAATGACTCCAGTTGCAGTGGACATGGCTGAGGATAGTAATAGCTTTTGTTTACTTTAATCCAAATTTATCCGGACCGTTGATTGCCGATTGGACGGCCGAGGGAGGTCACTACATGCATGTAGTGACTGTGAGCCCTTCACTACGGGGTCCCCAGTTTCGGTTTGAAAGTGTAAGGCTGTGGAAGACAACGAACCTCTTCTGGACTCATTGTCATCTAAAAGCCTCTGAAGCCTCTTCTTCGATGCGTACTGCCGATCAAAATGCTTCACCTGTACCAATTCAAAAACACACAAAATACCGTTTGGAATTCATCACTCTCTGTTATTTGAGCATACATATGTTTATAAAAAGAAAATTAAAATTAAACACTCGGGCACTGTCCGGTGCCGAGAAAAAACGGTGTGGGATACGAAACACTACCCTAAATAGCAACAACAGAAGAAAAAATAAAAACCCACGTATACTCTTGAAATTCGAATAACATACCCAAGTGGGTCGACATTGGTTTTCGAATTGGTTCCTGCATTTCTTGCATTTCCACAGGGTAGAGTAGTCCTACGGTGGTGAAACAGGCGTAAAATTCGTTACGCGCGTTGCAGGGATTGGAAGTTTCAAAGATTATTAGGTTTGTGAAGTTATTTTGAGGTGTATAAATACATGGTTACTATATCTATGAATACCTGTAAATTTACTGAAAGGATTGGAGTAAATACCTTGTAGCAAGCTTGTCTAGCTATGGATGGAGAGAACATCGGTGTATACTTTGTCTGGGTTCTGCGGGGCATGAGAGAGAGAGAGAGAGAGAGAGAGAGAGGAGTCGGTTTTTGAAACGGAAGTTCAAACGAAGAACAGTGAAATTTGAGCATGTTTTATGACTAGAAATCTTATTGGGCTGAAGTGGCCCAGTTGACAATCTATTGTGCCTGAAATTAGTGAGGCAGCCTTAAGTTTTCTAGGTTGGGCTGCTGTGCCATAGATTGCCCGAAGAAAAATGCTACGGGCACATATGTCTGAATTCTTCCAGTGCAAATGACTCTCATGCGATGCATGTGGAACTCAGAAATATCCAACGGTTCCAAACTTGTGCGGATCTGTGTCCGAACATCTGTGCTCTACTCATTTTCTTCACTGAATACTTACTCAAGTGGGCCTGAAATTAATAAGGCTGCAGCCTTATCTTTTTACGTTGGGATTCAGTACCATAGATTGCCCGAAGAACAGTGCTACGGCCTATGGGTACAGTAACCATTGATAACCCATTGGGCCTAAAATTAGTGATACGGCCATAGTTGTTTAGGATGACTTGTTGCACCATATATTTGTCCAGAGAATGCTTCGGATACAACTAGAACCGGAATCGTTCGATAGACGTGAATTTCACACAATGAACGAGCGACTTAAACATATACTATAACAAATGACTCCAAACGGAGCTTTGGGCGGAGCTATGTCACAACATTTGTGACGAAATTATTTTCTTTGCTGAATCTTCTCTAATCCTAATGTGGGAGATTGAGATGGTTCAAACTGACAAGTTGTAGTTATTGTAACGTTGAGTAGTATGCGGGATTCGGGAGTCTGTAGTGAGCAATCACAATTGTTCGTTTGGCAATTAATAGTCCAGATTAAATGAAATTATTGTACATGTGAAATACTCATCTTTTATGTTTCATTTAATGCGGACCGTTAAATTGTTTGCCGAACGAACGGCTGTGATTGCTTACTATAAGAGATTCTTAAAGTCTGAAAAATTTAGGTTTTAGAAAGGTGACTGATTTTGACACTATTTTTTTTTTTTATAACCGCATTATAATAGTTGTCTTTTAGTGTTCAACACACACATAATATAACTACCAAAATCGAACAAGAGAGAGAGAGAGAGTATTCTGAAAGGGGGATTTTGACCCGCGTGTGGTTATAACCCGGTATCATCTGACCTGGGTGTGTTTTTACCGGAATAGACCCATGAACTCCATTTTAGTTCCCCAGCCGTTAGATCAGATTCAACGGCCTATAATTGACTCTCGGATGGAACCCCAAATCAAGGATCTCTCCTCCAAATTGTAATTCGGGCTCTATCTGTGTGTTTGAAAGGTGTGGAAAGAAAATGGAGGGTAGAGAAGCGAATAAGAAGAAGAAAAAACTGAATACACACAATTTGAGAAAAAAGAAGTAGAAAATTTGACTTTGGTTTGTTTTGGCTTAATAAGTCACCTGACTTTTTTTTTTTTTTTTTGTCTTTATTTGTTTTTTTCGCTTTGTTAGTTTTTCATTAGCTTTTTGTGTATTATTAATTTGTCTCAACGAGAGGAATAAAAAAAGGTAAAATACTCATCTTTTATGTTTTATTTAATACAGACCGTTACGTTGATTGTCTGACAAACGGCTGTAATTGCTCACTACAAGCAGTGGCGGAGCCGCCACATGAATGCCAGTGTGGGCCCACACTGGATCCTTGAAAGGACTTTTTTTTTTTTGTACATTTTTTAGAAAAATATACATCACTTTTTTTATGTATACAAAAAACTAATTAGTGCTCTTGGGGCGTTATTACTAATGTTATTCTCCTGCGCATATTTATGTTTGACTCAAGACTAAATATATGAGTTTTACTTGAATATGTGATGAAAGCCGATAAAAAAAGAAGTAATAGAGAACAACAAAATAGCCTAAGAAGAACATCTATCCATAAAATTTAAGTCAAGCGAGACTCATTTCAAATGAAAATCAAGATATGTTAGATTTTTTAAAAAGAGATTTTTTCTTTCCCAACAAAAGAACTGACATTTATAAACAGTGTCCTCACTGGAGCAATTTTCTGGCTACACCATTGACTACAACCCCCTGGGAGAAATAGTAAAAGACAAAGAATGGTCAAATTATTCCTAGAGATTTTAAAGTCTGAAAATTTTAGGTTATATTTTTTTGATAACCATATTATAATATTTCAACCTACACATAATATAACTACCAACGGACGAAAATTGGAATGTGTTTATCAAAATTTGGAGTGCCAATGTCATTTCACTTCTACAAATCATGAATTTTAATTGATAAAGGTTATGCAATATATATGTAAACCATAATTGGTAGAAAAGGGTTTCATTTTCTTCTTCTTCTTCATCTCCCTCTCTCTCTCTCTCACAGTGGCCAAAGGATGGTGTTCCTAGCTTTCTCCTCCTGTTTTGTCACCTCCTGTTGCTTCAATTTCCTGCTGCTTCACTCCCCTTGTCATCAAAAGACTCCTCTGTCCTGTCCATACAATGGGAGAGTGCTGTGATTCGGCCAAAGATTTGGAAAACAACTCTCATTCCGGCTGTGCTTCTGTTATGAAATCAATTCTTTGCGCAGTAAGTTCTTGTTTGCCATTTTCTCTCTGCAAAAGAGAATGCGTGAAGGCCAGATAAGCAAAAGCATTTTTTTTTCTTTTTTCTTTTTTGCCAGAAGAGAGAAAAATGCATTAATCAACCAGTCAAACAAATACAACCACTAATAGTAAAGGGGGGGGCAAAAAATAAAAATTGAGACAAAACTACCCTATGAAATGAAACTAGGAAAATGCTACAATACAAACCCTTTATTTGAGTGTGTATGATACACACCACTACAAAAGTTACGATTTTTTTATAAATGTTACGAGACATATCAAAATGTTACGAATCATAGAAAATGGTACGAATTATATTGCTGAAAAGTTACGAAAAACTAAAAAATGTCACGATTGCCAAGGTGCATATGATACACATCTTTAATGGGTGTGTATTGTAGTCATTTCCAATGAAGGAAACTAACTTATAGGAGATATTGCAGCAGATATTCCCGACTTAGGCTCATCGAATGCAACAGTGGCCTGAACATTAGAGCAAATACACTATCCACTTCAGAAGTTACTTACTTTAGGTGAAACCTCCAATAGAGCTACCTTACGAAGCATAGAAAAGTTAAACCTCCAATTCACGATGAAACAAATGTAAAAGATCTCAGAACTAGATTTACGAAGCATAGAACAGTAAAACAAAGAACCGTAATTGGTTTCCTACAACTGTTCAAAGTTAATACTCTTTTTAGCAGAAGGGTATACCGAAAATCGAAGCAAACTAAAAAAAAGAAAAAATAATCGAACAAAATTTTGGCAGTGAGCAAACTAAAATGGAGTATTCTATGTTCCAAATTCTGAAATCAAATGGAATTGCAAAACAACAGTGATGTGTAGCCCTAGATTTTATTCTCTCTTGAGAATCCAACAAAATCGAACCTAGCCATAGATTTCTACCAAAATAGAGAGAGAGAGAGAGACCTTGGTAAATCGAACCCTAACCCTAAAATGCAGTGTGTGTTTTTTTTTTTTAATAGATGTCAATCTCATATATCAAGCGCCCGCAGGCTAAAAGCAAACGCCCAAATACAGTACAATGATTCCATAGAAAAATACAAGAAAGAACCACAACTCCCAAAACGTAAGACTAACAACTCCTTTGGATCGAGGGGGACGACAAGAAAAGAAAGGAGAAGAAAGGGGAGTGAACTCCCTCCCTTGTTTGGATGACCAAAGTGGTGGGAGAGAGAGAAATGATGAGAATCCAAAACCCCTTACCCCCCTTTTCCTCCTTTTTCGTTTCTCACCAAAAGTGGCGAGATTCCGTGAGAAACGGAACATCAGCAGCACTTGCGGTCCAACCTGTTGTCGGATCGTCGTCGTACTTCAACTGTTGTCTCGTCAAAAAGAAGCCGGATCTGTGATCAAAACTTAGTTTCGAGGTCGCCAGAGATGAGAGAGATGACCGGAATGAGAGGGAGAGAGAGCGATTTCTCACAGTTGTTTGGATGAGATAGGAGAAACCCTTCTCCTTTCTTTTCGTTTCTCCCTAGTAAGTGAGATCTCTCCACTTTCTTCTCTCACCATCCAAAGGGACTATAAAAGTCAAGGCAAAAGTGTAAAATAGAGCCGACTAAGACATATTATGCCAAAGCATGCCATCCATTCTAGAGGCATTGGGCCCGTCCAGATTCAGGAAGTCGAGATTGATGTGGAAAACCCCTAGCTCAATCCAGATAACGCATAGATGGAATCATTCACCAAACACTACAAAACTAATTAGAACAAAGAACAAAAATAAAACAAACTAAAAACTGGACAAAACAACCAATTAAGTCATCCTAAAATGCAGTGTTAAATGGAGAGAGAGAGAGACCTTGATTTATTCTTCGCGGTTTTGGCTTTGTCTTCTTCGATTCTTTTTCTTCGTCTTCGTTGTTCCTCTCTCTCTCTCTCTCTCTCTCTCTCTCTCTCTCTCTCTCTCTATCTCTCAACAAGCATTCTGAAAGGGGGATTTTGACCCGCGTGTGGTTATAAACTGGTATCATCTGACCCGGGTGTGGTTTTACCTGGAATAGATTCGCGAACTCCGTTTTAATTCCCCAACCGTTGGATCAGATCCAACGGCCTACGATTGACTCATGGATGGAACCCCGAATTAGGGATCCCCTGATTTCCTCCAAATTGTAATTCGGGCTCTATATGTGTGTTTGAAAGGTGTGGAAAGAAAATGGAGGGTAGAAAAGAAAATAATAATAAGAAAAAGTTGGACACGCACACTTTGAGAAAAAGGAAGTAGAAAAATTTGACTATAGTATATTTTGGCTTAATAAGTTATCTGACTTATTTTTTTTGTATTTGTTAGTTTTTCATTAACTTTTTGTATATTTTTAATTTGCCTCAACGAGAGGAATAAAAAAAATAAAATATCATCCAAGCTTAATTATTATTTTTTTAATAAAAATAAGTTAAAAAGACAGATTTTTACATTTTTAAAAATTTTATTCAAAAAATTGAGAGTTCTAATCATAATGTTTTACCTTTTTTATTTTTCTCGTCGGGATGAACCAATAA
Source organism: Vaccinium vitis-idaea (assembly GCA_963854785.1). NCBI lineage: Eukaryota > Viridiplantae > Streptophyta > Magnoliopsida > Ericales > Ericaceae > Vaccinium > Vaccinium vitis-idaea. The sequence continues at coordinate 39,769,987 of OY978220.1, forward strand.
TACATAAAAGTTTGATGCAAAACTAACAAACGCGGAGAAAATCAAATAAAGACAAAAAAACAAAGAGGGTCAAAATGACTTATTAGGCCAAAAGAGCAAATCGGGAGGCCTGTAGTGAGTTTCATCCGGCCATCAATTTTGGCACCGAAGGCTCAAATTTAAGCCAAACTTTAAATGATCCAGCCGTCCATTGTTTATATTCAAATTCAGACTTTAATTATCGAGATGAACTGTCAGATGGGCCCGCTACACTCCTATAGTGAGCTTCAGACTCAGGCTTAGTTTGCCAAAAGATAAAATGAGGTGGAGGTGATAAAATGAGATTGATTTTATGAGATTTCCATTTTAGCAAATGGAAAACCAAGCCTCAGACTCAATACAGGGCTCCTTGGTCCCCAAAAGAGACCTGTCTAGTCAATGTGCAGGGCATACAAGTATCTGACTGCCCTTCGTATTAATTTAAGGGATGATTTTTCACTTCATTTATTATGGAGTAAATGCATTTTCTAATTTGTCTTTTAATACTTCAAATTATTGTAACATAATTTAAAAGTACATTAGAAGATAATTTTCAAAACAAATTTATCAAAAATTAATGTGTAAAAATCACTTTCCTGATGTGAAAATATTATGGGTACATTACTCATGCATATCAAATGCACACCGAGCTTAGGTGGATAGTGACTGGTGAGTTTATTAGAAAATGGGGCCGACATCTAAAATTTGGGTTTCAAATTTTCTCAAATATTAAATCCGGCAAATCAGTTTCTAATTATACTCTTTGTTATTCGAAATCTTTCCCAGCAATCTAAATGACTGGTCTGGAGAGTCATTTTCAAAGACTGGAACTACCCACGACAGAAATGGAAACAATAGTATATAGGTGGAGTCTTGGCTGAAAAACACTGCTGCATATACAAGGTGCTAGTATTAAATCCGGCATATGTATGGGATTGAGTCAACGGTGGTCGCTAGCGGAGAGAGAAGTTCGAGAGAAAATGGGGAATGCAAATTTGTTCACCCTCTCCAAAAGAGAGTGAGCAGAACTCTTTCTCTGACTAGTTAAAGTGATATAAGTCCAGCTCTGCAATACATTTTTTGATAAAGATGACATCATTTTTCAGTGGAATGCCATCACTTTTTGGTAGTACCTATGTCATTTCAACCAATCAGTAAGAAGGAAGATTTTGTTCACCCTCCTCTTACGAAGAGCTACAAATAAAAAATGATATGTGCAAGGAAGATTTGCAGAGAATCACGCAGGAAAGGCCCTATGAGGCCTAGTATGGATCCCGAACGGCTAATTTGAGCCGCTCAAAAATTTTAAAAACACTTTTCGAGTGGGCTTGCGAGAAACCAGCTCCATCCGATATTTGTAGATGCTTGATCCAAACTTTTATTTTTGAATGGCTCGGATGAAAAAAGGAAAAAATGAAATTTTAGATCGAACATCTACACATATCGGATGGAGCTGTTTTCTAGTAAGCTCACTCGAATCCTAAAATTTTTTAGCTGCTCGAATTAATCGTTCGGAATCCATACCGGGCTCTGCGTAAATTCGAGTATATCTCTGGTTTCCTGGTTTTGGAGGCCAGGGGTGGGTGTGGGTCCATCAAGTTAGAAAATCTGGGTGGATTACCCTACAATTTCTGGTTACAATTTGGAACTCAAATTTTAGATGTGGGACCACTTTTAAATAGCTTTGTGTGCATAGCATTTTGGTTCCTGACGCCCTGTTTGGCAAAGGATACATGGGAGAGGCCGGATATACATATTCGAATTAAGTGTATATGAGTATATGACATTTGTTAGATTTTAATGTCCGAATATAATTTGGTGTGGATATCTATATCCTCTTCGAGGTTGATATATTTTGGACGAATAGTGATAGAGTCACACATACTCAACCCCACATACTCTCACATGTGGTGGGTCCTACCGAATGGGACCTACCGGGTGAGACCCACCACATGTGAGAGGGTGTGTGGTTGAGTGCGTGTGGCTCTAGCATTTTTGATTTTGGACAATCTCCCCAATCCACATTAATCTCTTGGCCACCCTCTCCCCATCAGTCTTTTTGTCTTTTGATTTGTTTATTTGGAAACAAAATAGGAATTTTATATTATCATTATATATTATCCAACCACTCATATCGTTTTTTACACTAACAAAATAAACCATGTAAATTTTTTTTTATCTCTCCTTCTAAAATAATACTCCTCCAACAATATCCACATCTTCATCCCCTCTTATTATATCTCATTCTCTACTATAGAAGGGACTATGTACAACTCCCTCCGTCCCAATTTAAATGTCCCCTACGGAAGAGTTTGACTTTAAAAAATGGAGTAAAATATTTTCAAAATTACTTTATAACTTTTTTTTTGCACCGTTCAAAAGATCTCACCTAGTACTTTTGAATGGTGTAAATTTTTTTGAAAAAAAAAATAGAAATACATTTTCTTTTAAAGTCAAAATGACATGACTTTACGTGGGAGATATTTAAAATGGGACGGAGAGAGTATCTCGCTAACAGCCAAGCTGCTAGGGTTTTTGCTCAAACCAATGCATATGTCCTCTGTACGGTCATTGGGATATTATTGTCCTCTTATACAGACCTGTAGGAGTACATCTTTCATTAAATTTTTAAGTATCTAGATGGTCCAACTAGTGGATTTGTACTGAGAGAAACTGTTTACTATTTACCACCCACGAAAACCCTTTTTTAGGCAAATTAGCGGGAATTAACATGATAAGAGAAGTTAGTAGCAACCTAGTAGGGGTACCCAACGGGTCAACTGATCCGCTAAATCGACCAAACCAAACCGTCCGCGAACGAACCCACCCAAAATATATTACGGATGGATACGGACCCTAATATTCTCATTTTAGCGGATTCGATCTATTTTGATCCACCCAATCCGCCACACCTGCTAAATCCACAACCGTGCCGACCCAACCATAGCTTAGTCGCGTATAAGTGTGGATGGAGAATATAACAATCCACGAAGATTGGATCAGTTGGAAACTGACCCCAACCGCCCAAAAACTGATCCATGGATAGGCCTAGTTTGTAGTGGTAGATGTTAGTTGTGAGGATTTCAACTCTGCCCAAATACGAGAGAGAGAGAGAGTTTAAGAGTGTGCAGGAAGTGAGGGTTGAGAAGAGTTTGAGAGAGAGAGAGAGGGAGGCGGGAGATAACCTCCTCCATATGGCTTCCCCTAGCAACCGCCGCCCCTCCCCACCGTACCCCTTCCATCTTCTTCCTCCTCATCCTCTCCTCTCCTCTCCTCTCGTCTTTTACTTCCCCTCCAGGATTGTTGGCAATTCACCATGGACAACCGAATCTTCTCTCCTCTCCCTATGGGTGGTTAGAATCCCGATTTTTGGGCAATAGGGAGCCAGATCTGGAATTTTCAAATCCCGGCTTCGACATCAGCGGGTAGTGGTGGCTCTGACGATTTTTCTTTTTTAGGTTTCGAAACACGTTTATCCCTTCAAAAAGGGTTTTTATCAGTGTTGCAATATTGAATACTGTAATATCATTTAAATTGATATCCGATTGACATGAATTTTAGTGTGTCTAATGTTCTCAATGAGATCTAAAATATCAATGAACTCGATCATCGAAACAGACTCGAAAAGAGCCCGGAAGCGAGCTGGATAGGACCATCTAACTGGAGAGGATCTTGATCCTAAAAGTACTAATCCATGACTTAAGAATGAGGCCACTTAAAAAAAATAAAAACAAAATTGATTCAAGAGTCAGGAGCATCACAATTATTAGTATTATTTTCATCTTGTAATACTTTCTATTTACCGTAAATGTAAAAAAAGAAAAGAAAAGAAAAAGAAGACGACATTTTTATTGTCCACTGCTCCTACTTTGACCTAGTCCCCATCCGCACTACTCCTCCAGATGATTATTATTATTATTATTAATTATAATATAAGGTGTTTTGATTTAGCTTGGGAGCACCTTTGATTAATTCCTACAGTATTTCCCACATCCGTTTCACACGTTTATATGTAAAAGTGAGATGGCTTCAATTATTGCTGACAAATGAATCGAACTTGAGACTAAGAGCATCTCTAGTAAATTACCTAAAAAATATTTGCTAAAGTGTACACTCAAGTACATGTGGGACTCTATTTTGTGTACTAAGAACTTAATTAGCTAACTAAAGAGAAATACACTTTAATGAAACTCCCTAAAAATGTCCACTAACTATAAGTTTTTCCTTTTTCTCTCCTCCTTCCCTTCTCTCTTCTTAAGTCTCTCCCTAAATTTAGATAGTCACATAAGAACTTTAGGTAGTGGGGGGTGTCACGTAGGATTTTAAGGAGTCAATTTTTGTGCACTAGAGACCATTTTTTGAGTTTTTCTTAAGTAACTAGTTAGAACATTTTAGGAAACTCTTTTAAATAGTGCACTAGAGATACTCTAAGTCCGAATATCACTTGGCAAATTTATTTGGGTCCCTCTAGATTGCTACTATTATCAATTATCACCATCATCAGGGGGGCCCACTTCACCAATCCAACTGCCCAAACGCCTAACTAGAAAGTCAGAATTAAAGCCACAATTTCGTGGACCCCACTCTACGCCATCGGTTCATGCATCCTGGCACCACCACATCCATAGACTCAATTATTGAGGGTGTTCCACTAACAAATTTTTTTTAAAAAAAATAAATCGAGACAAATCATTATCTCATAATATATCACATAAAAAATTAAGAAAAGTCAATTTATTAAAAAAAATCAACTTAGTGGAACACTCCATGAATTATCGGTGCAGCAACCGGAAGCTCGTCTTCCAATTAGTCGACGAAATCCTAGTCGAAATTCCGAAGCCTTTTTATGTGAATTTTAAGCCGTGGGGATCATCTTCGGTTGGTTCCAATCCGATCGTTCAATTCTTGTTTCAGAATTAATCGAGAAAATCGATAGCTTTCCGTCGGCGGATTGCCAGGTGCTCGAAGACATCGACGCGCTAATCAAGAAAGATTTGGGTCGATCAGAGCTAAAAAAGTCGACGTTTGGGATGGGGGCAAGATGGGGAACAAGGGCTGACGTGGGTCACGTGGGCACACGTGATGGTTACTGTTCGTCAGGTGTGGGGCCACTTTTACCTAGGTTTTGGGGTAGGCAGTAGGCTACGTTGTGTAATTAATTAGAGGGTTTACACGTTGGATTTGTAAAAAATTACAAGGAGTTGAGTAAAATTTCCCGCACGATTTCAAAACCAAAAATCTGGATTTTGGCCCAAAAGACAAGCAAAATTGTTTTGAAATTTTCGTTTTCGTTTATTTTATTTTATTTTTTATTTCTGGGTCAAGTGTGCGGGCTCCACATAGGGCCCACGTGACACATAGGCAATGTGTGATAGAGTGTAGCTCAAATACATATCATTATTGATTCAATTAAGAAGTGTTGGGCGCTGACAATGTGCTCTTTATCATTGGATATCCAATGTTGAACAGTGGGATTCTTATCTCTCTCCTCTTCTCTCCTCTCTCTCTCCTCCCCCCACCCCCACCATACGCACACCCCACACATTCTTTGTATATCTATTTTTTGTTTTCTATATTAATTACGGCTGTTTTCTATTATGGCATTTTCGGTACTTCTTAACTTCAAATTATAAAATTAGTTGATGTATAGTAAGGGGGTGTTTGGGAACCTCATTTTCAGCTTTTCATTTTTAAGTTTTTGGCTTTTCAACTTTTTGGATTATGGTCAGAATGTATTTTGAATTTGGTAGGAGTGTTTGGGAGAAATGTGCAGAATGAATTTTGCAACAGGAATAGTGTTTGGGAGATATGTCCAGAATCCATTTTGGGGGCTTTTTGTTAATGAAAATGAGAAAAGTAGAAAATGAGAAATCAAAAAGCTCCTCACCACCTCTTTTTCACTTCTCCTCTCTAAAGTAAAAAATGGAAAACTCATTTTCTTAGAAATCATTTTGGCCCAAGTCTCCCAAACATCCAAAACCCAAAAATGTGAAAATGAGAAGTAGAAAAGGGGCTACCAAACACCCCCTAACTTGTTGATTGAAAGCTTAGCATCCCAAGAATACTAAGAATATTTAAAATAACGTAGTGAAAACTCAATTTGTAACCCCTTCATTAGAGGGTGTTCTACTAACTAGTTTTTTTCAAAAATTAGTTTTTCTCAAAAATTAATACATGTCATCCTTTCACAATACATTACATAAAAATGTGTGAAAAAAGTTGACCCCATCTAAATAGTCCATGCTCGGCGATCAACGGCCCAGATCAGTTCAGACCCAAACAGATCTGCACCGTTCATTACCGAACTGATCTCGGCCGTGGTCTTATGCTAAATGCCAACTGGTCATATCTGGTTATATTTTGTTCCATGTATTGATTCATTATTGGCGATAAAAACTACAACGCTCCTTCCGTTTTTATTCTTGGTTCATTTTTTTACTTTTATTGTCCCAAAAAAATTTCCGTTTAAAATTTAATGTTCACAAATTGATACTTGACCTTTTAGCCTTTCATTTTTTAATTAATAAAAGTAAAAACTAAAATTCTACCAACATACGTATATATATATTTTCTTTTCAAGGGTGATAAAGAAAAAATAAAATAGAGATAGTGCAATGAAGGTGTTTCCTTAATAAGTTTAATTTCAAAAGGGATTCCCCATTTAAAAGCAAGTGCACGTTCCAATTTAATTGGAGTATTTTCAATAGAGAAGTATATGGATATGAATCAAATTGTACGATACTTAACAGTTAGTACAATTTTTTCGTCTTGCGGTCCCTTGATGATATACTATTAGTGAGTGAAAAAAATGAAAAGCATATTGACCGGTTCTCATTATGTATTTATTTTTTATTCACAGAGCGTTGCAAGTGGTTTTTCACATCTTCAAACAAAATTTCCTGCCGGAAGTAAATTGAAAAATTAATGACCGCTACAGTCGATTACCAATATATATCAACAGGGGTGGAGGGATCATAGGGCTGGGGTGGGCCCTGCTCTCCCCGCAGTTTAAAAAATATACTGAAAAAAAATTAAAATTTATATGTAAATTAAATTTTCTTTGCTAAATTGTCAGAGCTAGGTTATTCGTTTGAAATTAAAATAATTGTTTTTGCAACAAAATTTGAATCAAATTGTTATAGTCCCAACAAAACAAAACAAGCCTAGTCCAATTATGAGAGTCCATATATAATAAACATGTAAGGATAATGGTTGTCTGACATTAGGTTAAATGTGAAAACACTAAAAGTTTGAAGAAAATTAAACGACTTCTTTGCATACAGCTTTTCATCGTAAATACGTTGTGTACTATTGCCAGCGCTAGATGAATTTCAACAAAATGAATTTTTGGCTCACCACTCCCAAAATGGTTGTCTGACAATAGATTCCCATTTGGGATGTTTGACTCACCACTCCCAAAATGAATTTCAACAAAATACATTTAAGGTTTTTGATGAAGGAGAGCAAAAGGCAAAAAGTAGGGAGAGAGTAATTTCTTGACTTTCATTTTTTACCTTTATTTTGGTTAATATGAACACCTATAAAATACATTTTGCACATATCTTACAAACACTAGTTCTGTCATAAAATGCATTAAACAAACATTTTATGGATCAAAATAAGTTCTTATCATAATAAAAAAAAAAAGTTAAAATTACAAATCAAAAAATGTAAGAATAAAGTAAGAGATGCTCCCAAACATTGATCCGGTCTGGATTATCCTACACTTAAAAAACAAACATTTTTACATTAAATTTAATCTCAATTTTTCCAGACCATCGAGCTCCGGTCGAACGGCCGAGTTTCCTCACTACACGCCTCCATCCCCCAACACCCATTAAAACCTCGGCCATGCTCCTTATTTAATTACAAACCCAAAAACGGCAAAGCGGTTGGAAAGTGAACGATCCCTATTCCGCCGCCGTCACCGAAGGAATCTCAATCACTTTTCACCCGCTAAAACAGAGAGACAGAGAGAGAGAGAGTGAGAGAGAGGAAAAAGGGAAAAAAAAAAGAGTGTATGAGTTGGTTGACTTGAGGAAAACCCTAATTACTGTGGGGTATTTCTTTGTGGATTAAGGGGTGATGAATCCAGGGAGAGAGAGAGAGAGAGAGAGGAAAGAGGAAAAAAAAAGAGTGTATGAGTTGGTTGACTTGAGGAAAACCCTAATTACTGTGGGGTATTTCTTTGTGGATTAAGGGGTGATGAATCCAGGGGGAGAGAGAGAGAGAGAGAGAGAGAGAGAGAGAGAGAGAGAGAGTGTGTGTGGTGGGGATTGGATTTGACAGAAGGGAGTGAGCACACGGCTGGCAATTGTATAGAAGAGCTTTACCATTGTGGGGGTGTGTGCTCACTTCTCTTCTGTCTAGCCTTCTGCACACTACCCCCTCCGCCTGCCTTTGCTCTCCTGCCTCACCTCACACACATTACTCTCTCTCTCTCTCTCTAGAAAAACACGTGCGAAATGAGATCATGGAGGGCGACACGTTTAGGAAGGACTTGACATTTGGATATAGTATATGACACATCCCACCACTGTAATGGAGTATTTTTTGTTGTTTAAAAAGAATGCTTTATATGTCCATAAGTTTCTCTCTCTCTCTCTCTCTCTCTCTCTCTATGTGTGTGTGTGTTTGTAGTTTGTAAAAATGCATAGACAATCGTGATTGAATCAAGTGGTTGGACAGGACGAAGAGGCCGATGTCTTGGAGGTACAACTGGTTACTATTCTGATAACATGGGAAACTGTGAATTCCTTTTCTTTCTTTTCTTTTGCTCATGTGGGTATTTCCTTCCTGTCCTTTCCATTATTTTTTTTTGGGAAAACTGTGATTTCCTTTTCTTTTGCTTATTTTGGTATGTCCTTCCTGTCCTTTCGTTATTTGTGTTTCTTCTGGGTCTTCTTTTTTATGAGCATGGAATCGGTACGATTTTCATTTGCCTTTCTTCTGAGCATGGAATTGGTATGATTTGCTACTGTATATATGTTGTAACTTCAAATTGGTGTTGCAATCAAGTACTATACAGCACACACAACTGTATAGTGATTCAAAATGGGTATTCCAGAAAAATCAAAAGGAAAGAAAAGAGAGAGAGAGAGAGAGAGAGAGAGAGTGTGTTGCATATTTTAACTGAATGCTTTAGTAATTCTGGTATGATATCATGGACTCTTGTAATTACAGATAGAATACTGGGAAGGTTTGGATGCTAATGGCCATGAACGAAGAAGAAAACTTCAAATATCCAGGTTAGAAGCTACAAGTGGGATCTCATATTTTTCCTTTAGGCTGCGTTTATGGTTTAATTTGTTCATTTGTTGAGGAAAAGGAAAAAAAAAAGAAAAAAGAGAGGGGAAAATGATGAGGAAAGCTGAGAATAGATTTAGCCATTCCACTTCATCTTTCATTAATTTTTGGCTTATCTGCTGTTTTGGTCCTTGAAATATACCTCAAATTTCAAAATCGTCCTTCTAAATATTTTGGTGTCAGTTTCGTCCTTGTAAAAACTTTACGATTTCAATGTTACCCTTTCCGTCCAATAGGTAACGGAAAATGCTTACGTGGACTAATGGAAGCCTATTCACTTATGACCTATACAAAAAAAATAATAGAAAAGGACTAAAAATAAAATTAAATAAGAAAACAATAAAAATCTAACAAACATATTCCTGCAATTTTGTACATTGTCCCAATTTTCTAACCAGAACGGTGCTTCTCCCTCTCTTCCTCAAGTCAGACATCGACGGGCGGAGTCGACTTAGAAACTCGATCAAACATATCTTGTCTCAAATTCTCTCCCCCTTAGTGATTTTTCAGGCCTCTCGTCACAAATGGAGCAAAAAAAGAGGACAAAGATCCTCATTAATTGATATAAAAATTTGATTTATTATGTTTTAGGACTTCAACTGGAATTTGCAGGAGCCTGGATGGAGCTTGAATTTTAGTTGATAATTTTCCCCTGTTGTCGTCAAATTTTGCAAGTTTGTAGCAAATAACGAGATGATACATATACATGAATTTTTTTTCCCTCTTATGCGTACTAGTGTTTAAGTTCAATTGCTCTTGTGGATCTAGCCATGCCTGGAGCTAGTAGATAAAGAGTTGCAAAAGGATAGAGGAGAATCGATCAATGCGTTCGAGATAACTGTACCGAATTACAACACCGACTCATTGTAGAAGGATGGAGACGAAAATTGGTTTCATTCAGATTAGGATTAGGATTTTCTTTCGACAATGGTCTTTAATGATGACTGACGAGGAAGGGGGAGAAACAGTGAGAGAAGGGTAGGTGGGTTTCGTTTGGGTAATTGGACGGAAGAAAGTTTTTTGTTTAAATTTTTATCATTTGTTTTGTTGGGGTGTTCCACTAAGCTAGTTTTTTTAATAAACTGGTTTTTCACGGTTTTTTATGTGATGTATTATGAGAGAATGACCTGTCTCAATTTTTGGAAAAAACAGTTTTTTGTTAGTGGAACACCCCCTTGAGTTAAGTGGTGGGACCCAAACCTTAGTTGGCATGCCATGCAAGGACTGTTTTTGTACATGTCACATGGTGAGTGGACTCCGTTAGTCCAAGTAAGCATTTTCCGTTACCCATTGGATGGAAAGGGTAACATTGAATTCATAAAGGTTTTACAAGGACGAAATTGACACCAAAATATTTAGAAGGACGATTTTGAAACGTAGGGTATACTTCAAGGACCAAAATAGAAGATCAGCCTTAATTTTTTCCCCTTGTGCATAATTCCTTGATATTCAGAAAACCTCGCTTTCTAGTAGTATTGGTTGAATTTTATTTAGTGCTTTGTCTTTAAAGTTCACTATGGAAAGTTAAGAGTGACGGGGTGTTGTGGTTTTGTTTGTTATGAAATATTGTGGCGTTCATTATGATTCGTTGAGTTGTAGCTATAAAAGGTTGTAAATGGTATACTGCTCTTGGGGAAAATGTGATTAAGCCACTGGATTTGCACATTATTGCGAGTAGCAGTGGCCTTAATATGCCTTGTTGGTTAGATAAGAGTTTCGAGTTTGGGGTTTGAGTTAATGTCCTATAAGATAACTTGAGTATAAATTCTATTGCCTCTTGACTTCAACTTGGTAATTTGATATTGAGCTGTTTATGCGAAAAGAGGAGTTGAGCATGAGGATTTAGGATTATAGAGATGGACTGTTTTGTCTCAATCGAATTGTACCTTGTGTTGAAGCCCTGTCAATTGTATGTGTTTAAACGTCACTAGGAGATTATCTATTCAAACTTCATTTCACATACTTATTCTTATGGCACTTCATTGGTATATACATATTTATAGTTGTCTAGTATCTTAAACTTTCCTCGCCTGTTTCAATCTTATGCCATGGCTTTGTTTAATAGGTATACGAGGGAGATTTGAAGCTAAATCTTTAATGGGAGAATGCGTCTTAAGCCACTAGAGGGTGCCCTAGTCGAGCTTTCATACTAGAGTAATGTTCAACCTTATTTGATGTATTGAGTTTTTTTTATCATGGGAGTTAGTAGTTGTGTAGGGTGTAGTTTATCATCCAAAATAGTTTACCTTCTAATATTGACTTTCCTAGTTAATGTTCCAAAGTTTGATTGAGCTCAACTCACATGCTGCAAATGAACCTAGCCGTTCGTGAACTGTTCAAGGCTCGACTCGGTAAAAACTCGTTCGGGTTCGATTTGAGTGTACTAAATGAGCCGAACCTGAACTTCAAAATTTTAGACTCGTTTAATAAACGAGTCAAACCTAAACCTGACAATATTAGGCTCGCGAATCTGAAGTATATGTATATATATCTCATAAGAATATCACATATAAGCTTGAGTATGTTTAAACTTTTACATGTACATCATGAAATTTTTTGGCCTTGTTCGTTTCCCTGTTTAGTTTTAATGACATCATCATTTCCCTCATTTCTCTCTCTATCTCTCTCCACTCATTACACCTGCTGACATCATCAAAACTAAACTAAACTAAACTATCTAACCAAACATCTTCTTTGTAACTTGTTCATGTTTAAAGGTACTATAAACTTAGATTTTAATATGATTTTATATATCCACGTACTTATTTATGTACAAAATAAAATTTCTATTGAAATTCTAGACCTGTATGAGAGCATATGTATCGAATATTTATGACACGTTAAGGCTCGTGGACAAGCTTGAGTTCGACTCAAACCTAGACAAGCTCGCTTCGAGCTCGGCTTGTCAAATTTTCATTGAGCTCGAGCTCAGCTCGAGTTCGTTTGAAAACTAAAGAACAAGCCTGAACATTCGAAAGCTCTGCTCGTTTCCAGCCCTTGACATGCCCTTCTTCAAACCACATGAAATGCATCTTTAGTAGTTTAGCATCTCTAAAATAAAAGAAAGAAAAGTGTTCCTATTTTCAATAATTAGTTCCCCATTAATTCGCTGTTTCATTTTCTAACAATAAGAAAATCTACCGAACCCCTCTATTTATCATTCATGCAAATCGAACAACCTCAACTAAGATGGGATACAAATCCCATTTGACAACAATGATTTTTCGTTAAAGAGCTATGAAGCACGGATACGCGATACGGATACGATACGATACGATATGGATACGCGGATATGTGATTTTTCCAAAAAGTAGGATACGATACGTTGGGGGATACGTTGAATATAAAAGTAAATAAAAAAATATTTTATATATATAATTTTTAATTCCTAAAAAGTGAAATATACATTATACAAAAATAAATAAATAAATTTATAGATATATAGATATTATAGTTTGATCATGCTAAATTAGATATAGAAAATAAAATATACAAAAGCTGGGGTCTTAAATTGATATAATAACAAATACTAGAGCATATAAAATGATAGGAACTTAAATTGGGGGGCTTCCAGTGTAATTTTGCTTATTAGAGGTACAAAACAACACAACACCAGATCTAATTGTAATTTTACTCCATATATTTCAAGTAATAACCATATATTTCAAGTAATAACATATTTACTCCCGCGCGTATCTGAAACGTATCCTAGCGTATCTGAAACGTATCCTAGCGTATCCAAAACGTATCCGAGCGTATCCAAAACGTATCCGAATACCAAAAAATAAATTTAAATTCTGGATACTTTAAAAAACGTATCGGATACGTATCCGGAGCGTATCTGTATCCGAGACGCGTATGATACGTGATACGGAGGCCAAAATAGAGTATCCGTGCTTCATAGTTAAAGAGGACAAACTACTCTTGCTAGGATTCAATGTTGGGTCAAACATTTACAAAGTGGGCACAATTGGTCTTAAATTTGGCGGTTGCCGCTAAAGTTCATCATGAGAAAGAACTTTTGGGTTGATCACAATGTGGAATGTGTATTTGCCGGTGAACAAACAAGAAAGCAAAGAAGGCAAGACTAGCAAGGTAAGTTTGAATACCTGTGGTGTTGACTCATTGTTATCGTCATTGATTATCATCCTTGTTGTTGCCCAATCATATTAAGTCAAAGATCGATCCCTTGCCCTTGAAATAAATTGAATTAACGAGATGTTTTTTATGGTAAAGAGTGAGATCTTTGATTTCAATCAGATGGGGCAAGTACAACCATGACGAAAAACAATGACAAAAATGATAACCATGACCATGACGATCATAATGTCAACAACAGAAGGGTACTATATTTTTCTTTGCCTTTTTTGCCTTTCTCTTTCCTGTTTTGTCCGTCAGATCCTTAAACCCATGCATCTTGCTCATCACGATTGGCTAGCAATTGGGATCACGCGATAAAATTAGTGGATAGTCAACATGTGTGTGATTGTTGTTTTACTATCGAATTAACGTAACTATAATGCATAATCATTGTTTGTTATATTTATTTCTATCTTTTTTGGAATGAAAATTTAACACGACGTCCTAAAAGAAAACTAAAGGCTGCCATTTTCATGTATGCAATGTGATGGGAATTATGAGAAATGTTCCGAATTATCCTGGTAAAAACATCTCATCAGGCATTTTTTATGTTATGTTATTGTTTACTTGGAGGCTTGTGGACAACCGAAATAGTGTTATCATCCTATTATCTGTCACGCAGAATTTTGAAATGACTATATCTCTATGATAGATTTAAATAGATTGTGTCAATCAGAATATGAAGAAAGCTTGTTGGTTCAAGTTTTTACCATGCATTTACTTAGCCGAAAAAGAAATACCATTCACTTTGCTGGCCACTACATGTCCTAGATTGATTTAGTAGATTGCTATTACTTTAAACTGTTATGGAACCAAACATTTCAATCTTTTCCTTTACCCATCTCTTAGTTTCTTGTTTGTCTATGCAATAGTGGTAAATGGCTACTTCCATATCATTGATATGCTATATCCATAACATGGGTTTGTTCTTAACTATCTCCTTTTGATATTTGTTTGAAGTTCGACAATGAAGTTTAGGACTCCTACGAACTTCCTGTCCCTTCCTGAATAGTTGATGGGGGTAAGTGATAGGAAACGAAAGTGAACCCTTCTTCTCTATCTCAGCTCAAACAAATAAAATGAAATAAATAGAAATAACATGTTTTAATAGTATAAGTTTTAATGCAAACTTTGTTTTCTTTGAGCAGTGAGGACTACCTTCTAAATTCGTTGGACCAAATGTTTAACAAGTTTTTGTGATACACGCAACTTGCAAGTTTTAGCTATAGAACTTATATCTGATAGGTGTTTAGGGAAAATTCATTTTTGTCTATTCTTTATAACTTGACTCGCTAATCATCTTTTCCATTGTTTTGATCTCACGTGGCCATTATTTTTGCCATGCTCTCTTTTTTTTGCTTGCGCTGATGTAAAAGGAAGAAACCTACAGGAAAAAAAAAGGAAAGCCTACCTTAGAACATATTTTCTTGGTTTGATTGGGAACCTAACAGTATATGCTTTTTCATTTTTACATTATTTTGGATGATAGGTGGGTTATTAGAAGCAAATCAAGCAATGATAAATCTTTCTCAAGTGTTAAAATCACTAATTGTACACGTCGAAGTAATTGTATTTGGCCAAACTGTGTTGGTGTTACTGAGGTTGCTGATTGTTTTACATTTGCTTATTGTTGACTCTTTCGCATCTCCACCGTAACACACATTTTTTCGGATGTGATGTTATATGTCTGATTGCATACAATTTACGTACGTTTTTTTTATGGTGTAAGTTTTTGTTCAGTTCTTATCAAGGGCTTTCAAAATTGTGTCTCTTCGTAATCTGGCTGAACAGATATCCATGTCTGCTGAAATGAGGTAAGAAGAAGTTATCATTGCCTTTTTGGCCTGAATTTATCTCATTTGCTTGAAATGAATCAAATAAGTGAGACTTTTCTGTTTTCAACTAAAAGTTTGTTGTTCGACTACCCATAAAAATTACATAGTTGATTAATATTACTACGATAGTGGTTCTATGTTTGGTTTCATCTATTACTTGTTGCTTTAGACTTCAAATTTTTATTTTTCCTTGGGCCTCATTTGTTAATGCATGTGGCATATTTTCTTGTCAGGTCTTGGAATAAGACCCGAGCATGACTTGAAATGCAGCACCAATTGTGATTCAGGAAGCATCCGGCCATTACTTAGTCCACCAAACAAGCATCTGATACGTGATAGAAACCAGAGACTATTTGCAAATGGTCTTTTGACAGTCAAATGAGGTACCATGTTCTCTAGTCCTGATGGAAAAGTATAAAATTTTTGGTCGTTCAGCCAATGGTGCGATGTTTGGCGAAATGAACCGCACCTCAAAATTGTTGAATTAAATCTGCGAGTAAATTTAAAGATGGTAGAATGAAGTTCAAACACATTGCATTAGTGAGGCAGGTTACTGTGATGGAGCGGAAAACCATATTGACATCATTGTTGTTATTTAAGAAGCATTAATCGCACTTGGGACTCGATAAGACTCAAAAGACAGCCACGTTGACACAGGAATGTCAGGAAAATCATGAAAATATTCTTCTTCCACAACATAAATAGCATATGTAATATGCTTATTAGAATACTCACTGATTGATGATATTGATAATTCCTCAAAAATTATCATTAGGGGTGAAAATTTAACCGGCCAAACCGGACAGGTCGAATTAACATGGCCGAATAAACAGGTTCGGTTCGGTTTGGTTTCGGTTTCGGTTTTAATTTTAGAAATTATTTGGTTCCGGTTCGGTTTTTACAAAATTTGCACCGAAAAAAACCGTACCGAACCGGTTCATATTACCCAGGCCTTTTATTTTGCATCTCAGCCGTCCATGCCTATATGTTAGGGTGAATCTTAGCCATACATTACTAACCCTACCCTTATCTTCTAATCCGCCGCACCACTCTCTCTCTCAAACAAACAAATCGATGACTATCTTCTTCATCTCTCTCTCCCTTTGGTCTCTCCTTTCACCGACGTCGTGCCGTCGTCCACCACCTAGGGTCCCACAAGCTCGACTTCATCCAACACCGGTTGCGTCTACTTCTTGGCTTCAGATTCTCGATGAACACATTTACCCGAGCCGTCTTGAATACCTATTTTCTGTCCCCTGACCAGATGACCATCAATAGCTATCGGGTAATCAACTCCGCCCACGAGTTGAAACTCAGGTATCGGGTAATAAACTCCGCCCACGATTTGAAACTCAGGTATCGGGTAATAAACTCTGCCCACGAGTTGAAACTCAGGGATAGTCTGGAGCTTCGGGTATGGGACCTTTTCGGAATATATGCTATGTCTCGGAATGCAACGTTCGGGCGTTACTTCTTGATCCAGACCCGGAAAGAAGCAAATAGTCGAACATCTTCCGGATTCTGATCACTTTTCCGAACATCTCGTCGTAGTATCGGGCAATTATTGCCTTCCACTTTTTGAGGATCCATTTCCAGTGCCAACCCTTCGGGGAGACCGTAGTTAATATTCCTAACTTTTCATGCACCCATTCTTTTCATAATATTAACTTGTTACTTATTGCATGTCTCTTGTATTTCTCAGGTCCTTCTCCTATTACTCGTCGTCTGAAGACGAAAGCTGATTCCGAGAGAGCGAATCGACTTTATGAGTGTTCGGGTAGATTTGCACGCGATCTTCTGAACTACCGACCAACTTACAGGTGTTGGTTGAAGAAAAAACCGTAGAAGGCCAGGAAGCCGAGAAAGGGGAAAGGGGTGGCCGAGATATCCTCAATTTCTGAACAAGAGCGGGTCCAGTTGGAATCTCAGCCTGTCAGATCGTTACGAGGAAAAGAAAGAGTTCTCATAGTTCGAGTTTCCCCTGACCCTTCTGTAGAAGAAGAGATGGCATCACCGAAGATTGACCTCGCGGTGAGGCTGGCCGAAATGGCAACCAAGAGTAAGAAGGCCCCTCTAAAGAGAAAAGAGAGGCCGAGCATTGGCTCTACTCTCGGAAAGGATTCTCGCGCCCCACGAAGCCGGGTTTCCATTTCTGAGGAGGAGAGTCTGGCTAAAAAGTCGAGAGATGACACTTCTCTTCTGGGAGACGCCGAAGGATAGTTCACGGGGGTTGACCAGCCTAGAAATAAGAGCTCGGACATTGAGGTGCTAACAATGCCTTGGTCTCCGGCTCTGATCAATGCCGAAGGAAGGAGCATCATGAATACTGACAGTGTTCATGCCGACTCCCGACTTGGTTTGGGCCTCCTTTCTGCACTCGCTCTAAAAAACGACATGGCTATGGTTCCGGGCAAATTGGAAGATAATCTCTACCATTGCTCGTCTCTGGTAGTGCAGGTAAATGTTCGGCTCCGAGCCCCTAAATTTTATATTTGATATATCTGCTTACTTATTTTGCTTCTACTTTTGTACTTGCAGACCGGACAATCCATGCTGAGGTTGCATGATCAGGTGCTAGAGCTTAACGGTGCGGCCAAGAGATATAAAAGCCGAGCGGACGCTGCCCTGGCGAAAGTGCAAACTGCTGAATCCCGCGTCGAAGAACTCCGGGCTGAGAACGAGAGGTTGAAGAAAGAACTTGCTGAGTGGAGGGAAAGTGCATTGCTGTGATGTTCTCGGCGTACCTCTCGAAGATCCGAGAAGGGAAGCTCCTGAGATGCCCGATTCTCCAGTACCCGTAGACATGCCTGATGAAGATGAAGAAGATGTCGGCACTCTTGATGCCGAGAAGTCTGCTGATGGGACTCCACCTGAAAAAACTTTTGCTAATAAGACTACAGTTGAGGGGACCTCAGCTGAGGGTCAATCTGAAACAATGTTTTTAATTTTATATGTTTTGTCTGGACGGATACGAACGGTTGGAGTTTGCCGTTCCAGATGATTTGTAACTTTAAAACAGGTTTCGTGAGGGTGGCACCGAACAAGTACCACCATGCCACTGATAAGCCCCAAATGTTGTATATATCTGGGCTTATCTTGCTCGTTGTAATCACACACACGTGCATTTTGTGCCTTTATACGATTGATTTTGCGCGAGTTGTGTTTTTGAAGAGTTTCAGAAAATCGGAGCTAAAAGGTGTGTCCAAAGCTCCAAATAATCCCTGGTTGTATCCGGAAGTACCCAAGGTCCCGCAATGCCGTGGAGGACAATCGCCGAAGCTTAGAAGTTGATTCAAGAAGTTTTGAAAGGTTCAAGGAAGGCCCGAAACAAAAGAACAAGAAATTTGGAGTTATGAGCCTCGAGAAAATCTGACCAACTGATAAAAAAAAGGCTCATTACTTTCAAGATACAAAGGCTATGAATATGGGGTCAATTGGGTTGGAAAGTAGACTCATAGAGATTTTCAACGGTTCAAGAATCGTCTCATTCCGAGTTCGGACGAAGCCAGGGTGTGCCCGCGAAGTCGGGTCAAAAATCTGCCTGGACAGACCAATCTGGATCGATCCACTTCATCCTAGAAGCTCAACAGACACTTCTGGATCGATCCAGTCTCAATGTGGATCGATCCACTTTGGTCATGGCGATTTTTTTTTGCTTTTTTTTTGGACTTTCCATAAATGGAAGGTTTCTACTAAAAACATTATTAGGATATTTTGAGAGAGAGGGAAGGTGTTTGTATATATTTCCCTCTCCCTCTCTCTCCCTACTACTTCCTCTTTTATTTTCCTAGCTAATCATTTTGCTCTCCCCTCTCTCCTCCATGGGAGAGGGTTTTGAAGCTTTCTCTCTCTAGAATACTCAAGTAAGTACTAAGTTCCCGTTAATTTGTCGTTTATTAAAGTTGTAGCTACTCGTTGGATCTCTATATAAATCAAGTTTGTTTACGTTTTTACCGGTTAAATTGTATTATCTCTTTTCTAGTCATTTCCTTCTTAAACTCAAGTTAGTAATTGTTGTTTGTGATTTTCTCAAGAATTAACGTGGTAGGCAAACCTAGGATTAACCCTAAAAGTCGATTTTTAAGTTTATTAAGCATGTTTTTAGTTTTCTTCCATATTCTAGACTTGTTAACTAGTGTAATGGGTGAGTAGTTTAAGTAGGCTTAGTTATGGAGTGATTAGCTCTCCATGACTTGGGATTAATCCATCCATCTCATGTTAAGGCATACATTGCTTATTTATCAAATATTTGGGGTTGCACTTTTATGTACCAAATAGTGGGTTTGTTAATCTCTTTGATCACACGTAGCCAAAAGCTTGGCTACTTGGCACGTGTGATGCTTTGGGCGATGTCAACCCATCTGTTTGCAAAATGTACCGAAAATCCGTAATCTTTGGTAAACACATTTTCTTGTAAATGGTTGTAAAATCTAAATCTTCCGTTCGGGGGCATTTAACGATGCCCCGAGCCGGTTATCAAGAGGTGATGGATTAGCCCAAGTCATGGTCGTTAAATACCCCTAGACTTTGCCTTAGTTTAATTTGACGTTTTTAATCTTCCGAGTCATTCTCGAAGTTGAGAGAATTCCACCAAACAAACTCCAAAAGCCAAGTTTGCCGCTTTAAGGCTAAAAACCTACATTTGCAAGACAACTCGCACGCCGGATGCATTTGGTCTCTGTGGATTAGACCAGGTTGCTTGCGACCTTGGATTGTGTCGTAGATGGTGTCGCCCCAAGCGTAGGGCTAGGTATCGCATAGCATGATAACCGGTAAGACCGGGTCGAATCCACAGGGACCGAACGCACCCGGCGTGAGAGTTGACTTGCGAATGAAGTTTTTAGCCTTAAAGCGGCAAACTTGGCTTTTGTGATTTATTGGTGGATTCACTTAACTTCGTGAATGACACGGAATACGAAAAGACTAAATTAACAAAGGTAAAGCCTAGGGGTTCATAACGATCACAACCAAAGCTAACCAAATCCTCACGCTCGGTAACAGACTCGAGCCACCGTTAGGTGCACCCGAGCAAATGGTTTAGAAACTAAACCATCGCCTAGAAAAATGCGTTCCACAAAGAATAGGATTCTTGTGCCATTTAGACAAACATTTGAGTCGCCCTATCCCTAAGCATCGCACGTACCACCAAGTGGTCAAGCCCCGGGCGACGTGCGATCAAAGGGGTTTACAGACCCTAATTTTGATTCGTAAAAGTGAATCCCAATTCATTGCTCGACAAAAGTTGAAAGCCTTTTTTAAATTGCGCGAGGAACTGGATTAACCTTGGTCATGGGGAGTCAATCACCCCATGACCCTACCTAATTGACTACTCACTCATTAGGCAAAGACTAATTAATTTAATTAAGGAAGTTATAAACATGACCAATAACTTTGAAAAGTGATTTTTAACGATGATAACAAACTTGCCAACAACTTTAAACCTTAGAGAAATAACAAACAACCAATAAAAACTAGAGTTTAAGAAGGATTTAGCTAGGAAATGAAGAACAAGATTTAACCGATAAAAACACAAAAAAACTAGATTTATATAGAGAGTGATTGTAGCTACAACAATAAACCTTGACAAATTAACGAGAAATGAAAACTTACTTGAGAAATCTAGAGAGAGAGCTTCAAAATCCTCCAATGGAGGAGCTAAACTAAAACTAAAAATGAAAGAGTAAGTAGTGAGAGAAGGAGAGAGGAGAGAGCCCCAATATAGTCTTCCCTTTCTCTCTCTACATAATATCTAATAAAGCACACACATTAAACAAAAGTTTCCATAAAAGGAAAGTGCAAAAAGAGCTCAAAAAATGATGGCCGGAGGTATTTGGATCGATCCACACCACATCTGGATCGATCCTGATTCGTCTGTTCGGGCAGATTTTTGAGCCAACTTCGCGGGCACGCCCCGGTTTCGTCCGAACTCGGAATGAGGCGATTCTTGAACCGTTGGAAAGCTCTATGAGTCTACTTTCAAACCCAATTGACCTCATCTTCATAGCATTTGTATCTTGATAGAAATGAGCATTTTTCTATCGGTTAGTCAGATTTTCTCAAGGCTCATCACTCCAGATTTCTTGTTCCTTTGTTCCGGGCCTTCCTTGAACCTTCTAAAGCTCCTTGAATCGACTTCTAAGCTTCGGCGATTGTCCTCCACGGCATTGCGGGACCTTAGGTACTTCCGGATACAACCAGGGATTATTTGGAGCTTTGGACACGCCTCTTAGCTCCGATTTTCTGAAACTTATCAAAAACACAACTCGCGCAAAATCAATCGTATAAAGACACAAAATGCACGTGTGTGTGATTACAACGAGCGAGATAAGCCCGGATATATACAACATTTGGGGCTTATCACCGGTCTTACCGGTTATTATGCTATGCGATACCTAGCCTTACGCTTGGGGCGACATTATCTACGATACAATCCAAGGTCGCAAGCAGCCACGCCTCGAGTTCGCCGAAAGGGTGAAATTTTTTGGATGACTCTTTGGATATTCTGAATCTTTTAAATGAATGTCTTTTAACTTGTTATGAATGAATGCTTATATCTTGCATTTTATATGCTTCTGTATGTGATAGCCCCTACTTTGGGACAAATCGGAGAAAAACGTTTGCTCGGTTTTGAGCCAAAGTAATGTCGTGGTCGATCTGAACTGACTGCTTTCATACTTAGAAATTTTTTTGATATTTAGAAAAAAATTTCAACTTTTGATCTGTTGCTCGGAATGGAACCTAAGTAAAACGAATTGAGATGGAAATTTTCCAACACTTGGAAAAATTGGAAATTTTTTCCACTGATAGCCCCTGCTCGGGGCAAAGCAGAGGAATAATTGCTCGGATTGGAATCGAAGCAAAACGAATTCTTAATAGTTATCCTGGCGCCGGGCCTAAGCTATTCCCGAGGTGTTAGTAGGAACACCGAACCTTGATAGTTATTTTAACAAAGTAATCGGAATAGGCCGCAGTTTTGAAATCTTTCTTCATTGATCACCAAAACATCATAAAAACAAAATGGCAAAACACGCAGCCCTAAAAATATTTGCTTCTAACAAAATTGTCACTAAGCATAAAACTTCCTAAGCTTGGTTGCATTCCAGGGGTTGTCGATAGGGGTTCCGTCCATCTCTGCTAGCTTGTAGGATCCATGTCCGGCCTTTGCAATCTCACGGAAGGGGCCCTCGTAGTTCGGTTTGAACTTAGTCTTTTTGGACTTCTGGACTACCTCTCGGAGGACAAGATCGTCTACGTTGAAGGGCCACATCCGGACATTTTTGTTAAATCCCCTAGCAACTTCTTGTTGATAGGAGGCATGTTTCAGGTGTGCTTCTTCCCTGATCTCTTCAGCTAGGTCAAGCTCCGTGTCCATGGCCTCATCGTTTGTCGGCACATCAAAGTTCTCAGTCCGAGCTGTTGGGATTAGGGTGGCTACAGGGAGAACAACTTCCATGCCAAATGCCATAGAGAATGGCGTTCGGCCAGTTGAGCGCCGGGGTGTGGTTCGATAGCCCCAGAGAACTTTTGGGAGTTCTTCGGCCCATTTACCCCTCTTTAGAGTTAGGCGTCTTTTGATTCCAGCCGATATCGTTTTGTTCGACGCTTCGGCTTGCCCGTTTCCTTGGGGGTATGACATAGAGCTTCTTGATCGCTTCGGTAACAAATTGGGTCCCATTATCTGAAATGATAGCATAAGGGACACCAAAGCGAGAGATAATATTCCTCCAAAGAAATCGTTCCACGTCGGCAGCAGTTATAGTGATTAAGGGCTCGGCCTCCACCCACTTGGTGTAGTAATCAGTCGCCGTTATCAAATGCTTGAAACCGCCTGGAGTTGTTGGTAGCTTTCCCACTATATCCAGTCCCTATTGTGCCAAGGGCCAGGGGCTGGTTATCGGTTGTAGGACTTTGGCCGGTTGCAGCAGGTGAGAGGCGTGTTTTTGGCATTGCTCGCATTTCTTGGTGTACTCCTCGGATGTTTTCTTCATTTTCGGCAACCAATATCCTCGCATAAGAGCTCGGTGGGCAAGGGATCATCCGTCGGAGTGGCATCCACTGCTTCCTTCATGGAGCTCTCAGAGGATGCTCTCAATTTTGGAATCATGGACAACCTTCAAGTCAGGGCCTGTGAAAGACCTTCGGTACATTCTATCGTTCGGATCTAAATAGAAGTAGGAGGCCTTGCACCTGATCCTATGGGCTTCCTTTATATCTGTCGGGAGCTTCTCATGCTTGAGGTAGGCGTAGATTTCATCCATCCAGCTTGGGCCGAGGGATATGATTAGCACTTCCTTTATCTCATGCTCGATGCTCGGACTCTCTATTTCCCCTAACAGAATGGTTCGGTTGGGGAAACTGCACAAGCCGTTGCTAGGGAGGCCAGAGCGTCCGCGTGAGCATTTCGCTCTCGGCCCACCCATTCAATTTCCACAGTCTTGATCTCTTTTATCAGCTCCCACACTTTGTCGTGGTACTTCACCATCCTTGGGTCGTTTAGGCTATATTGATCTTTTATTTGGTTCACGATCAACTGTGAATCGATGTAGACTTGCACTGTCTCGGCACCTAAGTGTTTAGCCATCTTTAGTCCGGAGACTAGTGCTTCATATTCAGATTTGTTGTTTGAAGCTGGAAATTCGATGGTTAGCGTATTTTCGTGCATGACGCCTTCCGGTGTGATGAGCACGATGCCGGCTCCAACCCCTCGGCTATTTGACGCTCCGTCAACATGTAAGCGCCACACTTCTCCTTGGAAGATCCTCCATACCTTGCCTTTTCTTTCTTCCGTAGGTTTCTCGGCATCCGCCGGAGTCCCTATCGTTGTTCCATTTGGTCCAGCTTTCGCTGAGCATTCTGTGGGGCTCCTTCGGGTAATTTCAAGCTGACTTCTGGGTTATCTTTGAGCTCAGGTGTCAGTTCGGCAATAAAATCTGCCAGAGCCTGTCCCTTAATAGCTGTTCGGGGTTCGTATCGAATGTCAAAGTTTCCCAACTCCAAGCTCCATTTTGAAATCCGAGTGGAGAGGTCGGCCTTTTTCAGCACGGTTTTTAAAGGGTACTCGGTGATCACAATGATGGTATGGGCTTGGAAGTAAGGCAGCAATTTCCTTTTGGCCATCACAAGAGCCAAAACCAACTTTTCTAGAGGGAGGTACCTTGTCGGAGGGAATCAAGGTTTTGCTGGAGTAGTAGATGGGTTGGAAATTAGCCCCTTCCTTCCTTACAAGGACCGAGCTCACTGCATGACTAGATACCGAGAGGTAAGAGGTATAAATCTTCTTCAAGCACGGGCATCACGAGGAGGGGTGCTCTGGAGAGATAATCCTTCAACTGGCCCAACGCTCGGTCACATTCGTCGGTCCATTGAAAACTACTTTTACTTGTTTTCAGGGATTTGAAGAAAGGTCGGCACAGATCCGAAGACCGACTGATAAACCTATTAAGCGCTGCGGCCATTCCCGTGAGCCTCTGCACTTCTTTGATGGTGCTTGGAGGTCTGAGGTTCTGGATTGCAGTTATCTGTTTCGGATCTGCCTCGATGCCCCTTCGAGTGACCATATATGTGAGAAATTTGCAGGATCCGACGCCAAATGCACATTTCTCGGTGTTGAGGCGCAGCTTATGTTTTCTTCATAACAGCAAAAATTTCGGCAAGGTGCTCCAAATGATCCGAAGCGTGCTTGCTCTTGACTACCATGTCGTCAATGTATGCTTCCATCGTGTCCCCGAGCTGCTTGGTGAACATTTTTGTCACCATGCGCAAGACTTTGTAGCAATAGGTCCCTCAGGGAGATATGAAAGTTCTCTTCTCTTGGTCCTCAATTGTCATTGCTATTTGGTGGTACCCGCTGTAGGTGGAGTGGGTAAAACTTTATTAACCCTAATAAAGGGCATAGCACGTGCCTTAGTTGATCACCACAAGAGGGCGGAAAGCTCGACACCACATAGGGAGTCGTTAAACCCTGTGCCGAGCTGGTTTGGCCACGAATGAGGCTCGAACTAATAAAGAGTAAACTAATAAATCAGGATGCACTAGCTCGGCGTAAGGCATAAAGGATGCCCCTGATATGGCCGAGCTAGGAAGGCTACGTGTATAGCTTAAATAGCATTCTGGAATACATAATTCAGCTCGGCGTGATGGGCTGAGCTATGTACGAGTTATTCCGAGCTACGTGGAAGCACGGCATCGCCACGAGTGGGGTGGTGAGACATTCCAAAATATTCTACAGCGGCTCCTTATGAGATAAGGAGCGATCCCGTGAAACTAGGGATTGATTTGGGAAGTCCTAACGTGATTAGGAATATACCTCATATAGGAAAGAATCCTATGTGGAAAAAAAGACCCCTGCTAGACGAGATCTAGCAGGGAATGGAGACTCGTCCCTAATAGGAAAGTCCTATTAGGAAACAGGTTCCTAAAGAGAATAGAAAACAGGGGGCACGAGATGCCTAAGGATGATGAACATCTACACCTATAAATACAAGGCAATAACCATGACAAAAGGTACGCCGTGAAACCCATTTCATACGCATTGTGGTTTGAATTCACCAAGTACGAGATACTAACTTAGGCATCGGAGGGCCTTTGCCAACGAGAGGCAAAGGTGCTCTAACCCTTTTTCTGTCTTGCAGATTTAGGGTTGAATCAAGGAAGCACGTGATCCAGGGCTACGTGGATTTTATCCCCGTACAGTAGGCATCCATCATGCTGAGCCGAGCGTGTCCCGCCATAGCATCGACTAGCTGGTCAATTCGTGGTAGTGGAAAACAATCTTTCGGGCACGCATCGTTGAGATTGGTATCGTTTACGCAAATGCGCAGCTTCCCATTCTTCTTTGGCAAAACCACAGTGTTAGCCAGCCACGTCGGATATTGAACCTCTCGGATAGCCCCGGCATCAAGTAGCCTCCTGACCTCGGCCATAACAACGTCTGAGTGGGCCGGAGACGATCGTCTCAGTTTTGGTACCACGGGACTTCGGAGAGGGTCAACGTTGAGAGAGTGGGAGATAAATTGGGGGTCGATGCCCGGCATCTCATACGGTGTCCAGGCAAAGACCTCGATATTTCCCTTAAAGAATGCTACCAGTTGTTCCCTCTCTGTTTCTGCTATAGTGGACCCAAGGAGAACGTACCGGGTTCCTTCTTCATTGATGGGTACCGTCACCAGGTCTTCGACTGCCTTCTCCTCGGTTGGCAACCCAACATCTTCTAGGGCCGGACCCTCCGGTTCTTCAATGGGTCCTGGTTTCGGTTCTTTCTTCTTCTTTCCCTTAGTGGTTTTCTTCTTCATATGTACCGCGTTCACTCGACACTTCTTTGTTGCCATCTGGTCACCTTTGATGTCTTATTGCCATCTTTCGGCACCGATAAACCAGACGACTTGGTGATAGGTTGAGGCGATGGCCTTCATTTCGTGCAACCATGTTCAGCCGAGGATGGCGTTATAAGGGCTCGGTGTATCAACGACAACGAACTCCACTTGAAGGTTTCTTGACCCTGCCTTCACCGGAAGAATGATCCGTCCCATCGGCCAGATCAGAGTCCCGTTGAATCCGAAGAGGGGGGAATCGGCCGGCATCAGATGGTCCGGACTCAGGTTCAGTGCCTTGAAGGCCGAGTAGTATAGGATCTCGGTGGAACTCCCTTGATCTACGAGCACTCGCTTGACCTTGGGGATTCCCATGTAAACGGAAATCACCAGGGCATCGCTGTGAGGCAGCTGTACATCCTTTAAGTCTTGCTCGGTAAATGTGATAGTCCATTGCTCCTCACGGTCCGAGAGATTCCGTTTTGCGTTCCCACCAATGGTAAGAACTTGTGAGGAGGAGTTCGGTACGGCCCGAAGCGCTGCAGTTTTCTCTTTAGTTGCAGCCCCATGGATCACATGGACAATTACTTCTTCTGGAGGGTTGTTCTATCGGGGTTGATGTGTTCGGTTTACCGCCCTCTGCCGGTCAATGTACTGGTCCAAGTGCCCCTGCGTGACCTGCCTTTCTAAGAACTCCTTGAAAAGCTGTCACGCTGTGGTGTAATGTCTCAGTTCATTGTGATAAGTGCATTTTATCTTGCAGTCGTTTGGTTGACCTTCGGCTGTCCCCAGCTTATTGGTCGGCCAAGTGAACCAAGGTTCCCGAGAGATAGCTCTGATCAGTTTGTAAAGAGGTAGGTTGAACACAGTTGTTATAGTGACGAACTCGTTAGGCTTCGGTTCCCGTTCCCTGAACAGTTCCCGTTCCTTCCACGAGTCGCGGTCCTTCTTCCACCCCTTGTTGCTTCCTGTTTTGACCGTGTTGACTTGCTTTTTTCCAGAGTAATCACCAGTACTTGCCTTGTGATTTCCCGAGGTCCTGGAGAGTTTTCTCTCGGATATGATCTCTTCCAGTTGAGTGAATTTTTCAACGGTCTCCATTAGCCGACTCATATTTGCCAGAGGGTGGAGCATCAGTTCCTCGAAGATTGCCGAAGTTTCGTCCAGGCCATATTTGAAAGATGTGGCAGCCATCTGCTGGTCACAATTTTCAATGGCATTGTATATCTCCCAGTAACGCTCGGCGTAGACCCTCAATTTTTCTCCAGATTGTCGCTTGAGGCCGACGAGCGCATCAATGGTCTTCGGCTGAGTGCTGTTTGTGACGAACCGAGCGGGGAAGGCCTCCTCTAGCTGCTCAAATGAGCTGATGGAGTTGGGTTGCAGCTGGTTGAACCAGACTAAACCGAGGCCCTGGAGGCTCACGGGGAAGGCCTTACACATCATTGCCTCATCGTAGCTGTAGTGCCCCATGAGCTGTCGGTAATGCACTAGGTGCATTACTACGTCTGATTTTGCATCGTACTTTGTGAACTTCGGTACAGTGAAATTCTTCGGCGGGTATGCCTCACGGATTTTTTGTACGATTCGTGAGTCCTGAATTTTTCGAAGCCTTAAATCAACTGGTTTTTCGGACGAGCGTGGGGCCTCATAGGCCATGCCAGTGTTGTACGCCTTCTTGGCGTTCAGCCTGTGCCGCTCATCGCTCGCCCCGAGCTCATCGGTATGCTCCTTTCTTTTTCCCGACTTTCGGGCCTGAGTAGGATCTATCTCCGCTTGGTATCGTTTTGACTCTCCGGTACGTGGGTCTCGAACGATAATATAATCGCCGGTATCATCCATGTCGTACTCAAGAATGCGTTGAGTTTCGTGATCTCGTTGTCTCCGAGGACTCTGATCTCGGTGGTGAGTTTTCTTACTCGGTGCTCGGTCTACACTCTCTTGATGACGATCATCGCGCTCCTGGTGGCGACCCTCTCTCGGCCATCCGCATCATATTGCACCAGAGCCTTTTCGCGGTTAACATCGTCTCATTCGGCGTGAGGTCCGAGATCCTGAACGCCTCGTCGTAGACTGAGAGCTTGAAGTAGAATGTCCTCCCGTCCGAGTGGTGTGTTCTGTTCGCACGATTTTTGAACGCCTTCTCGGAGAGGGGGTGTGCTGTCTGGGGGGATGACTCGTCCCGAAGCGTCGGTAACTACGAACGACTGGCCCAGACGATCTTTGGCCGAAGGGCGTTGAGTATGGTGAGTAAGGGCGTTGAGTATGGTGAGTGAGCTGAGTTGTTTGAGCCGCCGCCTTGCGCCGTCGCCTCGACGCCCCTGAACGTTAGGTTGAGGCGGTGGGTTGCTTTTTCGTCAGAGCTTCAATCTGAGCCTTCATAGCAGCCATTTGCTCCTGCATCTGCTGCACGGTATCCAAATGGTTTGGGCTCGGGGTGAAGCCTGAAATAGGGTGGGTAACGATCCCCACCCGAGAGCCACCTCCGGGGTTGGCTCCTGCCGCCGGAGCGGCGTTTCCGTCGTCTTCAACGATCGCCATGGAAGAACTGGGAAATAGAGCAAGAGTACCCTCCAAGAAAAAGAGAAGAACGCTGGGAAGGTGAGAAAATCACTTGATCCCCAGCAGAGTTGCCAATTGTGGAGCCCTCTTTCTCTGGTAGTTCTTCCTGGCGATGATCAGCGACGGAGATGAAGCCCTCACTCTCGAGTTATGCCTTGGCCTGCACACTTAACACACCGTTAGCACCGGACTGGACTATAGAGTCCAGAACAGCACTCCGACGGTCAAGTTAGTAAGCAGAGAAGAAGTGTAGATCTAGGGTTCTGAGAGGAGAGTTGTGCGTACCTTTGCTAGGTGGTGAAGTTTTCCTTTTATAGGTGAGCCTTGGCTTGATCTCTAAGCACAGCTGTGCTTGTCACGTGACTTAACCGTTCAGCTGACGTCTCGATGACGAACCTGAAGGAATATGCTTCGAGTACATGCCTCCAGTAAGATTGCTACACGTGTCGTAACCGTTCGGATGACGTCACTTGTCATGATCACGGTTTGTTACACGTACATGCAGCATTAACTGCTCTGCTGACTCAGCATCTAGCCTTTCGGCACATTCCAACGTCACAAAGTCGGTTTAGGTCACCCTCGGGTACGCCCCGAGGTCTTTTGATTTTAACCCTGAAAGGTCACTAATGAAGAAATATAGGATGAGTCTCGGAATTTATCCGAGACAGTAGACCGAAGCCCCACTCTGTTTCTTTCCTCATGTCGAATCATCCATCCGAAGAGTCCCTCGGAGATAGTCTCTCGGTGACTATCAAAGAGGTATCTCTTTATGTGATCCAGGTGCTCAATGTATCCGGACCCCTACACAAGTTATTCCAAGAAGTGCTTAACATTGGTTAAAATCAATGGGGGTGTGATTGGACAAAGAACATGAATTGTTTTTTTCTTTCTCATTATCTTAGTGGATAAAGAATATTGTTGATATGGGAAAATCACGTGAGAGATTAGTTGATGTCCTTTTTTGCGCTTGTAAAAACTGTGCGAGATGCTTGATCGCACTTTACAGGCACAATTCGTTTATTTGAGAACATATAGAAGAATATTTTTCGATTACATTTCTAATCATTTTTGGATAGCATTTTGTTTGCTTTGGGCAGCAAACACTGTGAAGTAGCATGGAAATTTCATCTGGGTGCACGTTATCCCAAGAAGTGCGTAACAACGAAGTTGACTTTCTGGCTGGTAAGCTACTGATTTAGTTAAGTCTTACTTAAAAACATCATATTTAATCTTCCTTCCTGATGAGTCTCAGAGGCTGAGTTGTTGGGTTGCATCTGTATGAGTTTATTGCATTAGGAGTTCTGTTTTTTATTCACAAGTTAGTAATAGTCATAAAATAGTCAACAACTTGATAGACTGGGTATTGCCTAGTAAGTACTTAATTTGTAAAACTTCTTGGGGTTGTGCTTTGTGGTGACAGTTCCATCTGGAAATCATCATATCATATTCTGCTTATACAGTTGCGGTTATTCGACCACCTTGATTTTTCTGTATGGATAACCATGTATCTCTTCCGGGAAAAAATCGGTAGAATGTTGTAGGTGTAAAGAGGGTATGGGGGATACTTTCTACTTTCCTTTCTTCAAATCATAGCTTGGTTAGTTTTCAAACAAGCTGAAACTTCTGGTTTCGGGTTCGAGTTTCATGTGTTGGCTCAGTTCATTGGAGGCTTTGTCCTAGCTGGCTAGCTCTAATAAGGCCTCGCTAGTGGACACTGAGATTGGTCCCAGATTAGTCGGTCTATAGGGTAGGACACTCTTATCGAGCTATCAAACAAGTTGTGAACGACGGGGGAACTTAACTGGTAAGAGTGATGGGTTAAACTGGATATTCCTTAACAACTTAAATTATGGAGAATTATTATCTTGATTATAATTTGGGAAGAAATCAATTGCCCGGTGGTTGGGGGAGGTTGTCAATGATTTTGTAACCTTCCAATTAATTATTGTGGATCTGATTGCTAATATTTTATAACTCGAGGGCCTACATGTTTTAATATTTAACAAATGGAGAAAGAATTAAAAAAAAAATGGCCTCAAATCTGAATATATTTCCCCAGATACATGCACTGTGGGAAAAAAAGGAAGCATTGTCATTTGTCAACCATGAATAATGCATTTTAATAAACACTTTATGTATAATATTGCAATTAGAAAATTAAGTATCTTCATATGTTCGAGGTATATATATACTGTTTTTGTTAAGCTTGATGTTTAGTTTCTTCTTGTCTAATTAAGTGAAGGTCTCTCTGTTGACTGTAATCTTATCATTCAATATATGCAAACGGCAATCGACAATTCGGGATTAGTTGACTTCAAAATGTCATTCCTATAGATTGTCGGTATTCCCTCCCTCCGTCTGTCCCTCTTTAGGTATTTCCTCCAGAAAAATGTGTAATTTTTGGATAGAAAAATAAATGACTACTGTGCATAATTTTTTCAATTCCTTTGCAATATAATTTGCGTCTTTTCGTAGTGAGGAGTACCTTAAAAGAGAATGGAGTGAGGGAGAGTACTAATATTTTTCTTAAATTTTGTATTGAGTGATGGCCCCTAAGAAATTTTAGGTACTATTTTCTGTCGTGGATAAGAAAACTAGGTACTACTTGGGAAGGACTGTGATCACTGAATAAATTAGATGGGTAATTTGAGAAGTTTCATGTTGCAACCTCTTGAAAATCATTGAAAATTTAAGATATCTCGAAAAATTATGCTGAGTTTTTTTTTTTTATTTTAAAAAATCTGTTTTCCCGATTCACTTACTTTTATCTCATGTGAACAAGATTTCTGGTTTTGTTCCTATAATAAGCTATAGCAATCAGTTTATTGATCAAAGAAAAAGAAAAATTGCACTAAAAAAGTACCTTAGGGGTAGCAAAGTACGAATCCATTTGCTCTTCTTAGATTTTGGTTGTTTTGGTTCATTCTTGTATTTGTAATGAAATCTTTGCCTTAGGGCGGAGAAATCTTTGCTTGTTGATAAAAAAAAAAATTGATACTAAAAAATAAAGTACGGAAATTTTACTCTTCACAACATTCTTTACCAAATCAAAGAATTTAACCTAACGACAGGCAAAATGTGCCAAAACGGAAAGACGCCTTTAGCCTAACGGCATTGGGTGCACTTATATGTTGGGAGAAATGAGATTAAGCGTTTAACTCCCTTCTGAGATGCTAATCTCACTATTTTAACAATATTGACCTTCGCCAATAAAAAACAAATTGACAAGCACAAAGTAAATTTGATTATCTAGTTTGGTTATAAGAGGAGTTCACGTCATTGTCATGTGTCCTACAGAAAAGTTGGCCTAGTAAATAGCCTGTCCTTGTATATAGTTCAATTTTCATTGCTTAATTATCAACTTACTGAGTAAAATGAACTTCAATTCTGTTATCTAGACGAAACATGTAGGAACCTTTATTTTCCTCTTTCTTGGTTGTGTTTGTAGAATGAAACCAAAAAATTAAAAATTCTGCCCCAGAATGGACAGAATTTTGTATTTTCTTCGCTGGGTTGCTTGAATTTATAAGCTGGTCCTCGGCATTATGGTCTTCAATAATAGCAAAAATTCAAACTTATGTACCTATATTTTTACTTTCTAGAAGAATTTGGAACAATGTGTCTGCACTCGACGATGTTGCAAGAAAATGTTGTTTCTATTTTTGTTGCTCACAAAAAAGAAAAAAAAATGACAAGTCTTCATTTTTTTTTTTTTGTATTTTCGAAAAAGAATAAAAAAAGCTGTGTCGTGTCCATGTGGTCTTGATGGAATTGCATTTTCAACAATGAGTTGAGTACACAACTCCAGTAAAACTAGCAGTAGACCTGATAATTGATATATATAAAATAAAAAAATACAACAATTATTTGAGAGAAATAATTGACAGGCACATGTTTCTATTCTACATCCTTACAATTATGGTATGCAAAACAAATATCCAACTATATAAAAGCAAGTTAAAACCTATCACAAACAAAATCATGTGTGTTTGGTTTGATGTTCTCTCAATAATCTCTTACTTTTGTCATCTTTTGTTTTTAATAGCAAAAAAGAGTAATTGAAGAGGAAATTGTTGAAAAATATGTAAATGAAACCGGGGCATTCTGAGGGTCTCCTAAAACAATTGAAGAGCCTTTTGTGGGCTCATTGCACCTAGATGCTGCTACTCAAAAGGCAGTGGCTTCGGCTGGTTAATACTGCTCATGATGTAAGGTTTATGGCTTAATTACATTCATTCCTGCTGTTACAAGGATTGTTTGCTGCGTAGCAACTTGGGAAAGAGGGGCGCTGTTGTCCCCTGCGATTCCGGGGAGTTCCGGTCTCGTTTCAATGATCGGAAACGTTCACGTCGAAGAGCTTGCCGAGTAGAACAAGCGTACCAAAAATTAGCACAATCGGATATCATTTAGTACCTAATCGAAACATTTTTATCTTGAAGAGAATGCATCCAAAACATAAACATTAGATCATACCCACTCAAACCCATTATTGCCGAGTTATATCTGTACCGATCAGGTACTAAATAGTATCCAATTGAGCTAATTTTTGGTACGCTTGTTCTACTCGGCGAGCTCTTCGATGTGAACGTTTCCGATCATCAACAAGAGACCGGAACTCCCCAAAATCGCCAGGAACAGCAGGTACTATCCCTGGCAAGGGACAGCAGTGCCCCTCTGTCCAGCAACTTGAGGGTCTTCACCATGTATATATTATGTGAATCCCCTTTTTTTCTTGAAAACACCTGAAATTCCAGTCGCTCGTCATATTTTCTAAAAACATCTGAAAGTCGAACACTAGTTCAGTTTTCCAAAGCAGTCGACGGAGGTGTTTTGGAAGCTTGTGGTCTAGCTATTTCATCCTGGGTAACAGACGCCGGTGTTCCTACACCAAAAGCGGGTGGCCAATCTATTTTAAGGAGGTTGTGTCTAACACCGGACTCGGCTCATTTTCCGTGTTTCTGTTTGTATTTCGATTTTAAATTCTGTTCTTGTAGTTGTAAATTCACAAATAGAATATGTTCTCAGGATTAATCAAATTTTCCCAACAGAAATGACAACCACCAGGTTATGGCAAGAAGTGAACCCAAAGATTGAAAAAATACTCCCCCCCCCCGGCCCCAAATGACTCGGATCCTGCCAGACCTCAAAAAAGACTCGGATCCTGCCAACCCCCCAAATGAACCCACCTAACCGTTTTGACAAAGGATCAAGCATTGAATTTCCGAAGTACCCAAAAAAGGGTCAAGCTTCATATTTGTTAAATTATCCCACATTGCTCATCTAAGTCACCCAAGTCTGGTTAATAAATTCTTAAGGTTACTCCACCTATTGCCAATTGATTTCAAGTTGGAACCCTCCAAGAAATTTAACATGGTATCAGAGCTAGGTCTTGGGTGGCCTCATCTCATGTGGTCAAGTCTCCTTTGCCCGAGTTAAATCTCCTAGTCTTCTCAATTCGTACCTCCACGTGCATTCGGGCTGCACGTGAGGGGGAGTGTTAAATTATCCCACATTGCTCATCTAAGTCACCCAAGTTTGGTTAATAAATTCTTAAGGTTACTCCACCTATTGCCAATTGGTTTCAGGTTGGAACCCTCCAAGAAATTTAACAATATTTACGTAGAGCCTGAATATTGGGCACTTTCACTATCTTGGGTTATCGTAATTTTGCTTGTTACTTGCTCGACCATGGAGCATTGCTGCTGGTCGTTGTGAAGATACACAGATGAAGACAATGGCAGACGCAAGATTTGACTCAAGCAGGGGCCAAATCATGTGTATTTGCGTATTCATAGGAAACAATACTTTCTAAGTAATTATTTATCGCACTTGGGAGGTCCGAAGAAGAAATGATAGTGTGTATGTGCATAACTACCGTTTAATTTTATAAAAGCAACCTAAAAAATGATAAC
Source organism: Vaccinium vitis-idaea (assembly GCA_963854785.1). Taxonomy (NCBI): domain Eukaryota; kingdom Viridiplantae; phylum Streptophyta; class Magnoliopsida; order Ericales; family Ericaceae; genus Vaccinium; species Vaccinium vitis-idaea. Next base: position 39,805,069 of record OY978220.1, read on the forward strand.
TTGAAATTTTATGAATTTTTACCCCACACCAATTGAATTTTTTTTTCATTCAACGAACTTGCACGGGTCAATTCTATAGAATTTTTCTTAATTAACCTAAAAAAACTAGTATAATACGTGAAAATACTTGGAATTGTGCACGGGCCGGAGTCCCCCTGCACCCCTCAGTACCGCCCCTGGATGAAGAAACAAATGCTATCAGATCGGGGTCACTGGTCAGTCTTATTTTGGCCAACAAACAAATGCAAGTTGGTCCGAACCGATAAGCATATTAGAATTGCACGCCAGCATGTGCGAAGTTCGTTAAAGAAAGAGCCGTTTCAGTTTGGTTTTGTTATTCTTGTTTTGTTTTTTTTTGTGTTCATGTAAAATCTTGGATCCTACAAGACTCGTGGATGGTCGTATAAGAGGATCCAATATTGATTTAGTGGTATCCGGGGTGGGTGCTGTCACTTCGGGATAAACTCTCACGCATTTGAATCAGCGAAGTCGATAGATGATATAATGTCCATACGAAATTGACAGCAAACAAAATCGAACTTGGAGATGTTTCCAGGCTACCTCAGCCGTCAACATTGTCCACCCAAGTATTATACTCATACTATCCAACGAAATGGAGTCAACAATTGCCTACACAACCCCTAGAAAAGGACTTCAATCGATCGCTGCAGAGTTCTTTTAAACAACCACGATTGATGAGAGATTATAAAAGTAATGTCAAACAAATACGAAGTCAATACTCATTTTATAATACTCCCTCCGTTCTAATTTATTGCTCTTTTTTTGGAGATTCCAACTTATTAGGAGAACATTTTGATACTCCGTCCATCCTAATTTATTGCTATTTGGGACCAAAAATTGGGGATGGATGGAAGGAAGTGGGGATAGTCTTCTGAACCGTCGAAAACACTTTTGGATAGCTGGAATGCCGCGCCACATGGTGCAAAGAATTTGTTGCACTGCAGGGTCTCCGGCCCCGAAGGGAGTTATATAATTAGTGTGTATTCTCCTAACCCCATGTATGATGTATTAATAGTAGATGATTATGCTTATATAGGATTCGGGGGCGCTATAGCCGTCCGAAAATGTTTTCAATAGTTTGAATTTGCAGTTGCTCTTTTACTGTTAAGAAAGCTGCAAATCCCGACCACTGATTGCTATGTTAAACAGCCACGATGGGGGATACAACCATGTGGCGTTTTGAGGCGTCCCCCGGAATGCTTATACAGCTAAGTATTCGCAAAGGATCAAGAATCCAACTTCCACAAAAGACCAAAACACAACAAATACATACATACGACACAAATATAAGAATTAAAATTCAGAATTCCAGTCGAAACTACAAAGCAGCAATTTCTGAGACTGAATTCAAGCCATCTCGTTATAATACTAATATCCACAGATCTAAAATCACACTTCAACAAAACAACAACAAATTTAAGATTGTTCCATATATGCATACGATACTGTAATTTCTAAGCAGGGGTTGAATTATGAGCCACAGGGGAGGACGTCCAGACGATATCCTTCAACGCCGGCCGCAGCTCCTTGCTGCAAAACTGGTTGTACTCCAGCGTATCACCACTCGATTTCCTCACTTCCACCAATAGAAACGACGGCGTCACGGCGAAAATCTCCGCCGCGATGCCCAGTTTCCCTTTCCTCCCACTTTCCTCCCCCTGCAGCCTCACACTAGTGTTGTCCCCACTCTTACTCACACTGAACTTCCCCGCTTTCGCCGCCGCCTCTTCCAGCCGCGACACCACGCCAATCGCCGTTGTCCCCGTCGTAGCGAATCTCAGCTCCTCCTTCTGCTCTCTCTTCTTCTCCTCGAATAACGGCGACAGGTCGAATCCTTCTGATAACGAAATTATGTGAAAAGCATTCAAAGTCTCGATTTCCTTCCCCTTTCCTGCGTAAAAATCTTCTTCCTCCTCCTTTAACCTGATAACTTTTGGAATCGACTTCTTAAACCACGACGAATCCATGATTTTCGATGAGGTGATTCGAGTGCTAGGGTTTGGATCTAGCAATTTCGTTATCAATCGACGCGATTCAGGCGAAAACCACTGCGGACACTTGAAATCGCCCTTGTAAATCTTCCTGTACATAGCGACTAGGTTATCGTCCTGAAACGGCAGATATCCGGCCAACAGAACGAATAAAATCACGCCGCACGACCAGATGTCCGCCTTAGCGCCGTCGTATCCTTTTTTCCCGATAACCTCCGGCGCCACGTAGGCAGGAGTACCGCACGTGGTGTGAAGGAGTCCGTCTTGTCTGAGATGTTCTGCGAAAGCGCTCAGACCGAAATCGGTCACTTTGAGATTGCCGTCGTCGTCTAGCAAGAGATTTTCCGGCTTCAAATCGCGGTGGTAGACGCCTCGGCTGTGGCAGAAATCAACGGCGGAGATCAGCTGCTGGAAATAGTGCCTCGCCACGTCCTCTTTCAACCGGCCTTTGGCTATTTTGGAGAACAGTTCACCACCGCGCACCAACTCCATGGCAAAGTAGATCTTCGATTTGCTCGCCATAACCTCGTGAAGCTCGACTATATTCGGATGCTTCACCATCTTCATCACAGAAATCTCTCGCTTCACTTGCTCCATCATCCCGACCTTGATCACTTTCTCTTTCCCGACCACCTTCATCGCCACGCTCTTGCCTGAAGCGAGATTCCGCGCGTGGTATACCTTCGCGAACGTCCCGTACCCGAGTAACCGCCCTAGCTCGTACTTCCCGTGTAGCACGATCTTATCGCCGGCCATTTTTCAGTACCGTCGAGCTCGTAAAATATACTGTAAAGGTTTATTTTCTTTTTTTTTTATAGGAGTAACAACTAAAAGCGATAAAATTAACCGTCCTCGACGTATTTTCGGTGGCAATTCCGGTCGCCGGCGGATTTCTTGGCCGTGGCTGCGGGATTGGGATTAGCAAACGAAGAAATTCTCATCTCTCTGCATTCCCTAACTGGACCAATCGCCTCACTTCTGTGAAAATTGGCACAGCAAAGAGGGCTAATTGGTTCACACTTTCTGGTTTCGTGTACTAGATAGAGAAGAAGGAGCATTCCTATATAGGCGGAGCTTTGGCTTTGGGGGATTGGGGCTGGAATCGAGTGGCTTGTGTTGATTGTGGTACAGAACAGGTGTCGTGATCTTGTGGAAGAGCGTAATCAGCTGGACGTCCAGGATTATTTGTTTGAGGACACGTGTAGGATTACGGGTAACTGGGTAATTGATGGACTCGGGGAGTCATAATCAACGCGGTGTAATATCATTTTGGTTGTGACATAAAGTATTTTTAATTGTGGTGGAGTGATTTCCCGTTTTTTAAAAGTGCTTAGCATTTAAAAAAAGAAAAGAAAAAGGAAAACACCCCTCCCTCTCAGGTTCTCCCTAACGGCCCGTTTGGATGGCGTATTGGTTTAAGAGGGATTAAATAGTAAGGGGAATAAAATAGTCGGGGTGATTAAATAATAAGGGTGGATCCACAGTTAAGAAGGGGGGATTAAATAGTACATGGTTTGGATGATAGATAATAAAAGGGAGATAAGGAGAGTGGATGATCTAAAATCATGTCAAAATACTTTCTTGCCCTTGGTAATGCATATATTAAATTATGTATTTATAAAATTATATAAATACCAAAATTAATTACACTATTCAATATTTAATTTATAATACTTAATTGTAATATTTTTTATTTAAAAAAATGTTTTTTATTTTTTATTTTTTGTTTTATATACTATTCCATAAGCCAACACGCGAACAATGTAAAATTCAAAAGTATAAAAATTTTCAAATTTTTTTTGTATCGAATTAAAGATCTCTATTAGTAGTTTAATTTGGTGCAAGAAAAAATAAAAAATTATATATGGAAGTACTTTATTTTTTGATCCAAAGGATATTGCAAATCAACTGAACAAGCCAACAATGTAAAATTATAAAGTATAAAAAAAATTCAATTTTTTTGTATCGAATTAAATATCTCTATTAGTAGTTTAATTTGGTACAAAAATAAATAAATAATTATATGCGGAAGTACTTTATTTTTTTATCCGAAGGAAATTGCATGGGAGTAGGGAGGTAAATTGGGGGGCTAATCCCCCCCGTCTAAACATAGACACCCCTCCCCCCTACTTATATTTAGTCAGGGAGGAGCATTACTAATTAGCCCGTCGGCTAATTAGTCGGGGGTTGATTTTGGCAGCCAAAGCATGGATGAGGTGTGGGACCATGACTAAATAACCCAATCTTCCTCACCCCTCTTTCATTTCCAGCATCCAAATGAGCTCTAAGTAGGTAGTAATATCTTCGTCCTTTGAAATAATCCAAGCCGTTGTTTTTTTACACGAAAATTCAATATTTGACATACCAATTGATGTCGAGTCAAACTAATTTTTTTCATAAATGCACTATTCTGCGGGCCATACAAGATGACCGGTTCAGATTATTGCGATGAGGTGTCACTGCGACTACTTTTGTGGCTTCTGTAAACAACCCCTTTCAGGACCCTCTGTTAATAAGTTTTTCTCCAGAAAAAAATTAATACACTACCATTTTAGGGTGCACGCATGTCTCACACCCCAACCCAACCCGCTTTGATTAGGATTTAGAACTGATGTTTAGGTCCATGGTATTAGGTGGGTTGAACTATTGCGTCCGTCAATTAATGGAAAGGGTTTGAAAATCATCGAAACTGCTCATATTGCAGAGCTCATCGAGATCTTTAACTGCAATGAAAATGATGTTGCTCGGAGGAGACTGATACTTAATCGGCACACATTTATATTATATAACAACACACAAATGGGTTAGAATCCAATGACATAATGTTTTCATTATAAATGTGTGCCGATCAAGTACCGATTGGTATCTCATCAACATATTTTTGGTGTGGTGGAAGTTCTCGATGAGATCTACAACATGAGCAGTTCCGATCATTAATATTGTGTACTCGGGTTGAGCTCACAAAATTGCAAACTACACAAGGATCATTGGACAGAACCAAACTGGGGAGGATCTGGTTATTCGTAACGCCTCTCTCACATGGCGTGAGACTTACAAATACATGAGTGTCACTTGAAATTTTTTCAACCGGTAACGTGGTAGAAATGATTAAACCAAATGAAGATTACCAAGCGGTGAAGAAACATACTACCAATTATTGGAATAAAGTAAAGGATTTTAGGTCGTGGGATTCTTAAATACGTAGTAATCATCTACTTTAAAAGTTATGGAGAATTATTGGAGTAAAATATAGGAATAATAGGATTGTAGTTCCGGTGATTCATAAAATAATAATGATCATCTAGAAATCATCTCTATTCCATAGTAAAAAAAAAAAATAATCTTTATTTTCCTAAATGTATTTTAAAATTTATCTTCTAATATGTTTTATATTTTTTCCTATATAATTATATAAATAACTTCTGGAAAAAAATACTTAACTATTTTAGGGAACCTGGGTCCCTGCTATGCACCTAGTGCGCAACATCGTGCAGCGCAGCATCCCAATCGTCTAATAGTGTTTTTAATAGTCTGGATCCGCAGACGTTTTCTTACCAGTTAGAAAGTTTTACCGGCCTTGTTTGGTTGGGGTTTTGAGACTGGGTTTGGAAACCCACCCCTTGTTTGGTTTCCCAAAACAGTCCTCTGGCCCTTTTTTTTTTTTTTTTTGAAAAAAAAAGATCCGTATAGTTTACTAACCCATGATGTGTCACTTGGGCAGGGCCCTACTTATCTTCCTCCCTCGCCTATCACTTTCGTTTCAATAATGGGACTGGAGCAAAGGTGTATGTATTCTCTATATATAAATCAACAATGTTATGGGTAGACCACTTATGCACTCCAAATGTACACCACCCTGAGGTAGCAAATGAGAAGAGGCCCATTTTTTGGGTGAGTTCCAAATTGAGTTTCTTCTCATTTGCCATGTCAGGGTGGTGTGCATTTAGGGTGTACAAATAGTGTACCAAAATCATTTTTCATACACAAATACAGAAATTACTACACTGGTACATGCATACATTGTCATTTCTCTGTTGTACTCTGCAGTGTCGTAAATTAAACAAACATGGGAGGGACCCACATCAGTACTTTTGAAACCATTTTCAATTTGAGGGTCTCAAGACCGGGTCCTCAAAAACCCAACCAAATAAGGTGACCGAATCCCAACCATTAATTTCTGAGAGGGACAACGGTGATGTGCACTGCACGGTACAACGCATTAGGTGCACAACAAGCCCCCCACTTCTATTTTAGGCCCAACTCAACCCGGTTCAATTAGGATTTTGAACTGATGTTTAGGTCCATCGCATTGGGTGGGTTGAGCTATTGAGCCCGACAATTAATGGGACGGGTTTGAAAATTACAATTATAATCCATTGTGGTCCGGCCCGACTCGTATAAGATATTTTCTGTATGCTTTTCACTTTTTTGCTAGCAATTACTATAATTAGAAACAAAACTGTGCATAAATTACCACGTTACGTACCGACAAAATGGAGGTGAATTTTCATTGTAATGCCAACGACCCCTCTTTTTCTACAACGTAAACTTTTCTATTTTCATCTTTCCATGCGCCAGTGACTCGGGTAGATATTTGATCCATGAGTGCGGCCCAAAAGTGATACTCGGGTGTTTGGGAGCTTATTTTTACAATAGAACAAGGGACAAACATATCCGGACGGATGGGGTACATTTTTCTACAGAAAGATTTAATTAGGCTAAGTTTTTCAATGGATTTTATCAAAATTTGATAAAATCAACCCCTTGATTTTATCCATTCGTAAAGACATTTAACAAAATCTGTGGATTTTTGCATTCAAAAATTTCAAAAATCTACAGATTTTATCAAATGTCTTCACGAATGAATAAAATCAAGAGGTTGATTTTATCAAAATTTTGATAAAATACATTGAAAAACTTAGCCTTAGTAAAAAAGGAACAGATGAATTCTTCTGAACTTGAATTAGAAAGTCAAGAGTGTTATGATCCATTATCCTTCACGGGTTATATGGAAATTGCAAGGAAGTGCGGAGGTGGACTAACCAACTGGACGTACGTTAATATTAGGAACCAGTCTATTAGTACCGACCACGTACTGATCGGCGTCGGAGATTCCGTTGTGGACTCATTCGGAATTTGATTTTTATTTTGATCGAGCTCATAGGGCCGTCCAATTGCATCGATTCTCACATGCCCACTCGGAATTTGATTTTGAGATGAATGAACCGTTCTGATTGATCGCTTCAGACCCACAACGAGGTCTCCGACGCTGTCTGTACATGATCAGTACAGGAGTGGTCATAATATTAGACACGTTTATACTTTATATGGCCAATTGAGCGTGTGCTGAAATAGTGTACTCCAACGAAGAAGATTCATGCACGGCGTTAGTCAAATACAGCTAACCCACAACATCCACTTCTATGGCGGCGCAACAACCTCGTGAATCAGGCGCCACCAATGACAACACTATCCTAGAGCCACTGTATTAACAGTACCACTCGCGTTGTAATTACTCTATTTACTGAACATTTTTTTTAACACTCCATGTAGACGGTAGACCACTGACTCATTACCTTGATTTGATTCACAAGTTATACCGCATGGCCAAAGATGTTTTAAGCCTAACGTACTAGTAGTTCTTTAAATGATTTGTTATATGCCCAAAATCACTCATGTAAACTTCTAATGTGGGACTAAATCTGGGGTATTACAATTATTCCTTTTTGTTTGATGGTCAAGTTGTCCAAACTTGCGGAAAACTCAACTAATATCTTCTTGGTTCCGTCAAAGACAGACCATTCACGTCAGGACTAGAAAATTCACAAGAAATTACTTTTTTGAGGTATGATCTTAAGAATAGAACCCTAGTCAATTGTGTGGAGAGCAAACTCACCAACCAATCGGGCTAACCCTTGCCTTGGAGCTTATATTTACGAAAGGTAGTTTACGCGTGTTTTCATCGTTTTGCATAATGGAACCATGAAAAAGACGTTTGAGAGCAGGGATGGATGTAAGATTCAAGTGTGGGTGCATGAACACTATATTAAAAATTTATTGGACGGGCGAACCTGTGTAGTTGCAAATTAGTATTTTAAAATTACTACCATATTTATAGTAAATTTTAAAACTTGGGTAAGGCGCAAGGCGGTTGCCAGGCTAGCCTGCCCATTTTCCGTCCTTGTTTGAGAGTAGGGTTTTTCCTTGTTGATGTTGAGTTGGCTTCTAGTGTGACAGTTTCTTATTCATGTATTTGGTCTCATATTTCTTTGCGTGTTTGGCTTTTACAAAATTACATTCTATTCCAGGACATTGATTTCAAAGTTTTATAAATATCAATTGTGGTCCAGGACAAGGATTTGAGTCATAAATGTGCAAAAACCTCATAGAGTTTGAATATGATCAATATAAGGATTAGGATCTCAATTATGATCATATGTTCTATGATGTTTTTATGTTGGTTATTCAAACTCTTCATTTTGCTATCTTGTGTAAGTTATACATGTAAAAGATTAAGTTGATTAAACATTGGTTGCTATGTGAACTAACATATTTGTGTTTCGAGGAAAATGCAAGGTCAAATGATAATTATGATCTTCTTTCTTTTCAAGACCCGTCATTTTTTGATTGAGAGAAATACTCATATCATATACACTTATTCATTTAGGCATGCACTTTCCAATATTAGATTTAGGATAAAGATATGGGTACCGATGCAAATGACCCGAAAATGTACCGATGGCACACGGGGACCCTTTTGGTTGGAACGGTGGGACTTTGGTTGGAGCACTTCCAACCGTCCGATTGAGCTGAAATTTGGTGGGACCCCTCGGAAAAATGTTTTAAGAATAATGAACGGTTCGGATCACTCGTGTGGGACCCAAAAGTGGGTCCCCGTGTGCCATCGGTACATTTTCGGGTCATTTGCATCGGTACCAGTAGCACTGTCCTTAGATTTAACTTGAGTAAACATGAAACGACTTGAATTATCAAAACTAGACCATGACGAACTCGACACTGCAAGAAATTAAACCGTTACAGGCACTTGATATGTGGACGTTTTTTGCCACGTGTCAGTAACGTGGCCTTCGTCTTATGGTTGCAGCGCTTTTAGAACGTCGAGAAATAGTTTTTCACAACACTTTTGTAAACGCCAATTAAAGCCTGCACCGTTACTAATACTGTTCGTTGCCGTTACTATAACGTCACGCTGACAACTTTACGAATATTTTTTTTATAAAAAATGCTGGATTTGGACTTTTTGTTTTTATGCTTTCCCAAACAACCTACTTGATAAGAACTGCATGTAAACAACAAATATAATGCCATATTGTATTTCCTGGACTAAACCTAGAAATCCCCTAATGCTGTCTTATAATTGGGTATATAAAGTTCGGGCACACTTCTCCTCCGGACTCAGGAGTCCGAACTGTTAGGATTCCAACAACGCACCACACGCAACAGAAGCAGTAAAAACAAGAGAAACACAACACACAAATATACGTGGTTCGGCCAAATCGGACCTACATCCACGGGGAGGGGGGTTTCACTATAATCCGGAGAAAATCCGAGTCTTTTGTGTTACACACTCACTCTCTATCTCACAGTAATGAAACCTCACAGTTCTCTCGTGTATCTCTCTCTCCGGGAGAGCCACAACCGGCTCCCTCTCTCACACTCTCTGCCTCTCTCTCTCTACATTGTGCTACCACACTCTAATACAAGGCATCAATGAGTATTTATAGAGATACAACATAAAACCCTAGTCCACTCCCTCTGGGCCTAAGCCCATCTGGCCCACACGGGGTGGAATCCCAACAATCACCCCCTCCACACCGAGTGGGCAATGTCGTCTGCAACACCCCCATGTCGCCTCCTCCAATCAGCTAACTCTGGCAAGCGCCTGTGTCACTAACCAGTCGAGCATCCATGCACCACCAAACAGAGTACACAAATCCCAAAAGAGTGTATCCTTGCAAAACCAGACTCCGCAGCCAATTAGAAAATCCGAGTACCGCATCCCATAAAAAAGAATGCCTCCACTCACACACCTCAAACCCGAAGTATATGCGCTCACCAACAGAAGCGCCCGCACCCCCTCATCGAGTGCCCGCAGCTTCATCGCCGCGCTCCGCCACTCTAGCATCATGTCCTGTCAAGAGAATGCAGCAACCCTCTGCCCACACCAAAGGCTCACTCCTCCAAATGATCTCACACACCATCTGCGATGAGGCCGACTCCTTCTCTGACACTGCATCCCCCACCGAGCACCTCCGCACCCCCAAAATCGGGATGCACCTCTCGTGAATCCGGGATGTGAACAAATCCTGCTAGATCTCCGTGGCTCAAACTGATCTACCGCTCTGACAGGCGCCTGTGTCATTCCCAAACAAGCATCTCCACACCCCAACCGGGCACACCACTCGAATGAATGTATCCCTGCAAGCCAGATCTTCCGCGGTTGATCACAATCCTGCACCCCCTAACCGGAGTGCCCGCATCCGGGCATCCAAAACCCAAATGCTCATGCCCAATCACAGGACATAATCTGTGACTCCATCTCTCCACACCAATAAAAGCTCATAACTGGAAAGATAATCCGCCACAAAAAACACAGAAGAAAGAGAATACCAGTATGCATCATCTGATCTCCATCTCAATCCCTCTATCCGGAGCTCCCGTGAACATATCCTGAACAACCAGTTGCATCATCGTTGCTGGCCAGCATCCTGCACACTCCTGATTCGACTCCCAGCGCATCCAGTACCATCCGGTCATGACTCCTTGGTACAATCCCGCGCCTATCCTGTGTGCGTCCGCAACTGTCGCCATCCCTGCTCACGTCACAACACCCATACTGCCTGACCATGCCTGACATCAGCTCCATCTGCCACTGCACTCCCACAAGCCTGTATGGTGGCCCATCATCCAATCCAATGCAGCTCGAATCACAACTGCAAATCCTGACGATAGGTCTTCAAATCCGATTGAACCAGACTGCCTCCGATCACTTCTGACCAACTCCGACCTGTCACTTGATAAGCGCGCAATATCTCAAGATATAAGCGCCTAAGTAGGGCGAATTAGCGCGTTAGAGGCGCAGTTTTATTCCATTTTCCACTTGATGCGGTGTGTCTTTGGATTTTTCTTGTTTTTGGTTGTTTTGTAGGGAACAGGTTGGAAAGAGCGCATGAAGTGGACACATGGCGGTCAGGCACGTATGGAATCAGTGGGGCCCAAGTGGGGACGGCCAAGCAAGCTGAGGAAGCAATTTAGAGGAGCCGGTATCGATACAGGGATTGTCCTGTATCGATACCCGATGCATCATACGCGAACAGAACGTATGGGTATCGATACAGGACTTATCATGTATCGATACCTAGTGCCTTATAATCAGCTTTTTGACTTTGTTACGGATTTTGACTTCGGTAAGGGGTATAAATACCCCGTTTTGGGGCCTAAGTAGGGTTCCACGAATTTTTGATAGGACTTTACTTTTCAAGCTTTCGGCTACAGTTCCCGTTCAATGTTTTTGCTTTCAATTCTCCAGTATTCAGATTGACTTTGCGGATCGTTAATCAATTTCAAGTTTCCCTTTGCAACTACGGTATCGATCTTTATTATATTTTCATACTTTATTCATTAAAGCATGTTTAGTTCTAGTTTCAATTTGGTTTCTGCAATCTTCACAAGCATGAGTGAGTAGTCGCATCGAGTGCGGCTGCGGGGCGAAGGCGCCCACGTTGAGTCTAAACAATATTTCACCTCGGGGTCGAATTAAATCAATTTTCATGCAATTTTGGGAACTAGAAACTTCTCTAACGAACAACCCAAGCATTACCGGAATTCGAGTGCGCACGGAATCTGGTGACAGGTGGTGCGCATTCGTTAGAAATTCTTTCTCGTATTCTAAAATCAGTAAAAAGGATTAATTGTGGCCCGAGTAAGTATTGTTTAGGCCAGGCGTGGACGCTGGGTTCCCACAGCTGCGCTCTCCTTATTAATTTGCATTCGAACAGTTAAATTAGTTCAGTAGTTAATTAATTAATTTCATAAAATCGAAGGGGTGGCTACCTAAGAGCCGGTACAAACTGCACTTCACATCTCTTTGAGTCAAGCACTCCAGTCGTCTCTGTGGTTCGACTCCGGTACTTCCGGAATTATTGTGCTACACTGATCGAGAGTCCTACGCTTGGGACGCGTCTTTATCTGTTTAATTTTCAGTCACCCGGTCGGTCAAGCATTTTTGGCGCCGTTGCCGGGGACGGCAGCGAGTGTTCAGAGGTGTAGAGTCATAGTTTAGTTTTGTCTTTTAGGTTAGTCATCATAGGTAAAAGTAAGAAGGGTTCTCCTAGGAAGGACCCTCTCTATTTCCGTGACCCTACGCGCCGCTTAGTTCGACGAGAACTGGAGTCGGGTCAACCTGTGTCTCCTAGTGTTCCATCTTCTAGTTCGGGGTTAGACCTAGCTCAGGCAGAGTCTATTCCCATTAGTGATCTTTTCATCGAATTACCGTTTGAGTCAGTTAGTGTTAGTAATTCACTTTACCAATCAGAGTCAGAGTCAGAGTCAGAGGTTAGTGATATGGCGGAGCAGGAAATTGCGCAACAGCCATCCTTAAGGCAACATCTCTACCCGGAGAGGTCCACTCCAGAAGGACCCATTGTGTTTCCTCGTGAGACACAAGAGGCACGTAACGCATTCACGGTTAAACCAGGTGTCCTGAACAGCCTCCCTAATTTCTATGGGAGGGAGTGCGATGACCCATATGAACATGTGCGAACCTTCGAGGGATTGGTGCGCAACCTTGCGTCCAATACCCAATACGAGAATGCGTGTCTCAAGCTGTTTGAGGCAACCCTAAAGGATGGCGCACTGATGTGGTTCAGGATGCAAAAACCTCAATCTCTTACTACCTGGGCGCAAGTGCGCGATGCCTTCTATAGGAAATACTTCTCTGAGGCTAAGACTACGAGCTATAGGCGGCAAATCCAAGGCTTTAGGCAAGAGAGAGGTGAGTCGTTTCTCAAAGCTTGGGAGCGATTTAAGGAGTTAATCGTCAGATTGCCTCGCCACGGCTTTGAGCGAATTCAACTAGTTGAGTTTTTCCACCTGGGTCTCAACCCAGAGACCGTCCAACACATAGAATATTCTTGCAAAGGGGACGATTTCTTGTCCAAAACAGCCGACCAGGGGTGGGATTTCTTAGATGACTTAGCGGATAAGCAGAGAACCTTGGAACCATCTGATTTTGATCGAGCCGGACCTTCTGGGTCCACCATTGTCCCTGTCACCATTCGTGACCAGCGACTTCAGGCTCAGGTAGAGAAAATGGCTCAGAGGTTAGAAGAATTGGAAGTGAGGCAGACTCGTCCAGTCCATGAGGTTAGTGTAGAGGAGGTTTGTGTGTGGTGTGAATGCAAAGGGCACATCGCGACCGCTTGCCCTGGGTTCCTAGCAGCAAAAAGGGCAAGTCAGTTTAATCAAGAGGAGGTCAATGCCGTTAGGACGTGGGATCCCTACTCTAACACTTACAATCCAGGGTGGCGGGATCACCCTAACTTTGGGTGGTTAGAACCCAGACCTGCAGGTGGAGGTCAAGCTCAACCCCTTGCGCTACCTCCACCACAATAATTTCCCCAGTCCCAGTCCTTCAGGCTTCCGCAGGGCCAAGTCATTCCGTACCAATACCAGCAACAGCCTGGTAGGGGGGTAGGTCCATCCACTCGTGGTCCTCCCCCAGGGTATTCGCAGGTGGTTGCTCGGGACCATAAGTTAGAGGAGAATGTCAACTCCATGATGCAGTCTCAGATGACCTTCCAGACTGAGACAAGGCAGCAAATAGGAGCCCTTACCACTCAGATGTCCCAACTCACTGCAATAATTAGTCAAATGCAGCAGGAGAAGGGAAAGTTTCCAGCCCAGGGTAGTACAGCGGGAGCCCATTACTTGGGAAATCCTTCAGGTCAGAATGTTCAGGGTCAGAATCACGAAGAAGCCAAGTCGGTCACCATTCTCAGAAATGGGAAGGAGATTGACAAGACCATTCCGCCAAAGCAAAAACCAGTTTCACCCCCGGAACCGGTTGATGCACCGAGGGCAGATTCTGAGAGTGTTGCAAAGTCACCCGAGGTGGTGGAACCTGCTGCTGCGGTTCCCACGACTCAAACACCGCCAGCAAAGCCGTTAGCTCCATTTCCCCAAAGGCTGGCGGTAAAGCCTAAGCAGAGCATGAACCATAAGATGCTCGAACTTTTTAAGAGGGTGCAATTCCCTATTACTCTGATGGAGGCAATAGAGTCTTTTCCACAGTGTGCGAAGGTACTGAAGGACCTTTGCACGACTAAGCGCAAGAGTCAGAACAACGTGGTTCTGACAGAGCAAGTGAGCTCCATCCTTCAGACTGAGATTCCTGCCAAGTGCAAGGATCCAGGATGTCCCACCATACCCATAGCAATCGCATGGCAGACTTTCGATAAAGCCTTGTTGGATTTGGGAGTGAGTGTCAATTTGCTTCCATATTCAGCATTTTTGAGATTAGGCCTTAGCAATCTGAGAGAGACCCCCGTTACACTCCAGTTGGCAGACCGGAGTGTTAGGGTACCGAAAGGGGTGGTGGAAGATGTGTTGATTCGAGTGGGCGAGTTCCAATTTCCGGCGGACTTCATTGTCCTTGATATTAACCCAGGGCCCGAGGTTTTAGAAAAGACTCCCATCATCCTAGGTCGTCCTTTCTTGGCCACCTCCAATGCCGTCATGAACTGCAAAACTGGCAAGGTTCAGTTATCTGTTGGCGAGGATAGGATGGAGGTAGATGTTTACAGTGTTAGCACCCTAGGAGAGGATGATGAGGAGACAGAGGAGCTGTGTCTGATAGACACGCTCATTCAGGAGCACATTGATACAGTCCTGTATAAGGACCCTCTAGAGGTGGCCCTTACCACTGAGGAGGTATCTTTCTTAGAGTCGGCAGAGGTAGGCACGTTTCGTGAGATGTTAGCGGTTGAGGATGAGTGTGAGGAGTTATATGGGGTCGCTCATGACCTAATGTTCGAGCCTCTGGGCAACCCTCCGCCCAAGGTTCTTTCGTCTCTAGTTCAGCCGCCTAAACCAGAGTTGAAACCTCTCCCGGACACACTCAAGTATGCCTTTCTCAAAGGCAATGATACTTATCCGGTAGTGATCTCCTCAACCCTTGAGGAAGATCAAGAGAGGAAGTTGCTTGATTTACTGAGAGAGCATATAGGCGCGCTTGGTTGGACCATAGCTGATCTGCATGGTATAAGCCCCACAGTGTGTACACACCGAATTATTCTTGAGGAGAGTGTGAAGCCGTCTAGACAGCCTCAGCGGCGCTTGAACCCAAACATGAAGGAGGTAGTACGGGCTGAGGTGCTTAAGCTACTAGATGCGGGTATTATATACCCGATTGCCCATAGTGAGTGGGTAAGCCCAGTACAGGTCGTGCCTAAGAAGGCTGGGTTCACAGTGGTGACCAATGAGCAAGGAGAGTTAGTTCCGACCCGCATTCCTACTGGTTGGAGAGTTTGCATTGATTACCGGAAGCTCAACGCGAGCACCCGGAAAGACCACTTCCCTCTCCCCTTCATTGATCAAATTCTGGAGAGGGTAGCTGGTCGAGCCTTCTATTGTTTTCTAGATGGGTACTCAGGGTACAACCAGATTGCGGTCGCGTTAGAGGACCAGGATAAGACCACCTTCACCTGTCCATATGGTACATATGCTTACCGTCGCATGCCCTTTGGGTTGTGCAATGCGCCTGGTACCTTTTCCAGGTGTATGATGGGGATTTTTAGTGATATGGTTGAGCGCATCGTAGAGGTATTTATGGATGACTTCTCGGTCTTCGGGGACTCATTCGGTGGATGCCTCGAGAATTTAGGTAAGGTCTTACAGGCCTACTCAGTTAACGGGCAGCGTCTCAAACCATATTTGGAATTTTTGGAGGTAGGCGAACCTGATGAGGAATTGGTCGATCCTGTTTATTCGGATGACCCAGTTGAGTAGGCCTTGTGGTGGCCTTGTTTTGACGGGTAGCTTACGCGTACCATGCTCTTCATTGAGTGTGGACCCGGCCCCTAGCAATAGGGGTACCCATCATTGACTTGGGTATTTTTAGCTTCGCACGCCGCTATTAAAATAAGGATCGTGTGCCCAGCTCCGGTTAGTAAGGGCATGTTATGCATTTTAGTGTCTGTTTTTCATTCCAAAAAAAAAATAAAAAAAATAAAAATAAAAAATAAAAAATAAAAAACAATTTCTTTTGGTCTTGTATAGCCACCCAATTTGTGTTCCTTGCACGGGTTGGGGATAAAAGTATGACACGTTGATCGCGTGAAGATTTGGTGGTGTATCTTTTCTTTTCTTGTTCTTTTGTTTTCTTTGTGTACGCCCGGATCCCACGTGCCGGGCTGGACTGACGTTTTTGCAGGGTGCGCGGAGAGAGTACCCGAAATTCCTCATACATCGGCCGAGGTCATGGTGGTTGGCTGCCACCAAGAGGTCCAGTTCTTCCCCTTGTTATTTTATTTTGTGTGTCTCCATGCTCTGGGGACAGAGCACATTTCCAGTTGGGGGGAGGGTGTACTTCGCACATGTTTTTTATTTAGAAAAAAAACAAGAAAAAAAAGACTTTGGATGCTTGGGTGTAACTATTCTTGGTTGATGACTGCTAATTCGTACTATAGGGGTTGTTGTGCGAGTCGAAGTCTCGATATGATTTCATGGATAGACTTTAGCTCGTGAACATGATGTTTAGGAACCACTTAGTTAGCCCGTATCATCTATAGTCGGATAGCATTTGATCACTTGACTTCATGCTTTTCACGCGCACTGTCCCACTCTGAGCATTCACTAGCCTTGAATTTGGTTTACACATTATTGATATTTCGGTGTTAGTTGATTGCGCCCACAGGCTAATTGGAACCCCTTTCCTACATTGTGCGCTAAATTGGTATTGCTTATCCGGGCGTTCATTGAGTATTCGGGCAATCGGGGTTTGCTCCCACCGTATTGTTCGCATTACAAGATGGATAGACCTTGTGAAGGCATTGGTTAAATGTGGTTAGTCTGGGTCTCTCCCTAAAGCCTTTTTGACTCGAGCAATTAAGTCTGAGGGGTCTCTTTAAACCTGGTACCCTAAGGCCATTTGGCTTGGGGATGACCGACCTAAAGCTCGTTACATGGGTCAACTAGAAAGCCCGACAGATCCAGGCATTGCACGACCACAAGAAAAAAGTGGTAAGAGAAAAAAAAAAAAAAAAAAAAAAGAGATTAATCATTAGGGGAAGGGGTGAGTTTTAGAGACACACCGGGCTATTGATATTGTGTGAACTGTTTTCGGGATTAGTGAATTTCTATGTGTGATTCTCACTTACACGCATGTTATGTGATAAATCCCTATCCGATCGTAGGTGAGAGGATTAATTTTGGTGCTAAGTTTGCTGCGAAGTTCACTTGTTTAACTTTGTCCATGGATGAAATATCTTGCCTTTGACTTGCCTGACAGTCACTGTAGTGTTTCAAGAAGCTATTGATTGGGTTGAGTTGCATTCAAATGTCTGAGTCCTTTGTGTTTTGTGGGTTATCACTGCTGAAAACCCTCACGAGACTTCACTCGTCCTACCGGGGCCGCCCGGGGGTTTAAAAGATCTATCCTTTTATTTATGTGTTTTATTCTTTTCGTTGCTCGGGACTAGCAACCTTCAAGTTGGGGGGTGTGATAGGCGCGCAATATCTCAAGATATAAGCGCCTAAGTAGGGCGAATTAGCGCGGTTTTATTCCATTTTCCACTTGATGCGGTGTGTCTTTGGATTTTTCTTGTTTTTGGTTGTTTTGTAGGGAACAGGTTGGAAAGAGCGCATGAAGTGGACACATGGCGGTCAAGCACGTATGGAACCAGTGGGGCCCAAGTGGGGACGGCCAAGCAAGCTGAGGAAGCAATTTAGAGGAGCCGGTATCGATACAGGGATTGTCCTGTATCGATACCCGATGCATCATACGCGAACAGAACGTATGGGTATCGATACAGGACTTATCATGTATCGATACCTAGTGCCTTATAATCAGCTTTTTGACTTTGTTACGGATTTTGACTTCGGTAAGGGGTATAAATACCCCGTTTTGGGGCCTAAGTAGGGTTCCACGAATTTTTGATAGGACTTTACTTTTCAAGCTTTCGGCTATAGTTCCCGTTCAATGTTTTTGCTTTCAATTCTCCAGTATTCAGATTGACTTTGCGGATCGTTAATCAATTTCAAGTTTCCCTTTGCAACTACGGTATCGATCTTTATTATATTTTCATACTTTATTCATTAAAGCATGTTTAGTTCTAGTTTCAATTTGGTTTCTGCAATCTTCACAAGCATGAGTGAGTAGTCGCATCGAGTGCGGCTGCGGGGCGAAGGCGCCCACGTTGAGTCTAAACAATATTTCACCTCGGGGTCGAATTAAATCAATTTTCATGCAATTTTGGGAACTAGAAACTTCTCTAACGAACAACCCAAGCATTACCGGAATTCGAGTGCGCACGGAATCTGGTGACAGGTGGTGCGCATTCGTTAGAAATTCTTTCTCGTATTCTAAAATCAGTAAAAAGGATTAATTGTGGCCCGAGTAAGTATTGTTTAGGCCAGGCGTGGACGCTGGGTTCCCACAGCTGCGCTCTCCTTATTAATTTGCATTCGAACAGTTAAATTAGTTCAGTAGTTAATTAATTAATTTCATAAAATCGAAGGGGTGGCTACCTAAGAGCCGGTACAAACTGCACTTCACATCTCTTTGAGTCAAGCACTCCAGTCGTCTCTGTGGTTCGACTCCGGTACTTCCGGAATTATTGTGCTACACTGATCGAGAGTCCTACGCTTGGGACGCGTCTTTATCTGTTTAAATTTCAGTCACCCGGTCGGTCAAGCATCACTCTAGTAAGCGCCTGTGTCATTACCAAACAAGTGTATCCGCACCCATCAACAAAGATGCAACACCTGAGAGAATGTATCCCTGCTCACTAGCTTCTCCGACTGATCACCACGGCTCAATCGCCGCGAATCCGCAATCACCTGATTGCTCCGGTCAACCTCCGATCTCTGCAAAGTCTGTCCAATACTCCTGGTGTGTAGCTATCCAACTCCGCTCTCCTTTCTGTCACCTCTCTATCACTCTGGTTCATCCAAGTTCCATTCCCGGCCTACCTAGCACCCCCTGGACTCCCATCGAATCTCCCATGGTCTGCCTCCGAATCAACATCCTCCTATCTGATTGATCTGACCGCGTCGGATCCTCCCCAATCTCTCCGGATGTATCTAGGACTGCAAAATCCGGCCTGAATCACAAAACCAAGCCCACCAATGGATCCGGAACCGTCCAATTAGCTAAGAACAAGCCTCTTCACAACCCAAAACGCCTCCAAACACTCAAATCCAGCTCAATCCAGCAACAAAACCTGCTTCTGAGCCTCTTCACAAAAAATAGAGCGCGTGGTTGGATCTGGAACGAAAAACCGAGTCGGGAACCGGTCTGAACCGGCCAAGAACCGGTCTAAAACCCACTGAACCGGTCGAAAAACTCCTCCGGGTCTATCTCCGGACCGCTGTCCGGTCTGGTCGAGCCGAACCCGGTCTGAACTGATCACTGAACCGCCGGTCTAATCGGTTTGAACCCTTTGAACTCCGGTTTGACCCTTTTGACCTGACCTCTGATCCTTTTGACCACTTTGACCTCTTTGACCCTGAACCCTGACCTGTCTGACCCCTTCGAACCCTTGCCTGAACCTTCTGAACTTTGATGACGTCAGCCCTAATGCTTGCTGACGTCAGCCCTAGCTCTCGCCGCCTCTGTCGGCGCGTGATCTTACGCGCAAAACTTCCTCCGGCGCGTGAGGGCGCGTGAGGCCTTCTCCGGCGACGTTCCGACCACGGTTGAGTTCGTCTCGAAAAACCCTACACGGTGGTGTGCTCAAAACCTTGATCCGATCAAATTTTGTCCTAGCACAAACCGATCAACCACTCGCCTCCACGCTCCGCTGTTCAAACTGTTCGAGCTCCGTCCTCCGGTGACCAAATCTGACCGCCCTTACACCGTTGCGATCATCTCTGAGAGCTGCACGTTATCCACTGATCAAAAATAATTTTCGTCAATTATTTTATCCAACCAGAACTCCAAACAGTGCTCTAAAGACCTCCGAGTGATTTTCCGACTGCTCTGCGCTCTCTGGTGCTTCAACCCAAGCTCTGATACCAGTTGTTAGGATTCCAACAACGCACCACACGCAACAGAAGCAGTAAAAACAAGAGAAACACAACACACAAATATACGTGGTTCGGCCAAATCGGACCTACATCCACGGGGAGGGGGGTTTCACTATAATCCGGAGAAAATTCGAGTCTTTTGTGTTACACACTCACTCTCTATCTCACAGTAATGAAACCTCATAGTTCTCTCGTGTATCTCTCTCTCCGGGAGAGCCACAACCGGCTCCCTCTCTCACACTCTCTGCCTTTCTCTCTACATTGTGCTACCACACTCTAATACAAGGCATCAATGAGTATTTATAGAGATACAACATAAAACCCTAGTCCACTCCCTCTGGGCCTAAGCCCATCTGGCCCACACGGGGTGGAATCCCAACAATCTCCTTGATCCGAGCATTTTTTTGACGACCCGATCCCTCTAATGTGTTCAGAAGGCGTTTTCAAGGGTTCACGCGAGAAATCTTCAAAAAAAATACCTGGAAGGGCTTGATCCAAGCAGTTTTTTGCAAAACACCTTCTGAACACATTGAACGGATCGAATTTTCCCTAAACAATTGGCAACACAAAAAAAATCCCCAAGAACTTCATTCCGGGGGTCCGGATGTGAAGCTCTGGGTATAAAGTTCAATTAATTAGGCGACCTTTTTGGCCACGATTGTTTGGAGGGTAAAAGGATAAACATAGATTAAATTGTGGGCCCATACGTCACATCTCGATTTCCCAACCCTCTAATTCTCCAATTGTCCCTTGTCCCTACCCAAAAGCCTCACAAACAATTGGCTTGACTATCGTCCCAACCTACCCAAGTAGGACCAGTATTACAACCTATAGTTGTACGTGTGGGACACATACACCGGATTGAGCCAGGTTCCGGTCAAGCTTAAACTAAATAATAATGAGACTCGTGAATGCTCAAGTCTGAATAATTGGGCTTTATTTAATACTCCCTCCGTCCCGCAAAGTTTGTCACTTTCACTATTCCAGCCCTATGAAAAAATTGATTATTTCTTTTAATCTGTAATGTTTTATATAAGCAATATGGATTTCGTTTGATAGATTTCAATTAGATCTTTTGAACAAAGTTTTGAAAATCACATAAAACGTTATGAATTGAAAGATATAGGCAATTTAAAAATGGCACGCACTCCCGAAAGTGTCAAACTTTGCGGGACGGAGGGAGTATGTTCAAGCCCAAGCAGCTAAAATTTTAATTTCTCAAGCCTGTCCAACAAGCTCATTTATTTTTTTAAAATGTATCACAAAAATAAATTAATCAACCATAACGCTCACAAATTAGAATTCACAACCGTCATAGTTATAGTTAAAGTTCTAAGTTTTGAGAAAAACCATTAAAGTAAAGAATTAATGTTAAAAGAAAAGAGAAGAAATTAAAGAAAATACAAAGATAAGAGGAGATGCGCCGCTTCAAGAAAGAAAAACCTTAAGCAGTTAGGACTTATTGAGGTAACAACATATATATACTATTAAAAAATATATTATATTAGTCAGGCCGGGCCTCAAAAGATTTTCTCAAACCCAGCCCATTTAGTAAACGAGTTTAAAATCTCAACCCAGCCCCAGCCTAATGAGTTTAAATATTTATCCCGAACCCTAAAAACATGGGCTAGGCTGGGCAGTCTTTCGGGCCGATGTGCACCTCTAGTTGTACTTGTACATTATATCTTTTTGGATCTGGCTCCTCTCCAGTAATGGGAGAGGAGCTTCCCGTCCAATCCCTCCTTTTTCGGGCTCATACTAAGTTCATTTCAGTAATCCAAATTGTACAATTCCAAGATCTTGTTGAATATTTCAACCATGGAAAAATTTGTGTTGATCGGATAGTGTTTGATAACTAATCGCATCACATTAATCTTGAAAACAATGTATTGGATAAAAATCACTTTTTTCAAGATAAATGCTTTCGGATCAAGCATTAGACACGAATTTTTGCGTGGTTAAAGTATTTGACATGATCTACGAATTTTCAATGTATGGTATAAAAATCACTTTTCTCCACTTTTTTTTTCAAGATAAATGATTTCGGATCAGGCATCAAACGGTATCAGATCGATACAATTTTTTGCGTGGTTGAATTACTCGATCAAATCTACGTAATGTATGATTTGAATCATTGATGTGAGTCCGGTATAAGCCCGACAGGACCGGGAGCTTCTCTCCCCGGATCCCATCTCTATTGTTCATTTTTCCTTTACTTGTGATTTCGTTTTTGTTTGGACAACCTTGTGGTTAAGTTTGCCACAAGTTCACCAGAGCCGGCCAACAGCTAAAGGTCAACATGTGGCAACTTTAAGCCCCCGAAAATTTATCAATATCTGGGGCTCCTCCAAATAGTCTTATGCCACATTCTTAGATATTTAGTTTAGGCCTCGAAAAATCAGAACTTGCCTTGCTAGTTCAAAATATCTTAGGAAATGTATTTATAACATGTTCTTGGTTAGGAAACGTTCTTAAATATAAGCAAATCTTACACAGCCTCCCCCGCATTAAAACCTTGATTGTTAAATTCTTTAGATTCAGAATTTCAATTAACAAATGGTTTAGATCTTTCATCGTAAGGAACAGATTAATTAATCTTTTCATTTGATCATTAACTTTTGGCTCTAATATATATGGTTGTAAAGGAACAGACTTATTTTTGAACATATGGTGGATTAAAGTCCACAATTTCAGTAAAAACCGGCGATGATATTGAGAAAATGAATCCCCCCTAATCATTATTTGAAGGCCTGAATTTCCTGGGGGGAAAAAATGATTATAGGCTTAAAGGTATTCAATTTTGATTTTTTTCGGTGCCTCATAGTCTTCAATATTATGATGGCCTGAATATTTTAATTAATTTGGTTCATTGTATCCCGCCATAATGTAAATTTGACTTTAATAATTAATAACAATTTTTATAGTAATTCGTCCAGGTCCAAATAAGGGAATGAAAATGAACATGCAGGCTTTTTTATTTTATTTTATTTTATGGATGAAATTGAACATGCAAGCATTTTTTTTTTATGAAATCACCATGTAGCTTAAAACTGCAAACACGCATGGGAAGTGACGTATTGTCAAGTGGGCACTACAAACCAATTATACTAATCTATAAATATCTTTGTTATGCTATAGAAGTCAATAATAATGCTAGCCAAAAAAAAACAAAAGTGTAAAATATGTGCCCAAATAATTATTCGCGACACATACTGGATTGTACACTTCATTGTATTATTGTTCATTACTCTCCCTGTCTCAAATTGTATGTTTTTTTTTTTTGCTACCCGTGCATTTTACATGCAAAAAATATGCACGATTACCAAAAAAAATTGAAAATTTTGAGATGGAGAGAATATTATTTTCTCTCATATATATGTGTGCATGTAATTCCAAATATAGAGGGATCATAACTCTTTGGTATATCCCGAATATTTGATACTTTGTAAAATTACAATTGTTGGCTGTAATTTCAAACTCGGGGACTTTGCCGTTTCTTAGGGATGACACTTCTTGCCGGCCCAATATTCGCCGTCCAATGTGTTTTGGATGACCCAAATTTGAGGGGTGCCGAAGGGTGTTTTGGGTATTTTTAACTCTTCTCAAATCTGGGTCATCCAAAACGTTTGAACGGCCGAGATCGGTCGATAAGCCCTGCCATCCCTTCGGAGGCAAAGTCCCCGGATATACTCGAACAATTGAGACCACGGACACTTGATCTTCTTTTATGCAAGTCATGTTGGGCCGATGTCCCGTTGGCTATTGGATTACTTTATACAAGTTGATCAATGTGGATAAGGGTGTAGCTAGCACTGGATATAGAGAAAGAGAGAGATTTAATTTCAACGGAAAATCCAAAAAGATAGAACAAGTTTCAACTCTAAATTCGTGTAGATATTCTCTCTCTCTCTCACACACACACACACACAAAAACAATAAGATAAATTCGTGTTTGGAACATAGGGAGCAATTCTTTGCTATCTTAGCGGTCGAAGATTGTTTTCAATGTTCAGACAATCCACTTGCAGCTCCGTGGAGTTATCCTAATCTTCTTTCATGATGATTCAAACTGTTCACTCATAAGACTCATAAGACCACGTACGAGTAATTAAGATCGATCACTTGTTAACGGAAAATTGGACCAAATATTAATGTGATGAACTCTAATTTGTGTGGTTTCCTAATTAATGATAATAATTAGGGGTTTAGTCAATAAAACATGATCAGAAATTACAAGCTAGACCCCTCTAGTGAAGAAGATATAATAAGAAAGCAACCCCAGCTAGTTCTGACCTTAATTAGTCATGCATGTGCTCCAGTACGTACAACAAACTTAGGCATCGACATTTGTTGGATTGTCGTTCGTCCACCTAAATGCTGAAACTGACATACTTCATTTTCGAAATGTCCACATGGTTGATAGCTAGCTACCACGCACACATTAAAACCAGCAGAAACCCACATCAATCACAGAGACTGAATTTAAGAATCTCAGCTCAACAAAATTGATAGCTGTCCACATGATTCATCACTGTGTTCCACGTAGCCCCCAAGCAACACAGAAGCTGAATCTGCTTCTTGATGATAGCAACTAACTTTTGATCAGATGAAGAGATCAATATCTTTCCCACATGCATGGAAGAATGGTAGTTGAAGAGTTAACGTCAAGGTTTCCGAAATCGTCCGCCTAGTTTTTTGGCCCTTCTGATCTGATATTGTTAACTTATTACACCCTGATATCTGATCGCGGATCCAGATATTTAACCTAGCGGGGACACCTTATTAATCACAATTGTGAATTTCTTTTCCCTAGTTAACGATCTTGCTAAATTAAAACATTCATCATTGACTATAAAATTTATAATGCATACTATTTATAAATAAATAAAAATGAGCAAACAATCTTAGACAGAATATGGTTTACATTGACATTGACAAGTCTTTAGAATGATCGATAAGATTTTATTAATTACTTTTTTTAAATATGTGTCTCCGCCATGGTTAAAAATAAAGAAAACCAAGAGATAAATCTTCAAATTAAAAAACAATTTATAAATCAATAATTATAAATGAACCAGTCAACGAAAGTTGAAGAAGAAAATTAATTCTACATTTTTCTTTTTGAGATATAGTATATAAGTTTTTATGTTAAATATAGCATTATAGGGTCCATTTCTAGTCAGGGATCTCTGACTTTGTTTAAAATCAGGACCTCACCTTTCCCGATTGAATTTTGATGATTCGAACTGTTCAATGTGTTTAGAACATGTTTTTAAGGGTCCCCGCAAGCAATCATAAATGAAAAATGACCGGGAAGGGCTTCATCCGAGCAGCTTTTCATACAAACCGTAGATATATATTTTATGAAAAACTGCTCGGATGATATTCGCCGAGAAGCTGATACATTCAGTACAGTACTGTTATAGTGTTATGTTCTTTTTTATCAATGAAAGTTTTCTAGCTACCATGTCGACAAAAAAAAAACATAGGGAAGCGAAATTGGTTTGAAATTATACTAGGTGGCTGGGAAGAGGACTGGTAGTTTAGAAAAGCATTACAGGACTAGTAGAGGAAATCGTTAGACAGATTGATTGAAAAGCAAATCGAACCAAGAACTACATGCATGTACCACAAAAACGATGACCAGGTCACAAAAGCAAATTAATCCTAGAATAGATCTTTATCAAGCACTATTTTGTAGAGAATTTCCAACTTCTAAAGATCTTTATCAACTTCATGATTCACTCATCAACCAATTATCTTTAGACAGATTAATGAAGCAATCACCAATGTAAGGTTGAGGGGAAAAGACAAAAGAAAATAGCAAGAAGCTTACAAATCATACATTGAACCACAGAAACACGTATGGGTTCGGGGAAAGGATCTCCTCAATATTGGGTAGCAGTTTTTTTTTTTATTAGTGCAATGGAATTAATATTATAGGTAGCTGTTGTTAAACCAGGTCGAATACTATATGAAATGGGCGGAGTCGCAGAAAATATAGCTTTTCTGTCATCGTAAAGTGGTCCGGAAGAGGGGTAGTCTTGTGTGTAAGCATAGCATTTCTGGTCGAACCTGCCCAACCCAACTAAGAAGAAGCGAATTTGATAGACACATTTTTTTTTTCCCTACAATTTTAGTTCAGATTATGACAGATTTTTCTGGTTAGGATTTATATTCGACAGTCGCACTTGCACCGACTGAAAAATCCTTTTCAAATGAGGCTTTAGGTCCCAAGCCTCCTAATGCAATGTGGGATTAAACACTCTCTAGTCTCCACCACTCCCCAAATATGAGGTAATACAATTAACCTAGCCAGGACCAGACAAAAGAAAACCCTAGAATCATGAGGACTGTCCAACTTCTCTACAAAGTATGGGAGGCTAAGAATATATGTAATGATTCTTTCATCAATCAACTTTTCAAGCTGTACTATATCTTTGATAACCCGATCGCGGTATGGTACAGTGTATTTTAGGGTTGAAATAAAGGAGGCGTTGTAAATACTCTCTACTCTAAAAACCCTGAACGACTAATCAAATAAGAGACTCAATCTCGCTCCCGTGGAGGTACCCGATTTTGGGGAACTACATAAATCTTGTTGTCGATTCTTTTACTGTTTTCGTATTCTATATTGTGTGATTGATTTTCGCTAACACTATAGAATCAATTGGAAGTATTCTCATTTTCATGTATGTGTTTTGGTACATGATAACTTGTCTGTCGGTAGAAGCCAACGATCACAAGACACAGCTTCCACCACACAATTTTTGAAGTGATTTAGCACTAAAAATAAAAAACCATATCGTTTCCCTATAATTGAGTGACATCAAGCTATCTTTGTGCAAGAAAAAGGCAAAGACAAATTTGCCATTTTTCCCTGTCTTACTTGACATCATTCTCTTGCAACATATGTGTGTGTGTGTCTAATTTTCAGTTTATAAACAAAAAGAATACTAGCTATTTTCAACATTTTTAGATTTTTGGGCGGAGTCGCAGAAAATATAGCTTTTCTGTCATCGTAAAGTGGTCCGGAAGAGGGGTAGTCTTGTGTGTAAGCATAGCATTTCTGGTCGAACCTACCCAACCCAACTAAGAAGAAGCGAACCTGACAGACACATCTTTTTCTCTACAATTTTAGTTCAAATAATGATAGATTTTTTTGGTTAGGATTTATATACGATAGTGGTATGATTGACGCACACCGACTAAAAAACCCTTTAGATCCCAAGACTCCTAACCAATGTGGGATTAAGCATGGATGGAGCCAGAGGGGGTCTGTAACGACCCGCCCCGGATGCATTTCGGCGGGTCCAAACCTGACCTGACAAAGGACCATGCACGTGATCACGACCGCACCATGGGACTAGCAGTGGACACCACCTAAAACAACCTGCAAAACTGAAACCCGAAATGGGTTCCAGGAGTGTGCGTGAGACATAGATGTAATTCAAACAGACTATACGTTCCATTCCCAAAAGAAAAGAAGCATAAATTACACGTCACAACCATCCCCAACATACATCCACGACACCCAACTTATCTCATCACGCATCCAAACCCGACACACTACCACGTCACACAAACTATTCCCTCCCGCAGCCCAACACACAACCCATCCACAACACACAACCCATCTCAACACTCGACCACACCCATCCCACAATCACGACACACAGCTCATTTAAGCGCACATCCATTCCCAACACGCATCCACGTCACACAACCCTTCTCGATACACAGTCTCATCACACAACCAGACTCGGCACATAGCCACGGCTTACAGCCACACCCGACACACAACCTCGACACACAGCCATCTCGGCTCAAAGCCACAGCACACACCCACGTCATACAACCACAATAATAATTCAACAGGATCAAACAGAGTAAATAAACATCTACGAATCAAACACGCACAAGTGTAAAACCCTAACCATCATCATAATCACTAAAAATTGATTAATCAATATCAACCCAAAAGATCGGCTCTAAGCCACATTTATCGGCACTTATTGCATCGGCCCATGGCCTCATTATCGGCACGTATACCACAATTCAATATCGGCACGTTTGCCCAATCCGGCCCATGGCCCCATTATCGGCACGTATGCCACAATTCAATATCGGCACGTTTGCCCAATCCGGCCCATGGCCCCATTATCGGCACATATGCCCCGGCCCATGACCCCATTATCGGCACGTTTGCTACAATCCGGCCCATGGCCCCATTATCGGCACGTATGCCACAATTAAATATCACAAATCATACCAAAAGAAGTTACATCTACGAATCAACACTCACCTCGATCTCCAAAGATAAAGGTAGATTCGACTATTGTATTCGGCATCCTGGATGTGCCCGTACCTTCCTCTTGAATTAGGTTTTCCCCCCCTTAATTTCCTTCCTTTTTCTCTTCTTCTTTTTCTTCTTCTTCTTCTTCTTCTCTCTCTCTCTCTCTCTCTCTCTCTCTCTCTCTCTCTCTCTCTCTCTCTCTCTCTCTCTCTCTCTCTCTCTCTCTTATTGATTCAATCATCAGACCAAAAGAAAGAAAAGAAGAAAAAAAAATATCTGTCACCCCAATCACACTTCCCCCCTCCAACTATCATTTCTATGCGAATCAAAATATAACACCCGGAACGGGTATTACAGGGCCAGTAGGAGCAGTCGCCCCTGCAAGAGAGAAAAAAAATTAAAAAAAACCTCTAGTATTGTATAGGGAAAAAAAATTCCCAGGAATTATATAGGCTTGCCCTTGCAAAATATTTTGGAATTATATAGGCTTGCCCCTGCAAAGTATTTTAGAAAAAAAATTTGTCCATGCGAAGTGTAATTTCTAACTCCGTCCCTGAGATTAAGCACTCGATCTAGTCTCTACCACTCCCAAATATGAGGTATTACAATTAACCTAGCCAGGACCGGACAAAAGAAAACCCTAGAATCATGAGGACTATTTAGTCTATAGGTCCAACTTCTCTACGAAGTATGGGTTGCTGAGAATATATATGTAATGATTCTTTCATCAACCAACTTCTCAAGCTAACACATAGTAACAAATAAAACAAGGGATACAAGAATCGAAATATATCTTTGATAACCGGATGTTTGGGTCATAAACGAATTTACCAAGCAAGGATCATCTCACATGTCTAATGTGATCATGTGTGTGATGCTATGAACTCATTACAGTTAACTTAAATAACTACCGTTGTTTTATATATATATATATATATACAATTTTTTTGTTGTTGTGTATCTTTAGAATCAATTGGAAGTATTCTCATTTTCATGTATGTGTTTTGGTACATGATAACTTGTCTGTTGGTAGAAGCCAACGATCACAAGACACAGCTTCCACCACACGATTTTTGAAGTAATTTGGCACTAAAAATAAAAAACCATATCGTTTCTGAATAATTGAGTGACATCAAGCTATCTTTGTGCAACAAAAAGGCAAAGACAAATTTGCCATTATTCCCTGTGTTACTTGACATCATTCTCTTGCAATATGTATCTATATACGTGTCTAATTTTTTTTTCCCTTTTTGATCAGGTTATATGTGTCTACTAGTTGTTCAAGGTGCGACACCAAATACTAGCCATTTTCAGTTTAAAAACAAAAAGAATTCTTGCTATTTTCAACATTTGTTTCATAAACCCTCGTTGGATCGATATATAGATGACATTGATTAGAGAGCGAATCTCGCATTACAAAAAGAAAAAGAATCAAACGATGATTAAAAAGAAAAAATTTATTTTGGGTGACGTCGGAACCCATTGAAGAGGCTGGATGGATTGAAACATTAGTTATAAGTGACATTGTTGAGTAACGCGAGTAAAATAATAAAACAAAAGCATCCATGATGTGTGAATAATTCAAATTACAAGAGAACGAATATATCAAGTGATCAGAATGGGAAAATAGAGTCATTAGTTCTAGGAAATAATGTAATACTCCCTCCGTCTCATATTTCTTGTCCAGTTGCACTATTCACAGCATCTCAAAAAATTGTTTATATTTTCAAATGTATAATGTTATATATATTCACTATGGATCTTGTTTGATAGCTCTCGATGAGTTCTATTAAACAAAGTTTTCAAAATTGTAAAAAACATTATAGATTGAATGATATAAGCAATTGAAAAATGGCACGCATGCCCGTAAATGGACAACAAATTTGGGACGGAGGGAGTAACTTATTAACAGGCTTCTTAATCAATGGAACTGAGTCTATGTACATGCATAGGCTTTTGCCGCACTGTTTGAATGGGCTGACCCAATAAAACGGCAGAGCAAAGTTGGCCCAAAGTCTTGCGGGAAAGGCTCTAATCTAACGTTTTGACGCTTGAGGGCAAAGTTGGCCCATATGAGTGATTTGCCAAATGGAAAACTATCATTAGATGGTCTCCGGTTAATCACAACGTTGAGTGATTATTTAGTGCTTATTTAGTACCGTCACATGATATTTTAGGGACAAGGGGTCCCTGTTGTGTACTAAGTGCAGGGCACCGTGTCATGCACTCCATCAGGTCGTTCGTTACGAAAATGTACAGCTCGGATCAAATCCAACCAAATACTCTCACATGGGGTTGGATTTGATCCGAGCTATGCACTTTCACAACGGCCGGCCGGATGGGTGCACAACAAGCTTCCCAAATCCATATTTTAGAGAACTTACATAATTTTCTAAACATACTTCGTTGTTCAAAAATCGTTCGCATTCAAAATAACGTCTACATTGATCAGATATAAATCAATATAAGTTTTGAATAAATTTATTTTGAAAAAAAATTACAAACACTCGATCGAAATCTCATAGGCTGTGTTTGGTTAGATAGTTTAGTTTAGTTTTGATGATGTCAGCAGGTGTAATGAGTGAAGAGAGATAGAGAGATAAATAAGGGAAATGATGATGTCATCAAAACTAAAACTAAAACTAAAAAGGGAAACAAACAAGGCCATAATATCTCAAGATAAATAAGTTTTGAAATAATGTGAACTTCTATTTGATTAACATGATTTGGTATTGTGATTGATGTTATTTTAGAATCCAACTACCATGGGTAAATCATAGTAGTACGTATTAGGGTGAAGTTTAACATTTGTACCCAAAAAAAAAAATAGTATATGTAAATAAGAGGGATGGGACATGTAGTGCTCCAAAACACTATAAAGTTGTAGTCCCTTGATCTGACAGTTCATCCACGCAATCAATGGCTCAGATATGTTTATTAATTCTTAGCGGTAGAGTATATTCTTAGCAATAAGAATACATCGACAAATCTAGACCATCAATTGCAGAAATGAACAGTCGGATCGAGGGTTTACAATCGTGTTTTGCTTAGGAGCATGGGACTTGGGTTGCAGCAGCGTGCTGTGCACCCTCATGGCACAGCCGCCCCGAATTTTTTTCGACGATCGGAGATGTTCACGGCGTAAAACTCGTTGAGTACTACAAGTGCACCAAAAATTAACTTGGTCGGATATGATTAAGTGCCTCATCGAAACACAGATAACTTGAAAAACATAGGTTCAACGGTTTTGATCCACTGTTTGTGTTCATTTGTGTTTCATTTTTTTTTTGAGGTATTTGTGTTCCGATGAGACACTTAACGATATCGAGTCGAGTTGATTTTTGATACACTTGTAGTACTCGACGAGATCTACGCGGTGAACGTTTTCAATCATCAGAAAAATTCCGGCGTGGCCACGCCATGAGTGCACAGTACGCTGCTGCACAGCAGCAACCCCAAGTCCTTGGAGCATTGCAGGTCCTACTCCCAAATAAGAGGGAAGGTTTAAGATAATGAAACGGCCACGTGTCTTTCCATGATCATTAATTTCAGCAATATAAACGATCCAACGGCTGGGATCATATCCTCAAAGTTTCAGCGTCCTGATGAACGGATGGCATCACTCCCTCCTTTTATAGAGTGGTACTGAGTTCAGTCGTCGTCCAATCTTCTACAACCTTCTTGAAAGAGAAATTTTTTGGAGAGAGAGAGAAAGGTGAAATAGAATTGAGCTGAAATGCTTGAGACTGGTCGTGCTTAGTTGGATCGGAGTTTCAGTCAATTGAACTTTGAAGAGTACGAAACAAAATAGAATTGAGCTGTTCCAAAAATTGTTGGCCCCCTTTTTAGGATTTCTTTAATCGTTGGTCCCTCTTTTTAGGGTTCAAAAAATACATTAGGGTTCACCTCTCACTTTTCCATCCATAACATGGACGGCAGTTATGTATTGGATCAAGTGTGTAACGGTTTGGTAGTTGAAGGGGGATGCGTGTTCAATTAGTAGTTGAAGGGGGATGCGTGTTCAATTAGTAGTTGAAGGGGGATGCGTGTTCAATTAGTAGTTTAAGGACGAAGTAAAAAAAACTCGAATAGTTTAAGGGGCAAGTGTATATTTTACCCCAATATAAACGATCCAACGGCTGGAATCATATCCTCAAAGTTTCAGTGTCTTGATGAACGGATGGCATCACTCCCTCCTTTTATAGAGTGGTACTGAGTTCAGTCGTCGTCCAATCTTCTACAACCTTCTTGAAAGAGAAATTTTTTGGAGAGAGAGAAAGGGAGAGACAAATGTCGGACGAGGAACATCACTTCGAGTCGAAGGCCGACGCAAGGGCCTCAAAGACCTACCCTCAACAGGCTGGAACAATTCGTAAGAACGGCTATATAGTCATCAAGAACAGGCCTTGCAAGGTTTCTTTTCTCTTTTCTTAGCTTTTACTTTGATTCAATTCATTCGTAAGAACAGGCCTTCAGAAAGTCAGATTTTATATATTTATTCTATTTATTAATTTATACCCCTATTTTTACTATATTTGGTGATTGGTCTCCGTTCACGAGCCTATAGAGCCAAAAACCCACATGCTCAAGCTTGGCTCGAATTTCCAAACAAACAATAAAAATTGATTGAGCTTGGCTTGTACCTTTTGTGAACGAGCTCAAAGTCGAGCCAAGCTCGAGTCGGCTCAAGCTCTTTGGTTCGTTAGCAGCCCTATTTCTGATCCCTTTTGCTTGTCTCTTTTCTGTAAACAGGTTGCGGAGGTCTCCACCTCAAAGACTGGCAAGCATGGACATGCAAAGTGCCACTTTGTGGGAATTGATATTTTCAATGGCAAGAAGCTTGAAGATATTGTCCCTTCATCTCACAACTGCGATGTAATGCCATGATGTTTTCTTTTCCTTTTTTCCTCGCATGCTAATTATTTTCTTGCATGTGTTGTGACTTTGGCATAACTCTTTGCATCACCTTCGGGTTTTACCCTCAATTCGCCATTTGTCTCATTGATATTTGATTTGACTATTTTCTCACATATTTTACTCTCCTTCTTTCTCAGGTTCCCCATGTTAATCGTACTGATTATCAGCTGATCGACATCTCTGAAGATGGTTTTGTAAGTTCTCTTTAATGTTCTAGCAATGAGGTACAGTTCATGTTACGCGATGTGCGTTAAACTATGGTTGAGGCCATTTTACGGGAAGATAGAGATCTGTCTTGTTTGTTTAGAAAAATTGGACTTTAGATGACTGATGTGGATAACTCATGGTCGCAATGCTCTTGTTATAGTTGTAATTCTCTACTGCATATTGTGAACAATATTATACCCTGAACTTGAAGTATACAAGGCGTATGCAGAGGTGGAGCTATTGTGGGGCCAGAGGGGGCCCGGTCCCACCCACTTTTTTATACACAAACTTTAAATATTATTTGAGTATAATTAGTAGAATAATGTATTTCCAATTATGATTAAATTGAGGTTAGATTCAAACAATTTTTTGTTAGCTTATGACTTTTTTCCAAATACTCTCATAAACAAGTACTACATGTGTGCTTTAGTTATTCAATTAAAAAACAAAATAAAAATTCGCATACTCCATTATTGTTGCATGGGAGATGCTAAGTGTTAAGAAAAAGAATCCTGGTCGGATTTGTTCTTTGTCGTGTCCATGTGTCTTTAGTGTTCATATAATGTAGGCCACATCTAGCTTGTTAATTTATTTCTTTTTCCCGCAAATGTTATTTTCCGATTGTATGCGTGAGTACATGGGCGAAATAATCTCGCAGAACCATTTTTTAAGTACTGCATTTGTGTGCACAAAGATACTTCTCATGGCGACTCACAAGTTCCGTTCATCCAGATACCAACGGATTTGCATTTCTTGTAGGTAAGTCTTTTGACTGAAAATGGAAACACCAAGGATGACTTGAGACTCCCCACTGATGACACTCTGCTCACTCAGGTTTATATCGTACCGAATCAACTTATTTTTGCAACCTCCTGGATTTTAAGTCCAATAGTCTTTGTTGTTTGTTTTTCTTTCTGTTGTGCAGATTAAAGATGGGTTCGCTGAAGGAAAGGACCTTGTTGTGACCGTCATGTCTGCAATGGGAGAAGACCAGATCTGTGCCCTGAAGGACATTGGTCCTAAAAATTAAAGATCACTATAGCACACTTCTAGAACGGCAAGATTCATATGGTTGCATGGCATCTCTATTTCCTATCCTGTGGAGTATATGAGACATGCTGTAATGCGAAGTTGAGTTTGTGGTAATTTATAGTTATTCCAATATCTGAAACTGTTGCGATGTGCAAGGGTTTTTTTTTTTTTTTTTTTTTCCCGCTCTGCCGTCTTTCATTTGCATCTGTAGTTTGTCAAGTGATGTGTATGCCATCTTAAGACAATAACTCTCCTGGCAGTTAAGCTGGGTATCAAGCCACCTATGGCTACAAAGCCTATAACCCTTGGAATTTTCTAGAATGTCCTTTCTAGATGTTGCTTGGTTGGCTTTAAAACACCTTGGCTGGACAATTCAGCAGACCCCGAGTGCGCACGCGTGCGTAAAACTAGTTTATTCATCCCCAACAACAAACTAAGTATTCTTGAAGTACTTGTTGCAAGGTTTTAATCAAGAAACAGAGTTTTCCAGTCAATCCTTTCCCCACCAAAGCCAACTTGGTTTTAGCAGTACAACCCAGTGGTTTGTAACACAAATGGATGAAATGTGGAGGATTCGCTGAAGCAGCAGGTACGCCGATGTATGAACCCATTTTCAATTCTTTTGCACTGCTCTGTATCCAAAATTGTTGCAGGAAGGACATCGCTGCAAAAGGAGGCAATTTTTTAAGCTGCTTCTGTTAGAACACCCTGAGATATAAGAGAAAATAAATCATAACGCATTTTCTACGGGGACCAGTAGAGTCAGTGAAGTAGGAAAATTATGAAACTAAAAGATGCTGCCGTCGTAAATGAAAGGAACTTCAGGTGCGTTATGAGTGTGAGATTTCATGGGAAATCCACCCAATAGCCTTGTTTCCCGTAAAATTTTATGGGATTTCTCATTTTAGCACTTTAATTTTATGAGATTGTCCATAAATTAACTGGGTTGATTTTCTGGGATTTCTCATTATAATACCTTGATTTTATGGGTGAATTTTATGAGATTTTTCATCAATCAACCCAGATGTCAAGTTGCTAAAATGGAAAATCCCATAAAATACAAGGCCTAAAGAGAGAGAGTGAAAGGAAAGAGAAAAAGAAAGTATAACTGCACAAGGAAGATTACACGCCAGGGGTGAGCACATTGGCATGATTAACCAATTCTCTCCCAAAAATTACTCCCGAGCGAACATCTTTTGCACACTTTGTGTATAGTTTCAGTTCCAAGGCCAAGAATATCCACAGATTTAAGGGTACAGGGTTTCTGTAGTGAGGGGTTGTAGTGAGTCTATCCGGTCGTTCATCTCGGTAATGAACACTTGAATTTTAATCCAAGCAATGAATGACTCGGATCATTTGAAGTTTGGATTAAATCTGTCAGTATCGAGATGGACGGCCAGATGGGACTCACTACAGCCCTGTAATAAGTTACCTTACTACAGGGCCACCACTTCCTAGATTTAAGGGTTGGCTTTTTTACTCCAATTTAAACCTACTTTCCTAAATCCCCGGCACGCTTTCTGTCGTGTCAAGCCATTCCACCAAGATTCATCAATTATAGTAGGGAATAGAGGTGTACACGGTCCGGATCGGATCGGATTGACATGAATTCAATCCTAATCCGCGAGTCATGGTTTATAGAAAATCCAATCCGTGTCCGGACCAAAAGTCTCACGGTCCGGTTCCAATCCGATCCGCGAGTCACGGATCGGTTCTGGTTTTATCCACGGATTACATGTCATACGTAAATAAGTAACAAACAGTTTGATTAAAATAAAATCCTAAAAAATCCAAAGTAGAAAACAAAGAGACCTTAGATGGAGCACGTGATGGAGCCACAACTAGGGCCTAAACAAGCATTAGTAGAAGCATATAACTTAGTTCAGTTACATAATGGAATAGAAACAAAGGCAGTTTAATACAAAAAAAAATGGTGAACAACTACTAAATTCATCAAAGTCGAATACAAATGCAAGGCAGTGGAATACATGAAAGTCCAATACAAATTGACAATATTTATAGGAGATAACAGTATTACTCTATATCAAATTGACAATATTTATAAAAGTGATACAATTATTTATATATACATACATACATATACATAAACTTCTAATAAAGGACCTTTATTTAAGTTTTCATGCGGACCTAGGGTATTTTCGACTTTCCGGACCAAATTTCGACAATCCGAACCGCTCAATGTGTTTTAAAACGTGTTTTTAAGAGGCCCTACGAGGAATCATAAAAAAAAGTATCTGGGAAGGGCTTCATCC
Source organism: Vaccinium vitis-idaea (assembly GCA_963854785.1). Lineage (NCBI taxonomy): Eukaryota > Viridiplantae > Streptophyta > Magnoliopsida > Ericales > Ericaceae > Vaccinium > Vaccinium vitis-idaea. The sequence continues at coordinate 39,842,073 of OY978220.1, forward strand.
AAACAGTTTTTGATAAAAGTTATATATATGTAATTTTTATCGAAAACTGTTTGGATCAAACCCTTCCCGGTTAATTTTTTTTTATGATTCCTCGCAGGAGCCCTTAAAAACACATTTTAAAAACATTGAGCGGTTCAAATTGTCGAAATTTGGTCTGGAAAGTCGAAAATACCCCTAGGTCCGCATGGAAACTTAAATAAGGGTCCCTTATTAGAAGGGGGTCCATATATTTAAAATTATATATAATAAAAATCTCACGGTCCGGATCGGTTAATCCACGGTTTCCAAATCAAAATCCGTGTCCGGACCGCAAGTCACGGTTTATTATTTTTTAAATCCGTGTCCGGACCATTAATCCACGGTTAAAATCTAAAACGTACGGATCGGTTCGGTCCGGACCGGATTCATGGTTCACCGATTTTATTGTGCAGCCCTAATAGGGAATTGTTATTGATACTCCTCAAATTGTGACACTTCAAAGGAGTGCCAATATCAATCCCTATATGGACTTGATTTTGACACTCTCCTTATTGATATTGACACTTCCCTTTAGGAATGCCATTAACAATTTAGGAAGTGTCAATATCAATTTTCTTATAATACTACTAGTAAATAAAACAAATGGAAAAGGAAAAGTTATTTACTTCTAGAGTACTATCACATGGTACTCATGCACTCTGGATCATTTAGAAAAACACGTTTAACACCACAAAATTCGAGTGTGTTCCACTAACCATATGTACCCGGTGAAATGTTTGTTTAACATCACATTATAATGCTCTATTACTAAGCATATTATAAAAGACTTGTTAACAGTTGCCCATTAGGTGGAGAATAATCATAATATGTAGTATGTACTAACAAATAAATTTGGATATCAATACATTTTCTCAGATATCGATGCACTCTCTACACATCATTCTCCACCCTAGGAGCCTCTTTGGATTGAAGGTTTTCAAGAGAAAAGAAAAGATAGAGAGAGAATACTCGTTCTCTCTCATATTTGGATGGCTAAAAAAGTGGATCGGGTGAGGAACGGTGAGAATCAGAATCATTTTTAACCCATTTTTGTTCCTCAATACATTTAGTGACATTTGGTAAGAGAGAAAAGACTTATTTTCTTCTATTTTCTCATCATTAAGAGAACCACATCTCTTTATTTTCTTTTCTTTTCTCACCCACTTAACCAAAAGGGGCTGTAAAAGTGCATTTGCCTGAACCAAAATAATGAATAAATAGGATAAAAAAGGATTAGATTTTTAGGGAATTGGAAAGTATAAAATATAAATACACAGAGACCCGCCCGCTGTAAAATGGCAGCCACTGTAGTCTCTTGGACTTCTCTCCTTGCTTCGGCGAGTGTTACTTCTTCTCATTCTTCCTTAGTTTTCTCGAAATTGCGATCGACCCCGTTTCTTCGTCTCTCATTTGCACTCACACCCTTGTGCTTGCGTACTCGGACGCTGCAGATGGCCCACTCCACTCTCGGCCTCACTCATCCTGCTCCAATCGAACCCCCCAAGGTCTCTCTCTCTCTTCTCTAATTTGGTAATAATCTCGTATGTTTGTATGTCGCTTTTTGATTAATCTTGTATGATTGTTCTGGGCTTAGATCAGCAGATAGCAGATATCTATTTATGGGTCTTCCCCTTTCTACCACTTCTTATTTTTTCATTTATTCTAGTTGAGGATTTGAGTTTTTTGTGCAACTTAGTGTCTATTCATATCTCAATTCGAAGTGTCTGGTTAAGTGATATGGATTTACAGGTTTCACTCTCTTTCTTTTACTGAAGGATGTCATGATTTCTGAAGCAGGGATACGTAATTTCGTAATTGCTACAATTTTAATCGATTATTCATCCATTACTTGCATGCCCACTGAACTCAAAGAAAGAATTTGCTAAAAAAAAGTTTTATGCGTGATGACCTTTTACTCCAGTTTGGTGAACCAATAAAGTGGTTCTCTTTAAACTAAAACACAGGCCGCCAGGCCGGGGTCGAATCCTGATCAAAGATGCCAAAAAAAAAAAAAGTTGTGGAATTGGTCGTACTTAGATTATAATGAGTCAAATTATAGCAAAAAAAATAAAGTAAAGCGGATGTATTTTTTTGTTTTTCCAAAGATTGTAGGTTTATTCTAATTTGCAATTTCATGAGTTTAAATTGTATTATCGGAGCACCTGTAATGATGTGGTCCTACGTAAATCTCTGGGTCTCAGTTTACCTTTAACCACTAGCTTATTATTCCATCGATTTCTACATTGAACTCTGTACTTTAAAGGCTTGTTTTCATATAGATTAAATGGCAACTGATACTGCTTGTTTATGTTGTGAAAACCATGAAAGATCTCTTTTGCTGCAAAGGAGATCGATTTGGTGGAATGGAAAGGGGATATACTTGCAGTGGGGGTTACAGAAAAGGACATGGGGAAAGATGAAAACTTGAAATTCCAAAACCCAATCTTGAAGAAGCTTGATTCTCATTTAGGCGGTTTGTTGGCTGAAGCTTCTTTAGAGGAAGATTTCACTGGGAAAGCTGGTCGGTCAACTGTTCTTAGGCTACCAGGTCTTGGGTCAAAGAGGATTGGTTTAATTGGGCTTGGACAATGTACTTCAGCTACCACTGCATATCGCAGTCTCGGTGAGGCTGTTGCTGGGATTGCGAAAAGTTCTCAGGCAAGTAGCGTGGCCATTGCACTTGCCTCTCCTGGGGGTCTCTCTGGTGACTCAAAACTCACTACTGCTTCAGCAATAGCATCTGGTATTTATTTATGTTTCTTTTCCCCAAGTGTGGGTATTCCTTTTGTGTTGCTTTTATGGATTTATAATTGGTGAATCTTGGTGGAATGACTTGACACGACAGGAGCCGTGCTGGGGATTTATGAAGATAGTAGGTTTAAGTCGGAGTCAAAGAAGCCAGCTCTTAAATCTGTGGATATTCTTGGTCTTGGAACTGGAACTGAGCTAGAGAAGAAACTTAAGTATGCAGAAGATGTTTGCTCGGGGATAATTTTTGGGAGAGAATTGGTTAATGCACCTGCTAATGTGCTCACCCCTGGTTTGTAAACTTTATTGTACAGTTATACTTTCTCTTTCTCTTCCTTGCACTTTCTAACTTTATTGGGTTGTGTCCGTTTAGTATTACCCTCGTAATGCACCTGTAGTTCTAGTTCCTTTCATTTACCATGCCAGCATCTTTTAGTTTCATATTTCCTTTGTTATTAACTCTACTAGTGTCCCAGAGCACAAAGTAAGATAGTATGCATTATTGATTTAGTTTTTCTCTTACATCTCAGGGGTTCTAGCAGAAGAAGCTTCAAAAATTGCCTCCTTGTATAGCGATGTTCTTTCTGCAACAATTTTGGATGCAGAGCAGTGCAAAGAATTGAAAATGGGTTCATACCTTGGTGTAGCTGCTGCTTCAGCGAATCCTCCACATTTCATCCATTTGTGTTACAAACCACTGGGTGGTACTGCTAAAACCAAGTTGGCTTTGGTGGGGAAAGGATTGACTTTTGACAGGTGAGTACATATTTTCACTGCATGCAGTCATATATTGGAAAGTGGAAACAGATGAACGTGGTGTTATGGGAGTAAGTTGCGCCTAACAGGGGGATTTTAGATAAATAGTGTGTGTGCAGATTTTGGGCTATTTGTTAAATTGAGGTCCTTTGTCGGATAACTATACAGTCTATACTGATCAGCAACAGGACTGTTGACTGACTTTTTCTTTTTTATTTGTTTCTGTTACCGTATTCATTTTTCTGTTCCCGGTTGCCGTTATAATGGAAGTGATATTCTAAAAAGTGATAACGGGAGTGATTTTTTATTTTCTGCCTTTGGAACTTGTATATGTACATAGGTGATTGACTATTTATCTGTTGCAATTGTAGTGGTGGCTACAACATCAAGACTGGACCTGGCTGCTCAATTGAGCTCATGAAATGTGACATGGGAGGTTCAGCAGCAGTTCTGGGTGCTGCAAAAGCCCTTGGTCAAATAAAACCACCAGGAGTTGAGGTCTGTCATTTTGTGATGAGGAACCGTGTCTTAATAAGTTTGCAGTTGCATGGTCTCTCTCACATTTATTTTCTTTAACTTTCTACCTGCGAGCTATCCTGTCTGGGGATCAATATGATTTTGGTTTAACATTGCATCTTCTACTTGCAGGTTCATTTCATTGTTGCAGCTTGTGAGAATATGATAAGTGGAACTGGTATGAGGCCTGGAGACATTGTCACAGCCTCAAATGGAAAAACAATTGAGGTATTTTCTTGTTATCCTGAAAAAAGAGGTTATTAACTTATAGGAGGATTGTGTCTTTGTTGATTTTTACGAATGTTTTTTATCACTACCTTTTTAGGTAAAAGGACTCTCTTGATTTTTCGGCATGTAATAGCTTTTTTGCTAAATTCCATATCATGAAGTTTTTACAATCATACAGTTCAGGCGTAGGAGTTGGCGTGTGAGAAGTTTCCATAGACAAAATGCATGCTATATGTGTAGGTTGGATTATAGGACTGATTGTCTAAGTACTATCGCTTAAAGAAGTTGACAAATGAGGGGAAAAGTTTCTCCAATCCAATCGCAGTTATAATTTAATAAGACCCGCACATTGGTACAGGACATGTGCTTTTGATAACTACAAATTGACCTGGTTTGGGAAAATAAGAAATATGGATGATCACGTCAGTTCTATTTGCAGAAACATTGGTTGAGCAAAAAGAGTATTCGTTGAGCAGGCCATGCCTCTCTAAAAAGTCCCTTGCAAACCTGTAAGACGGTAACATGGTGAGGGAACAAAACTTGTTTTGCTAAATGGATAGGAACTGAAATGAGAAGAGCCTTTGGATTGTTTTTGTGTGCCATGTACGATGCAACCGTACTGGGGCTGTACCACCGCAACACTTTGGAAGTACTCGTTCTTAATAGATTGAGAGTAGTCTTGAACTGTGCCATCTAATGCTTCCTTTTTAGAAGTTCTTTTTGGAAATTTTCTTTCATATACTTGCTTGTGAATATCCAGGATGCAGTTAATAGAGAATTACTATATGATATGAAAGCAGAGTTAGGGGACAACCTTTTCCAGCCATAATTATATTGCTAAGGCTTAATTTATTGCAGTATCAAATTCTGTTGGAATCCTAGCTTCGCTTCTTTTATTTGCGTGGAAGTGTGCGCACTAAGAGATCATGGGGTAGGAGAAGGATATTTTGTTTTTACTTTGCATTGCCATACTTGGATCCTACTATTGTGACTCTGTGGTCCACGGAATTTTTTATTAGTTTTGAATGCCTTGCCAGAAAGAGAAAGGAAAACTTTGGTGGTGAAACATGTACAACTTCATTTTTGCATTTTATGCTCAGTTATAATGATTGGGTAAATTTGATGTGTGTTGAATTTCTTTTTGTGAGGCTGAAATCATATGGAGAAAGGAAAACCTAGGTGGTGAAACATGTACAACTTCATTTTTGCATTTTATGCTCAAGTATAATGATTGGGTAAATTTGATGTGTGTTGAATTTCTTTTTGTGAGGCTGAAATCATATGGAGAGAAACATGCTGGAGCTCCCTTCAATCACTCTAACAAGACACCTTGAATCCTTGATGACCTAGGGATCCTCACTACGGTGTAGGAAGGGTCCTTTGATTGACAACTCTTGCCCCTATGAAGCAAAACCATATAAAACTTACAAGTTGAAGCTAGTATGCTTTTTTTTCCTGAAGAGGGTGAAGAAGATAATGTGAAGACGATAGGCGAGGAGCCATTGGCTCATGATATTACCGTTTGGGTCACAAATTCACATTATGTAATTTAAGTGATGCGAATTCTTATTCGTAATATTACTAAATGTTTCACTGCAATTTTATTGTCTTGGAATTTCCTTGTGCCTTTATATATTGGGGTACTTTAATAAGTCATGAATGTTCATTGGCTTCATTTTGTTTTAGGTCAACAACACTGATGCAGAGGGCAGACTGACACTGGCAGATGCTTTGGTATATGCCTGTAACCAAGGTGTAGAGAAGGTATTAAACAAATTTCATGCCATACTACATAGTAATTCTTTTCTTTAAGGGAACACCTCCTTTGGTAGATATGGTTAATGATGAAACTGATGAATTTAGTGCTTATGACCAATGGGTGCCTTCGGTATGGTCAAATCTGTACTGCAAAAACTGAGTTCTCTTCCCTATAATACTGCAAGTCTTGAACCCTTCAAGATATTAAGGGGTAAGCTACAGACTTGTGTCACTGTATGCGAAAAGATCAATCAGTGGTTCGTTTCTGTCGCAGTTTGACAGATTTTCTCCATTTTGTAAGTTTAGTTTGTTTTTTGAATTTTGGTCAATTGTTTTGCAGATAGTTGACCTAGCAACATTAACTGGGGCCTGCATTGTAGCTCTTGGACCATCAGTTGCAGGTATCTATTTTGAGGTTCTTGGTCATCAATTTCTATGATAGTTTTCCTGCTTGGTATTGTCCGAGTTTTGATCATTATGCCGAAGATGAATTTAAAAGGAATGAAGAACGCTGTGTTGAAATGCACGTTTCATCAACATTGTTTTAAAACGTAAAGGAAGTTATTACAATGGCTTTGGCAACTATTTCAACATTTTTTATTCCCTTTGATATTACTTTTAGATGGTGACTCTATGTAGAGTGCATTTAGTAAGTGAAGTAGCTGGAAGGGAAGTGCACATTTACATACTACAGTTGATAATGCCATTGCTTGACAGAAAAGCCGATAAAATTTACAACTCGGGTTCTCTTTTCATTTATGTTTTCTTGATGGGTGTCTTATGTTAAATAAACAGGGATCTTTACTCCTAGCGATGACCTTGCAATGGAGGTACTTGCAGCTTCAGAGATCAGTGGGGAAAAACTTTGGAGGATGCCGTTGGAGGAAAGTTATTGGGAATCCATGAAATCGGGAGTAGCTGATATGGTAAATACTGGTGGTCGTCCAGGTGGTGCCATCACTGCAGCTCTTTTCTTGAAACAGGTAACGCCATTTGACAATTGTTTATGTTTGCCTATACTGAGTGTTTTGTTGGGAATCGGAAACCCTGCAGTGCGGCCATTTTGTCGTCTGTAGAGCAAGTATTTCCTATTTACTCATGTTCTTGCTTTTCTCAGTACAAAGATTAAATTTTGCAAAATTGGGATCTTTTTGATAGAGGTTAATTCAAACAAGTTATTCGCTTCCACTATAATCAATAATCTATAATTTGAAGCAGAATCCAAAGTTATAGTTTAAATATGTTTCTCAATTATCAAACACCCTCCTTGTGTTTGTGTGTGACTGTTCTATTTTTGGCTTCTTAATCCGGGTTCTGCGAACTCTTTGCAGTTTGTTGACGAGAAGGTTCAATGGATGCACATTGACATGGCTGGCCCTGTCTGGAATGATAAGACAAAAACTGGAACGGGATTCGGCATTTCAACTCTTGTGGAATGGGTTCTGAAAAACTCTTCTTGATGTCAGTTTAGAGTTCACTGTTCTGGGGCAAACTGCTTCAAGCCTCCAACAGATAGTATCCATGAAAAGAGGAGAATTTGTTTTCTGATGGGAGACCCAAGATGAATGGAAGTCAGGAGTTTAGCCATTGCGAGTGTGGAAGCTAAGCTTGCTTTTCAGTGAATTATTTACCAATCCTTCTCCTTTCAAGAAATAATAATAACAGAAACAATTGTCATCTGTTTATGCTGAAGTACATCTATTGTCTGAAATCTGTTTTTTTTTTTTTTTTTCCGTCTTGGGGTTGTTAAGGAATTTGTTCTTAAATATAATTGCTCGAAGGGTTTCTGGGTGTTAAGCCTGTAAGGTGATTGCAAAGTTTAAGGGTATGCTGGAGGCAATTCTAGCTTTTTTTGTTGTTGGGATCATGAGTCTGTTGAGATTCGCAAACGGTTCAGAAGGCAAGGGAAGCGATTGAAAATAGTGAAGACAGCCGAGGTAAAGTTGCAGACCCAATTCCCGACTGCAGTCGATGTTATGCTTGGTTAATCAACGGAATTCATGCTGTTATTATAATATCATGTTTTCTTTCTTTCCCTTCCTGCATTTACAATGGGGACAAATCCTCTATGTATAATTTTTCCTGTTTCAGTGCATTTTTTCCGTCGATTTGAAAATCTCGAGAGATGAGAAGATTCAGTTTTCGAAAATCTGTTAGAAGATGCAATTATGGTGCAGAGAAATTGAGCTTAAAGATGTTTTCCACCTTCAAATTCTGTAAAGAGGGAAAGAGCGAAAAATGAAGACAAGAGATGGTGCCACGGCCCCTCAAATTTTGCTTCGTTATGCAGCTGATGGACATAATGCGTAGGTCACCGGGGGTTTAAGTCGAACAAATTAAAACCCCCTCGTCAAATTTGTTATTGTGAGGGGGGATTAGTCCTTTGAACCCGGAACCGACGAGTACCATTCCCCCAGAATAATACTCCTCCAACCAATCGATACGACTATGCACTTCGACACCTATTATGTTTTTGAAAATCTTCAACAAATTTTCATCTTCAAAATCTTGTATTTCTAGAAGTTCCTAATAGATTACTATCAGGGGCGGAGGGAGGAAGATACAAAGGGGGTCAGTTGACCCCCCTGAGGTCCAAATTTTTGAAGGGATAGTTATAGTTTTGCCCAGATTTTTGCTATTTTGACCCCCCTTTACACCTCATTTTTTGCCCAAACCTATTAAGAGTTCAAATTTTGACCCCACTGTCCAGGTTTTTGCTATTTTGACCCCACTTTACACCTCCCTTTTTGCCCAAACCTATTAAGAGTTCAAATTTTGACCTCACTTGCCCACGATTTTGCTATTTTAACCCCACTTTACACCTTATTTTTTGCCCAAACCTATTAAGAGTTCAAATTTTGACCCCCCTTATCAAAAATCCTGGCTCCGCCCCTAATTACTATACTCCTCCAATCCCAACTTTTCAAGGTGTTCATACACACTTGTGAAGAATATTTTTATAAAATGTAGAAAGATTTTGACTTTGGACTTTCAAAGTTAAATTTTGTTTTTGCACATCCCAAGATGAAAATATATACCTAACATTAACGAATGAATTGAATAACATTTACTGTTCTTATGGTGTTTATATTCCTCCGACCCAGTATTATTGTTTACTACGAAAAGACATGCAATTTTTGAATAAAAATGACGCACCTCTATGTATAATCATTTGAATTTTCTTCGCATCGATTAAAATATCTCAATTAGTTCTTTAAATTGGCGCAAGTAAATTTAAAAGTTCTGAAAATTATGTATGAAAGTGTGTTGTATTTTTTTTTAATCAAAAAATTCGACATCTTTTCATGGTAGACTTAATTAAATAACAGATGGAATATTTACATCTGGATATTGGAATAAAAAAGTATAAGTTGTGTGACGTGGTAGAAAAAAGATTAATTACATAAACTAACCATTCTTATTTTTTACTCAAACAACGATAAGCTGATGGTAATTATATAATATTGTGGATGTTTTCGTGAGAAGCCCTCTCAATATGAAAAGTAGCCAAGCCTTAAATTTATGAATATATTTATATTGCGACTATTTAATTAATTGAACTTAATAGAAATTATAATTTAACTTGTTTGCTTAAAACAATTGATTAATAGTGTTAGGCATCACATATGAATAATAATTTATTTATCTTTTTCAACCTTATTTGATCTAGAAAAGTGAGATTATTTTGAAACTCCAATTAGTACTTTTGTTTGCTTATCTAAAAGTTGTAAAAATACTTTCTAAAAAAAAAAACACATGATTCAATATTATTTTTATAGAATGATTATTATTGATTAATAAGTTATTCTACAACTTATTTGACAAACAATATCAATTTTTATTTTAATTTTACTATAAAAAGTTACACCAAACACATTTCAAAATATTTAAGTGAACAATTCATGCAATCATAATCTAATCTAATCTTGATTTACATAAATTGCGGTAAGAAGGGTCCATCTTATGGAATCAACTTACATGCTCGCAGTTAACTCTGATTCACGTCGCACGTGCGAGTTAAACCCACCTTTGATTCTTGGTTTCAGACAATAATGGTCATTTTTTCAAAGCAACCTTTTGCTTTGGAGCTTTGGAAAACAAAGGTGTACTGCCTTCAATCAAATTTCCTTCTCCTCTTTCTTTTGCCAAAAAAATACTCCCCATATCCGTTTTCAATCATGTAAATATAGAAATAGAGACAGGAAAATAGGTATACGGAAGTTTATAGATAGAGAGGGAGAGAGGAGGACAAAATGAGTGTTTCTCTCACTGTAATGACCTTCAATCTTCTTGAAGATCAGCCGGAGGACAGTCCTAACTCATGGCAGAAAAGGAGGGATTTGTGTATAAGTGTTATTACCAGTTACTCCCCAAACATCCTCTGTACCCAACAAGGTATCTATACATCTCTGTCTATGGATCTGTAACGTAAATTTGTGTTTTTTTTTTCTTCTTGCAGTGAGTGATCTGGGTCTGTTTTCATTCTTGCTTTGGATATGGGTTTTGCCTCTTTCTGGATCTTAAATAGTTCTACTTGAAAGGTTTAAACAAGAATCAACAATTTCTTTGACCGGTGTTTCTCTGTATTGATTCTTTACTTGAATCAAATATTGACCCAAACTTAGATGAGTGTTAAAAACCTTCCAAATCCTTCTCCAAAGGGACACTCTTTTCTTTGGCCAAAGTTTTCAATGCTTCTAGTGGCTTTCAAACTTATGAATTTGCGAAACTTTTTACTCAGATTTACGCTTAAATCTTGGATCCTCTCATTGGTTTACTTCATATCAAATGATGCTTTAAATCCATTTAATTCAAAAGTTGTTGGTGAAGATGTTCTAAGGGGAAAATGACATTTGAGCCCTCTTTCGTTCGCTTTCTCAGAGTTTGTTGGGTTGGTTGCTATTGCTTCAGGTGTGTTATTTTAGTTTCTCTGAATGGTTATTTAATAGATTTTCTCTTGTCATTTTCCTTGCTTTTTCTTTCTGAGTTTTCAGGTGTGAGGTCACAGTTGGAGTTTGTGCAGCAAGGCTTGCCAGGTAATCTTAGTGGCAATTTTGTTTCTTTCCATCCCAGAACATACAAATGTAGAAGGGCAAGTTAGTTCATTTACTTGTTACTGGTAAAATTTTAACACCTGTGTTACATAATTGAAATTAGGCCATCCTGACAATGTTGGCTGAGCTGATGAGACGTGGTTGTCTGAATAATTATTCCTTATTTTGTTAGATGACAAATGTGGAAGTTATCAGAACTTAAATCCCTCCTTCAGACTGTGACTAGGGATTTGATTTCTCAATTAGGCCATGAAAACGCTGAATGCTTTCATCGAATGATTATAGAACTGCCTCTGACGCCCCTGAACTTCCTAAACTGGTCACTGCTGTGATATAACGTCTACTAAAATAAGTTTGTTGATTTTAACTGCAGGATGGGGGTTAAGTTAATGTCAATAAATTATGGTTGTTAGACTAATGAGGGAACTTGTTATGATTATTTGATGACTTGACAGATCCGCTTTGTTTCATCTTTAGTGCTTATTATGTCTTTTCTCGACTCAAATAAGCACTGGATTTGTCTTCTTGAATCCACTAGGTTATGATCACTTTGGTATTTCAAGAAAAGGAGCGGAAGATACTTCAGACCAACATTGCACCATCTTTTACGACAGGGACAAGGTGTCTTCTTATTTCCGTTTTTCTCCAATCATGATATCTGTTTACCATTGCTTTGTCAAGAAGATGTAGTTTTGCAGATTAGGTTTGATAACTTTGTTTCTCTGTCCGTAATGAATGAAGGTAGAGCTTCTAGAAGGTGGAACCTTTTGGCTGTCAGAATCACCTTCAGTCCCTGGAAGCACATCTTGGGGCTCTGAAGTTCCTTGTATTGCAACGTGGGCGATATCCTTTTTGTTTTGATGCGTTCTCTTGATATTTTGTTCCAAATTCATCTCTCAAAATAGCTTTTTCTTTTAATATTTTTCCTTGACAAAATGTCTACACATTTCAACTAAAAGGAGTTGAGCCACCAGGTTTTTCATTTCAGATAGTAAATACAATCATGGACGAGTTCAGTCCTCGAGCCCGTAGGAGAAGTGCTTTACTCACATGGCAGCATATTGCTTCTTTGCCTCCTAACTTACCAGTTGTATATTGTGGAGGATTTAACACACAAAAGGAATCAACTACCGGACGTTTTCTTCTTGGAAGATCTAGGTATGATCCTTGAAATGGGTATTCGATGTTCATAGGGAAAGTTTGGTCCTGCGATTATATTTTTCTGCATCTGTAATTGTCTGCAGACATTCAATAGAAAAGGTGATAATGATACTGAGATCGTGTTTAGCATAAGAGAGTAACAAATTTGTTGATTAACTGAAAGTAGTTACTAGAAATGATTTTGGAACCACCAACTGATCTCATCTTTGAGGTGAAATGTATGTCTAATTTGAAGTTATTTGCAGTCATAGTTGCTTTGCGTCATGACTCATGACATTCTTATTTGCTAAATAACTCATATCATTGCACTTTTCTATTTTACTGCTGCTATTTTCACAAAACATGGACGGTGGCTAAGTTCATCTTTTGGTTATGATTTAGCTTTGATTGCAATCTTTGTGGGGTAGAAATACATCCTTTTTTCTTTGGCAATCCATCTCCAGTGAAGTACAGTGTCTGTCTATTGTTCTCCTGATATATGCTTGACTGCTGAGAAGTGAGAACTCGCCCTTTGGAGATATAGAAGGCTAATGTCCATCGCTATCAGAATATAGTTTTCGAGTATCGATTGGATAAACGTAAGAATTTAAGCCATGATGATTTGCATAAATTACAGTTAGAAATAGAAAAGTGTGTTTTAATCTTATCCAGAAATGGTCAAGGGTAATGAGGTAATTCCAGCTGAGCATTATAAAGGAAAATTGCATGTTCTGATGTCTTAATCGCCCCCTTTTCGGAATAATATGATAATAATTTTTTCTTCTCCATCTTCAAATATAGGACTTGTAAAGGACTGATATTATCTGCCATACAGATGCAGTCTTTTTTATATTTCATCTATAACTTGATTTTTAGTCTAGCAAAAGTGCAGCTGCAGTTCCGGAAAATACTACTTTTGCACTTTTTACTGCACGACACAGGACCTTTGCATCTATCGGGGGTAGGCAACTCATTGCACAATTGCTTTTCTTTCTTTTTTTTCCTCCTTTTTCTTCGTACTCTACTCACAGGGAGCATGGAGTTGTCGGTGATATGAGGGATGCATGGCCCAACTCTCGGGTGAGGAAGAATGTCTCTCTCATTCGCACTTATCATGGCTTCAAAGGTACAAAAGTCGCACCCATGGACTGCATAGGCTGTGTTTGAATCTAGATTTATCGCAGGAAAGCTAAATTTCTGCGAAAATATGATCAAATATGTATAGTTTTTTCCTATCGTTTGCCCTCCCTTTTCTTTTTCATTCGCAAATCACTCCGCGTATCCATGATTCCGTGATCCCTTATACCCTTGGGATGGTAAGAAGTGGTGAGAAAAGAGAGAGAAATGTGAATTTTCACTTGCTTGGATGCATAAAAGAGGTGAGAAATGGTGAGAAATGAAGAGATATAGGGGGCTTATTAGTTTGGCCTTTTGTTTCTCTCTAAAATCTCCCAAAGTGAGAGATTTGGTAAGAAACAACTCTTTCTTTCTCACCCTTCTCGCAATCTGAAGGGGCTGTTAGTGGCACAACTACCTTGTTGAAACCATACGGTCCATACCTAACCTGATTTAATTTCACTCTCAGGTGACAAGCAGGGAGCACTTGAATTCCTGAAGTTGATTTTCCGAGCTCTTTGCCTTTGCTGGGATCGCCAAACTCAAGATCTACACGTGGACTGGATTCTATTCAGAGGCCGATCTCTGATTCCCGTTTCGTGTGAAGTGGTGAACGACAACGTGGACGGGTACTATCCATCCTCTCACTATCCAATATTTGCCGAGTTTATGCTGCCTCGGACAGTGAGATTGATTGAACCACCTTCTCAAGACACAAACTGAGCCATCTATTTTGACTCCCCACCGTTTTTTCATACCTCTTCTGGTCATTGCATATTAATTTTGGGCTTGTGGTTGGGTATTTCTTTATCTTTTTGTTGTTCTCTGTGAAATAATTTCTTGGGTTTTTCTTAGATGTTCAACAGGGCATTGGCGCCATGAAACTCTCAATAAATGATTATCCTTTTGAATGTAGTAGTAACTCAATATTTTTTCATTTTGGTGTACCCTTGGATATCTATCATCCTGCATATAACACTTGTTATGTTGCGGTCATGTGGGAGGTCCAAGAGTCGGGAGAATTTCTCTAAAGGTACGTGTGAGCTCAAAATTCCCATACTATTGAGGCCTTGTTTGATATGCGTTACGTAAAGATGGAGATCGGTAGTGAGGAGGAGGAGATCGAGACTGATAGTAAGGAGTGATAAAGTAGTGAATTGGTAATGTGCCTCATGTTTGATTCACCGCAAGGGAGTTTATCGCCATTTGTGAAATGTACAATGGGCACTCGAGTCATTTGGCCTCTCGATACATCAGTGCAAAACTCACCACTCCCTTGGGTTTCTCAATCCAGTTCAACACTAACTTACAAAATTATCAGCCACATACTGGGGTATAAGATAGAGACAGAGAGTACTAAAAAGGAGCACTCGGGTGTGTTTTGGCTAAAGAAGTGTGCTTAATTTTTTTTTTCCGTCTTTATTTGATTTTTTTTTTTTTTTGCGTTTGTTAGTTTTGTATCGATTTTTTGTGTATTATTGGTTCGTCTCGACGAGAGGAATCCAAAAAGGTTAAAAATTATGATTATAACCCTCAATTTTTTGAATAAGATCAAAAAAAGTGTAAAAAGCTGTTTTTTTTACTTATTTTAAAAAAATTTAAGCTTTTATCATAATTTTTTACTTTTTTGATTCCTCTCGCCAAGACGAACCAATAATACACAAAAAATCGATACAAAACTAAAAAACACAAAAAAAAAAAAAAATCAAATAAAGACGAAAAATAAGCCAACTAACTTTTTAGATAAAAAAAGTGTCTCGGAGAGATATTCAAGAAAAGCAATTGATCCCCCATTTGAGTGAGTGGTTAGCTGTGGAGGTTTCAACTTGAACATATAAACCGTGTTGTCAGACCAGTGTTCGAGTTTTTTATTGGGTAGTTCTGATTCTTCTGAAGAAGGGTAAAACAAAAGGAGACGGCTTCTCTCCAGTTTACCAGTGGACTGCACCCCCCTTGTAGTCCGGCCATTTCCGACTTTATTTTGGATCCACTTCAATGAGAGGACTCGTTTACGTTGTAGAGTTCGTTGAGTAGAACCACGTAAAAAATCATGTTAACCGGAGATCTATTGATACCTTATTTGAGTAAATTTAAAATGAAAAGAATGAGGTAGACACATTTGATTTCAACTTAGAAAACCCATTAGTCGGTATCTTATTAGTTTGAAAAACCATACAATATGAACGAGTCTATCATTCAAATGAAGTCGAAAATAGCCGGATTGCACCAGGGATGGAGCCAGTAGGATCGGTCGCCCCTGCAAGAGAAAAAAAAAAAACCACTAGTATTGTATACAAAAAGAAAATTTTCTATGAATTATATAGACTCACCCCTGCAAAGTATTTTGGAAAAAAAAATATCGGCACTGCGCAGTAAAATTCTTGGCTCCATCTCTAATTGCACCCTGTGCCGTCTCCCTTGTTTTAACTTGACAGACTGTCCAATGCTTCTCGAAGATTAAAATAGATAGGGATGTGGAAACAAGATGATCGGGACACTCCCCCAACTCTCAAATGGCTAGTTTTAAATTTTAAGCAGTTGACTAATTTGTATTGGGCTTAACAAATAAGTGTAAACATATGCAACATTTAACAATGGAGTAATTGCGAGCAGTGGCGGACGCATGATCGCCATTTTTGCCTAATTTGCGGGGGTTACTCTTCAGTAATTTTACAAAAAGATCTAAAAGTGTACTAAAAATATGTCGAAAATTGGGAGGAGTGCAAGGGCCGAACACCCCCCTAGCACCCCCCTGGTCCGCCCCTGATTGCGAGGGTCATGGACTCTGGGACTTATAGTTAACTACATTTTTCGTACTTAGGCGCAATATTTATGTTTCGGCCCGCGATTTTTTTTTTTTTTTTCCCATTTGATATACATCAGTGGGGGTTAGCGGGGAGTTAGAGCATCACTAATGGCATACTCAAATGTGAATACTTAAATATTGCCACATCACCATTTGAGTATTCATTTAATGGGTTTCTAAAGTTAGCAATGTGAAACTCTACAATGGTTCATTTTTGTTCATAATCAAAAGAGGGGGAAATGTTGGTAGTTTTGAGTATCCAAGTTTGATTATTGGGAAAATGTTGGTAGTTTTGAGTATCGAAATGCCAAAATTTGAGTATTTATAAAAAAAATGTTGTTAACTTTGAGTATTTATCCAAATGCCATTGTGAGCCTTTTTGGAGTATCTAAATGCCAAAATTTGAGTATTTTTCTTTTTGAGTATGCCATTGGGGATGCTCTTAGTGAGTTAGTTTAGAAGGGGTCTAGAAGCTATCCGTAGCCCTAAATCCCAAATGCCTCTACTGAGACTCGAACTCTTGTCTCCCATGTGAGAGAATCAAGAGGTAACTGCTGGGCTACAAGCCCTTGGTTTCGGCCCGCGATTCACCGATAAAATTTTAACAAGTGTAAGTGGAGTAGTATTAATTAATAACTCCGTAATCAGTCAAATGCTCAACTTGAAAGTATTGCTCCATTATTTATCTTGAGTTCTATCATTCTATGTCAATGCCGGCCTTCTTTTTCACAAGTTTCCTTTAAAAGTATTTGCAAGAGATCCCAATTGATATTATATCTCTTACACTACCAAATTAAAGGGGATGTTCCATAATTCAATTTGGTCAAGTGAGCTAAAATTTGGAAACAAGAGGCAAAGTGGTGCAAACTACTATATTATTTTTTCCCAAAAGTGGAGCAAACAATATGCTTCTCTTCTCTTTTCTACTTTCTCATATCTCTTACTCCATTTAAAATTAATCTCAGTTACAGATTTTCTTAGGGGGTGTTTGGAAGCCGACTTTTTGGTTTTTTATTTTCAACTTTTTGTCTTTTTGAATTATGGACAAAATGTATTTTGAATTTAGTAGAGTGTTTGGATGAAAATGTGCAGAATGCATTTTGCAACTGGAGTAGTGTTTGGGAGATATGTGTAGAATACATTTTGTAGGTATTTTTGTTAATCAAAATGGGAAAAGTGAAAAATGAAAAATAAAAAAGCTCCTCCTACCCTCTTTTTAACTTCTCTTCTCCTTTCTTCAAAATTGAGAAGTCATTCTGCAAAAACAACTTCTACTTTGAGGCAGCCAAACACCCAAAATGTAAAAAAGAGAATTAGAAAAGTTGAAAAGGAGTTTGCTAAAACACCCTCTTACTTTCCTCTTTTGCATAATACGATTTGCACACTCATTGCGTTTGTCGGGGTGTCAATAATACATTAAAAACAAAAAGGGTGTTAAAGTGCAGTTGTGAAATACTCCTAAAAAATCTCGCCCCTTCTTGTAATTACGCACTATTCCAACAACAATGCCACAATCCACACACTTGTGAGTGGGTGCGTGTAATTGAGTGTGTAAATGGGTGTAGTTAAACTCAAACTGACTTATTGTCCTTTATAACACGAACCTGGGGGGCTCTGCTGTCTCTTAGGAACGGCAGACCCTGCTAACTTTCGATCTCAGTCTTCCCTCTCCTCAATCAATGGTTCATATTCACAAATGAATTCTTACTGACCAAAGTTAATTATTACCGGTAATAATTCATCTGCGAATCTAAACTGTTGATTGTCAAGATGGACGGCTCAGATGGGTTGGCAAAGCCTACTGTTCGTGGGTTCCTACGAGAAAAATCATTCTTCCATAATACATCAACTTAAAAATTGACCAAAGGGTCATTTTTGGAATTCTAATGGACTCACCGTACACGGTCTTATATAAAAATGAAGACTTAACATATTAATTTCGTCCTACTCTCCGTCACGGAAAATCTTTTTTCCCTATTTAAAAATGGAAATTAGAGTATTAAATTCCGGGATCTAATCTCAACCGTAAATCACCTCCACTTTCCTTAACACATCAACGGCTGATATCAACTTTCATACATCTGTGATCGTCATCTCTCTCTCTGTCTCTGTATTAATCCTCCAACTTGCAGCGACTTCATTCCCGTCCAAAACCAGAGCCATATATATGCGTATATATAGAGAGAGGGAAAGTTTAGGAGAGAGAGTGAGAGAGAGAGAGAGAGAGAGAGAGGGGAGGAAGAGTAAAGGCGAGCGTGAGTGGATCTAGATCTTGTCTCCTCTGACTGTGTAAAATTGGAGATGATGTCGATTCGAAGACCTCATCTTGGATTTCACCTATGGATCTCTGTATCTATGATTCTCTTCTTCCAAGCTCAGTCCTTTTATCTCCCTGGTGTCGCTCCACAAGATTTCCAGAAGGCAAGTCACTGATTTACACACACAAACACACTTGCATATGTATTTTATGTTTTTTTATTTGTTTTGCTATGTGTTGGTGTTAGATCTTGTTGATTCTGTGGTTTGACGTAATTGTTACGTTGTGATTTTATTGGTCAGTGGACTTTTTGGTCTCAGATCTGTTTCATTTGTGGCGTTTTGGATATGAGAAGTATATCAGGTTGACCTGAATTTTGTGAAAATCTGCTCTTTCTCCGTTTAGTGATTGGAGATCCATTTGATCATCGTTTTTTTGTTGATCGGAATTTTTTGAATGCTGAATCGGGCTTTCTTCTTTTTGTTTTCATCGAAGTGTATCCTAGTAAGGCTGGTGTTGTTGTACTCTGTTTGTATGTGTGCGTTTTGTGTTGTGTTTTGTATTGTGACTATTGATAGAAGGTATAAGGATATCATTGAGAAATCAGTCAAACCAACAAAAACATAACGCGTGGAGAATTATCAATAATAGAAAACAAGAACGCAAGACACAGATATTTAAGTGGTTCGCCAACTGTGTACTTGAGTACATTCACGGCTCACACCAGTGGTCGCTATTTGTTGAATAAAGAGAGCAGAAGATACATGAGTGCTACGCATAGCAAGTATTTAAAACCAGGTCAAACGCGAAATAGTCAGCCGAGCTCGACCCAAATCGAGTCAGACTTCACCAGCGCAAGAGATATGTCTCCTTGTTATGATGTGAAACAAGTGTCATTATAGGTAAATCAGTTCTTTGTTTTGTTGATGTTACGAAAAGCCAAATTAATTACGTTTTGTTGGTGCACAACGTATCCGACTAATTGCTTCTTAACTTTTTTGAGGAGATGTGTTAATATTCTTAATAGAGTTTTTCTGCATGAATTGTACACTTGCAATGTCTAAATATGGAATCCAAATGGTGAATCATATTGTGGAAACAAGAAGTTTGCAGATGAAATTATTTCAGTTCTATAATGTAGATAACACAGTAGGTGAAGCTTTGTTTGCTGTTAAGAAACTTACCCTGTCCCCTAACTACAGAAGTAAAGCCTTAGACAGTGATAGTGCTCCAGATTTTGGCTGGTTGGAAGCTCATTTGCAAAAGTTATTGCTATTTCCTTGTAATGTAATGCATTTTACCCAGCGTGGAAAGTGCTTTGAACTAAAATATAGTTATGATGTTCATTAGAACTGAAGTTACCGACTTGGCTTTGGTGGTTACTCTAGTTTTTATTTTTCTTTTAGTCATCTCATTTCTTAATCTTGCAGGATTTGTGAAATTTGGAACTTTTGTGTAATCAAATATACATGCAGGAGGTCCTTATTAATGCTTGTGATATCACAAGTCCATGCTTCCCTTGTTTGATTTGCAGTTTGATGTGAGGTTTTTGTTATTGGTGAACTCAGGAGTGGGTTTTCTGGATGCCTAATCTGATAGCTTATATGTCTCGCAGTCTATTTTATTTTGTTATGAGCCATCATTTTCCATCTGAGAATTTGAGATATGTGGATGTCTCAAGTTTTGTCTATTTGTTACAGGGGGATCCTTTGAAGGTGAAAGTGAATAAATTGACTTCTACAAAGACACAGCTTCCTTACTCCTACTATTCACTTCGTTACTGTGCTCCCAAGGATATAGTTGACAGTGCTGAAAATCTAGGTGAAGTCCTCCGTGGGGATCGTATTGAAAACTCTCCCTATGAGGTCAGATGCTATCCTCAGATATTTTTCTTTTGCCCTTTGTGCCTTCTTAATGTGTTGTTAAATTGCTGATTTGAAGTTTTGCCTTTGCAGTTTAAAATGAGAGAACCTCAAATGTGCAATGTTCTATGCAATGTAAAACTTGATGCAAAAACTACTAAGGAATTCAAGGAAAAGATAGATGATGAATATCGGGTGAACATGTGAGTTGCTTGTTTTGAAGTCATGAATACAAATTGGATGGCATGCTGCTCCTGTTTTTGGGAAATCTGGTCCTCATACCTTTCTCATCACTTGCAGGATTTTGGATAATCTTCCTCTCGTTGTTCCTATTAAAAGGACGGATCAGGAATCATCATTTGTTTATCAACACGGCTTTCATGTTGGCCTCAAAGGACATTATGCTGGAGTAAGCAGCAAAACCATTGCATTTTTCTTCAATATTCTGCAAATTTTAGTCCGAGTAATTTCTTAGATGATAATTTCTCTTAATATCACTATTTTCAGACCAAGGATGAGAAGTACTTTATCCATAACCACTTGGCATTCACAGTAAAGTTTCACAAGGATCCACAAACAGAATCTGCGAGGATTGTTGGGTTTGAAGTCAAACCATTCAGGTGATACACATCACAGTTTTCCTCCTTGTATTAATTGGTATCTCTTGTAGCTTTTGCTCACAATTTTTTTATTTTTTTTTTAGTGTTAAGCATGAATACGAAGGCAAATGGAGTGACAAAAACACCCGTTTGACCACCTGTGATCCCCATGCAAAACGCTCAGTTACCAATTCAGATTCTCCTCAAGAGGTTGAAAAAAACAAGGAAATTATCTTCACGTACGATGTTGATTTTCAAGTAAGCTGCTCTATCTCATACTTCAAAGAAAGTAACTGTCCTGCTAATGTTTTCTCACAATTGTCTTGCCTATTCTTCCACTACACAGGAAAGTGATGTGAAGTGGGCTTATAGATGGGATACCTATCTTCTAATGGCTGATGATCAAATTCACTGGTTCTCAATTGTCAATTCGTTGATGATTGTCCTTTTCCTTTCTGGAATGGTAGCTATGATCATGCTACGTACATTGTACCGCGATATTTCCAAGTACAATCAGTTAGAAACCCAGGAAGAAGCCCAAGAAGAGACAGGCTGGAAATTGGTTCACGGGGATGTTTTCAGACCACCCACAAACTCAGATCTCCTGTGTGTTTATGTTGGGACTGGTGTTCAGTTTTTCGGAATGATACTTGTCACTATGATGTTTGCTGTTCTTGGGTTTCTGTCTCCTTCAAATAGAGGTGGTTTGATGACAGCCATGCTTCTGCTATGGGTATTTATGGGCCTATTTGCCGGATACTCTTCTGCCCGCCTTTACAAAATGTTCAAAGGAACAGAATGGAAGAAAATCGCCCTCAGAACAGCTTTCATGTTCCCGGGATCTGTATTTGCTCTCTTCTTCGTATTGAACGCTCTAATTTGGGGGGAGAAATCCTCTGGTGCAGTTCCCTTTGGAACCATGTTTGCTCTGGTTGTTTTATGGTTTGGCATTTCGGTCCCACTTGTTTTTGTCGGCGGTTACGTAGGGTTCAGGAAACCAGCACTTGAGGATCCAGTGAAAACTAATAAAATCCCCAGACAGATTCCAGAACAGGCTTGGTACATGAACCCAGCTTTCTCTATCCTTATTGGTGGCATACTTCCCTTCGGAGCCGTATTCATTGAGCTCTTTTTCATTCTCACCTCGATATGGTTGCAGCAATTCTACTACATTTTCGGGTTTCTGTTCATCGTGTTCATTATTTTAATAATCACGTGTGCCGAGATTACGATTGTGCTATGCTATTTCCAGCTGTGCAGTGAGGACTACCTTTGGTGGTGGAGATCGTATCTGACTTCCGGATCTTCAGCTCTATACCTGTTCTTATATGCTGCTTTCTACTTCTTCACAAAGCTTGAGATCACAAAGCCAGTTTCCGGGGTCTTGTACTTTGGGTATATGCTGATTGCCTCCTATGCTTTCTTTGCACTCACCGGTACAATTGGTTTCTATGCGTGTTTCTGGTTTACGAGGCTCATTTACTCGTCGGTGAAGATTGATTAAGCTGTGCAACCAGAATGCACATGGCATTATTATGTCACGTTGAAGGCTTCTAAATCCTTCAACAATAGAAATTCTCTCCTTTTGTTTTCTTCTAAACTTCTCGATACGGGTACTTTGGGGGTGTCCTAGTTCTCCTTTCTGTTTAGTTTCTGTTTTTCTTGTTTGTATTGAGGCATTTTGAGAGGATGCTCAAGCAAGACCCCTGTTATCATTTGCCTAATCTAGAATTGATCAAGGATTTTTTGTATTATCAACAGGTATTTTATATTATTTTTCGAAGGCATCTGTCCTGGAAAAACTGATAGTCTTTGTATGTTTGGCTTTGCTTCCTGCGTGATGTATATTCGGGCATGATTAACTTTTTCCTTATCCCGGGGTCCCGCCAACTGGCAATAGTATGGTTTTGCTCCCAGATAACTGTTTGGTGAAGGCAATTATTGGTTTATTTTTTTTGATCGGCAAATATTGGTTTATTGATCCTCGTACTGTAAATGAAAGTTATTCTTTGCCATTTTTAAGTCGCAATATGTTCTCAAACTGGGGTTTTAAAATGTGGATTAGATGTATTGAAGCTGAGGGTGGTGTTGGTTTATTACTCGTTTTCCCATTAGGTTTTTGCAGTTCTGAAATTGTTGAAAACTGAGTGCAAACTTGATCAACAACAAGACCATCTCTGCATCTCTAATGGTTTGAGCTTCTTTTTTTTCTCTATGCCAAAGCTATTTTTTGGCTCGCCACGGTATTATTTTGACAAAGTTACTCGATTCATGCCAACACCATTTCTTACCTTGATTTATGACGGCTGCTGGATCAATTGAATTATTTCGTAGGAATTTGGCTTACACCATTTCTGACCTTGATTCATGACGACGGTTGGATCAATTGAATCATTTCATAGGAATTTGGTTTCCGAGACTTGTCTAATAATTGATTCTTGCCAAAATTGGTACTCTTGTGTCAAATTTTGGCTTTGATACATTCACAAAGCCATTTTTGGGCTCAAGAAATGGTCCATTATTGGAGCTCATTTTTAGAGGCCTCGTCTGTACACATCGCACAAGCTATGGTCAACATTACACACTCCCAAAAATGTTAAATATTTTTAAAAATGCAACAGTAGGACAAATATATGATGCAATATATATGGGTAGATTAAAAAATCTGGTTATAAGTTCACAACAGTTGTCTTCAAATTCAAAAGCATTTTCAAGATATACAAAATCAATCAGCATCAGCAGTAAAATCCGGCTCAGGAGGCTTCTGCAATTTCACCAAGTCCCTTGCACTCTTGAGATTCCGATTCCTGTGAACCCCACGAAGAGCATTAGTCGCAAACCTCGAAGCCAAGAAGGTGGCGCCAAGGCTATACGAACCTCCACTACCACCTCCATTGCTGCTGGCTCCTGCCAACTCTTCTGCTTCTTCCTCCTTCCGACGGAGTTCCAGAATTTTCCGCTTTGAATACCGCCGCCAAGCTGCCTGGATAAAGCAAGCCGCCCAAGTCCGCCACTGCTGTGAGTAAAAACGGAACGTGTGTTGAACTTGCCGACTGTGGAGCCGCCTGAACTGACTCGCCACAAATTTCAACTCTTCGGCTATCAGGGCAAACGCCTCCACTTCTGTTAGAGCCTTTACTGTTCGTGTTGAAGATGGTAGATTTGCACCAGATTTGGGGTCCAGTGCCCATGTTAGAAGCTCCTCTCCACAAAAATCCCCTTCTTTCAATAAACCTTGGTTGAAAAATCCGCTTCTTCCACCGTCAGTGGTCACGCTCACTAGCCGACCACGTATGATGAAAAGCATCTCGTCAACTGGATCTCCTTCTCGAACTATATAGGTGTTCTCGGTGTACAAACATGGCTTTAGTCGCTCACAAATGGCATCCAGCAACCTTTCGTCCATATTTTCAAACAGAGGAACCTGCAAGTAAAGATTGCATGGGAAAGGCACATACTTTTAGTTGTTTCCATAAATTTAAGTTAGGGAAAGTGTAAAACACAAAAAGCACAATAAGGAATCATTTATAAAACTCAATTTTCTACTTGGCACATCTTGTTGGAATATAGTTGCATAAGGGAGAGTATTTCTTGCCCGAAAGTCCAACAGGATTGTTATAGCCTCATTACAACGATTAAAATTGCGCAAAAAATAAACGAGCAATGGTAATTTTGTTTTTTTGGTTTTCTTCTTGGATTGGGGTTCCTGAGGCTCAAGGAGGGAAACTCATGTTGCCTAATAATTTGGAATTTCACAAATCTTTGAGTATTCTTTCATATATGAAGATTATGTACGCAATGTGTATCAATGTGGCTGACCGCTGACACAATGGATATGTTCCTTGTGGAGGAATGTTACGTCGCAGAATATATTACAAATATTGATGCCAATGCCTTTAAGCATTAGAAGCAAACAAATTAGACAAGAGAGAAAAATTACCCTCTTCACCAAAGCCAGACAAAGATGTCTTTTGATGTCCCTTCTAAGATCCTTAGGTAGACTCTGAACCAAGCTCTCTTCATCCACTCCACGTGTTTCCAACCACTTGTACTGATCATACCGTCTTACCCGTTCCCTGAGATCTTGTGGAAGCAAGCGATGGTGCATCCACTGCTCTGAGTCTCGTCTTTTGATCCTCATCTCCTCAAGCCGAATAGTAAGAGACTGAAGATATGTCTGTAACAAATAGAAGATCTCTAGAATATCAGCATGAAGAAGAATCAAGCAAATGCATGAAGAATGCACGAGACAGATGTAGTGGTGTAGCAAGAATACTTGCGTACACAACTCACACCAGATTTCACAATATTCTTGAATGCTGAAGAAGAGTTAGGATTGGCAGCATTACATATTACTAGGGTTTTTAACAAACAATAGACGTGTCACTACTCGTCATTTGAATCTGCAAATAGTGGGCCTTGAGTCCAGTACTAATCGGGCTTCAAAAACACAAAAGTCTAAACCCAGAAGTACCACAATACCAAAAGAAAACAAAGAGAGAATTTTGATTTATGGAACTCAAGGACATTGCCATTATGGACGAAAAAGATGGCTCTGGATTTACCTGCATGTTGCCAATCAATAACGCAAAGAGGATGAGCCCAAATATGGCAAGTGCGATGGAGAAAATAGACTCTCCAGGATAGGTGCTGGTTTGAAGTCCCTGGCCAAGTGTACTGTAGAGAGCAGAAGAAATGGTAAGTGGTAATTCTTCGAGATTTAAAGATACGTTAGGTTACTTATGTATGGCAATTGTAATAAATGTGGTATGGAGACGAGGGCAACAAACAGCCTGCCATACCAAACGACCTCTGCAATGTACAAAGCTACGTATACCTTGAATTACTAACAGTACTGGTGTTTTGGCAAAATAATTAATCCAGTTGGTTTTATGTTTTTATTCAAAAAATTCACATTTGTTAGTTTTGTGTCGATTTTTTGTGGATTATTGGTTCGTCTCGAGAGGGGTAATTGATCCATTGAATTTACAGACGAAAGATTGATCATCTCTATGGGATTAAATCCCGAGTTATTGTGAAGTAAAAAACACTGAGATTATGGAAGTAAATATTCTTGCATTTATTGCTACTGCACTGTTCATTCTAATTCCTACTGCTTTTCTAATTATCATTTACGTAAAAACAGTCAGTCAAAATGATTAAAAATTCCTATTCATTAAATAAATTTGAATGAAACGCGACTTCTGAGTTCTTATCAATGATTGAAGAAAGAAAATGAAAAGAATTTCAATTTCACGTAAAAGTTTTTATAAAAAATTATGATAAAAACTTTTAAAGAGTTCAATAAAGACAAAAATAATCAGAATTTTGTGGATTATTGGATTATTTTTGTCTTAATTCACAAAAATTTGGTTAATAATTTTTAACTTTTCAGATTCCTCTCATTGAGACGAACCAATTATCTACAAAAATTTGATGTAAAACTAACAAATAAGGTTTTTTTTTTTTGAATAAAGACAAAAAATAAACTGGATTAATTATTTTGCCAAAACACCTAGCTTCAAAATCTAATATGTATTCCCTTAAGCAGAAAACAAGACCAACTCGATGGCAAGTAGCCGTATTTTGAAGGCACTAACTGAGGTAAAACATTTGGGCGCTAACTACTAATGCTTAAGAAGTAGTACATTAAGGTTGTGTTTGGTTTGGTTTTGAGTTTTGGTTTTTGTAATGATTAGAGGGAGAAATAAGTATAATAATTAAAAAATAGGTATTAATGATTGGAGAGAGATAGAGAGAAAAATAAAAATAAAATTTAAAAATAGGGGTAATAATTGAATAATAATTGAGAAAACCGGTTTTTGGAAAACCAAACCAAACAAGGCCTAAAACCCTCACATACAGTGTAGTGCTTGAATGATGGGGAAAGAAGATGGCTTTAAGGTAAATATGAAGATGTGCATGTCCATTGTTTTGCCAAAACACCTAGCTTCAAAATCTAATATGTATCCCCTTAAGCAGAGAACAAGACCAACTCGATAGCAAGTAGCCGTATTTTGAAGGCACTAACTGAGGTAAAACATTTGGGCGATAACAACTAATGCTTAAGAAGTACTACATTAAAACTCCACAATGGGCATGCATCTACATATTTACCTTAAAGCCATCTTCTTTCCCCAACATTCAAGCACGACACTGTATATGACTGTGCCACAGATAATATTGAATAATTGCATTTTTCACACTTGGCCAATCATCTACAGATGTCATACAAGTTTGAACCCAGAAGCAAAACCCCTTTATTTTCCAAGAAAAAAGAATAAAATAATGAAAACAAAACAAATCAATATGGAGAATCATCGAGAACTTAGTGGGTAAACAAGAGACACAAACCAACGACTTAGTTATAGGGTGCAACTTCATAAGACAAATTTTACTCATATTGCTCCTGTCTCCAACAAAAAGGCGGAAGTGGAGACCTAAACTACGTTTAGTATATTAAAAATGAGGGTGGAAGAGTACTAGGGAAGTATGACTAGATTAAAGAATGATAAGAGTTCGAAAGCTGTTTCATGGAATCGCTTTAGGGTAAAATTTAGAAGATGACTAAGAGATAATTCCCTTAATTAATCAGGTTACTAAGATTCTATACTTTTAAGATGGAACAAAGAAAATCGGCGCCCATTCATGAGAACATGAGTGGCACTAAAGTTCAAATACTGAACTCAGTATTGACCTTTATCATCATTTATTGAACTTCAGAAGACAGTAATCCAGAAAATATCAAGCACAGATTAGCAAAGTAGACGTCAGACAGAAAAAAAAAAAATCATGAATGAAAGATCCCCGAGGCAAGGAGTGAGATTTTTTTTTTCTCCATATTCTACGTTAATTAACAATAAGGATGGGGATAAAGAGATACGAAATTGTGAGTCATAAGTTTTGTACAAATCATTAGCCTCATGGTAATAAGCATTTTACACGATCGATTCAAATCGAATAGCGTCAAAATCAAGGTTCTGAATACCATACCGGACATGGTACCGCTTTTGTTACTCATATGGTACGGTACCATAACGGTCTGTTACCGGATACCGTTTTGGATTCCCCGTTATAAAATAAATAATTATATCACAAAAATAATATACATATACCTCTAAATTGAACTATATTTTTAACAACCACTGTTATTTAATGTGAAAGGTTTAAAGCGTGTTGATTTACAAAGGAAAATAAAGGAAAAACACCACAACAAATATAAGTATAATGTTAGTAACAAATAAGTTCTATTCGAAGCGTGGAAGAAGAGAAGTTGCAGAGCCAAATGGGAACTTTGTTGGAGATGAAGTAGCACCGTTGAAGAATAAGTTTCAAGAGGTGATTGTCGGCATTTTTTCTCTTTGAAAAACAACTGCGAGGGCCGCCGGAATATGCTAAAAAAAAAGCCCCAGCAAAATCACTTCTGCCTCTTATATTCTCCCTCTTTATGTTTGTCTTCCTTCTTTACGCCGACCAGTACCTATGACCGGTACTCACCGGAAAGGCCGGAACTTAAAGAAATCCGCCGTACCACCCGGTACGATTGGAACTCGCCAGAAAGTTGAACAGAACGGAATCAAGTATCTATCATACCGGATTCTCTCTAAAACGGTACGTATCGGCTGGTACGGAATGAGAATCATGACTCATGAGAAATAATCATAGCAAATTGAAATCACACCAACTTCTAGTACAAAAGTAATAAAGATAAACATATGATACAAGCCACTCATAATCGGAATTGGAACTATATGGATACGAACGATTAATTACCTCAAGTTCTGCAGTCCCCACCATAGACAGTAACAGTATTTAGAAATGAACTTCTTGGAGGAAACAATGCCAGACGACAAAGCCTGGGTGAAGATTCCAAAATCAAAAGGTGGATTGTCACCATCTGCAGGGCAAGCAGGAGTAAGAACTGAATCACTGATATTCTGCCACGCAGCATAGCCTTCCATGTCCTGGTTGCCACAATACAAGAATTTTGTATTGCATACTCCAACACTAGCATTAACATGTTTACAAGCATCCCGCCAACATGTATCAAGACGTTCAACGGATAACAAGTACCAGAATGCCCCAACTATCTGCAAAAGATCCAACCAACAGGAAGAAATATGTCATTTAATGCGCGAAGGCTCATTGGTGAATATAACTTCCGCTAAACCAGAATGGATTAGAAAGAATTCAGTTTACAATAGCTACGACT
This sequence comes from Vaccinium vitis-idaea, assembly GCA_963854785.1. Taxonomy (NCBI): domain Eukaryota; kingdom Viridiplantae; phylum Streptophyta; class Magnoliopsida; order Ericales; family Ericaceae; genus Vaccinium; species Vaccinium vitis-idaea. Next base: position 39,871,143 of record OY978220.1, read on the forward strand.
CCGATCAGAGGTGATAAGTAAGAAGATCATATTCATAAAAAGGCAGTGCAAAATCATGACTTCATGATTCAGCAAAACCGCCTATATGGAATTTTTCAATAGATGTCTCTAGAACATAGCAATGAACATATGCTTTGGAGAGGTTTCAATTGTTGAGCACAAGGAGTGAAAAAGAGAGAATGAAACGTAAAAATAACAAAAGGCCTCCTGACTTGAAGAGTCACTTACGTGGCTAGCCAACATGTATAGTAGCAAATAGTACACAGCACCAGCCCATGCAGTTTGAGCAATGACACCCGCGGTCCTTTTCAATTCGGAAGTTAGAGGCAGGATTCGGACAAACCGAGGGATATACTGGAGCAAGACAATAAAAAGCAAGGCTTGTTTTGTTGCCAGTACATCTGAACCTTTTGATCTCTGAAGAAATCTCAAGACCACAATCTGCACAAAATGAAAAGCAATGTTAACCAATTCACATCCTGCAACTTAGATCTAATATGCAACACAACAATGTACATATTTCATGTTGTAGTTCTTTTGAAATCAGTGGAGCTATTACTCGGTGTCAGTCCAATCACTGTGCTGACAGGGGTGGACTGCACAAAGACCTATGTTCTGCCTTTAAACATCAGGTATGTCTCAGTCAGTGGAGGGCTGAAAGCAATTACAATAACCTCTGGATAGCAAAATGAATCAACGAATAGGGATAGTTTAATAGTTTGAGTCTTCTAACGGTAACCATAAAAGATGCCCAGGAGGGCCAGGACTGAAATAACATACAAGAAACTAACCATTACGTGGAACTCAGAGCCAAAAAACTTGAAACAAAGGCAAGCATGCAGCCTGAAAAGGTAAAACTTACAAAAGTAAAAGTAAGCCTATACCTGTGGAAGGGGAAGAATGGCAAGAAAATCAATGATGAAAAAGCACCGTAGGTATCGCTTAGCTATTTGACCAGGATCTATCACAAGTTCACCTCGTCCAAAAACCCGAGATGATGGGGCAATGTATGCTGTTCTGAATTGCAGTGCCATGTGAAGAAGATAGAAAGCATCAATTATTGTACGGAATGTTGTAGCTACGATTGCCAACTTTCGGTCTATACCTAGACAGTGAGATGACTGATTGAAAACTGGAAGATAGAAGAACAGAGGATCCACAAATATTGCCAGAATACATGACGCAACAAAAAGTTTATTCCAAAACTGAAGGAATTTATCTTGAGGATCGAATATCTTCTTCTCTGCCACTTCAAGATCTTCTGGAAACACTGCTCGAGAAACACCAAATCTAAGCGATCGACCAATGGACTTAAGTCCCTCAGATCCTTTTCTCATTCCTCTCTTGAAGGACTTTGAAGGGGTGGTAGCAGCATGACCACCACGTGCTAACCCTTCAATGCCAAATCCACATTTGTTCATTCCAGCAGAAGTTGAAGGTGATGACAAACTAGAATCCAAGTCATCCAACCTGAAAATATCAAGCCAACATGACTGCTATTAGACGCGAAAAGTGAAACTTATCAATATGAAACATTTGAAATTCCTGTTCTTTAGCCCCAACGAATGCCTAGGTACTAACTGGCAGGTACAAGTGACTTCATGGAGCATGCCATAAATTTGGCCCCACAGATTTGTGCCTAAATAAACGTAAATAACTAAAAATAATTGATGAACACCTATGGATAGAAAACTGGGGGACAAAAGATGTGGTACCTTACAAACTTCTCTTGCTGGCCACCCAAAAACTGTGACTTGGAACCACAATCCAACATTTTATTCACCAGTTACGTAAGGCCAAACTGCATCCAGCAACAAAGTCGAATTCAAGGAATTATCTAAATGGCACACAGATGGCAACATAGTCAGCTTTATGGAAATTCTCTCATCCTTCAAGTATGAGTTTTAGGCTTTTAGCCATCAATGCCAGGTCTCCAGGCAGGTGTCTATTCTAATGGTTGTAATGGTAAGTGGTAAATCATCAAAAAGTTGTTAATATAATCATAATGATTGCTCAACGCATATCTGCATCTAGAAGTTGATCATAAAAAACAAAACTACTCCTACCATTTACCATTTACCAAGTGAATCCAATTTCAAGTTAATTACCTAATATAAAACCATAACTTATACTACGATTTTCGATTATCACACTACCTCAAGTTTAATTAGTCAAAATTGTGAGATACAAAGTCAAATTCCAAGACTCAACCCTAATTAGCTCATTTGATGTGCTAATTGATAGTTGCAGTAAAATACTAATATCAGCAACCCATCAATACTAAGCATGTCTAATCCAAGTCTCTCTCTCTCTCTCTCTCTCTCTCTCTCTCTCTCTCTCTCTCTCTCTCTCTCTCTCTCTCTCTTCTAAGTTATAAAAAAACAAGAAAAATTGCTTCACTTATAACCTTCACCTGATAACCTCTCCAATTTTACTCCTCTTCCTTCTTGAATTTTTTATCCCTTCCCTTTCTTATTTATTTTTCAAAAAGGACAGTTGACCACCATCCGAACATATTATATAGACTCTCAAGTCCCAATTATATCATGATTAACAACTCCATAAGAGAACCATAGCTGTTGTTAAACCAAGTCGAATACTTTATGAAATGGGCGGAGTCGCAGAACTTTCAAAAAGTTCCCTCCCTACCACATTAACATCAATAAAGCACGACCTATCACCTTATTACATCAACCTTAGTTTAGCATGCTCTATCACAATATCACCTTCATCGTCACAGGCCTTATGCTTTTTTAAACTAATACCCCTTTTTTACAACTGAGGTGTCCGGGACTGCTTACACGCTCCTCAACTAAGCATGAGAACCAATCTCACCGTTGACTAGCGGGGACCCAATTTACAGAAAAGTGCTATCTTCTATGCTGGGGTCAATGATGCTTTAAAGGCAGAACTTCTACACATTCTTCCTATTTCTGAAGCTTAATTACCAGTGTATGGACTGGCACAAGGGAGTTAGATACAGAGTACTACCTACAAGGTTTCGAACCCTCACATAGAATATCTAATCCCTTTGTTTTCTACCAAGAGTCAATCATCACAAACATGCGATCTCAAATCCCAAATAGATTCGTTAACACGCCCACAACCTCAAATTCAAAATCCTTCCCAATCCAGTAAAACTTCAATCTAGTCCATCTCACAGTCAGAGAAAGCATAGGCAAACGATCCTTTGCCTTGCAAGTTGCCACTATATTGTGCAAATGAACTGAACGAAAAACGAACAGTAAGACAAATTCAAGCCTCGATTCATCAATTACTCCTATCATACATATTGACAAAACCTAATTCGTTCGCTGAATGCATCTTCAAACAGATAGAGAGAGAGAGAGAGATTAAGATCGGAGAGGTTATGTTAACTTACAGAGAGAGTATTGAGATTCAGTTACGACTTGGAGTCCACCATGAGAGAGAGAGAGAGAGAGAGAGAGAGGACGACTGGGGGCGTGTTCTTCTGCTAGGGGTAGGCGAGACGCGATAGAGAGAGGGATGAAATTAAAATGAGGTCAGAATTTTACTAGTACCGGACCGGAGTCGTGAGCTGAACAAGTCAAACTCAAAGAATGAAGTTGGAAAATGACAACTCAATTTGGGTTTCACGCAAATAATCGGAACAGTTTAATTTGTTTTCAGTTCGTTTTTTTTTTCATAAAAAATCAACTCATTTAGATATTAGTAAGAGATTGATTGATTTTTCTTCGTGAATTTGCTGAGGAAAGAACTGAATGAATCGATCGATCATTTACTTTGAATGAGTTGATTTTTTGCAATGGCCCATAAAATAATATTCGAGATAAATTAAACGGCTCCGATCGTAAGTGCGCAAGATCCGGAAATGGGTTCCATGCAAAGTGATGTATATTTGGCGTACAAAATGGTGTACGTATAGCAATGCTATTTAAATAAAAATAAATACTATAGATATTGAAAACAGATTCGAACAGGTTCTCAAAATAAATAAATAAATAAAATTAGAAAATAAATTCGAATACAAATATATCTGTAGTTTTTCGTGCACACGATAAATGTGAAATTCATCCGCATTGAACACACAATTGTTCGAACATGTGTCCCAATTAAGCATTCTTCGTTTCTTTTTTAAATTAATTAATATTCTTGTCTTGTGTTTTTTGTTTTCGGAATTTCATATCTAATTTAAATTGGCATTTTACTTGGGACTCCTCCCATGCTGCTGGGACAAAGCCCGTGCCAAAGTAATTTTCCATCTAAATATATGCCGGATCATATATCTGATATTTGGTTTGTTACAAAGGTCAAAAACAAACTTTTTAATACAGGGGACTAGCTCTGACCCTCGTATCGTAAAGGGCCAGCAAAAGAGCCTAGCGTCAACCGTCAACTGCACTCCTCAACTTAGAAATAAAAAATACTACTATAAAGGAAGAGTGCAAAAAAAAAGAGAAACAATTCATACTCTACTAGTTTTTCTAGTGGCATTGTAACAAAAACATATATGATCCGTCAATTTGAATCTTTAAACGAAATACGACATATGATTCTCAGTTGTGGTTTTCTAGACCCGGTAATTATTTGATACATGCCGTGGGATAATAAATTCTTCTGTAAACATTCTACTTAACCGAATCAAAATACAGAAGATGAAGAAACAACATTTGCATATACTTGCAAGTTGCATGTGAACTCTTATTTGTCATGCATGATTCATTGGACCATGCAAAGTGTAAGAACATGGGAAGTTTGAAACAATTTTCGAGCAAAAAGACGAAAATACAAAGAAGTTAAAACGACCAAAATGGACGTGATCAATCATCTACTTGCGAGGGTGCGTATTTTAAGGAGTAGCAGAGACTCCGAAAGCCACTCTGGCGATGTCGATGGCTTTGGACTTTTTCTTGGAGTACAAGGTTGAGTAACCAAGGGTTAACACAATTTGCAAATCCACCAACGGCCATCTTTGCGGGGTTGAACGGTAAATTACGCCGCTGGTGTAACACCTCCTTCGTGTGCCGCCCCGGGGATGGCGTCTTTGGTGTCGCTTCCATATCCGCCCCCTTCACATTGCTTGAACTCATCTTTTGCCTTTGTTTTGGTAGAGTTGTTCTTTCTTTGTGACTATTTGTGGATGCATGTGTTTTAGGGTAGTTAATTTAGATCTATGTTTACATGATCGAAAGACGGTGTTGAGTGTTGACCCCACCTGTAGACGAAGATCTGCCCACCGGTTTTTGGTATTCCGAGTTTGTCTAGTTGAAAGACGGTGTTTGGGTGTTGACCCCACTGTCTGACAAACGAGGATTTGGGATGTTTGGATGCATTGTTGTTGTGTTTCAATCTTGTTTGGTGTTTTTTTTTGTTTGTTTTTTTTACATTCAACCTTTGGTTGGATTTTTCTCCACTCTCCCTCGATTTGATGTACCACTTGTCAAGTTTCTTAATAAAGTTATTGTATTTTTCGTAATAAATAAATAAATGTAGAAAGAAATGAGGAGGAGATATTGGTGGTGGGTACAAGAGATAGGGAGTGAAAGAGACTGAATGATTTACAAGTGGAGGACCTAGGATTTAAAGTAACAATGATTGAAACTAGTCTATAGGCTTGCTTCTTGTTAGAGTTTTTTTTTTTCTTTTTCGGTACAATGGTGGTGCTATTTTTAGGGTGGGTGGTTTTGCAATGTTGACCATTTCTTGAATAAAAAATTGGTAGAATTTGGGCAGTAGCGGTAGAATTTTTAATTTGGGAAAGCATGCTCTCAATTTTTATCAAGCCACTAGATTGTACTCAGCTGACTCAGTGGCTCATGGGCATTTTGATAAAATAACCCGTTTGGTTCCTTCATTTTGTAAGTTTCAATGTGTAAATCATCCATAAAAAATAAAAAAAATAAAAAAACCCCGATAATCGGAACTACATGATTTCATCACATTCGTTTGTAGAAAAGCTTAGAGGATCTATTTTCTGAAACATATTTGAGAATTTCGTTGGTACATGCCTACTTCACCAACTAGACCTAAATGTTTGACAACAAACTACAAAAGAGGACTCCAGAGCAATGCATTTTACACAGCAGAATTCCCAGAATTACTTTAAATATGCTTGTCATCACTCTTATTGGGTGACAATCATGTTCCACATTCTACAGTTGAATCAAAACCAAAAGAAGAAAGAAAGGAGATACAATTCATCAGACAACCATTTCAGCTTCCTTTACACTCGCAGGAATCCCTATATCCAATCTCATAGTGGGCTTGTATTGCTCAGGGATAGCAGCACCACCCTGCACACAGATTTCCACCACCGCAGGGGCTTGACCGTAGAAGCTCCTAAGCTCTCTTTGCAGAACTGGCTTATTCACATCAGGAACGTGCCACACGTATCTTGGCGGTATCAGATCGTCAATCACTGCCTTCTGCCACCCGTGCTGCCCGTTCCGTTGCTGGTGCTTGTAGGCTCCACAGTTCTGTGCCTTGTGGCCGCTTGCCCCCACATGAACCTCAGTGCAATACCCACAAACCCTAACCGGATACACGCCCATTAGCTTCTTTGCTCCTCTCTTCATTGTTTCCCACGCTTGGAGGGTTTCCTCGGCAAGAAAGGCGGTTTCTTCATCATTTGATGGGGGTACTATCTCTTCATTCGGTAGTTCAGTTAATAACTGAATCTTTGGAGTTTCTGGATCAAGATCTGGTAGTTCACTTTCATCTGCATCAATAAACTCGCTTTTTGAAATGCGGATTATAGGTTTCCTCCTCCTTTTTGTGGGATACTCAGGTATATCTACCCCAGCTTGGATGCAGAGCTCAACTACTGCTGGAATTCGGGGGATTGCAAATCTCTCTTCATGAGATATCCGCTTTCCGAGTCGATCGTAAAGGTGGTAAGCTTCGAGTTGGACGACTATGTCTTCGACGAATGCATTCGTCCAGTCGTGAACTCCCTTCCGTGCTGGAGCTCCTGGACCTCTACATGACTTGAATGGGTGCCCAACAGGTCCAACATGGATTTCGGTACAACCCCTGCAAAAGGGCAGGTGAGGCATTGTTATGTAAGCAGTTACTTATAAGAACCAATGTTCCTTTAGGAACTCGAGACGTCAATCGTTGTAAGTCAGAGATTGTCCCAAAAGCTTGTTAGAAAATGGGTACAACAATATAACATCACATTGGACGCTTAGAGCCTATGCCATACTGACTCTTTGAACTAAAAGAATTCCCCCCCCCCCCCCCCCCCCCCCAAATGAGCAAGGGTGTATGTGTCCGATACTTTGCACAGGACACTCACTGTATTATTGTTTTTGACAATACCATTATATGAACATATTGTTCCGTAATGACTCTGAAATGAATAAGATGTCTTTTGACAATATAGCCCAGTTCTGCTGGTCCACATACACTTAAACATGGGTTTTGATGGGTCTGACATCGAGATACCCACCTGCACCCGACTATCATGAGATCATGCCTATTGAAACTTGGGGAAGGACATGGTGATATCATAGTGCCCGTGAATGCAATCATAACGGTACATTTGACACGGGTACACAAAAGGAGAATGTTTAAAATCTTACTCAGAAGTGGAACAAGCAGATTATTCATTATTATGTCAGAGAAAATCCATAGCTCATACTTCAAACAATTGCCTAAGACATTCTACAAGTGCAGGGAATGAAGAAAAAAATTACTTGCAAGCATGTACGGGCACCACTTTTAAGAGCTTTTTTAGATTGTTGATCAACGATGTTCTTGCATTCATCACATTGTATGCAACTGGAATTAGACTTTTGACGAGCAATCCATTCTTTGGGGGAGGGACCGGTCTTTTAGGTTGGCCTCTACTTTTCTTGAATCTCTCCCTGGCAGCTCGCCTTAGCTCCAATATGGGTGTAGGAAAAGGCTTCTTCTCATTCTTTGGGCGATACTTGGGAAAATCGGCATTTTGGGGATGGTTGCATCTGACAATCAAAGTACGGGGTTGAGACAAACTCAGAGATGGAATCCTGAACTCCACTTGAAGTTTGAGTTTACTCCCACAGTACTGCCACATATGAAAATACAAGAATTAAAACAGTTCTCCCTAGTAGGGTGTTTTTCTTTTTGTGGTCATTAAGTTGGGAACACACAGTTTAACAAGTAAGCTTTCAAGGATGCAAAAGTCGTATAAAAATATCGTTTCTGAACAACGAAATTTTTGCAATACAAAGTTACAAACAATTAGCTACGGTCAAACTGCTTATTGCTTATCTCCTCAAAATCATATGCTAATGGTATAACCGCAAAATCTTTATCCTTAAAATAGTCTTACCGGCAGCCAAGCTGTATCTCAGAAAAAATTGCATGATGACATACGTGAGAAACCAGCAATGCTTTCCAGTTGATTTTACCATTTTCCGTTTGGTCAGAGCCAGTTATATGACTTCTAAGTCCCATACAATTGTTTTCCTTTTCCTATAGTAAGATACGCTTCATACTTCATATATTAAATTGATCAAAAAGAAAAAGACTTTGTACAATCATGAGCAATAAATTGGTAACGCAGCATGTTTAAGTATGACAGTGATTCAAATTACAGCATTTCCATGGTAATGATGAACTTTTTTTTTTTTTTTTGATAACTGGTATTTTGATGAACTATACTTCTCATTTTTTTATTCACTTTTTGGTCAGGAAGGAATTGATTTACAAGACTTCCAGGATAAACCTTACCTCTAAGAAATTGGCACTTTGGTGTACCCAATTGGTGTTACAGAAGTAGTTAGAGAAGTGTCCCTGGGCAATGAAACAATAGTTGATACTCCTAGACCTTGGTTGTAGAGAAAATTAAACCACATTGGATGTTCCAAACACACAAATGCATGTACTGTCGTGTCCAGTTATCTAACCGACCAACCCTTTCTTACTAATCAGAAAACAACATACTAGCATTGCTTAAAGCTCCTCTTCAAATGATTAAGGCGCATTCCATTTATTATTTAGTGTACATGTAGGTTCACTACATCCGATTAAAAAAAACAACGAATACGGATGGATAGGTTATATAGAGTTTGAACTTTTTAGTAGGAGGGCTCAACTCAATGCACTTAGTAACTTGTTGTTTTGATGATGTTAGTAACTTGATTTCAAGTGAACTAATCAAAGAGTGCTATGTTGTGCACATTGCAAAGGATTTTGCAGATAGATTGTTACTTTCCCTATGGCAAATCAAGCAGCACTTATGGTCTATTTGTAGCTTGTGGATAAAAAAAAAGAGCAAAGGGTGTACAACTATAGAGTTATAGCCAGTACCTTCAAAGAATCAAGTGAACTAAGACTAGGGAATCGGTTGAATTTCGGAAAACCCAGTTTGGGTGTTAAAGCCTTCCCTTTTCCATGGGGAAAAACCATAGCGACGAACCGCGGTTGAGGACAAACACAATCCATTCCTGAAATCAGAACTATATTGCTTCAAAAACATTCTACTGGAGTAATATGTACCACCCAAAAACAAATACAAAATCGCAGGAGAACGAGTTACGAAAGGATGAAAACGAGAATTATCAAAATTCTACGACCACCCAGCTGAAAAAAAAAAAAATATAGTATCAGAAGAAAGGATGAAAACAATCAATTTCATTAAAAGAAGAGGTCGATGAAACAAACACATGAATGGATTTTATAAGTAATCAATTTCGCTGAATGGGCACCACACTAACCTTAGCAGAAAAACCCTTGGTCAATTATTCAATTAGTTCCAGTTCAAAAAAAAGAAATACTCAATTAGTGAAAACAACCAGCATCTGATATTTATCTGTGTGTGTGTGTGTATAGCGTAGGGAGAGGGGGAAGAGAGAATTTACCGCAAGACATTGAGGGGAATTAGAATGGATTAGTCAGTTTAGCCGATACGGGCACTGGTTCTTCTCCTGTGCCTGCGGTGACCAAGCGGCAGGAGCTTGAGCTCAACCAGCCGTTGATAATCACTTTTTCCCAATCGGAATGGGGATTCCGGTCCGGTGTAGGGTGCAGCTCCACATGCTCTATCGCTTCCAGCACCCCACTTGGATTCCCCTTTCTGCCTTTGGTCAATATTCCTAGCTTGAATTTGGAAATGAAACTGCAGCCCAGAGCTCCAAGGTCTAAGTTTGGCCTCGCCAGATAAAACAGAGCTTTTGTCGGGTCAGGTCCCCACCTAACTACCCATCTCCTTTGTTGATGAATCTTTTTGTATCCAACGAAAGCCTCACACCCTCTAGCAGAAGCCTTATCCCGTGCCCGTGGAGTTCCGTTTTCTTCAAATCTTTGCCTACTCTTTAACACTCTTTTTTTTTTTTGGTGCTTCGGAAAGTTACTCTCAAGTCTCAACACTCATTTGCTAATTGGTTTTTGCAAAAGGGGTACGATTTTGAGAAAATTGATTTTTAGCAACTTCTTATTGATTTTTAGCAAGTTAGCCCTCTTTTAGGTAATGGGAAACGAAAGTGATTTTAGCAACCAAGCTAAACTCAACTTTTATAGAAAAACTCATTTTAGCAAATGAGAAAATATAGTACAAAAGTAGGGACTGGGGGAGAGAGGGACTGAGCGTGTAGTAAACCGGGTTTGGATTGTCTCCCGTCCCAAATTTGGTCTGCGTGAACAATTAAAATACTCCCATGAACCGTTCATTCCTATTATCAATGGTTCTGATTAGCTCAGAGATTCTTACTGATAAAAAATGGTCTTGAGTAGGAACATAAATATGATTATTGGAGATCAAATTCTTAGAATTCTTGTTAGGAAAGGAATATGATTACTAGAAATTAAATTCTTAGGAATTTAATACCTACAGTTATTGATTGAGCCAAGAATCTCAGATTCTCGGGAGTAAGGAAGCGATTAGATTCTCACTTAATGTGATTCTTAATTGAATATGTCATTGGGAATCACATTCATATTCCTGTCTCATCCAAACGTCGGAATCATGGAAGGGCGGCATCAGGTTGCTATTGCTGTGTCTGAATGAAACGGGTTTAGTGGGCCGGTGCACCATAGTCCATACAAACTCTTAAGTATTGTATAATTAAGTTTAATTGATTTTACGTTTCAAACAAACAGTATTTGAAATTTGGATGTATAAGTCACATAATCTACGTGCGTTTACATGCGTGGGAGCACGAGCATGAAAGCGTATGTGTCACATCTCAAATTACTAAAATTTGGTGAGAGCGAAGATTGAGAGCGTGAGTGTAGTGCGAGGATTGAGAGCGGTAGCTCAAGGCATTGTGAAAAAACCAATGAACCAATTACAGAGAATAGAAAACCAAAAGAAAACAATGAATTCATTTTGTGGGTACTGGGTCCATTCATATTCTAAATCCAATTCAAACCAAACCCATCAGTTCACCTGTACCAAAAATCCACTACAAGGTTGTAGTGCGGCACCGCACAGGATCCCTAGATCTCGATACCTTTGTTCTCATGCGTTTTCAGTGGCAAGATTGAGCAAAGTTGTCTAGCCTGCAGAATACTACTGTACTATCCCGCGATTGAAAATGTACGGAAACAGGTATGACAAGATTAGGGTTCCAAACTAGAGGCATTTGCAAGTCATAGCCTAGCTGACTCATTACCATCACAGGTTTCTAAGTAACATTTACCATCGCAGGTTGCTTTCGAGAGATTCTAGTTTTCGTATATCTTTTCAGGTGTACAAAAAAAAAAAAAGGAAGAAAAAAAATCATCCTTTAACACATTTTGGTGGGATGACATTACTTTTTGGTGGAACCTACAATGTTTCAACCAATAAGAGCGAAGATTTTGTCCACCCTCTTGATAAATTACAGAGCTATATGAATGGTGTAAACATCTGTAAAACCAAGGGCCAGTTTGTATGTTCAAAAGGAAGGGATTATCTACAGGCCACAACTCGAATAAATCATTCTTAGAAGTGGCAATTTTCAACCCAACACAAACCCGTCCATATTGTCCACTTACAACCACCAGCTCAAATCTGTCCATATTGTATTATGGTTTTATATGGATTAATCCACATTACCCCTAATTACAGGGAGCGGGGGGTCTATAGTGACTACAGGTGTAGTGAGTGAATCTCGGCCGTTAAAAGTGTTTTGAACGGTCCGGATTTAAAATAGTGAATAATGTAATTGTTCGCGCGAACAATTCAATTAAGATCCGGACCGCCTAAAACAAGAATGGACGGCTAAGATTCTCACTACACAGCCTGTAGTGAGTTGCTCACTACAGGCTCCCCGGTTCCTACAGTTACAAGGGTTCAGAATGGTATAGACCGAAAAATCACAAAAAGAGTGACGATGAGTTGTACTTTACTGCGAAAAAGAACTTCAGATTTCTGATCTGATTTTCACGTCACTTACAACGGCGACCGTGTTTGATGCCCAGAATGAAGTTTCTCGATACAAAAATGATACATACACTCCCCCATATACACTCCCAACCACACCCTCTCTCACATGGGGTGTGGGGCTCACATGTGGGCCTCATGTGAGCCCCACACCCCATGTGAGAGAGAGTGTGGTTGGGAGTGTATGTGGGAGAGTGTATGTATCAGGATTCTTCTCGATAATGCTAAGCCGTCAAATAACCAACACATTCCACGAAAAAGGGAGACTGCAGGCACTAATACAAAATAGATCTCGCATTAAACTAACAATCGGAGTCTTTTAAACCAAGAAATCTCTGAATACTCTTAATAATCTTTAATAAAAGACATCAACACAGGCAAAATCAAGAAACAGACGGATAGGTATCAAAACATCATGACAAACTAAACTAACTTAGTCAAACAGGCTGAAACCCATATCGTCATCGGACTCCTCAGCAGGTTCTTCCTTCTTCTCTTCCTCCTTTGCGGCAGCAGCAGCAGGGGCACCACCAGAAGCAACAGCTGCAACCGGGGCCGCAGCAACAGCAAATTTGCTGGGATCCTGCATTCCCACCCAACAAGTTAGTTATGCGCACAAGACAGAATTTATAGACCAACGATTGGTACAGTTTCCAGCTTATTATCCATGAAAACATAAAAATTCTTGTTTTTCCTAATATTTGGTACCCTTTGTAAGCAAAGACTTTTCAGAAAACAATATCAAGGTGTTCGTCAAAATCCAAGGAACCATTTTTTAACGAGAATAACACAATAAATAAATAAAAGCAAGTGTCATTACGTACCGCGAGGTATTCCTTCACTTTCTCCGCCTGAGGGAAAGAATACGAAGTCTCGAGAGCAACCGCCAGCACATTTTTGTAACCATTAATGAACATGTGGGGTGCAGCAGCAAGGGTAGGGTAAGAAATTGCCAGTGACAGAGAGGTGACCAAGGAAACTCCAGTCGCAAACTTCACAATGAGATCATCTTCAGTTAGATCAAGCACCTCAGGGCTGAAGACTGACCCATTGTCATAAACAGTCTGGACGACAAGGCCATAAGAGAAGGGTCGAATGCCAAGTTTTGCAAGCAGTGCAGCTTCAGAAGAACCCACTTTGTCACCCTTCTTGATAAGCTCGACAGGGGTGATAATTTCGACTGTACCCTTGTTAATTTTGGTAGGAATATTGAGCACCTGGGAAATGAGAGGCAACATTTAGCGACCAACAGAAAACCCTACAGCATGATAAACAATGCTATAAAAGCAAAACATAAAAACATTGAAAGATAGGGATAAATACCTGGAAGAAAGAGGTCTGAGAAGGGTCAAGGCCAGTGTTGCCAGGGGGAACGACGACATCACATGGAGCAACCAAACCAACACGAGCCGGTGCTCCAACCTGTTCAATGGCAGAAATATCGACAATATTAAAACAAAATCACAATGTACAAAAAAGACGAGTCAATTGGATAACGTCGAATTGGCCGACATACTTGAAGAATTGCAGCTTATATATGCCTCTCCTTAGAGAAGTTGATAATGAAAAAGAACTAAGTTTTGAAGCTTCAATTATATTGCATGTTAAATTGGATGTAACCTGGTTGAACTTTGATAAGGTTTAACCTTGATAACAACTTGTTAAGAAAAGTCCAAGTGCAGTCTAGCCTCTGCTACCACATAATGAAAGCAACGACTGATTTACTGATTGCAACGACTGATTTACTGATTGCAACAACTTCCATTGGCAATAAAAAAACCCACCCATGATAGATACCAGTTTTCACCTCACTTCAGTTTCAGTACATAAATGACAAGATGCTTCCATATTAAAACAATTGATAGTGTACAATCCAATATTTACCTAATGTGGCTCCAATAGAACAAATGATATACCTACCAAAAACATGCCTAAAGAAATTGCATAAGAGTGATGAAAAAAATGGCTCACTAAATTACGGCTACAGCTGCACAAGTTTTAGCTATTTGTAAATATAGCCACTGGTTTGGCTCACACTTGGAGAGGAGAAATGGGAACTTCATCCATAAGGCATAGCTATCCATACAGCATAACATTGGAGAACATCAAGATCTGTTGAACAGTTACCTAAAACTAAAAGCAACACTCCATCCAAGTGTAAAGAAAGTATAGTGCCGACAAAATGTGAGATTAAACGAAACTGTAATGTCCTGTAACCATCAAAGTAACACTCCTTCCAAGCGTCCAGCTAATGTACTAACAGATAAAATATAGGAAAAACGAAACTGTAAGGTCCTGTGACTATCAAACTATGTTGCATGAGATGGACAGATGGAGTGATGCCCAATGAGCTTCTTCAGATGACATTTAGGAGCAAAATGGTTTACAGATTCTGTATTTCCTCAAACCAAACTACCAAAAATTTATCTTTTATTACACGTACCAATTACCATCATACAACCTTAATTTGATAATTTCAAATCGAGTCACCAATAGGGGGCTAAAAATGGGGATACTATCCTATACAATTGTAACAATTGGAGCAAAAACGAACTACAACATCATCAACAAAATCCGAAGAGGTTTCAAGTAGTTCACCTTGTACTTGGAGACCTCTTCGCTCACCTCCTTCAGATCACCCTTGGTGAAAATCAAACCAACATTACCCTAATTAACAAAACACGAAAACAGCAATTTTAGCACAAATCATGTAAAACCATAATACGATCGGGGGGGGTTAGAGAAAAAAACACTAATCTGAACAATCGAAGTCCGAGCTTCCCAGAAGCGAACTTCGAAGTTGGAGTCCCTCGACTATTAAGGACAGTAAAATGTTCCCTCTAATTTTTCAAAACTCAGGCCTAGGCTTGATCAAAGTTCTCCAAAAAATTGAACGGAAATTAAACAGATATGTTCTATCAGTATATACGTACAACGAGGAGAGGGATCAGATTGAGGAAGGCCGTGTTACCGGTCTTCTCAGCATGAATCCTGATAGACCTCTTCATCATGGTATTCTTTCCCATCAGAACCACAGAATCCCCCCTCAACCCCTGGCGAATGTTCTGCAACTGGTTGGACCCCACGTTGTCCGCCGCCGCAATCAAAATCTGCGTGTACTCATCGAGCAGCTGGCACAGCTTCTTGTCGTACGCAATCTTCTTGTCCGCCTTCGACGTTTTCACAGCCATTGATGCGTATATATGATATATATACAACAACACTATATGTATGTATAGAGGTGGAGAAAATTGAGGACCAAGACGAAGCTGAGAGCTTGGTCAAGGTGGACAGCAGCTAAGGCGGGCTGTCGCTTTAACCTCCGGCGACTGAGACTAGGCTTGGTCTGGAGAGAGAGAGAGAGAGAGGAGGAGAGAGAAACCCTAGTTGCAGTGAGCGAGGAAATGCGGGTGTGGATGAACTTGTAGGTGGAGGTAAGGAGGTGGAATTTGTTCTTGACCTAGATCGGACGGCTGGGATTTGATCTTAGGGGTTTAAAGGGGTTATTGGATTTGGGCTGTGTAGGTGGGCCGTTATGGTTTCCAGTCCATGAAGAAAGGATATTGGGTCGAATGTGAGGGCCCATAGAAAATGGATTACTACATCGGCTTCTTCAAGTTATAGTGGTTGTGTTTGGTTAGATAGTTTAGTTTAGTTTTGATGATGTCATCAGGTGTAATGAGTGAAGAGAGAGAGAGAGAGAGAGAGAAAAATGATGATGTCATCAAAACTAAAACTAAAACTAAAACTAAACTGGGAAACGAACAGGGCCAGTGGCGTTTAGTTACTTTAGTTTAGTTTAATTTTGGAGATAGAGGTAATGAGTGAAGAGAGATAGAGAGATAAATGAAAATAATGATTATAAAATAATACTAAAACTAAACTATCAAACGAACAAGGCCAAATCCACCGCAAATAGTTTGATTTTGGAAAGAGTAGTCGGTGCTCGAGGCCTCTCACCACCGATAAACAAGAAAACTACAACAAAAAAAAAAAAAAAGAGAGAGTAAATAATACCCAAAAATACCAAAATTCAGAAAAATGGCGTTTTCAATTTATAGATAAACTAGTGAAAATACCACTTAATCAGTAGGGAGAACGTCTACTTAATTTTCTTGTGGTCTTTAAATGAAAGTCATTGAATTTTTTTTAATAATCCAAATCATTGATCTTTTAAATCGCTATCTTTTCATTAATGATGTGAAAAATCAAGTGATATGGATACCTAAGTGTCTAATCCATTACGTGAAAGATAAAACTACTTTTTTTTTAAACCGAGCACATGCCACACCCACCCCCAACTAGTTTCGCCCCTAAAACCGAACATTTATAATCCATGACTCAATACTATCAATCTGCCCAAACCCCACCCACCCATTTGCTACTTCCAGAGAGAGGGATGCAGGGTTTCTCTGAGAATATTTGAATACACTGGGTAAATGGCTCTGGCTATTAGAGCATCTCCAGCCTTGAACCAAACTCAGAACCAAATTTGAGTAAAAATTTGGGTAAAAGCTTGATTTGGTATGGAGAGCTCCAGTCATACACCCAATTTTTACCCAGATCCACTTCAGTCACCACTGTCACAGCCAATCACTGCTGCCATCCACCACCACACCAAGTCGCCTCTGTCACCAAGATCGATGTTGTCAACCTCCAAGCACCTCAAGTCCCTCTCTTTCTCCTTCTGCAACTTGGATGAAGAACAAAATCTGGGTTTACGAACTCGGATTTCACGATCTAGGGTTTTACGAACCCAAACTTGTTCAACGACACCCCACACCAGACGACCACCACTGCTGCCGATCTTCGTCCAAACTTGGTCCACTTTTCCAACCACCGCCGTCCACCAGAAACAGCTGACCACCACCAGAAAAGTTGTGCGACCACCAATTGCCACCAGAATATAGCCGTTGGAAATTTGAGTTTGGCTTTGGTTCTCCCTTGATTTGGGAAAAAAAAAAAGGGTTTCCCTTGATTTGGTATGAAAAATGGTAAATGACTAGAGGAGAGATTTGAGGGGTTTTACTCAGATTTTGAATCTGAGTTTGGTTCTGAGTCAGGACTGAACCTGCTCTTAGTTGTTTTACCTTTGCGAGAGAATCTACTTATTAAGAGAACAGTAATTGAACTTTATAAACATGTCGAAAATACTCATTGATTGAAGTTCGACTTGTCACTTCACTTCTTTTTCTTTTCCTTTTTAAAAAAAAATGACAAATTGGTATCTGAATTTTTTAAATCGAAAAACAATTTACCATATTAAAAAGTGAACAAGAAACATGAGTCGACATTAATTTTGGTAGCAATAACGAGCAAGAAAGGGCCCGTGCTATAACTGAGAGTCTAATGCGTCCTTGGAACTGAAGCAACAAACTTTCAATTTTCAAATATTTGACCATTCGAGCCATCTTTTTTTTACTTCCAGAGGTCTCGAGGAAAACTGTAAACTCCATAAGCCAAAGAAGTTCAACGAAGCATTCTGGGAGATGAGTTAGGGAGAGGTCCCTTTAGGGACATCCGATGAACTTGGAACGATACAGGGCTAAGGAGAAGATTCTAGAAAGTTAAATTCCATATTGCAATGAAATTTCCCACCACACAGAATTTCCTAATCCACTTATGCTTTTAAATGAAGAACATAAGCATCAAATAAATAATCACAAGCCACACCCAAAAAATTATATAGTGGATAATCGCCAAAAACTCGAATAATGCCTGTCAAACGGTAGGGCACCGCTATACAACCGAAATATAATCGAACATTATGGATGTGTTAATTTAAGAGCATCTATCAAAACCAGTAAATACGAACATAAAATTACTTTCGAAATGGGGTTTGGATGTCATACTTTACCCCAGTTTTCAAATCATCAAACCTTAAAGAATTAAATAAGAAATGGTGTCCAAAAAAGCATGGACACCACAAGCTTATTTATTCACTCACAAAACTACAGCACAAGGAGCTCTCCCATACTATATTGGAATCAATGGAATGCAATGGTTGCAGGGCAATGCTCTGCAAGGTGAAACCCCCTCGAGTCACCTCTCTCTTTTTCCACGTATCTTTTGACCATTGGATCAGCTTTAACTGTCGGACAGATTAGAAAATCAATCACTACATCGCACTGGATTAAAATCAGTAGATCCTATACTTGAGCAAATGCTAGACATGACAATTTTATTTTATCTAACCCCTTTGTTTTGCCACAAGATGGTAAGTAGCCTAGCCTCTATGACAAGTGACAACGAATTACGAATTATCCACAGGATGAATATAGAACATTTTTCATGCATGAGAATAAACATCAAAGACTTAACAGTAACGCATTCCAGATTCTTGACCCAGGCTTTTGTCCTAGCAAGGGGAGAGAGTATTAAAGTAGGCCCCAAGGAGGCACCAAAACAACACACAGAAACACACGCACAAATACATATCAAGCATCTAGTACAACAAAAACAAAAGAAAACGCATACCAGAGTCATACGCACAAAAGCAACCATTCCCCGATGCCCATAAATAACAGAACCCATATTCGATTAGAAAATGCATCAGGTGTGTTTTTTGGCGCACCACGGATTTGTTTAGCCAGACCCCTTTACTTGTGCGACAACATTTTTGGAGTACCAGTGCTTCATTTGTGTGTTGCGCATCAGAGACGTAATACGTTCTTTCGTTCTTGTAGATAATAAAATATCATCTTGTGTCAGTTTTCAGAAACTTCAATCCCCAACAAATTTGTGAAGTTGTTGACGGAGTCAACTTTGACATCCCTAGATCAGTGAAAATACTATTGACTTTAACCCTTGGCTTGATGCTTACAACACTAACCTGGCTAATTTAATTCGAGAACATGTCAATTCGTTTGCGAGCAATATGGGGACAACTCATACCCTTTAATTCGACATCAAGTTCAAGTCATGTTGATGGGTCATCTAAAGATTCACCACCCAATGTCATCATCCACCAGTAAGGCAAAGGACACATGCAGGAAACAGCAATTAATTAATGAATTACAATGACAGACGTCATGTACCAATCTCACAGCAGACAGCAACAAGTTGTCTCCAATGTGATAGGAAGGATTGAAGGAAGGGCATAACAACATATCTGCTAAGTTTTTCATCACGGCTCATAATACCACATACCAAAGCAAAAGCAAATATGTTCCACTAGCTTATGCAGAATAAAACGCAAATGTGGGGAACTCTTTACCTCTTGCCCAAAACTGTTTAAGCACTAGCACTGGAAGAAACATCAGTAATTTTTCCCACTGCTACTGTTTTACCTGTAGGATACAATAATCCTTCTTAACACGGCAATTTTTGAAAATTAAGAACAAAATATAAGAAATGTGAAGCATCGAAAATAGTGGCAATGACAGTTTGTCACCTTCAGTACGAAGAGTGAATCTTCCAAGCTGAGGAAAATCAGAGAACTTTTCAATGCATATCACATTATTCACCTAAAAAGCAAAGAGGAGAAAAAAATCAAGAAGACGTGAAGAATCGCAAGGCATAAGAATTTTGAATTCCAAAATGTTTTCTTCTCGCTAGGGAAAAAAAACATGGTGAATGTATTGAAGACATATTCCAGACGATGTGTGGACCTTCACAACAAGCAAAATGCTAAGTTTATGTGAGTGGAAAACAGAAAAGATGCTGTAATTCAGGAGTGGACCTTCACAATAAGCAAAATGCTGAGTTTATGTGAGTGGAAAACAGAAAAGCTGCTGTAATTCAGGAATGGCAAACCGAAAACGAAATTGGAGTGATTAGTCTGACAGTGAAAAAACCTGGATAATTGTGAACAATTCCTATGTTCCTGAATTATGCAAGAATGTCTTTAACCTAGCATGCAGAAGGGAGGGGCAGAGGGGAAACAACATCTAGAAGATTAGTAATCTCTCGTTTTGTCAGGAATAAAACTAACCTGGATACGACAAACAACTACAGCGCCGTTTTTCACGAAGAGAACTTTCTTTTTCATAGGTTTTTTTGTCTTTGGATCAATCTGTTGCATCAGCTCAACAATCTCGCATTCCTCGACAACAGCATGAATGTGCAAGACAGCCTTGTAGCCAGCAGTAAAAATGGCCTGAAATAGCCGCAATGTTCCCTCGAATTAAATGAAGTGAACACTATAAACTTAAAGAACATTTTAGAGAGAGAGAGAGAGAGAGAGCTAATGTATGGCAGAAGAAGTGAAACAAGCATCAACATACATTGTCCAGCAACTCAAGGATCTGTAACTGGGCAACAAACTCAGATACTGAAAGTATTGGCCTCTCTGCATGAAAGGAAGCACATCAAAACCACAAAGAAACAAAATATAGACTAACAATAAATGGAGCAAGAAACATTTCCTTCCCAGTGTTTTGCAGCGATGCATGGAGTTTGGTGTAGCTGCTAGACAGCTTGATATACATTGTTGGGCCCATTTCCTAAAAGCTTAACCTTTGGGGAGAGTTGGTAACTAAATAATTAATATGGTATCACAGCTCTGGCTGTGAAAGCTCTTGGGTTCAAGTCTCTCTATTTGCATTTCTCTCCGTTCGCATTCTGTTTCTCCCATTCGTGTTCTATTCCGCTCTATCTCTGAAAATTTGCATCTCCAAGAGCAAGACGGAGTTGCACGGGAGGGAGGGTGCTAGATAGCTTTATATACATTGTTGGACCCATTTCCTTAAAGCTTAAGCTTTTGGGAGAGTTGGTAACTTAACAGTAGCATGGGATTACAGCTAATCAAGTACTACTCTTAAGGAAAATATATTTGTTTCAGGAAAACCTTGTCACCCCAAAGGATTACAATGTATAAACGAAATGGGAAGGATCAAAATTACTGTCGATATGTCGTATCAGTTAGAATGAAAAACAAGAATGAGGGGGACATTGGTACTCAAACATCACTTAAATCTATAATGGAAAAGAGAGAAATTTTCACCAACGCAGGTTGGTTCAAGTGGTTCGGCACTTGTTCCCCTTAAGCAAGGTCTCGAGTTCGAGTCTTGTGAATGAAGGAAACTTGCGCTGGGAGAGCTTTACCCCTTCGTGGGCCGACCCGGCACGAACCGGACTTAGTCGGGGTCCAGTGGCTTCCGGATACCGGTGGTTTAGACCAAAAAAAAAAAAAAAAAGAAAAGAGAGAAATTTTCAACTACAAAACTGTAAGAGAAAATTGGAATGGTGACTTTTGTTCTTTGTATATATCCACAATCTACAACAATGGTAGAGCCAACATCATTATATCTCATTATACTAGATCAACAAATACACACTTGTTCTAAGCTTTGTACAATACCCACATACAATTTACAGTAGAACCATGCCATGCAAAACATTCTATCCAATTTCATTCCGTGGAACTTACCAACACTACACAAGACAAAACCGGATAGTATATCATCTTCTTCAATCCCAGATAATCTAATCCTTAGATTTTCACCAGGTCCAGCACATCTAACTTTATCTTCATCAATGTATACGGCTAGAACTTTCACCTGAGCCTGCAGATAATGTTTTCAGTCCTCAGATCTCAGGATGCACCATTGACAAGAAAGAAAAATATTTAAAGATAACTATAGAGGCGGCAAATAAGAAAGGAAAGAAAGGATAAAAGGAATCACCTTATTTGGCATGAGTAACAAGTTGTTGCCCTCAGACACACTCCCAGACTCGACTTTTCCCATGACAACAGTGCCCATGTCCTTAAATTTGTCAATAATTGGCATTCTACAAAGTCAAAACTTTGAACATTAGATGAAATAGACTAAGCAATTAAGTTCAACAATGTCCCTAAAGTTGTCAATAGTAGACACAACCTAAAAAGACAAAAAGGTTTAACCCTTACACAAACAAATTGAAAAAGGACAATTGATTAGGATCATAAGGTAAATAAACAAAAAAATAAGTCGAAACACTAGAGTTAACATTTTATTCCAGAAACACCAGTCCTAATCCTACTTTTCTTCAGTGACAATCATGAACAATAAAAAGTCCCAGTACAAAGAAATATTGAACAAAATTATAAAGCAACGTCTGCTCTGCAGGACAGAAAAGAAACAGCCCCAAAAACTTTTAAACAAGTACAAAAAATGTATCCAAATTACCATAAAATGTACTAAGACATAGGGCAATGAAGTTGGAAAATCAATGCAGTATAGGCAAACTTAAAGGACTACTGTAGCATGTTCAATATCTTGTCGATAACTCAACCAAATAGAGAAGGAAAGACTGCAAGAAAAACTTGGCATCCTTCCATTCATTGCATAAAGACACAAAGACAAAACTATGTAACCAAATAGTAAGAGGGGTGGGAGCCTACAACTAATATAAAGGCATCAAGTACGGCGAGGTGCAGGTTTTATCGTACCTGAATGGTCCTTTAGGATCACGTGGCGGTACTTCAACAGCATCAAGGGCTTCAAAAAGGCATGGACCATTCCACCATGGACAAATATTTTTGTCCACCCTTGTTTTGAGATTTGAACCAAGGAGCCCGGATATAGGAAGAAACTGAACGTCTGCAAGTTGAAACAACCCCCAATAAAATGAATAAGACCAATCTCATACAACCTGATATAATCATCCAAGGAAACATGAACTCATATTTCTAGAGCAGAATAACTAAAGAACGATAACTCCAAACTTTTTTCGTAAGGAGAAATGCCAAAAATAGGATAATTTTCGCCATTAAACACAAGTAAAGCAGGTGCAGAACACAACAAAATAATAGCACTGCAAAAGCCATATCCTCGCCTCACTCCAAGTCAATCATTCCTTTTTCAGGTCCATAATTGAAAAAACAGAACCATTAAGCCGTATCCCTCAAATTAAGTAATTGCTTAACAAGGAAGATGATACATACTTAACAGAGCTAGAATGGACAAGCGACGGAAGTCACGGGACATGACACCAACACGCAAACACGACGATTTTCAAAAATGGAGGACACAAAACGTCGAGGAGCGAAGGACACATTACATATACATCTGAAATTGACGAGCTTTATGATATCTATGAAAGTTCTAAATGCAACCTGAAAGTAACTGAAATTAAGAAAAAGATAATGTGATGTAGAAATTCAACACCATGCATAATTCACACTACCATACTCCATCAAACCAACTAATATAACTGCATCACATATATAGCACCCTTTATCTACCAGAACATCTCTAAAATTAATCAATCTCAACGACGGGCGATTAATAGGAGGGGGTGTCCGATGAATATTTTGTCATGCCAGTGTCTGGCATGGTGTCACCTTCTTAGAAGTGTTCACGCTTGCTTCTTAGGTTGAAGTCCTATATTACTAGAAGCAAAACGTGTTCGAATGCGCATTCCAAAACGTGGATTACATGTTCGAATGCGTATTCCAAAACGTGTTTGAATGCGTATTCCAAAACGTGTTCGAATGCGCATTCCAAAACGTGGTCACCTTTGGTCACGCAAGGAAAATTTTAGAGACCCAAAGCAATCCCCAATGCTATTCCAAATAACCAACCATAATGAACTCTAATTTAGAGAGTAGAGTTTGGCAAGAATTGATTCAAAAAATATGGTTACAAGTATACATACAACCAAAAAAAAAAAAAATTACTTCTCTCTAAAACAAAACAAAAGAAAGTCAGCTTTTTATTCACCGAGTTTGCGTTCTCTCAGAAAATAGCACACATAACAGCCTTTTATACATAAGCATCTACAAAAACTTGTTTCAGCAGATATATATAAATATACACAAACCAATATATATCAAGCCTATACAGACTAGAGTCCTCCAATTTTGGGAACTTATCTCATCTCTTGCCTCCCTTTTCTCTTTCTTCACCTTCTCCTTTTCCTCCTGCTCTCTGATTTTTCCCCAAATAGAGATAGGAAACCCCATTTTTATTTTAGAGAGTCCTCTCAATAAATATTGAAACAACAATTCAGCTAATAGACAAGTGGGGTCAGAGGAAAAATTGCCCTGGGTTCATTTCATACAATTACTAGCGGTCAAACTACCCATATATAACAGAAGCTTTTCAATATTGAGTGAGTTCATTTGCACCCACTGGCGTGAACAAAGTGCCGCCCCAGGCCATGTATCGATATGTATCCTGATTTAATACTTTCGTTACACTTCCAATACAATAGTTTTGAAGTAATACTAGTTTACCCCCAAAAAATTAAAAAATATTACACATCTACCCCTGCCGTGTCCCAAAACATGCCCTGGCCGTGTCCCCCTCCAAAAAACAATTAAAAATTCAAGGGACATGCCATGTGGAGTGTCCCATAGGCAAAGAAATTCTTTTGAGCTATTACAATTTGTATTAATAGATTCCTAACAGAACCGCAATAGAATAAAAAAGAGTCCAAACTGAACAGCTGCAATATGCACAAAATGCCACACTCCATAGCAACATCATCAAAAAGACAATATTTTAAGCACATTATGATACCTTTCTTCACATTGTAACCTGATGACTTTAGGAATGGTGTCATCTTTGATTCTATTTCATCATACCTGGGAAAGAACAGGTATTAAGCTTTTTTAACAAATGAAGAACATAGAGTCACAGAGAAATAAGAATTGGCAAGGCACCTGTCTTTTGACCAATTAACGGTAGGATCATCCATTTTATTTACGACAACAAGCAGTTTAGACACACCCAGCGTCTTTGCAAGTTGAACATGTTCGCGAGTTTGTCCACCTTTTTCATACCCAGTTTCAAATTCACCTTTTCGAGCAGATATAACCTGGCATATAAAAATACAAATACATGGATATAATATAACTGTACACACACACACACACATAGAG
Source organism: Vaccinium vitis-idaea (assembly GCA_963854785.1). Lineage (NCBI taxonomy): Eukaryota > Viridiplantae > Streptophyta > Magnoliopsida > Ericales > Ericaceae > Vaccinium > Vaccinium vitis-idaea. Next base: position 39,896,285 of record OY978220.1, read on the forward strand.
AGAAAATTACTAAACCAAATGTAACTCATCGAAGTTCTGCAAAGGACTAGAAAAAACATTTTATAACTTACTAGTACACCGATGTCCGCTTGAGATGCCCCACTGATCATATTTGGCACATAACTTTTGTGGCCCTAAGAGAAAAGCAAAAATAAAATAACTGAAAAATGGCATGTCCCTTAAAAAATGGAGAATAATGCATCATCAACAGGCTGTTATTTGTCCTAAGCTAGGAACATATTTGGCACATAACTATCTGGGCAATCATTGTTTTGGTACAACGACAGAAATGCAGACGTAGTATGCCACATTCTCAAAATTGTGGTCCTAGGAATAGGCTTTTATAGATTTAGTTATACTTGGTATCAATTGCAGAAGATCAACACCCAGTAAAATAGAGTATTTATATGTCAAAATATTCATATAAAACTCATTTTTATGAGAAATATTACAAACTTTTCTTATTAAACATCTTGCTTAAGCTCCAATCTCGCTAGTTTTTGTAGGAAAAACTTTGAACCCTAAGTGAACCGTTGTACTAGAAACATGGCAGGATGTGTTTCTACGCCAAGAACAGGTGATTGAGCAAAACCGAGATTCAAGAACTCACTCAGAGGGTGAGTCAGTTAAAGACCAAACACATGGCTCTGATCCGCTCTGCTTGAATGTTATAGGGCTAAAAAAAACCTTTGATTAACCCTAATCAAACCCTTGTAGAAGAGACATGGCAGGATGTGTTTCTATGCCCACAACAGGCGATTGAGCAAAACCCAGATTCAAGAACTTACTCAGATGCTGGGTCAGTCGAGGCCAAACTCAAAACGGAATTGCCACCATTTTGAAGTTGAACTGTAAAATAATAATAATAATAATAATAAACTAAATCTGCAAAAGACGAATAGCTGGTGGCTCGCTTACTTAAACTCATTCATCTTGATTCTGGGTGTTGTAATTCTTTCCATAAACAGAAAGGTAAACCCTAAATGTTAAACATTATGCACGATATAATCAAACCCTTGTAGAAGAGACATGGCAGGATGTGTTTCTATGCCGACAACAGGCGATTGAGCAAAACCCAGATTCAAGAACTCACTTGGAATTGCCACCATTTTCAAGTTGAACTAAAAAAAAAAAAACTAAGTCTGCAAAAGACAAATGGCTGGTGGCTCGCTTGCTGAAACTAATTCATCTTGATTCTGGGTATTGTAATTCTGCTTCCATAAACAGAAAGGTAAACCCTAGATAAACATTATGCATGTATATCATGGCAGAGCCAGGTACCGGTGCATCCAGAATTGTAAATCTTGTTGTCTTTGTCTCGAAATGTGCTCTTCCAACTTCAACTGTTATACCCTGAAGTCAGCATCACATAACAAAACAGGAATAAATAAGACAGCATAAGCTTTCGTTTGGAAAGTAAATGGCTGGATTACAATTTGAACTGCTGAACAAGAAATAATTGTACTGCTGATCTACATATTTGATGACAAAAACACAAAAGACAATCACCTTAACCCTCTCCTCTTCATTAGTGTCCATAATATACGCCATATACCTAACACATAAAAATAACATTGGTCAAAAGGGGCAATCTAATGGATCATCAGAACTTCCCACAACATAATTATTGCATATTCAAGAGCTTAAAGCCACATTCTGAACGATGATATCTATCCATCTGAAAAATACACTAAAGAAGCAGTAAGAAAAATATTATGTTTCTATGCCTGAATAATATTCTAAACTGATATCGAGTGCCAATCAGCAATAAACCTGATCTTGCAGATACTCCACATCATATTCGGGAAGTAGTTGGAAAAAGTTAGAAGGAAACAAAGGAAACAAACAATACGGATAATCAGGAATCCCATCTGCCCGAGAAGAAAAAGTGCAGTGCATGGTTAGTATAAAACTGACTCTGTTGAAAACTAGCGGAGTTGGCATGCCCAGTGCATATGTTAAGCATATATTTTGCCCGGTGAAATACAGAACAAAGAAGAACATGAGATAAATCAAGGCTCACAAGCAGGCCACGTGGAACATTACGGATCCCCAGAGGGGTAAATCGTAAATGAATAGATGCTTACTTGACATGAGGAAATTATGTACAGCACCTCGATGACAGTGCTCCGGACAATTAAGAAAAAGTAAACACAGGTTACTACAGCAGAAATTTGTTAACAGTATGAGCTTCCAACTACAGCAAAATACAAGACTAAGATCATTCAACCTGTCGCACAGTTTCTTCCAGAGAACAATATAATTCAGACAAGCCTGTATGTGGGAATATTGCACTGTTTCAGGTGCTTATGATGCAATGTGTCGGGCAATTATTATTATTGCAAGCATAAGAATTTTCTGCTAACGTTCTCCACAAACAAAATTGGTTATGGGGAGTGAATGAATAACCAACTTTCCGCTATCAATTACAGAAAATAAAGAGAACAAGGGAAAAATAAACCCTGAAAGGATCAAGGAAGAGAAAGTAGACTTAGGAACCTGTGTCATAAATGACAAACAATTGAGTCAATGATTTTGGCCTAAGATATTTTATTTGTGCCATGAATCCGTAGCCAAACTATCAAAACAGCATTCAAATGCTTATGCAAGTTCAGATACAAAAATAAAATTGCCAAAGACAACAATTATGTGTGGATGGAGTACAAGTTTATCAAAGAAAGAAATATCGGTTCTCAATTTCCACATGTTCCCCGATAATAGAACTATATACAAGAATTCTAATTCTAACCCGTTGGAAAAAAAAGAAAAAGGACTAACCAGCTTTCTCGATTTTTATCCTTTGCTTCTTTCTCATACTTCTGAATTGTTCGATCGTCAACCTGCCCGCTAAGGAGAAGTATCTGCCCTCCAATAGTGGACTTCCCCGCATCTGCCGCCCAAAAGAAATACTTGTCAGAAGCAATTAAGTGAAGAAGCATAAGTATCAACCATAGACCCATTCAAATTAACTTACATCAATCACTGGTGCAAATGTACAAGTTCACAAAAAAAAAAAATTGTAGTGCCGATGTCGAAGGTGACACCACAAATGAAATGTGCAAGATGCAGGTAGGGAATGAAAACTGAAGCAAATGTTTGAAGCAGATTCAGGAAACACATGCAGCAAAAGGACTGAAAAATAACAACACGTGGTAGAATTTTTTGCTTTGCCCCGTATATACATCATAACAAAGATCATTTCACATCTAAAGAGCTTGACATGGTCTAAACTGAAAGCAGTGGCAAAAAATTATCCTCAGAATGATAGCCAATGCCAAACAAGTTTCTTCTCTTTTAATAGAAACAGCGTCTCTCAAACAGTCCGCTTAAAAAACTTTCAAATTGACCTTTCACTCTACTCATACGGAAACTTGTTTAGTTCGGGATATTATAGAGGGACAGTTAGTAGTTACTCAGATTTTCTGTTGGGTAAATCACTTCTATTCACTTTCCGTGACGGAATCGGTTTTCCAAATATGGATTTCCCCACTGTTTGAGAATCTCTATTCACTCATCGTTATGCATGAAGCTTTTCTCGTCCGAATGCGGAGACAGAAAAGAGACCTTCGAAAAGATTTCCACGCGCCATCACCCGAGCAATATTTCTCCCTTACTAATATTTTGGGAGAAGTATACTAACTTCCAACTGTTATCGTACCAAACCGTAACATTTTCTATTATTGTGTTACTGAAGAGTACAATAACCCCAGGATACAAACGATAGAACCCAATAATTCAAAACAAGCGGATACAGCAGCAGTAGAAGCCATGTTTATTTCAATTTGTACATGAGAAGTATGAAACACTAGATCTCATCCAGAAAACCCATTCCAAGCTCCCTTAGTGGACGTCATATGACAATTATTGTACAACAAATGTACGACAAAACCAAACTTTGCAATTTGACTTCACAAAACAAAACTTAAGAGTTACAATTTTTTAACTCATAGCCTCGGACATAGATCTCCAAAATAAAATCCCAAATTTGATTTTAGCATTAAAATAGGGTCAAACAAGAATTTCAGTTTGAAGCTTTAAGAGGTCCAGCATATACTTCTATGTTGGATGCCAACAACATATCAAAAATATATACACATATATCTTTCCTTCCCCCCTCCCCCAGTTTGGTAAGAGAGATTAATTCAAGAAAGAGAAGACTCGTCTGATCCGCAAACAAGTGAGTACTTCATGTGAAGCATAATGCCCAGGTTGATTTATTGTGGTGTACACATGGCACGTCCAATTGATTCAACTATTTGATCACATGACATTCACTATGGATGCAATCTTCCCAACTCGTCGAGCAAGTAAATGTGCCTATATTGTGCAACGATCTATGAAGTTCAAATAAGCAGGGGGGATTTCTCAGTTACCGCCTGCGTATTGACTAAACAATGGCTACAAACACAAGCACAAGCATTATAATATTGTTTATGGCTATAAACGTAAGCAAACACGTGCCTGCAAATATCCATCCCGCGTGTGCACACATGGAGAGAGGTTCATTAACAGAGCTGGGAAATAAAAATAAATAAAAAGTTTGAATGGACGCAGTGATTTTGAAATTCAAAACATCTCAGCCTCATAGGACAACGAGGTACATGATACATTAGCATGGATAAACAATAATAAAAAAAAATCAATAGTCATTAGATATGGAGACAAATATCGGGAAGCAATTAATAAACAAAACAATAATGTGACCAGCGGTCATGGCAAAAATTAGGTCTGTTAAAGAAGATTAACCGATCAACGTGGTCAGTTTCAGTTGATCAAAAAGAAGAACAAAAATAACCTACCAACGTGGCCAATAAATACGGCATTCAAGTGCCGCTTTTTGTCCTCTCCCTTCTCATCTTGATTATCTTCCGGAGCAGAGATATCATGACATTTAACTGAAAATAAGAAAAGATAAAAGCACAAGTAATCAGATGAAATGAAACCAATATAAGCTACCTCAAAATTTCAAACACACTAGAAAAACTTCCCAATAAACAAAAGCTGCTCAATTCCATAACAAGCATAGGATCCAGATGTATAATGCTTAAAGAAAGAACTGAAAATATGTGGAACATTGGAAACCTACAACCGTCCCCACAAACACAAACACAGACGACAAAGATAACAGACCTTCCACGGAGTCTTTTGGCTCCCCCTGCGCTGGTTGTGAATTTACATTCACCTCATCCCTCCAATCTGAAACAATCCCCATACAAAAACAGCTTTTCATCAATTCCAAATAAAATGTTAAGCAAAAATTTTAAAAACTGTGGCAAACACATGGGCAGCAGCCCTAAAAGAAAATTTCGGTAATCTGTCACTTCCTTTTTCTTCTTTAGGGTCCGTTTGAGGTCGGGTCTAAAATACAACTGAATGCCAGTATATAACCCAATTGGGAGCTTTAGTGGGCATATAGCAAACATATCAGCGGGAAAATAATTTCTTAAAACAATTGTCCACTTCTATACAAGATGCCCCTTCAAAGGACACTCAGAATCCAAACACAAGCATAAAGACATCAATTCGTCGAATACGGCTGTAAAAAAATATATGAATTCAGTAAATATAATGGATTTTATGACCGTTGAAAGCTTTGGAAAAAAGTATTCATGTAGCCGGCCCCAATCAGTGGATACAAGGGTCACTTCGGTTTGGCTAACAAATACTAGTAGATTGAAAAACAAAAAACCAGTTTCACGATTGTGAAAATGGGTCTTTGACTACAAGCTTTGCATGAACATACATCTCCCAACCACATGCATTCTTCCACATGGAAGAGTTCCTTCTTCTAAATGGCAAAACCGCCAGTTGCAATGAAGTAGAAGTGACTGAAAAACCGCCAGTTGCAATGAAGTAGAAGTGACTGAAAAACCGCCAGTTGCAATGAAGTAGAAGTGACTGAAATTTAGTAGTTCAATGAACTTCTTTAATACTGCAGATACATTTGGTTTGGTTTGGTTAACAAAGAGATTGAACAACAAACCACCAGTTTCACGATTGTGAAAATGGGTTTTTGACTACAAGCTTGCACAAACATACAACTTCCAACCACATGCATTCTTCTACATGTAAGAGTTCCTTCTAATAAATGGCAAACCCGCTGGTTGCAATAAAGTAGAAGTGACTGAAAGCTACTGAAATAGTTCAATGAACTTTTTTTTATACTACAAATACATTTGTTTCAATTTACTTCACTCACTGCCTCATGGTGCACTTCCACAACACTGTTATCCTCAGCGAGTCAAGTGGAAAAAAAAAAAAAGACGATAGTCAAGCTTAGAGACCCAATAGCACAACCTCAAGGAGGGGCAACTAAAATAGAAAAAGCTGGTAAGTGTTTAACAGGGCAACCAAGGGCAGCTCTAAAACAAAGGGAATATGAAGGCACTACTATGTACGAATTAGATGCACTCATTCAAATTGCCAAAGGCAAGGCAACACATAAGATACACAAAAATATGAAGCTAAATTTCAAGATGTCAACTAGCAATGACTGCAATACTTTGAAAGAGTTATAGATGTCAAAATTTACTCCAAAAATCGGCATAAGATATGTGAAGCATAACATGACAACAGAGTTTTAAAAAGGCATACTTCCAATTTAAAGGAAAATAAACAACATTACAGGATCAATAGCAATCACGCAGCTAGCACAATTTCGTTATTCCACCTGGTACCTACCTTCTTCCATCTTATCGGGTTTTCCAACTTCCTCAGGCATCGGATCTCCTTTGCTTGGGATAGCATCATTGTCTTCTGCTAAAATTCAATTCGGATTCAAATTCAAGAGTTATGAAGGATAGCAAATTCAGAATAAGGAAAATTATAGAAGCATAAAATTGAAATAAACTAACTAAACAAAAATTTACTCATATGAAGAATGGCTGGAACAATGGAATTACGTCCAGGAAAAAAAAAACGATTCCAGGCCCATTTGGTTCTCACTTTTTTTTTGGATAAAAATTGGTTCTCACTTTGCTCATTGCTTAACAATCAATAAGCAAAGAAAAAAAAAACATGTGTAGCCAATCAATTTTTCCCATCACTGATTTTGATTATGATTTATTTACCAACAAAAGAGCGCAACAAAAGTAACTAGGACCATGAGAATTCTAATACCTGAAGAATCAAGCTGCAGTGCTCGGATCTCCTCCTCGATATCTAGCATAAGAAACAATTTAAACATGTCATTCAAAGAATTTGTAGAAATTCAACTTCAACCTCGGTCCCAAAACTGATCATGCTTGGAGGATGATAAACATGATACATACATGCATACATATATATGCACACACATGAAATGTAGGACAAGGTGTAATAGTGATAGCTATGTAGCATGCATGCAAAATTAACTGAAATACAATGATTCCAAAAAGTTAAAGATCTAAAGAGGCAAATAGATTAGTTTGATGCGTGTGTGAAGCTAAGAAGATACAAAGAACACAAGAGGAAAGAGAAGGATTTGAAGCATACCCATCGATTGAGGCTTTGAGACACTGTACGGGCACTTGGATTTTTGCTGGAGAGAGAGAGAGATGTGAGCGGCAATTTTAAGGTACAAAATTTAAATCATGCATGTGATTCATTCGAATTGCTTCGTCAAGCATAACAGTCATAAATTGCCAATTTCCTAATCTAACATACAGGGCTAAGTTATTTTAGTACGAGTCTCACCCATGTTGTTTGAAACATCGCAAAAACTAAGAATTCTCTTTTGGCATTTCCACCAACCATGAAATGGATAGTGAGACACTTCTGATTGAAATTTTGGATCGAAATCCAGTGTCCATTGTAAGAGATACCCTTTTGACTCCAAGTTCTTTCTTCGAAGCTTTACTATTTTCTCTGAAAGTTATCAGGCATTGCTTTGGAATCATAACCCTAACTGGGATTTTTTTATCCAATTGGATTCAATAAATACAAAGAAACTCATCAATTACACTTACCCCATAGGGCCTTTGTAAATGAACTAACATTGAAAGTTTTTCATCAACGTCATCGATTGTCATTGATGAGTTTCTATTCGTAACATATTTGTCAAGACCAAATTGCAAAGCAATGTCTGATACATTTTGGAGAACATAGTAAAGCTTTGAAGAAAGAAGGCCAAGTGTATATCTTACAACTGACATTGGATTTCGATGCAAAGTTTGAATCGTATGTGTCTTGCTGCTTATTTCATTGATGTTGGGTGGAAATACCAAAAGAGAATTCTTAAATTTTGTGGTGTTCCAAACCACATGGGTGAGACTCATGGAAAAATAACTAACTAATGTAGGTTAGATTGGGGGATTGGCAAATTTATGATTGTTTCCATCTCAGCAAATCATCAAGGATAATAATCTCAGCACCTAAAGCTAAAAATTCTAAGTTTAGCAGCTGTTTCCACCCCGTCCTTGTCTTTCATGGTTCAAAGCCTAGGGTTTTTGCTTTTTATCAAGATTCTTCTTGATAAAGGGGTATTTAAGACATTGTGTGCTAAGCGAGTTTTCAGGGCTATTGTCCCATTATTGTGGCATGCATGGTCTGTACCACGCCAATTACATGCAGCCCTACGACTATCTCAGCAAATTTGAAATTTTGGGTTTTTTGGGTTTTTGTGACTTTTGATGCTTTCCGAGACAGACCATTCTCCTCGTACATCAACTGAAAGGTCCAAAAATCACAAACTAGTGGAACAGGTCCTAATTTTTATATGTTCGCACGGGAATGGTGTTGGAATGGAATTCATTTGTAGATGGGTTTAAAGGAGAGGAAATCACGTGGGTTATAATACTGGTGGTGGTATAATAAAGGGGAAAACAAAATATGTGCAGTGCTATTTACTTGTATTACTCTTATGGATCCCTTAGTGATAATTTTAGGCTCAGTTTGGATGGCTGGAATTTTGATGGGAATGAGAATGTGATGCTATATTTTCATGATTCCGAAGTTTGGAAGAAACAACAATATGAATGTGATGCCATGGTTTCAAGATTCCAATGTTTGAAAGAGACCGCAATAGGAATGTCATTCCATATAATAAAAAAAAAGGAAACGTCGACTTTGATAAAATTTCAAAATAATTGTTTCCCTTGTAAAATTACTGAATCAATTAAAAACACTGAAATGAAATTAATCCAAGTATTGAATTTCTAGGAATTTGATTCCCAGTAACCATATTTCTATTCCTACTCAAGAAGATTCATGGATGAATTTTATTCCCAAGTGATAATATTCATAGTCATACTCAAGATTCCGGTCATCCAAAGTTCTAGGAGTGTGCATGAGTCGGGTCGGGATTTTCTGGACCCGAAACTAAAAACTGACCGACAATCATTTGCGGTATGGCGGTTCTGGTCAGTAGGGTTGACTGGGTTCGTATGGCAGTCTCTAAAACCCATAAATCATCAAACCCTAGAGTGGATTTCTCTAAAATCAAAAACCAAATACAGTATAACTAAACTCCAGAACCAAAAAAAAAAAAAAAAGTTTACAGTTAGGAACCAACTTACGTGTTTTCTTCGAAATCAGATCGACTGTGGTCGGCGATTCGGCGTGGTGGAGCTGCGGTGGACGGTGGTGCGAAATAGAGAGAGAGGTGCAGAGGACGGTGGTCGGCGTCGTGGAGCTCCTGGAGCAGATCTGTGGTACAGTGGTAGGGTGAGAGGAGAGAGCTAGAGAGGCGAGGCGCTGTGTGTTTGTGTGTGTGTGACTGTGGGGTGGGGGAATGCCGGGGGTAGGGTTTTATTTTGTTTTGGGGGTAAGACGTGTAACACACGTTGATGCTCAGTGGCTTTTGATTTTTTTTTTTTTTGGTTGTTTTGACCGATGTTGTATTTCAAACGTAGTATCCGGTGTTTATTTTAACAAACATGCTAATTTCAGTTCAAAAAAATATATGCTAATTTTAGGATAAACCTGGGATACAGAAAAATTTGTACAGAAAATGTATAGAGCGCTTTCGGGGATCCATTTTTTGGTCCCACACGAGTGATCCGAACCGTCCGATTGAGCTGATTTTTTGTGGGGCCGCTCGGAAAAATGTTTTAAGAACAATGAACGGTTCGGATCACTCGTGTGAGACCCAAAAGTGAGTCCCCGAGAGCGCTCTGTACCATTTTTGTCCCTCACCTTCGGTACCCATAGCAAGGTCCCTAATTTTACGATGTTTTTCTTTTTCGTTTCAGTGTATTGAACGCGCACAAAATAATTTTGAATTGTATTTACGTGTGATTTTTATTACTAGTATAGCATAGCATTGTATTTACGTGTGATTTTTACGGGTATATACTAGTATAGCATAGCATTGTGCCCGTTCAATGCACGGAACCAAAAAAATCAATTGTGTTTTTCCGATCTTCATGTATTGAAGGAGCACAATGCTAGTTGTTAAAAAAACAAAACCACGTTTGTGTTTCTGGCGCAATTTCTATATTTTAAAAAAGTCAAAGATCTAGAAAATTAAGATTTCGGGTTTGAAGAGTTTTAAGAGCGTCGACTGCATTACTGATTCGATGCCAACATCCATTATTAATGCTAAGAGAACATAAACGAAATAGAATTCGACGTAAGACTAAGATGAGGATAAAAAAATATATAGTAAGGCTAATATCAATAAGATGCATGATATTTGATTTCAGATATGAGAAAACAAACTTTTATCTCATACTCTCCAACCTCTTCATCCCTTCTCAGACATTTCATTCAACAGCTTTTTGACTTGTGGCTCACCGAGTCACCGCTCGTTCCCTCTTTGTCTATAACCATCATATCATGTACAAAAGGCTGCCATACATAATTTCGACACAGCTTCAAAATAGATTTCAATTTAGTATTCGATTAAGGGTAGTATTAATGCCAAAATCGTATTTGTTTGTGTCAAAATTGTTTTTGTTTGTGCCAAAAATATAGTGCTTAGAAACCTCGTACCATGTGCAAGATACAAGCCTTTTGTGCACTCTAGTTTTGGCACAAACAAAAATGGTTTTGGCATTATCATTACCCTTCGATTAATTACAAAAGAAGAACAAAAAAATGGGTAGAAACAAATGGGATTCAAATATGTACCGTTGTTTCATGCCAATGTTTGGCCGAAAAAAGGAGCCGATGGTCGCAGTGGTCCGATCGATAGTAGAACTTGAAATCATATCTAAAGAGGGGTCAGACATTGCAGTTCTGGGTCTGCGATGCGGGGAGAGAAGAAAGCCTTGGCCGGTGATGACTGAGAGAGAAAGAGAGAGGAGAGAGATAGAGAGAGGGGTATGAAAGGTGAAAGATGGTGTGGGGGAAGAGGACGTTATCATCTAGTTTGAGAAACCTTCTAATGAACAGTTGAAGATTTTAAAAAATGCAAATGAGGTATTAAGGGTGTGTTTGGTTGGATGGAATTAACTTTGGAATGGAATTATTATTCCGATGGAATATCTATTCCAGTGTTTGCTTCGGGGATAAATGAAGGAATATGTATTCCAAAAGGAATAACTATTCCCCCAAACGAGAGAATACGTATTCCACAAAAAATACAGGAATTGTAATTCTATTCCAGCCACGTTCTACATCTTGCCACATACGTATTCCATCTTTCCTTTCTCGCTGAACCCATCCACATCCCGACTCGACAGATCGATGATCAACAGTTCTCTCTCTCTCTAAACTCTGATCGAAGAGCTTCACCCTCCTCTCTCGCTGGTATGTACTCTCTCTCTGTAAGGACCCAAAATTTTGCATAATTTTTCCGGAATAATGTTGGGTAAATGTGAGAATTGAATTTTGATTAAGAGAGGTCAATATGATAGTGGTAGAATGCATTTTGGTGTGTTTAATATACATTTGAAAGTCTATGGGTGAAAGTGTTAAGGGGTGAGAGTATATAAGACTTCTTTGTCTTACATTTTGGAACAAAAATCAGCCATCTCTCTACTCTAACAGTTGATCCTCTCTCTCACTCCTCTCCTCCATTTTTTCTTGCTCCAAAATTCACCAAAACCTCAAGTCCCCTTCAAGACCCACACCTAAAATCACCTCCTCTACGCGTATTGAAGCTCGTATTGCGTTCGTTTCGCACCTGAAGCTCATATTTCGGGTTGGAGCTCATTGGAGGCTAGGGCTTTCATTTTCCCACTCATTTCAAGCTCAAATCTTGAGGTAGGAAGACAAATTCTACTCACTCTAGTTGTATCTATGTGATGTATAGCATATATCTTGTTCTTGTTGCTCAAATCCATCTAATTTATCATTTGCTCCCAAAAATGGGTTTGTTTGAGTTTGATTTTGTGATCTATGAGTTGAGAACTTGTTTGATGCAATTGATTGTTGATTTGCACTCCTTTGATGTCCATTTGTTGCTCTACATACCTAATTTTTGGCCTATAACATCATATATGCACTTGGGGTCAATTTTCACCCCAAAGGAGTGAAATTTTTTCTTGTCTGTGAGGCCTAGCTGCTGCCCGAGCCGCCCGGGCGGGATTGGGGCCGCCCGGGCGGAAAATCCATAAACCTCACCATTTTTCGTTTTGTTCCGGTTTGTTCCCCGATGCCCGTTTGGCCTCTGATTGTCCGTTTCTTCGTGTTTTTGACCCGTATGACCATTTTAAACACCGAATTCACTTTGATATCACAAATTTGACCCTTGGACACATGATTTAACAAATTTCTCAGCTTTATGAATCAAACACTCGCCGGTTGACGCTTTTTGGCGAAAACGGTGAAGTTTTGGAATAAATGGGACTTTTGGGAACTTCTGAAAGACAAATGGTTTTGAATTGATATTGTTGGATAAAATGAACTCTAGGGATCACCCGTTTGGTGTCCCTAGTCATGGGTGCACGGAGCCCACGAAATCCGGCAGGGGTGCACGGAGCCCATGAAATCCGGCAGAGGGATACTTCCCTATTAAAATTGATGAATGTTTTTCTTATGAAATGTCGGTTATGATGTATTTGGATTAATTTGGCATATTTGGCAAAAATTTGGCTTTTGATATGCGAAAATGAGGATTTTGGTAACTACTTGGACTTTGGTTGAATACTTAAAATTGTTTTGGAACACTTGGACACATTTTGGACACTTGTATACATTTTGGTTACGTCGTGGTCGAATTATAGCCTTCCGTTCATTTTAACCTTGTACATTGGTCGTGTCCATTCCCATACTCATTCATTATGCATGTATCATGTTTATACACCTAGGGTTAGTAGAATAGTTTTCCTACTGGGCTAGTGAGCTCAACCTATCAATTCTCAGGTACTTGGCATGGAGCATGAGATGGGTTGCTTGTGAAGCGATGCATACATGGAGCTTGTACATGCACAAAGTTATTTTCCCATCTTTATCTGATATTTTTGAAAGATGATTTTGTAACTTCCATATGTTAATCCTTTTGACTATTTGGGCCATGTAATAACTTTTAAACTTGGTACTTATGCATTCGGGCTATGGTCGCTAGTAGTTAGAACCCGTTTATTCGTATTGGTGAGAATGTATTTGTTGACTTTGACTATTCAAAGAGAAATTGTAAGACTTTTGATTTGCGCGCGCGCACGCGCTCGCTTCAGAGATCTATTTCTACGTATGATGGAGATTGCATTTTTTATTTTATAGGGTTTGGTAAGCGATCGACTAAGTTGCGATCCTCATTTTGCTCAAGCCTTACAATTCTGATAATAGATCGATTCTCTTTTTTCTTGATTTTATACGGCTCAAAAAATAGATCTGAACTTATTTTTGTTGTAAATCATCGTGTGTATGATTCAGATAACAGAATTTGAAGTTATATGCAATGCTCACAACATGTTCGATACAAGTGCCGAAAAGAAATTACTTCTCCTGACTGCTTGGGCTTGACTGGGTATTATAAGAATTTAGCAAAACTGTTTTTTCCATTCCTTTGGTGATGCTTAATGCTGATTTGCCTCCCTTTGGTGCTACTTATTCTGGCTTATGTTTTTGTTATAAACTCTGCAATTGTGCTATTGTTTTCTTCTTTTTTCCTTCATTGTGGTTTATACCTGTTATCTTAATTTGCTGAGTTTTCATCAATTTTTAATGAGTATTTCTTACTAAATTGAGTTAGATTTTCTCTTTTTCTTTTTTCAGCTATGGCATGGCTTAGTTTATCAAAAAAGAAAGCGAAACAGGTAAAATTGGCAATGGCTATGCAGTGGTGGTTGTACATTCTACATTTACTTGGGCAATTCATGGAATTAGCGTATAGAATGGTTGAAAGACAATGCATGCAGGGGGTTAGATCTAGGTATCGGTTAGATTTCTACGATAATAGAGATGTAATTGAAAAATGGGTGTATGAAAGTGATCGTAAATGTATGAACGATTTTAGAATGCCTAGGCCGCCATTTGTGAAATTGTGCCACTTGCTTAGCACAATTGGGAAGCTAAAGCCAACCAGACACATGTTAGTTGATGAGCAAGTTGCAATTTTTTTGCATATCCTTGCTCATCATATAAAAAACAGGACCCTTCAGAATGATTTTCATCGCTCGGCAAAGGCAATTAGTAGGTCTTTCAGAAAGGTTTTGATTGCGGTTATTAGGCTACAAGGGCATTTATATAAGAAAACTGAACCAATACCAGAGAACTCCACTGATGAGAGATGGAAGTGGGTAGTGGGTTTCAAGGTCATACAGGAGTCGATTTGGGTTTTGGTGGGTCGATTTGGGGTTTAGTGATAGATTAGGGTTGATGACTAGGTCTGGAAAACCAACTGGGTCTCGATTTGGGGTTTTTAATGATGTTGGATGGGTTGCTGTTTATAGAGTTTTCGGTGCTTGTTGTTTACAGAGGTTTCGGTGGTTGCTATTTACGGAGGTATCGATCGACTTCACTCTTATTGGCCTCTACATCACATGACGCGGATTGCAAATCTTAGCCGTCCACAGCCCATGACGCGGATCCCCAATCTCACCAGTCCACAGTCGATGACTCGGATCGCAAATCTCAGCCGTCCACAGCCAATGAGGCGGATCCACAATCTCACCCATCCACAACACATGGCGATCCTTACAGAAGTATTGATCGAGTTCACTCCTATTGGCCTCCACATCACATGACGCGGATCGCGGATCGCAGATCTTAGTCGTCCACAGCCCATGACGCGGATCCCCAATCTTACCCGTCCACAGCCGATGACTCGGATCGCAAATCTCAGCCGTCCACAGCCCATGAGGCGGATCCCTAATCTCACCCGTCCGCAACACATGGCGCGGATCTCCAATCCAACGGTGCCCATTTAAACTTCCCTCCCTCTACACCCCATGACGTGGATCCCCAATCTCACCCGTCCACAACACATGACGCGGATCGCCAATCCGACGATGCCCATTTAAACTTCCCGCCCTCTACACCCCATGACGTGGATCACCAATCTTACCCGTCCACCACCACCAATCCAACGGTTGCCAATTGAACTTGCCTCCCTCCTACCAATTTCAAACTTCCCTCTCTAGAAGTCCCTCCCTCCTATGAATACCTTTCGGAATGCCCTCCCCAAATTCACCCCAAATCAAATTCATATCTCTCAATCTCCATATCTGCAGCAATGTTTACCATTCTTTCCTGTTGCCGAATTCCCAGAGTTCGAATTCCAGTCCTCAGTCACTCCACCCCTCAAATTTTAACCCCCACCCCCAAAGATGCACAACCCGTGTTTTCCTTTTCCAGTGACTTCACTATCAATCCATGGGCCCTTGCACACTCCCAGAAGTGTGTTTGGGAGGTTCATAGTCAAGTTTTTCAACGCTTACTTGGCCTGGGTCCTCATCGACTTCCGACAGCGCGACATCTAAGCATGTATCGAATCCCTTCAGCCTAGCAAGTCTCGGAAACTCGGCACCCTTGCCCACCTCGACTTGAACCTCAACAGGGCGGCCATCTGATGGAACCTGGCTGGGACGGTAAAACCCATATATGCTGTGGAGGGTGCCTAAGATAAACCTCTGTTGCAGCTGGAAACCTGTCGACTGAATGGACTGGAGTACGTCAATCCCGGAACCGAATATTGGATTCTTCGAAACAGGAAGAAAAACTTAACTGTGAACCCCCCAAGCACACTTCTGGGAGTGTGCAAGGGCCCATGGATCGATAGTGAAGTCACCATAAGAGGAAAACACGGGTTGTCCATCTTTGGGGGTGGGGGTAAAAATTTGAGGGGTGGAGTTCCAGGGGACTGGAATTCGGACTCTAGGAATTCGACAATGGGAAAGAATGGTATGCATTGTTGCAGAGATGGAGATTGAGAGATATGGGTAGAGAGAGATGGATTTGATTTGGGGAGAATTTGGGGAGGGCGTTCCGAAAGGTATTTATAGGAGGGAGGGACTTCTAGAGAGGGAAGTTTGAAATTGGTAGGAGGGAGGCAAGTTCAAATGGCAACCGTTGGATTGGTGGTGGCGGACGGGTAAGATTCGCGATCCGCGTCATGGGGTGTAGAGGGCAGGAAGTTTAAATGGGCACCATCGGATTGGCGATCCGCGTCATGTGTTGTGGACGAGTGAGATTGGGGATCCGCGTCATGGGGTGTAGAGGGAGGGAAGTTTAAATGGGCACTGTCGGATTGACGATCAACGTCATGTGTTGTGGACGGGTGAGATTGGGGATCCGCCTCATGGGCTGTGAATGGCTGAGATATGCGATCCGAGTCATCGGCTGTGGACGGGTGAGATTGGGGATCCGCGTCATGTGATGTGGAGGCCAATATGAGTGATCTCGATCGATACCTCTGTAAGGATCGCCATGTGTTGTGGATGGGTGAGATTGGAGATTCGCTTCATGGATTGTGGACGACTGAGATTTGTGATTCGAGTCATCGACTGTGGACGGGTGAGATTGGGGATCCGCGTCATGGGCTGTGGACGGCTATGATTTGTGATCCGCGTCATGTGATGTGGAGGCCAATAGGAGCGAAGTCGATTGATACCTCCGTAAACAGCAACCACATAAACCTCTGTAAACAGCAACCACTGAAACCTCTGTAAACAGCAACCCATCCAACTAGGGATGGGCATGGGGAGGGTAGGGGGTGGATACCACTACCTCCATCCCCAAACCCATATCAATCCCCATCCCCTCCCCAATCTCCACTAGGGATTTTTTTTTTAACCTCCATCCCCGACCCAATGCGAGGAACGGGGATCCTAAAATTCGTGTTACAAATGGGCATTTGAAAGACATCGGATGTGCATCAGACCAATTCCAGATATCTCACAGTGTCAATGCATGCAAGCATATGTATGAAATAGGTGCTTTTTTTGTTTAAGAAACATTAGCAAGTTAATTAAAAACACAACATAATAAAAATACCACATTCATATGCATATAAATCATATTTCCAAGTAAGTGATCCTAGTTCTAGTTTCAAGATGAGCAAAACAAGGTTACTAGTAGCAACAAACATCAAACAAAAATCATTAAGTAGTTTAAACTAGTCTCCAACAGCCCCTCTTCCAAGAGTTGAGTAACCCTAACTTTTTACAAGTTATAACTTTAGTTGTAAACTTATCCTGAAAAAAAAAAATTATAAACTTATAATCTAAATATATAATATACCTATATATATGTGAATTGGATGGGGAGAGGGCCAGGGAGGGGAGGGGAAAGGGGAGGGGCGTGGATCGGGGAGGAGACTATCATTACCATCCCCTACCCGATCCCCGAATTTTTTTTAAAATAATTCCCATACCCTACCCAATCCCCGAAAAAATCCTTGAATCCCCTATCCATTCGGGGAGGGGACGGGTTGGATCGGGGTGGGTCGGTCGAGATGGTCATCCCTACATCCAACATCACTAAACCCCAAATCGAGACCCAATTGGTTTTCCAAACCCAGTCGTCAACCCTAATCCATCACTAAACCCCA
The DNA here is from genome assembly GCA_963854785.1 of Vaccinium vitis-idaea. Classification (NCBI taxonomy): domain Eukaryota; kingdom Viridiplantae; phylum Streptophyta; class Magnoliopsida; order Ericales; family Ericaceae; genus Vaccinium; species Vaccinium vitis-idaea. The sequence goes on from OY978220.1 coordinate 39,914,139, forward strand.
AATCGACCCACCAAAACCCAAATCGGCTCCTATATGACCCTGAAACCCATTACCCAGTGTCTTTCAGAAAAGGTTTTGATTGCAGTTAAGGTTTCTCTCTCTCTCTCTCATCTGACTGGCTATATCAATTGAAATGTAATTCTAGCATACCAAACACATGAATTGGAAAAGAGAATTGGAATGAGAATTCCATTCTTGCTATGGATTCCCAACCACAACCAAACATGAGAATGGGAATGATGATTCCAATCTCAATTCCTCCAATTCTATTCCATTCTTAATTCCATCCCAATGCACATCCCATTCCATCCATCCAAACATAACCTAACAGTTAACACAACTTGCTGTCATGGATATGGGAACGTGGGGTGTAACTACACAGCCCCCGCGTTTCTCTTTCTCTCCCTCCTCCCTCGCTCCCCCTCTCTCTCTCTCTCTCTCTCTCTCTCTCTCTCTCTCTCTCTCTCTCTCTCTCCCCCACTTTCCCCCATTTCTCTCTCTCACGTTTTTATTTGGCAAAATTTCTATAATTTAAAAAGTAAAAAATCTAGAAAATTAGGATTTGGGGTTTGGAGAGTTTTGAAAGGGCAACTACATTGCTATGGGATGATTGATATTGATTGATTGATGCACGGACGGTGTATTTTAATCGTCCAAAATATTTTCAATGGTCTGGATGTTAAATACTCTTTGACCAGTAAAGTTAACTCTTACTGGTAAAAAAATGTTTAAAATCCGGACCGTCGATTTGTTGAAATGAACGATTGCGTTCGTGCATGTGGCATATGCAAGTGTGCGTATCTATAACAAAACTGTTATTTTAATTTTGGTAATATATGTTTCATTTCCTCAATGGAAAAAATGAGGTGTAACATAATATATACTAGCGCTTTGCCCGTGCCTAAAGGCACTTGGCGAAATTCAAAAACCTTAACCAACCATGCAACGTCCAGTGCTCTCATCATCGAGTTGTCCAGGTAATGCTATGCCACCACCCCTATGACATGATTGTGCAAGTTCAAAAAGTGACATTTTAAAAAAATAAAGAAAAGTAAGCTACTAACATCTAATTGATCAATTCACGCAGTCAACATTATAAGAATGGAAAAAAGATTGAACGAAAATCAATTATCATCCAACGATCAACTAAACCAAGGAATTGACTTGATCAACCAACTCTCTCCCAAGTTGTTTGGAAACTTTTCAAAATGGACAATATTTCTGAGACAATCTTTACCGGAGGGAAGGAGTAATAACACTAAGTGCTTCATGCCCAAAAAAAATTATAAAATTTTGAAGGATAACTGAAGAGATTCTTTCTTATTTTTTCCCCCTTATGATTTACCAAAATCAAATGTTAGACCCAAAGTCGTTTAAAAAGTAGATGGTGTGTGTGCGCGCGCGTGTGTGTGTGTGAGAGAGAGAGAGAGAGGGAGGGAGAGAGGGAGGGGGAGTTTATGTGTTGATACGACTGTGCATATTTTGTAATCCAAATAAGAGACCGAGAGAGTATTCTGAAATTAAAATTTCCCTATAAGAGCTGGATGTCAAAGAGAGAAATCATTTTTGAAATTTAAAATTCACTCATGAATTAAAGGATGATGTTTATTTTTCAAAATGAGTTTCTTTAACGTGTTTTTTTTTTAATCTGCTTTCTACTTCTTCTTCTTCTTCTTTGTAATTGAGAAGAGAGAGAGAATTCTAAAATCAAAGTTTCTCTATGATGGGTTAAATGTCAAAGTGAGTAAAAGAGGATTTTTGAAATTTGAAATTCCCACATGAAAAAGATGGTATGTGTCGGACATGAGTTTTATTTCACGTTGTATTATTTTTGGATGCACTTTACTTTTCTTTTCTTTTTTTAATCAACCAAAAGTTGTATTGGAAAGGCAAGTCATTCTTAGACCGTGAAAACACGATTAATTTGATCTTGAGATAAGATTTGGGCCCAAGTTTAGATACTGTTAGAAGAGAAATAAGAGACCTTTCAAACATGAAAATGCCACGTAGGACATTTTAAAAAACCATTGTGTAATATAATATAGATATATATGTTCTATTTTATTTTCTTATATAGTATAAGATTAGGGTCGGGTTTCAACTTTCAACGGGTTTGCTAATTTTCAACCTGAAACCCGGAAACTACTTAAAATCAAACCCGTATCTGACGGAATGGAACTTCAAAACTGGACCCTTTGGGTTCGGTTGGGTCGGTTAGTTGGTTTCCGGGTTTTTACTCGCTCCTGCATGTTATCAATATCATTTGCCTATTTCTCGATCTTTTTTTTAAACAGCAGCCTATGCTAGAATTGATGAAGGATTTTTCGCGTTATCAACAGGTAATTTTTTCCGAAGGCATCTGTCCTGGGAAAACTTTGTACCATATTCGTTTTTTATTTTACACCGTTTTTTTCAATTATTACTCAATCATTATTCACATTTCTCTCCAATCATTACCCTTATTTTCAATTATTAATCTGGTTTCTCTCTATTTCTCTCTCCAATCGTTACCCCTATTTTCAATTATTTTTCTCATTTTTCTCTCCAATCATTACCAAAAAAAACAAATTAACCTAACACCCAAACCAAACAAGGTCTGTGAGTCTTTTTATTGTTCGGCATGATCAACTTCCGTGGCGGAGGGAGTCTAGGCCTAGTGTGGGCCTCGGCCCACGCTCATTTTTTTTAGAAAAAAAATATTTTCCTTTTCCTTTTGAAATTGATTCTCATTGCTTATTTCAAAATTATGACTATTCCAATACAATACAATGGTGAAATGATATGTCTAATGCAAAAAATAGCCACTACTTACGATTTGAAAGGATAATGTCCAAAAAAAAAAGTGGCTAAACCATGGCCTGTAAGCATTATACTTTTGGTAATTATTTACAATTTTTAATGTTGTCTTGTTTATTTCTCACTGTCAATGGAAGTGTAATTCGAATTTGGAGATTTTGGAATAAAAGAATCCTTTCTAATTGAAACGTATTGATAGATATTACAATTTATTAGTTCTTGTATATTGAGTTGCTCGTACACTTGATCTGCTAAGACAATTCAAGTAATTATTTTGTATTGATAATTTATGTAATTTTCTCAGTAATAATTATGTTAGTTTTTTTAATATTATTTTTAGTACAAAAGTTCTTTTATTGGTTGAAGTATGTGTAAAAGGTGCCCCGGATCCAGACTAGTATGGTTTTGTTACCAGATAACTGTTTGGCGAAAGAAATTATTGGTTTATTGATCCTCGTATTGTAAATGAAAGCTACTCCCTCCGTCCCAATTTGAATGTCCATTTTTTAAACTCGTATCATTGTTCGATTGTTATATCTTTCAATTTATAATGTGTTTTCGTAATTGTGAACACTTTGTATTATAGAAATTATCAAAAAAGATCCATAATGAATATTTTTGGAGATTAATATTGAAACATATAAGCAATTGAAATTGGTACAAATTTCAAAAATGGACATCCAAATTTGGAAGGAGAGAGTATTATTCTTTGCCAATTTTAAGTCTCAAAGTATGTTTTCGAACCGGGTTTTTAACATGCGGATTAGATGTTTAATCATGGGTTTTTTGGGCAGAAATGGGAGAGAGAAGCCAATATGATCCGAGTACAAACGTCATTGATATGAAATTCCTGATATCATGACTAGCTGCTGTAACTAGTGAAGCTGTGGATTTTGCTGGCTTTATAACTTAGTTTTCCCATTAGATTTTTGCAGTTTTGAAATTGTTGAAAACTGAGTTCAACTATGATCAACAATAAGAGCCTCCTAATGGTTTGAGCTATTTTTTTTCAAGCCAAAGTTATTTTCATGGCTTGCTACCGTAGTATTTTGTCAAAATTTGATGCCAAAGTATGTTATCCAAATCATGCGAAAGTTGTTTTTTTATAACTTGAACTGTGACGACGGTTGGATCACTCGAACAGTTTCATAGGGATTTGGAAAAAAAGAAAAAGGTAACGCAAATGTTGAGGTGGCTTGGCCATTTCGTGTCAAATTTGGCTCGAGAAATGACCCATTAATGGAGCTCATTTTTGAGACCTTGTACCAAATAATTAATGGCTTTGCTTGCATCATTTGAATTACCTGTTCGTTTGGCCAGATAGATAGAAGTATCGAATGGAATAATATCTTAAATTGACAAAAATATCCAAGCTCAAATAAAATATTAACGATCGGATCAAACTCTTAAAAAGTTAAACAAGGATTTTGAGATGGTTCAAAAAATATGAGAGAAATATCTGGAATGTTTGGTTTCTCATTTTTTCTAGAAGTGCTACAACTCTTAAAAAGCTAAACATTGATTTTGGGACAGTTCATTTCCTAATTATTTCCGATCTGGATAAACGAGGGGCCTTTTTTTTTTTTTCTTGCTGCTGGATTTTAATAGGGCCCCACCGGTGGACAATAAAATTGGCCCTTCGGAATAAGTTGAGGTGTAGATAAAGTGGCCAGGACGAAGGCTTAATCTGTTCTCCAATGCTCGTTTGGGTGAACAAAATCACAATCTTTACTAGATAGCAATTGCATGGAGTGATAATTCTTTCTTTTTCCCAAATTGAATAGCAATAACTTTAAATAGAATTAGTTATCAGGTAATTGACCCAATTTCACTACCATAGAATGAGGTACCTTCGTTTGCAAAATGAAATGTTCTCTACTCCTGTGTTTCTAAGAATATTCCCACACTTTTTTCTTAGACCCGGTAATTATTTGATGTATGTGATTGGATAACATGTATAGAAGATGAAGAAACAACATTTGCATGTGAACCCTTATTTGTCATGATTCATTGGACCACACAAAATGTAAGGACATAGGAAAGTTTGAAACAATATTCCAGCACAAAACACGAAAATACAAAGAAGTTAAAGCAACAAAAAAGGACGTGATCGAACCGATCATCTACTTGCGCGGGTACGTATTTTTAGGAGTAGCAGAGACTCCAGAAGTCACTCTGGCCACGTCAATGGCGGTGGCTTCGGGCTTTTTCTTGGAGTACAAGGTGAAGTAACCAAGGGTTAACACAATTGCAAATCCGCCAACAGCCATCTTCGCAGGGCTGAATGGTAAACTGCGACGCTGGTGTAGCACCTCCTTTGTGTGCTGCCCCGGGGATGGCATCTTTGGCGTCGCTTCCATATTCGCCCCCTTCACATTGCTTGAACTCATCTTTTGCCTTTGATTTTGTAAAGTTGTTCTTTCTCTCTGAGTATTGGTGCATGCATGTATTTTAGGGTAGTTAAGAAGGAAAGGAGAAGGAGATATTGGAACTGGGCACAAGAAATAGGGGGTGAAAGAGGCTGAATGATTTACAAGTGGAGGATGTAGAATTGAAACTAATCTATAGGCTAGTTGTTAGAGTCTTTAGTGCTATTTTTAGGGTGGGTGCTTTTGCAATGTTGACCATTTCTTGAATGGAAAATTAGTTATGCACCCACTCTTTTAGGCCACTTGTGGGTAGTAGTGATAGAATTTTTAATCAAGCCGTACTCAGTAGCTCATGGCATTTTGATACTATAACCCGTTTATCCTGATAACTTGGTTCGTTCATTTTGTAAGTTCCGACGTGCAAATCATCCACGCAAAAAAGACCCCGATAATCAGAGCTACATGATTTCATCACATTCATTTTGTAGAAAAGCTTAGACTATCTATTTTCTGAATCATATTTGAGAATTTTGTTGGGACATGCCTACTGCACCAACTTAGACCAATATGTTTGGCAACAAACTACAGAAGAGGACTCCAGAGCATTTTACACAGCAGGTTCCCAGTACTTCCAATATTCTTCTCATCACTCATTTTGGGTGACAATAGTGTTCCACATTCTACAATTGAATTAAAACCAAAAGATAAAAGAAAGAAGATACAATTAATCAGACAACCATTCAGCTTCCTTTACACTTGTCGGAACACCGATATCCAATCTCACGGTGGGCTTGTACTGCTCAGGGACAGCAGCAGCACCCTGCACAGACAAATGGGCAAATTGCACCGAAATCTCCGTATAAGATAGAAGAATGAGTAATCAAAACCATGTGTGTATTCCAAAATCACAATGAGGGAGAGAAAAGTGCATACCGATGTCAATTCCTCTATCATTATAGGTCTGTTTCCATCCTTTTCACAAAGCTCGTAGGCATTGCGTGCGTGTTGCTGCAGCACAAAACACTTCAAAATCCAATTTTTTATATTGGAGAGTACTCATCTGTCAAATACAACATTACACCATTAACCTCATTTTTCAATTCTAAGGAACTACAGAAATTGGCCAGAGAGACCGTTACCATGTTTGCTTAGTCTAGAACCCTTGAATCTTTCATTGCCTCTGTGAAGTACTTTGTCACTGCCTGCTAAATATATTGCCCTTTCCAGTAGCATAGAACCAAGGATTTGTTTCCACGCCATTCGTATGAGTCGTTTGACCAATTGACTCCATAAGATTGAGATACCAATGATGGGAGACAATCTCAAACTACTGCACTAAATAACAAGCATCAAGTTTGGGTTGAACAAGTACAACAACATTAAAGACAACTACTGTAAGTTAATGTATTAGATCCAAATATGGATCAAGTCCAAAGCAGCAGTAACGATCTAATGGTCTTGAACGTACAGAAAACACTTATTTTGCTGTACAAGGCCTATGCTAGTTGTCATACTAAAACAACTTTCAACTACGACATCACGCGTAAATTTATCCATTGTAAGTTGGTGATGGTATTTATATATCAGAATGCTAAAGTCAACGACAAACCAAGCTTGTATTCGGGTTTAAGAACCAAGAAGGGAACCATTTGATAAGCTTCTCTGCTCTTAAGCAAATAAACAAGATCATACAACCCCCAAAGACGCATGATTCTGATGTTGTAGACAGTTGCAGAAGCAAATGCCACAGTATCAGCAAAAAATACGCCAGACAAAATACTAATAGAAGGTCAAAACAGAATAATTTCTCCTGTGAAAGTGTCACAATTCCTGCGAGGAATGCTCTACGAGCATATACCAATAATTTCATTTAGCACCCCTGGCCACAAAGAAATAGTAGTGATCATGTTTTCTTTTGGCTAATATAGTGTTTGATTCTTCTAATTTTTTTGGTTTTTCATAGGGACAAATAGCATTGATGTAGTTTGGTTCAGTTGAGCCATGTCCAGATGATAATAAATTTAGTGGCCTGAGTTCAAAGCAAATTACATTGAACTGTTTGGTTTTCTGTTGTATGCTGAGGACTAAATGGCTAATGATCCGGTCTTCCAGTAATGTTTACGTAGTCTACAAATTTTTTGGCCGGTTTTTGGTCTTCCCATCTTTTTTTTGTTTGTTTAGAGTAGATTATGTGCTTAGAGGAATAGCAGTACTTAATCTTGAGGAAAATACTTTAAATGGGGAAGAAGAAAGTGAGACACCGGGGCACTTGTTTGAGATAGAAGTTTGGTGAAGTTGTGGATGTCATGCCTTCTGTCTTGAGTAGTGCAGTGTTGGATTCTTTCGCTTTTGTTTCTGTTTCAGACCTGAGAGAGAGAGATCTGTGTTTTTCTTTTGGTAATGCAGGGTGTCCTGGGCAGCTTTTACACGCTTACGCGAGGGGGTGAGGTGGCCCCAAGAGTTGTTGGCAAGGGGAATCGAATTTGAGACCTTAGATGGGAGAAACCTCAAAGTCCCAGGCCAACCCTTCAGGGTTAGAGAGAGCTGTGTTGTTTAGTTGAAGTAGTTTAAGCGGTATATAGAAGATAGAAGATTCTAAGTTGAAGTTCATAGGCCTGAGTTCAAAACAAATAACATTGGACTATTTGATACTCTGCTTACTGATCTTCCCCTATAGTTCTGTTGGGGATCGCCCCCGGTCACCGTATGCACACGACCCACACAAAAGATTTGAGGAAAAACTCCGTAAATGTATATATTCACACAATACACAATATGCATGAAAAAACCTCTCTCCGGAGCACCTACCAGCTCCCCGGGGACCACAGACCGGTACCCCGTCCGCTCAGCCTTACCCCTCCGCTCACCTCCGTGCTCCGACAGAGTATCCGGAGCACGGCTCCCTCCCGAAGGAGGAAGCACCCTCCTGCTCTCTCCCTCTCTGTCTCTCAGCACAAATCACACACACACTGCCCTCTTTTCTCTCTATACATATGTATAAATAGGGGGGAGTGATCTAGTGCTTCGCGCACCTCTCCCTCACATGGGAGAATCCCAACAAGTTCACCAATCTATGGACCCTGTAAGAAGGGGTAGAGAAAATGCCTCGAGCCAATGTTTGAGTACAAAGCGCTGCAGTACAGCGCTGAAGTAACCCGTGCCATACTCCCAGGAAAAGATTGAACGACCTTCAACAAAAGGTTCTGGTAATTGTGCACAATGACTCTGGAACAATATAGCTTTATGCTAAGCAAAGCATTCGAACATGTAAGTCCTGATATCTTGTTAGACGTGCCTAGGGAAAGCACATGAGCGGATTGATACGGTGTACAATTCTGAACTATTTTGAATGTTTCTAATGAGAAGGAGAGATTGTCGCGGAGAGGGAGATTTGGGAGGCAGGCAAAGTGTACATTAAAGAGATAGCGCGTTATGGTAATACGCTACTTGCTTTCAATAATCACAGAGTGCAAAAGTTAGCAATAAGGGCATATGTTAAGGTTTTGCAAGAAATTCAGTTTGGGATCTTTGAAGACAACGTCTCATGATTATAGTTTTGATTTGAAGATGATACGTGATTAACTTTTGCTTCTTTTATTTAGAGATTTCCAAATTCTAATTGAAATGAACTTTCAAGTCGGTACTGCAAGACCAGAAAATCAATCCTATTTTGGTGAATGAATTTTGTCGAACTGTCCACCCTTGGTGCCAATAAGATTGAGCATCACCAAGGTCCAAGGTACAATGCACCAGCATCTTGGTAATGGTTGTGAGTATGCTTTGCATACACCGCACATCATTCTCATGCTCTTGTACTCTGTTATTTACTTAACAATTACTGTGATGCAGGGTCCTGTTACTGGGGGACCTCTTCTCCATCCAGCTGAGGGAGTTGGTGGTGTCATTCACTATGGGGATCACCGCCGAATTGAAGCAACACCAATTCATGATGTTCTGAATTATCTGGAGCATATCGAGAAACATTATGATCATGGAATTTGCCTCTCATGCATCCATCAGTTTGCACACCGTCCTTACTTTGTTCAACTTGTCAAGGTTTAAAAAAAAAGTACTCCTATTGTTACATTGTCTATAACATGTGTAATATTTGTCTGACACTGTTTTCAAGTAGAAAAAGTATGAAGACATGTATGTGCATGCCAAAGTTTTGATATCTTTTAATGTTTCATATACGGCTTCCATGGTTATCTCTGTTAAGTGTATCATGGCTTTTGTGGTTATTATCACTGTTATTGTACGACATTGGCTCATTGGCTATAGCTCCTTGAGCATGGGAAATAATTCGTGCCTGCATCCTTTTTTTTTGTTAGCATTTGTATAAAGTTGAAGGGATTTTGATCTTCGCTGGGGCTGCTCGTTATGGCTACTATCTAAAAAGGAGGCTTCCTTTTTAAGGAACTCGTAAAAACATATTGGAAATGTTGTGTAACAATTGCTGCATATTCTCTCTTTCAAAAAATTGAAAATTGAGAACTATAGTTCAGCTCACTTCGTTTTGTAGGTATCTCATCTCACTAACAAATATGCAAGGCTCGGTCTGGACATGTAACACAGTATTGCAGCATTGAGTGTCATGGACATTTTTATAGTGGCTGACTACCATTTGTGATGTGTTAGGGAACAACATCCTAAAACCGTTTCGTGTGCTTGATTGTATGGCTACGGGGCTACTTCTGGAAGAGGAGTTTTGTGTACTCTAGCAGCTAGGTAATGGAAAACATGCTCGAATTGCTAAGTACTTGTCAGATAATGTTAAGTTTTTGCTACTGCACTTCTGTTACTCTTTTCTTAGTCTATGGGGTATTTCATCTATTAGCAAATTGGAGCTTCTTTGCAAAGGCAATTCCTGCCTTTTGGGGCTGCCTAATTACCATCTTGGGAGTTGTTTTTGACAGATATGCTGCAACAGTTTGGGGTTGTTTCCTGGGTCTAGTTGTGGCTTGGCTAGGCATTGATGTATATTTTTGCTTAGTTGGTAGTTGGTACCATTCTGGGATTGTTCTTGTATTTTCTTTTCTTGGATCTTGGTTGATAACTTGCAATCCTTGATCCTTCGGGGGCTTGTGTGGCATATGATTAGCGAGAGTTTCGAGTGTCAACCTACTTGGGATGCTTAACTCTCTTGTTGTGATGCCCGTCTCTTTTGTCCTTTTAATCTCTTGTAACTCTTACGTTTGATTAAAAAAGCCTTTTTTACTGTTAAAAAAAAAATGTAAGTCATCAATTCTTTCTGTTAGTACTTTCTCATGGTATTTGATCTATTTTACTACTATATCATAACTGGAAGTTGTGTCTTTTAGAACCTACAAAGCCCAGAACTCAAAACAGATTATTCTAAGGATCCATCAACAAACACCTAAGCATGCAAAAATCCGCTGGTATCTTCACTTATAAATGTAAGCATACTAACCAGCTATGCATGATGTTCAGTGGCAATTGCATATATTGAAGGGTTTTGTTTTTTTTTTTGGTTTATATTAGTTCTTAGGTTGTACAACTCCAAGATGCTTAAACACTTATACTGATTATTTCCGCTTGTTTCCAAGATGGCAAGTGGTGTGCTGGTTTAACTCCCCCCTAAGCACGCAGTTGCAAGTTCGATTCCCGCCTACGGGTAGTAGTCCTTGTGAAACAGATACTTTATATTAGACACCATCCATCCAGCTTGTACCTTGGTTGGGCTGGGCTGTGGTGATGACTACCTTCCCATAAGTAGGGGTTACTCTGAAAGGACGTCCTAGTGATCTTGGCTCCTTAAATTGGTTGTACTAGTTCACTGACTGAACATGCTATGGCTGTTGGGAGCCCCTCTTCCCTAAAGAGGTTGCAACTCCAGTCTCCCGCTCCCAACTTTTTACTGAGCCAAAAAAAAAAAGAATTATGTAGCATTATTTAGAACCCCACCAGTGGACGGTGGGACCCCCAAATATTGGAACACTTTATGGTTCCTATTGGATATAGTTAACTTTAAGGCACAATCCGAACTGAAACCTTTGAAAACATCCATTTCATTTATTGAGACACGAGCCAAGCTACTATAGAGAACATTAAGTACAACTGTATCTATTGAAGACAGCGATCCCCATCTTCCCATTCTTATCCATTTTTTTTTATAGGTTTTATAGTCTGTCTATGTGCATATTTCCTTTTTGAAAAAAAAAGAAAAAATATCCAGAAGCTGAGAAATATAGGTGGGTACCAAAAGTCCGATACTATAGCCGGACTATAGTACTGGACTTTACTCACCGAGCATGAACATATTTGTCCTAGTTTCAACGCATTAATCATAAAGCCTGAACCTATTTTTCCTTGTTTGAAGACATTAGGTTGAACAAATTTACTATTTACGCAACTCAAAGACAATAATTTAGAGCATCTCTAGTGTATTACCTAAAAAATATTTGTTAAAGTGTACACCTAAGCACATGTGGGACCTTATTTTGTTTGCTAAGAATTTAGTTAGCTAGCTAAGGAGAAATGCACTTTAATGGAACTCCCTAAAAATGTTCATTATCTTTTAAAGTGAGATCCATTTAAGTGGTGAGAGGTGCCAAGTGGTCCCACAAAATTCTCCTCTCCTTCCTTTCTCTCTATCTCTCTCCTTAAGTCACTCCCCAAATTTAGGTAGTCACTTAGGGCACTTTAGGTAGTGAGAAGATGTCCTTATGTTGTGAACATAAAAATCAAATTCCTTAGGTAGACTTGGGTTATCTGCAAAAATAATGGCTGAAAATAATCATAAAAGACCTACTTGAGCTAGGGCATTCATTAAAAAAAAAAAAAAACTATTTTCGTATATTAGAAAACACGGTTATTCTTATATTTCTTGCTACCAAATTAAAGAATTAATTGAGATTTTTTATCCAAAAATTACACAACATTTTACAATAAACTATCTTAAGTTACTCTGAAGATGATTTATGAATTGTGATCGATATTTCAAAAAAAAAAAAAAAAACATAAAACATAAAACTACTAGCTAGCTAACCAGGTAAGAGCATCTCCAATGCATTGTTTTTCCTTCAAAATGAAGAACCGAAGTGACATATCAAGGAGAGATTTTGTAATTTATGTCCTCTTTTGCTAAAAAAATTGTACTTTTTGGAGGGACCCATCCTCCTTTTTGGAGAATTGGTTCTTCAAATATATTTTGGTTCTTCAAATTTGAAGAACCAAAAGTAGATTTGAAGAATGGATGTGACAAAAAGGAGGATGAGTCCCTCCAAAAGGTACAACTTTTTGAAAAAAATGGGATATAAATTACAAAATCTCCCCTTGCTATGTCACTTTCGTTCTTCATTTTGAAGATTTGAAGATTGGTAGGAGATGCTCTAAAGGAGGCTATATTAAGTCAATAATTTACTACTCTATCTCAATCGAGAAACATTTTCTTTTCGTCGTTTTCGATGCGGTGAGAAATTAAGTATATACATATACAGAAATGTTTAAGTATCAAGAATTTGGTACCCAGAAATTACCCAACCACACACACAAGTGTGTGTGGTTGGGTAATTTCTGGGTACCAATTTCTGAGTATGTAGTGTTCCTGATACATATATGGTTACTCAACAAGAAGCTTCCGGGACATTGCAATTGCAGTTGTTATGTTGCATGAAAAAAACAAAGAAGCAATGGAGTGAAGTGCGTCATGTTGATCCTCTGTCCAGTGTGTGTGGAGCCCACACACTTGTGTGTGTGGTTGAGTAATTTTTGGGTACCAAATTCTGAGTATGTAGTGTTCTTGATACATAGGAGTATATGGTTACTCAACAAGAAGCTTCCGGGACATTGCAATTACAGTTGTTATGTTGCATGAAAAAAACAAAGAAGCAATGGAGTGAAGTGCGTCATGTTGATCCTCTTCATGATGCCAGAGAAGGTATCCACATATGCCATGGGAGTTGCATCCGGCTCTTGTTCAGCATTTACTCCTATATTCCCATCCAACTTTTAACATTGCTAGCTCGTCCATTCTGACCCAAGAATGATCCGAACTTTTCATCTTGCAGCAGAGGCCATGGCATGGCAAGTCTTGTGCTTGTCACCGGGCAATCGCTGGAAACATGACAAGGCATGGCATGGCATACCTCGCAAAGATGAATATTTTTCAGAAAATCAGCTTAATTGAACATCAATAATTACATGAACAAATCACACTTGCAGATGAAAAAAAAAATTAAAAGTAGATGGTCCATTTTTTCTTATACCGTCCTCTTTTTGTAGTACTCCCTCTATACCGATTTGTTTGTCCCCTTTTTTTAACTTATGCGTGTCCCAAATTACTGTCCAATTCCAAAATCAATGGATCAGTTTATGTAAATTTCGAAATCATTGGATCAGATTTGGTTTCCTTAAAATGTTTTGTGAGGCAAATACATCTAGCTAGCTAGCTTTGCATATAGTATTGGAGAGAGCATTGTGAGAGGCAAATTTGTAGCTCTTTGAATAGGTTCATATCACCTCACCAGTAAACTGAACCACGTTCTTCTCTCTTGCTTGTGCTTTCTCTTTATATTGATTGATTGGATTGTTTTCGTTTCTTGTCAATAACACAAATTGCATACGTTTGGTATTTGGTTGTCGCTTTGTCACAACAAAAATGAGGTCTTTGTAAGAGTACCTGGCCCTTGTTGGATATTACGTAAAGTACGTGACCTTTTGTCCTATGATAACATTGCAAAACCCCACGAGTTTTCCTCTCCGTTAATTTCCCCTTCCACATTGGACCACGTACTGTCCCCACACATATGGAGAGAGGGATAAGGGTCCCTGCTCACAGCACCTTATGGTGCGGAGATCTTGTCGTCTATTGCGAAAATGCACGGTTCAGATTTAATCCGAACTCCATGTAAATCGTCCATTGGTTAGTGTAGCGGCCGGGTTCGTAAGGGTCAGCAGAGGCCCCACTCTGCGTAATGGAAGAGCAGACGGGCCAACATCTCAAAACCTGCGAAACTGAATGAAGATCAATACATCTCGCCCCCGCCGAACGAACGGTTCCCTCGGCATTCTGCGTGGATATCCAGGTTGGGACGAATATAGATTTGAATGATGGTTGCCGAACGAGGGGTGTCGAGGACACGACATTCTCCGCTTGGCTCTCGGAATGCTCTTGGGAGCTTCGCCGAGCGACGTGCCGAGCGCCTGAGAGGCCGGACCACTCGTGTACCGAGTCGGTTGACTTCCGCCACGCGGGGGGCTTGGGTGTGCTTGATTTGGCGGTGGCGTATCGGGCACGCTACACACTCCACGATGGAACATTAAATGTGGCAGTCACCTACTCTGCCACCGCCGCCTGCAGGAGCACGTGGGTGATGGAGAATGTCTCGAAGTGATTTGACTGCTCGAACCCATGTGCCGTGACGTCAGCCTAGACATGGCGTCTGTGGCAGAGATAGAAGTCACATCAGTTGTCATTCCGAGCACGAATGACAGGCGTGTGAGGGGCACCGAGCGCGTGGGACGCACACCCCCTGCCTATAAATACCCAACTACAACTACCACAATGGGTATTCCTCTCTCCTCATTTACTACTCTCATAACTTCACTTCCCTCTAGATCTCCGGTGTATTTCTTTTCTCCGGCGACTGACTTAACCGTCGGAGTGTCTTCCCGGACCACCACCGTCCGGGTTAGGCACTGACGTGGTTGTCTACGTGTGCAGGATACCCCCACCAACGGGCAGCTAGGATTCAGGCACAGCTCAATCGTTTCATCATCACTCACCTCTATTCAGAAGGTCCAAAGAGCTCACTCCGGCGAAAAGCACCCCCACAATTAGATTAAATTTGAACCGTGCATTTTTGTAATGGATGTCTGGATGCCCCACGCCATGGTTAGATATGTCATTGTTAGATATGTCAAAAATATACAATATCATACTCAATTTTATTTATGTAGGTGTATTTATTTATTATTGGTTAATGAAACCACATCAGATATTTTTACAATTGCACTTTTATATTTATTCCAATGACTACACAATATTACCAAGATAATTATCAGACTCCGCCACCGCCATTGCTCTCATCAACGAGGAGGTTCCAGACCACTCTCCACATTTTATCTTAATCAAGGAATGACTCTGATAGAGAGCACAAGGTTCACTTTAAAGCATACCTATCGCTAGGGCAACAAGCTAGCAGATAAGCTAGCCAACATGGGTGTTGATCAAGACCACAAATAGGTCTCTCACATTTCGCCACCTAAGACCATTATCCCCCTCCTTGAAGCTAGGGATGGGCATAGGGATGGATCGGGGCCGGAGAGTACTATCTCCACCCTGATCCCCAAACCCCTTTCCCATATCCATCCCCTACCCAATCCCCAACGGGGCTTTATTTTCATCCTCCATCCCCACTCCAAATGGGGAACGAGGATCCCCACGGGGATTCGGGGATCCAATTTTTTTTTTTCTTCAAAAAAACATATTACTAGAAAATTAGAATCCTAGTTACAAGTTAAATGCTAAAATCCCAGTTACAAGTTGCTAGAATCCCAGTTACAGATTACTAAAAAATAGCAGCAGAAGCAATCCTTGCATGTTCCCAAGAGTTTTATAATAGTAAGTAGCTACGAGGAAAAGGAAGACAATAACGAAGCACCAATCACCTAGTATACCGGCAGCAAATGACAAGTTTCCAAAGCACAACATTGACTGCCATTAAGAGAAAACCCACACATAATTAAAATTCAACTAGTCTCTGAACCAGCAATACCAAATTTTCAAACACAGTCCCAGATCACCCAAAACTAGTGTCATAATTAAAATTCAACTAGATTTTGACAAAATAGAAACAACTAAGGTCTCATTAGGAAGGGTTTGAGTCTGGCAGTCTGTTGAGATGTAGTGAGATATCGAGAGTGTGTGTGCGGCTGAAAATGAAATACAGTGAAAGAAACAATACGTATAACGAAACCCTGAAACAATAAATACATATAACGAAACCCTGAAACAATAATTACAATGAAACCGCTTGTGTTTGGAGAAAATTTGTGTCACCCCATGTGTTTGGAGAAAATTAAGTGAGACCCCAAAGTTTCATAACTCATGAATAGACCCCTTTATTCGGGGATTCGGGGACGGGACGGGGCGGGGATGGATCGAGGAACGGATTCGGGGCTGGGACATGCCTATCTCCACCCCCTACCTGATCCCTAAACATTTTCAAAAAAAAATCCCCATATACTATATATCCAATCTCCAAACAGATCTCCATATTGCCGATCCGTTTGGATTCGAACTGGTCGGAGGAAATGGCCAACCCTACTTGAAGTCGATACGAGGGGTGTGGCTTTCGAAAGGATGTAGTGTTGTTTCTCTTGTTTCTGTTGTACCAAAAAAATTACCAAGATATATAATTCTTATACTTTCACTTTATATTCATCACTACTACAAGTTCTGTCTATTTATTGATGAGGGGACTTGGGTTGGAGTTAGGGTACCCCTCACATATATGTGGGGCTCACACACAATTATTGGTGTGGGCCTCACGTGTATGTGATAGGGTTGTAAATGGTTGGAATTGAAATAGTTGTACAAATAGCATATTTGGTTCTTTCTTCTAATAAGATGTGACAAAATAAAACGTAGCTAAACAAACTCCAAGCAAATTAAGCAGCACAATAAATGCATGATGCATCACAACTCCCTCTCAAGTATAGTTAGAGACCAGAATGCAAGAGCGGGTTAGCTTGGATGATCACCCTATCTAAGTTTCAAAATTTTCTTATACTTATGTTCTAATTTGTTGGTCATGTTCGGATTTCAATCCAATTTTGAAACTATTCCATATTTTTCAATTTATAATATTTCTAGAGATTTAAACCTTTGTATAATAAAACTAATTGAGATTTATCAAATAAGATCCATACTGCACGTAAAATACATTATAGAGATATAAACAATTTAAAAATTGCATTGAAATCCCCATAGAACCAACAATTTGGGACAGAGGGAGTATATAATAACTACTATATAGATTCATCCACCCAAGTAAATGTTATTGCTGTTCGCTCGACCCATACTCGAATCTTGCGTCCATCTCTGACCGTTAAAGAGGGAAGATGCACTTATATTTGCAGCAACAATGCTATGGGTACACCACTTGTGCAACTAGAAATTGCAATAATTGAAAAAAAAAAAAAAATATTCAAAAGGGGAAAATGCACTTTACCTACTTGTGGTTAGCGCGATTTGTAGATAACCTACCTCACTTTTAAAAATTAGCAAATGACCTACCTATGGTTTTGGACTAAACTGCAACCGTCACAATTTTCATCCAAATTGACGAAAGGTGTGAAACACTCGCCCATTATGAGACTGGGAATGAAAAAAGAAATAAATAAAGGTATATTTTGTTGTAAAATGACTGCACTACCCTTCTCCATCATCTTCTCCACTAATATTACCCCACTGCAAACAAAAAAAAAAAAAATATTACCCCACTACAACAATCCTCAATTTTTTCCCCTCTCTATTAAATATAATAACATATACAGTAAAATATTGCAATTTTCCACACAGTAGATCTGGTTTCCCCCCCGGTAAATGGAGTGTATCTGTTATTGCGCGCGCGTGTGTGTATATATATATATCTGCGTATATACTTACAGCCCAAAGTTGCTTCAGTCTGTTTGCCGCCGTCACGGAGGAGGTGTCGAGGACACCGGACTAGGCGGATGGAGCTCGTTGGAGCTTGTCGCTAAAGATTGACGTCGATACCCAAATCCCAGAAACCCAGATTGCTTCCCCAGATCGCAATCGATCTTGAAACCCAGAGATCGTCGAACCGAGCTCGCAAAGATCGTCAAATCCCAAAGGTCTGAGAAACCCTCTCCTTTGCCTTGTCCATTTTTTCTGCCGCCGGATCCCAAGTCTCCGACCAATTCCGCCATTCCTCTCCATCTCAGTTTTGCTCATTCCTTTTTCGGGACCCCTACTCCATCTCACCCGTTTGTCCATTTTCCCTAACCATCGAAGTGTTCTTCGCCAGTTCCGCCCCTTGATATTTCAACCCTTTGTCATTTATCTTGAGTGTTAGATTAAGTCAGAGGAGGTTCATCATTTGATAAAAAAAAAAAAAGTCGATGTAATTTCTATGGTTGTTGTTTAAGTTCAGATTGAGGTAAACCCAATGGGAACCAAAAAACAGGGGGGTTTGGATGAAGAGGTTCCTTCGAGCAACTTGACCGGAATAATTTGAGTTTGAATTATTACCGTATAATTAGATCTCCGTTGTACTTTGGTTGGATCGTGGGGAATAGAATTACGGGGGCTCCGACTACGGGTGATGGGGATGAGAAGTGCCGTGGATGGTGTCGGGTAGAGAAGTAGAGAACATGGCAAGACGGAGTACCAGGAAAAAAAGAAAGAAAAGGAGATGAGGTGATTTATCAAAAAAAGGTACAGGGGTACTAGAGTCATTTAGCATTTTCTGTGAATGGAGTTAGAGTTGCAGTTTAGTCCAAAACCATAGGTAGGTCATTTGCTAATTTTTAAAAATGAGGTAGGTTATCTGCAAATCGCGCTAACCACAAGTAGGTAAAATGCATTTTCCCCTATTCAAAATTCTCCCTCCTACCCTTGCCTATTAGTAGAGCATCAATTACCATTGCTCACTTTGGATGTATAAATACCCTTCATTTTACCATATCGGTCCATACCGCATAAAAAAAAAAAACTCTCTGCTCTAGAGAGAGAGTGAGAGGGTGCTATGGAAGCCCACAGGCACTCTCTACTGTTGCTTTGTTTACTCTTCATTTCAATCACAAGCATTGTGGTGGGTTTAACCGAAGAACAAGAGCGAGACCGGATCTCAGCACTGCCGGGTCAACCCGTAGTGGCATTCTCGCAATATTCGGGTTACGTTACGGTCAACAAGCAACACGGCCGAGCACTTTTCTACTGGTTGACTGAAGCTACGAACAATCCTGAAGAGAAGCCTCTTGTTCTTTGGCTCAATGGAGGTCAGTTTTTTAATTACCACTCCAGTAATTTCTTAATTATTTTGATTAACTTCTCTCCATTTTACCAGTTTTTAGGAGTATTTATAAACTCGTATGAACACAATTCCGAGAATACATGTATAAAAATACTTGTGAAAAACAATTAATAACTCACTCTCTCTCTCTCTCTTTTTTTTAAAGAAAATTTATGAGTATAGGGTAGCTTTGGCTTGAAATACATTCTAATTCTAATATAGAAAGGGAGAGCAACACTTTGGTATGGATTGATTTTCGAGGCTGGCTCATAAATTTTTAATTCCCAAACTGCCCTTTAACTGCCACACAATTACCTCTAACCCGTTTAACTATACCTTTAACTGTCACCAACACACGCATCACGTGTGCCCAGAGCCTTAGTGAACTACTAATTCCGAAAGAGCAATGCTATGTAACCCGAAAATTACCCCGAACGTGAAATAGATTCACTTAGACAATTATTTGAACCGTTAATTTCACTTCGGGGTGCCTTTTCGGGGTTCTTAGCATTTTTTATTCCGAAAAGAGAAAGCAACTATATTAAGAGTGATGCACTAAAACTTTTTTCTCTGACTTTTATTGTTCATTTGCTAATCAATATCAGAAGAGAAATAATCTTCCTTGAATTTTGTAGCACTTTTTATTTCTTGTGATCAAACAAAAACTAAAAAAAACTTATTTTGCCGCCAGTGTTGACTAAATAAACAAAAACAATTACACTATAGGAAATAACTACCAAAAAAACACAATAAGGACAACCCATTTTCAAGCAATTCTCCCAGAAATTTGGTGTGATTTGACTGACTTTGACTAAAACCCTACTTTTCTTTTTTTAAGCTTTCTTTTTAATGATTCCAAAATGATAAGCCAATAAAAATACGTCTGGTCCAAATAAATGCATTTTTTGGCTCCCAAACTCTCTTGCACGTGCCAATGGGATGGCACTTTTATGGCCTTCAAGCACCTCTATCTACCACCAGGGAACATGGACAATCCTCCACCAGCCCCACTTGATCGCCATCACCCTTTTTTGGTCATATCGATAGAAAATGAAATCTTCTGCGGATGGTAGAAGCGGCACCGGTAAAAAATAAGATTGGAGAAATTAAAATAGTTTGGACACATCTATTGTTGCTCGGTAGTTACGGTATTTCGAAAAACTTATACGATTACTGTAACGATTCGGCCCAGCAGACCTGTTAACTTTTACCCTAAACACATGGCTCGAAAGATTAACTTCAAATTATACAGTAGCTCGACGCGTGCCCTTATATATTACTCTAGCTACCACTTGTTTGCCCACCGATGTGGGACTTGGGGGTCTCACAATTACGGTTCAAATCTTCAAGATAGCATTAAAGAGAGAGAGATCGACTAAGGGTTTGCTTTGGGTAAATAAACCAACTAATTTATTTTTTTGTCTTTATTCAAATTTTTTTTTAACATTTGTTAGTTCTGCGTCAATTTTTTGTGGTCCAACTGTATCCGGAGTGTATTAGTAGGTGTCAAGAGATAAAAGGTCAGAAGTTCACCTCTGCTTTCGAAGTTTTAATTTAATTATTTTAATAACACTGATTTTCACCGATAAAAAAAAAAACCCACCTTCTAAAATATAGTACTAAATCGACATTAAATAACCCAACGTAGGTGCTCGTGATCTCTCTGATCTGTTTCAGTGTCTTTTTCAGAGTTTTTACTGCTTCCTCTGGAGTAATTATCTGCTTCGAAGAAACCAATTTATTAAGCTTTGTGCAGTTTTGAGGATTAGTTTCGTACTAGGTTTTCATGCACCCACGTACGCTTGTAACGCAAAAATAGGAATAAAACTGCTAAAGTAAAAACAACCCCACGAAAGTGAAATGATTTCCTCACTGAAAAGTTACTTCATTTTTCATGGTTTTAGTAACAAAAGAAAAAGATTCTCTCTCTCTCTTCCTCTCTTATCTCTATATCAAAAATATGAATAGTGAGACATACACACACTCAACCACACACAACCACACATACACTCACATGTGGTGGACCCACCGGGGTGGGTTCCACCACATGTGAGTGTGTGTGTGGTTGAGTGTGTGTGTCACAATCATTTTCGCAAAAATATTTAGAGGAAGAGTCCCTTTAAGTTTTCTTTTTATTTGTTTCCCAATTTTCTTTCGTGTAGCTTTTTAGTACTAGTAAAATTAATTTTCTAGCAAGGATTGTCTGAATTATGATTTAACAAAAAAAGGACTAATTCCCTCTTTCTTTTTTCATCTTTTTGGCAAATATAAAAGATTCAATATCTTTTCCTCTCTCTCTTTTTTTTTGTCCACCGTTGTCCGGACCAATTTAAACGCACCTCAACTATTTTCTTTCCGATGTGATCAAAGGTAAATCATCTACATCGAAACTATAACTATGAGATTTACAAGAGATTTTTCTTTTGCGATCTGACTAAGAAATTTCCAAAGTTTTAAACTCAAAAGGTCCCATGTGTCACCTGAGCTAACCCTTTGGGTTCTCTCTCATGTATTTTTTTTTTTTTGATCAACATGTATTGTTGACTTGAAGGTATGAAAAGCTGGAAAAAAGCTCGTACCCGAACTCTTTGTTACCTTCCTTCTTTGAAGCACGCGTAGTCAGAAGAGATAATCATTGTAGTGGGACTAGTATCAGATGCCATAAAGTTACGGTACAGACCCGAGACGCATAGAAAATGTACCGATATTTTGTGGGGTTTGTTTTCAGGTATCGTTAATCGGAACCGTTCATTAATTTTAAAATAAATTTCCGATTGTCCATGAAAAAAAGTCAGCTCAATTGAATATCGTCAATGATTGATCCAACGTTACCAACTTACCACGTTTAATTCGGAATTTAGAAATCATTTTGAAATTAATGAACGGTTTGAATCATTCGTGTGAAACCCAAAAGTAAGCCCACAATTTATGTACTTTTTTTTTCCTGTACCCATAGGCGGGTCTTATGAGATGAAACCCATAGTTTTGTTCTTGGATTTGAATATTTGAAGACAATTTTTTGTTTTCAGAAACGATAGGATGTTACTATGTTAGTGTTTGTTATATTACTACGAGAGCCGATATTTTCTCCATAAAAGTTAAACCTTAATCTCATGTTGAGCGCTACACAATCATTAGACCAAAATCTAATATATTAATATTGGAGATTAATTAAAAGTAGTAAAAACTACAAAATATAAAGCCATATTCTTTGGAATCACATCAAATGAGCCACCGAGAATGCCTCCGAAAATGAAATTAATGATTGAGATTGATGCGTGTAACCCAAACATCCAATTGAGTCCGAATAATATATTTTACTTTCGGAAACATTTTTAGGATAAAGATATGGGTAACGAACAAAGGGTACCGAAAATGAACCGATCGCATACAGGGATCCACTTTTGGGTCCCACACGAGTGATCCGAACCGTTCATTGTTTTTAGATCATTTTTCCGAAGGGCCCCACCAAATTTCAGCTCAATCGGACGGTTGAAAGTGCTCCAACCAAAGTCCCACCGTTCCAACCAAAAATTCAACTTCTGTACGCGTGGTGCTGTCCACATTTTTAGGATAACTTTTTGGAGTCCGTAGCATTGAAAGCTGACTCCTCAGTCCTCACTACGGGGGAAGACATAGGAGTATTAAATGAAGGAAAAGTAATGAAAGTCATGGAAGAGTAGAGTAGGTGACTTAATTACTGCTGACTTTTGCGTATACCAATTCAATTAGTATAAGGAACTTCATTAAATGTTTGCTGACTTTTGCTTTTCTAGTTGTAGTCAACGACATTTTTTACTGCTGACTTTTGCTACAAAACATCTGCCTTTCTGCTTTGCTGCTCTTAAAGTGATCGTGTCGTGTCCTGTCATGCCTTGCTGCTCTTAAAAGTATCGTGCTCGTGCAATGCCTATGCCGGCCTTTCCTGTTTGACACCTCTAACGCTAACCATAACTTTCTCAGAATATGTAAAAGCATCTAAATCCTTGCTTCTAAAAAATCAGGTTTTTATTCCTTACAACTCTTCTTTGAGTATATTTGAAACACAAACATTGTGCATTGATTGATCGAAAAAAAAAAAACATTGTGTATTTAAATTGGTCCGAACACTTGAGTTATAAAAAAATGATTAAATTACAGTAATTAGATGCAGCTCTTTACAAATGTACTATGAGTTACAACCATTTCAAATGTCTTCAGTTGTCATAAGTCATAACGTATCGAGAAAAAATAAATTTACGTAGGCGTGTAAACATAATTGTATATTTTATTTCCATTTACCCAAAAAAATAAAATTGATTGTATATTCGCATATAATTGTATGTCTTTCACTCCATGCCATTTCCTATAGAAATAGGAATTGTTATATGGCCCTGGTGGAATAATATTCAGTGTGTGCAGGACCAGGATGTTCATCAGTAGCATATGGAGCATCAGAGGAGATAGGACCATTTCGAATTAATAAAACTGGTTCATCTCTCTATCTCAACAAGTATTCCTGGAACACAGGTAATTAATTACCTAACTATTTCTTTGGTATAATTAAACGGACCCGGAGTACAGTAGCACGGAACCTATAGAGCGCATTTGAGCAGTCAATCTCGGCAATCAATGATTCAGATATTTTTGGTTAGCTCTTACCGGTTACCGATAAGAGTACTTCAACAAATCTGAATCATCGATTACGGAGATGGATGGTTCGGATACCGCACTAGGGTCTCCGACAGTCTCCAGTTTATTACTCCTACTTTCAGTCCTTTAATTTAATTACCCTTGCTGAAAAGTATTCCTTCTTCATTTTATTCTACCAATTTCAGAGGCAAATCTTCTTTTTCTGGAGTCACCAGCTGGCGTTGGTTTCTCATACACAAACACAAGCTCTGACCTTAAGGATCCTGGGGATAACAGAACTGGTATAATTATTTACGAATTATCATCTGGTATATAGTTTTAAAGGGAGCTTCTAAATACACCAACATAATTTCCCCTCTTAGCGGGTGTCGAAAATGGATGTATGTAATTATCTAATACTCCATCCGTCTCTAATTACTCACCCTTTTTTATGGAAAATCGTGCGTTTTGTATGCAAAACGATAACGACGTTTGAGCATGAATCTATTTTCAAAAAAATTTACACCAATTCGAAAATTTCATTTGAGAAGAAAAAATTGGTGCATATTTTTTTTTTTTCAAAAATAGAAATCTTAGAAACATGTTACCTTTTGCGTGCAAAATGCATAGTTTCGAAAAAAGTACAAACAATTTGGGAGCGAGTATGTTATTTTACTTCAACGGAAATTTACCATCCCGTAATGTTCTAATTTGGTGTCACAGCTGAAGATGCTCTAAATTTTCTTGTAAGATGGTTCTCGAGGTTTCCTCAATACAAATATAGAGACTTTTACATTGCTGGAGAGAGCTATGCAGGTATATATAATCTTTACATGTCCGTATAAAATACATATACAACCATTGAAAGAAATCTCGTAAGTGCTATCGACTCAATTGGGAATAGTCCATACAAAGCTTTGCTTTGATTTAAAATGGGGCCCCCACTAGTTGAGGCGCGCAAAAGCTAGCCCAAATACCTGATTAAAAAAAAAAAAACCCATTGAAAGAAACAGCCTAACAGCCACAAATACCTCATTCTCGAAGTATACATATATAGGGTATGCCAACCAAACGGCGGATCAGATAGCCGCGCACCTATACATTTAATGTTGACGTTGTTTCTAATGTTCTTTTTAATTATCCTGCAAGTGGATGATGATGTTCTAGTGGCTAAATACCCTAGGACAACTATGCTTTCATTTATGTTAGTCTTCTTTCTACCAACCAAAAAAAAAAGAAAAGAGCATTGATTTGTGTCTCTAGAGTCTAGACCTTACTGATGCCTTTCGACTTTGATTTGAGAGTATAATTTTGCAACAAAATGTCCTTAGCTGTGTTTGGTTAGATAGTTTAGTTTAGTTTAGTTTTGATGATGTCATAAGGTGTAATGAGTGGAGAGAGATAGAGAGAGAAATGAGGGAAATGATGACGTCATCAAAACTAAAACTAAAACTAAACTGAGAAACGAACAGGGTAGCTCCTCGGTTTTTGGAGGTTTAAGAGAGTCACTCTCTCAGTGGTTTTTTTAGAGCAGCCACTTTTGTGCATAGTGCCAAAAGTTAGGTCTGTCTCCGATCATCCCCGCCCATATTCCCAAATCCCAATGATTGGGACTAGATGGAATTGACAATGAGTGGAGAAACTACTCAGACTCATATACTAGTTTTGAAGGTGATAATTAACCGATGTAGGACAAATTTCAACAGTCCCCTGCAAGTGCCACCCTTGATTCGCACGTGGAGAGGTTAACAAAGGATCCGGAACATTA
Source organism: Vaccinium vitis-idaea (assembly GCA_963854785.1). Classification (NCBI taxonomy): domain Eukaryota; kingdom Viridiplantae; phylum Streptophyta; class Magnoliopsida; order Ericales; family Ericaceae; genus Vaccinium; species Vaccinium vitis-idaea. The sequence goes on from OY978220.1 coordinate 39,939,686, forward strand.
GGATCACAAAGAAACAAAGTGCAACTATGGCTGAAGACTTTACCCTTCCCCCTCTCGGCAGGTTATCAAACTAGTGGGCGAGATGCTTTCTCTCCTGGTGCTATAACTAAATCAGAACCGCTTTCATCCCCGGGTCTCAGGGGCCCTTGAAAGGATATCTCCAACAATTTCAATAGCGGAGAAAAAAATAAATGCTGGTGGGGAGGCCATCTTTCTTTCTGGGGCTTAATATCGCAATTAAACCGATGCAACAAGGTCTTTACGACACAAACAAAGGGGAAAAGTCTTTGAAAACCTAGCTCTGATATTATGTTAAAACATCAAACTCAAAACCAATTAACAATGAGTATAGAGACCGCCCCGGCTCATATACTAGCTTTGAAGATTATAATTAACCAATGTGGGACAAACTCTAACCGTTTATGTTATTGTTGCATACTTTCGAAACAAACAAAAGCAAAAATCTTAAGGGGAATCCTTACGGGGAGTTTTGTCAAAACGCTACAGATAATGGTACTATTAAGAATTCATGCATCTTATCTGAAATATTGAAGGAAAAAAGTAATTACTTATTAACTATTTTTAAATGTGCTTATTTTTTTTTATAGGGCATTACGTTCCGCAGCTGGCTAAGAAAGTGTATGATTATAACAAAGCATCTTCCCATCCAATCATCAATCTGAAAGGATTCATTGTAAGTCACCTCACCCAATACAATCTCAAAGTACTTTATGTTACACTTTGGACAAACTTTGTCACCGGACTTCTAAATCTTTTTGCGCAAATTAAATCTCTGTCCTAAGCAGTGTTCTAAAAGTTGCTAGGCATTAGTCGGGAGGAGAAAGGCACTTAAGGGCTGACTAGCCCTGCGCCTAGCACCTAGCGACCGATTAGTCGGCCGCCTTGGAATATTTTAATTAGGCGTTAGACACCCGCCTAATGCCTAAGCACCACTAGTCAGCCGCCTAGGCCAACTTTCAGAACAATGTCATCCTCGAATCTGCCAATTTTCATAATTACTAGTAGTGTAAAGTAGGATTAGTTAACCCTAGAGGAGATTGACCATATACAGGTGGGAAATGCAGTGACAGACAACTACCACGACAATATAGGAACAGTGACATTCTGGTGGTCGCACTCCATAATCTCGGACCCAACCTACAAATCAATCCTCAAAAATTGCAACTTCAAGTTGGATAATCTCTCAGAGAGCTGCAACGACGTCGTTAACTATGCGACGAACCATGAGTTCGGCAACATTGACGTCTACAGCATTTACACGCCCAAGTGCTTGACTTCCCTCACAAACACTAGGGCTCCTACAACTTTGGGGTTAATAAGGCTCAAGAACACCCTCGTACGACGTCGTAGGGTGGTTTCCGGTTATGATCCTTGCGCTGAAAATTATGCGGAGAGGTACTATAATCTACCAGATGTTCAGAAGGCTTTGCATGCCAATACTACCGGTATTCCTTATAAATGGACTGCTTGCAGGTAACTTATCTCTACAACACTGGATTTTTCTTTTCACAAATACGTGTCCACATGGATAAAGCGGCAAACAAACCGAGTAGTTTACGGGCAAATCGAGGCTCGAGCTTATAAGCTCGTTTAGTAAACAAGTTGAGCTCGACTTAGTTGTAATTCAGCTCATTTATAAAAAGCTTAGCTTGTTTGTAAAGACTCGGCTCGTTTAGTAAACGAAACAACATCGGACTCCCTGAGTTTACATTCATACCTAGTTCTGCGTGTCCAAGTTTCTCACTTATATAGGTTGTTCCAAAGTGTTTACGATGATTATTTAGGTCACAAAATTTTATGGTTGATGTCCACATAAATTAATAGCAGCATTTGTATGTTACAATATTTTTCCTGAATGTTATTCCATACAATGATGAAATCATGTGTCCATCGTAAGTGTCCAAACATGACATAAATGCACGTTTGCCTTTTCATTTTCGATGTCTGATCGGTTCAAGGTTACGTCTTGATTGTACAGTGATGATCTTATAAACAATTGGCAAGACTCTCAATTTTCTATGCTACCCACATACAAAGAGTTAATGGCAGCTGGTCTCAAAATTTGGGTATTCAGGTAACACTAAGATGTAAACTTTTCTGTTTTCTCAGCATCAATTGGATACATGTTTTTTTCTACATCTCCTATTAGATTTCAGCAGTGCTACATACCAAGAAAATACACCCAAAATTTACTCAGACTTTGAAATCAGTGGTTTCAAAGTCTGGGAAATTTTCTGGGTTCTATACTGAATACCAATTGTCAAATTCTTTCATATTTGGCAGTGGTGACACAGATTCGGTAGTACCAGTGACAGCCACCAGATTCTCCCTGAGCCATCTCAATCTCACCGTTAAGACTCCTTGGTATCCCTGGTACTCTGGCTCCCAGGTATGCCGAAAACAATTCCTAACTAATTTCATTATAGCAACGGACATAATTTTGAACCGTCCTATACATGTGAGTCCTTCAATGCACATGGTATGAGACTCTGGTGTCAGTATCGCCGTATCGGTGTCATAAGTGTGCATGCACTTTCTGTCTTTTACGAGCAACTAGACAAAAATATGTAACGTCTACAAAATAATATTCGGTTCCTTGTCATTTTCCTAAAAATAAACTTGTTTGGAACTGTTTCCGTCTCTTAATTCTCTCTCTCAAAGAAAAACAGCAAAGTAGTACAATGAACTCTTACGATGACAAAAAATTACTCCATTTAAATGGTGGTTCACTTTTCTGCAAACACCAAAAAGATGTTTACTTCCGCACGACACCAAAAAAATGAAGGGGGAAAAAGTGTTTCCAAACCTCATTTTCTTTTCTTTTCAGTTTTTCTCCGACAAAATCGAGATCCAAACTTAGCATAAGAAAGATATCGTTTTGAAACAATGTTTCTTTTACAGGTAGGAGGGTGGACTGAGGTGTATAAAGGACTTACCTTCGCCACAGTAAGAGGAGCTGGGCATGAAGTTCCTCTGTTTCAGCCCAAGAGAGCTTTCATTCTTTTCCAATCATTCTTGCAAGGAAAAGAGTTACCAAAATCTTCTTGACAAATTCCCTCAAGTGACCCTACAGATCTGAGCCTTTTCTTGATGTTTGAGCAATTCAGAGCACTAAATCCCCATCAAATTTGCAGGTTAAAGTGACTAGAATAGGAAACATTCATTCAGATTGGTAATTGTATCACTACAAGTGCACATTTCATTTCATATACACGGAGGAAATTACATGAGTCAAGTGAAAATTTCATTTCACAAATCGGTTTCATACATTTGTACTTTCAGATACGAATAATCCACTATTTTTCTGTTTTTCACCGAAGAAGTGAGATCCATTTCAATTTCTGTGTAGCCTGACTGCCCTGCCTAACTGACGGCTGATCCAAGAAAAAAAAGAAGAAAAAGTGACATACTCCAAGAATGTGTTTGGATAATGGGTTGAGACGAGATTCACCAAGACAAAGATGAATGCTACACAGCCAACAGGGAAAAAAAACTCCTTCACTTCATGGTGTTGTTATTTACTTATTTCACTCCAACAGTTATCTGAAACACCCTAAGGAAGCCTGACTATGTTTTCCTCTACATCAAGAAACACCATCATCACATCATATCTCCAACGAAGGAGATGCAGAGAATGTGTGTATCATAAGCTCTCTGTAGAAATAAATGAAAAGGTGTTAAACATACTCCAAAGCTTAACTGGGGTTTTGCATGAGCAATGCTATAGGCGCTTGTGTACATTAGTTAGTACCTTATTTAGTGTCTCTAGACTATTCCGTTTTGCATAGGAAACAATGTCATTAATGATCAACAATTATGAACAGATAATAAAGAATTAAGTTACCAAGATCGTATTAAGGGTTAAGTAGACAAACCAACACTTCTACCTGACTATTACTGCACACAACTGGTACATCATAGAATCAGTGAACGCAGTATATATCATTGTTTGAATCCCTCAGTGAGACCCGGTGGCATTCCTAAGCTCTGGGCAAGATCACTCATTCTTTCCTTCATGCCCTGAGAATATTAGAATGCCAGAACTTGCAGTTCAGCACACACACACACACACACAGAGACTTAAAACAGTTATACTAGAAGGGGTGCAATTCTCACCAGAACACTCTTCTGATGTGCATCTTTGTATGCCTCGGTTATCAGAAGTGAGAGTTTCTGCATGGAAAACAGAAACTAAGAAATGATAGCAACTTCCTCAATCAAATCACTCTTAGCGTATGAAAATACTAGGAAACGCAACCTTGAGACAAAATAATTTTAGCAATGGAAGTGAAAAAGGGCAATATTTTAATTTCACCCAGTTTTCTGTTCGGAAATTGAATAGAGGGAAAAAAACGATTCCGAACAGAAGCAGTCAAAAGATTTTGCTGTGGCACTCGTCCCCATGTACTTCCACTGGAGAAAGGGTCGGATCAAGCAGAATGAGAATATACTCACTTCTGGTCCTAACTCCATTGCAGCCTCAGTGATTTCAGTACGTATGGGTAGCTGGTTCCCTGATACTGTGGCCTAAAAGAACAGTAGAAAATACCACGAAAAGCTTTAGCAATTACGTCAGAAATAATCTTGCAATATATAGGTTCTGTTTCTCTTCAGATTTTAAATCTTTCTTGTGACATCCCCACGACAGGGAGTACGCAAGTTCCAGAAGAAAGGAAAAACAAAAAGAACAAGAAGTAAGGTTTTCCCTAGAAACGTGGAATGACAAGGCCAATGGCAAAAGCAGATGTTCCACAATTACAACATGGCATAATAATTCACATTTCAAGTAAATAAAAATGCATCTCCGAAGATTTATAGTGACCTCAGCATGATGGCATCCCTCTCTTCTTTTAACAGCTTCACCTCCTTTTCTTTCTTTCCTTCTTTTTTTTTTTTTAATAAAAAAATGGTTACATGCATGTAAAGCCATATTGCTAATTCAAATTACACTAATAACAAGATAAAGTGATGAACCACTTTGCATCGCTATTCAAGCCGTACATTCTCATGTGATACACAGTTCACCTCTTTTGTTTTGGCGAGGTCTCTAAATAAAACTCAGATTCAAGTTAGGGTAACATAACCCACACTAAAGTTGGGAAGTAACTTAGTTTTGGACCAGTAATCTTGAAACAATCAATGATTTCGAAAAAACTTCTTCAAACCATTTTGAAGGAAATGGCAAATACAAAATCCATTTCCTAAAGAATTCTTCAATTTTTTGATCCTTTTCAAGTCATTTCTGGATGGCTAATAAACATAAAATTCTAGTTAATTTTTTCCAGGATTGTTCTTAGCTTATTATAAATTTACAACCATTTGTCCCTTTTTTTCATTTTTTGAACCTTCCAATTCGTTTTCTTCAATTTTTTGATCCTTTTCAAGTCATTTCTGGATGGCTAATAAACATAAAATTCTGGAGTAGTAAATTTTTTCCAGGATTGTTCTTAGCTTATTATTTTACAACCATTTGTCCCCTTTTTCATTTTTTGAACCTTCCAATTCGTTGCTAATGAACATAAAATCCTAAAAAATTCCCATGATTGTTCTTTCCTTCTCATCAATTTACTACCATTTGTCCCCTCACTTTTCACAAACATTTTTTCAGATTGCACCTCCTAACTAATATTCCGGTGCCTTGGGCATTCAGGGTTCTTAATCCAGATTAAAGATGAAATTCGACTCATTGAAAACTATTTTGTGCATATGAAAAATCATGTGAGACAACGATCAAATTACCTGATCACAGAAAACTATAAACGAGCAAACTGCATACCTTAATTAGCTCACCCTCACAATAACCATCAAACTCTGCCCTGTAAAGCATAACAAAAATCAAGACCACGAGAATTAGATATCCACCTGCAAACCCATCTTATAGGGGTTTTAATATAACTACTGGTTTTCATTATCTAACACATACAATGCAAGCTCTTTTTGCACCTTCACTGCCTCAACCTGAACCACCATTTGTGCCTTCTTCGCAGTCTCAAATAGGTTTTGCATGTTTCCAAGCATTCCTGCCTAACATCAATGCATACGCAAGGTTAGGTACAAATACTACAATCAACCAATATTTAATTAAATATTTCATAAGCGCAGGGGCTTATATCCTCGACAGTACATCATTAGACCCATATCCTAAGAAGAATCTAATTGAAAGGAGAGTAACATATCAGCATGATCAGGAGTAACTGCAACCAAGTGTCCATGGATAAGGTGGAAACCCAGTCAATGTAAGAGACACAGTTGATGGTTCCCTTTATGAACAAGTGATATAGACAGAGACAGATAGTCACAGCTGCAACAGAAAATCAACTCAACCTGTGAAGGCGCATCATCACCCTTCTCATTATTTTCCTTTTTCCCTCCAAACAGAGCACGAATGCGAAGAGATCTATGACTATGCCCGAGCTTTTGACATGAAGACCATGATGAAATCCCCATACTGCCTGGATTTGTGCTTTTCATTCTGTCTGTAAAGAGCAAGGAAAAGTTGAAATCAACTCGGCAATTTGATAGTTTGCATTAATCTAAATGTAACCTGTAGCAATGAAACATGCTTCCTTGCAACTAACAAAGAGAAAAATAAAGAAGATACTCTTCTGACTCCTCTTCTCAGTCAGAAATCGATAGCATAACATCAAATAATACAAATAATCAAAATGAGAAAGCATAATGAATTTCATTTCTGTTTTTCTGTACTTCGCTTATTGAATCATCTCATGTCTTCGGAGTCATAATCCATATCCCATAATAAGCAGACTTTAGCGGTTTAGCCCTAAGTTCTTTGCTTAAAGAACTCGATAGTGCCTCGGATGGACATAACTGGATCCCTTTTCTCTCCATTGGTATATCCGATGCAAAAAATCTGCCCCCTTGTTTTTTCCCTTGACAATTATCAATGCTAGCGAATCCACCTCCGAATCTACAACCGACTGAATTCCTTTACCCAGCAAAATTATACACTTGTATCTTTGGAGGATCAAAGGAGACTCGTTTACTTCTGTTTTCTCATATGAATCTTTCGTCTCCAGATAATTGGGATACCATTTCCACATTACAAACCATCTCAAGATATGGTTACTGGACTCTAAAATAACGTCTACCTTCTCTGTTATGCTGTGTCCACTAAAATTTGTGATGCATGTGTGACACATGACACTTAGGTAAGGGAGGTTATGGGATAATTCATGCCTAATTCAACATGGATTCACTAAGTTTAAATGACTAGTCAATTTTACTAGAAAATTTGGCATAAGATTTATGTTCGTATTTTGTACAAATTACTTTCCCTTTCAACAATAAACTGGGGGCTTCAAAAATAATAACGTTCATGTTTTCCGGAAAATTCACATGCAAAACCTGAACACGGACGAATTTACACACAGATATGTATATATAGCTACTACATGGATATATACTATGCAAGTATAGAGATGCAGAGACGGATAGAGGCAGAGAGAGAGAGAAAGAGAGAGGGAGATTACAGGAGAGCGAAGAAAGCGAAGTTGTTTTCCAATGGTTCGCTCCATGGGAGTTCGAAATCAGAGCAGCGAACGTACTCGTCGATGCCATTGTTGGGGGGAGAGAGAGAGAGAGAGAGAGAGAGAGAGAGAGTTGAAGAGGTTTGCAATTTTAAACAGCCCAAGCTCATACACGTTTGGCAATGGCCGGGCTAAGGCTAGCCGAAATTTTTGCATTCAAGGCCCTATTACCACTGGGCTTGAGCCCATGGGGCTTCCTCGAGTAGACTTTTCAATTTATGTCTGATTCGATCCATCCCATCCCTTAGGTTCATTACAAAATGAGGTGTTTTATGCATGATTTTTATTGTTTTAAATTTTGATAACGCGTAAAGACATACATCGTCCTATAATTATCTAGTGTACAAAAATTAAAAGATCTCGGGTTAAATTCCAAAAGCCAAAGCCAATGCGTGGTGAATGGAACAGTTAATTTTTCTTTTCTTTTTTTACTGGCAACGGAACAGCTCATCAAGTCATTTCTTATAGCTTCCTAAATGAGAGCAGTCACTAGTTGGGGGTCATTAATAGGAGAAAATTTTGGGTACGGATAACGCACTGGCACATGGTGTCCGGCACCTCATCCGAACCGTCCAAACCTATTTTGGATGGTCCAGATGCAGCGGTGACATTTTTGTAAATTTTTAGGGCAAATTTACTCCCTTGCATCTGGGCCAGGCACCACGTATCCGTGCCCTATCCGCATGCAAAATTTTCTCCATTAACAGGTGCAACTGAAAAATAGACCACTCGCCTTCTATCTAAACTTGGAAAACGCAATCAACATCTTTTTTCCCTCTCACTAAGGTTTAATCCAATTTCCCACTCTTTTTTATTTTCCATATCCCATGTCAGGGTCAATTATTTCAAAGAGCAAAGAGTGATTCGTTCTTCACTGAAACATGTGTTTTCTTTTTTAGTTATTTACTCTCTTAATTATGTTTTAAAAAATAAATTATTCTCTTAATGGGTTGTTCCTTGGGCTATGTAAACTTGTGACTCATTTGATGTAATTCAAATACTTGTATATTCTACCGCTTATAATTAAAAAAAAAAAATAGTATATCTTCTTCTTCGTCTCTATGTGGGCACGTAGATACGTAAGAGCAATAGAGCATTTACAACCCAATACTCGACAAAGAAAATTACTACTCATGTTCTCCAACCATAAATCCTCTACTTTTGTCTCTAAAGTCACTTAATGGATTAAAGACCTTATTGATATACTCATAGGGATATGATTGGTATAAAAATTATTAGCAACAGCTCATAAGGACAAAAATGTCATTTAAAAAAGGCGAATAATGTTATAAAGATGTCATCTATAGTTTCTATCATCCTCTAATTATAGAGAATAAGGAATGTGTATGTTCTAATAGAGGAGGGTTTAGAGGATGGATCGGAGTTGTTTTGTACTCTCAAGTAGAGACTAGTGGTGCAATATTCAAGATCACAACACACTTTTTTAAATGCATCATTCTATAATCTACAATCACACCAATTTTACCTCCACATTTACATACACTCATATAAGTGATAGCGTCCCAACACACACTAGTGGTGCAATGTGTATTGGATTCGAACACGTATGTGGACTTTTGTAATTGTGTGCACAGAAATAAGTGTGATTGTAGATTAATTATCTTCAAATTTATAAGACTATAATGCACTTTGTGATCAACTGCACACAAGTTTGAATTAGTAGTGCTAGGAAATTGTCTAGTAATCACAGAATAATCTTAACAACTTTGCTATGCGTGGCACCCACCTACATTGTGGGGGTATATGTGAGTATTAATGTGTGATTTTAGAAATTTTGCAATCTTCAATGGGAGAAAAACTTGGGTGCCGGCTGGGTATCACGTGGCAGTACCCAGCATGCATCTCGACAGTCCAAAAGTGTATTGGATAGTCAGGATTTGAGAGAGAGAAAGAGGAGAGAGGAGGGAGAAATCTAAGCCATTCAAAACACTATTGAACGGTTGAGACTAACGCTCAAGCACCACATATACCCTACCCTATTTGCACCCAAAATTCTCTCCTTCAAAGGACCACCATCACCACATCAGCTTTTGCATCGATCTTCAGTTTCAACCATTGCCAAAGTCCACACTAGGAAGATGGTTGTGCTAATTTTCAAATATTTTACCTGTGCAACTAAACGAAACTCCTTTGTGATTACTGCAAAAGTTAAAGTACATATGGATTGATGTGGCAGAAACAGAACTTTCATACAAAGCTACCATACAGAATGATGCAGCTGCAACAAATGAATAATGAGTCATTTTGTAATTGTTTTGAGTGTACTCACACACATACATGACTTGCATAACCCACAAGTTCAGTTTTTATCTTTGTTCACGCTATTAGAGCTGTATAGCCAGTCATTCAAATTGGAGATGCTGACAAAAATTCTGCTGAGATCCTAATACGCAATAAAGCTCGTGAGCATAACTACTCTAATGGTAACCATGTTCCAATGCCACAAAACAAAGAAGAACATTACCTCCACAGAGAGTCAACGGTTTCTCCTTTCCCAGTATGATGTTCGAGCAAGACACGTACATCTTCTGGGGTAACATATCCATACCTAAGGAAAATAAAACAGCATTATAGATATACACAAAGTGATCTATGACAAAAGGCAAAGCTCTTCTCATACTTCAACTAACATCAAAGGATATGATGAAACCATTACTCTCTAAAACACATTAACCAAGAAAGGTAAGTCCTTAGTCCTTACCAATGACCAGTAACTTCTCCTTTGATATGCGATCAATGATCACATTTCCTGCATACTTGAGCCCCCCAATGTGTGAGCAAGCGCTAACAGACACTTCTCCCCGAAGACCATGTAACACAACCACTCCTTTGAAGCAGGCCTACAAACACAATGTCGTTCCCTAGTCTCATGAGCACATACAAAGATGTAAAAACCCCCTTAGTGCTTCGGGAGTTCTGGGCAGCCACTCGCCATCCTTCACAAGAACTTCAACAAATGCGTCGACATCAAAGTGTGTCAATCTCCTGCACTTCACCTAGTAATAACATTCAATATTAGGAAAGAAAACAAGGTTGTGTCAAGAATGTACTGAATACAACTGATTTGACCTGTATCTGATCATGTCAAGAAAGATTGGGTCATCACCATTTGATGTCTCAGTTCCATCATGCCCTTTACGTATTGTCAAGCAGGTCTTAAGGAGAAAGTGGAAAACAAGGTAAGAAAGCTACAAGCTTGTCATATAAAACAAACATGATGCAAAAAGGCAAATCTAACATTAATCGAAATCCAGATATTTCAAAATCAAAGCAAAATGACCAAATAAGCGAAAAGAAAACCATTAACATGCCATTATTCAATTAGGATACCGGATAACCGACTTCACTGCAAGGAGTATGTAAGTTTCCTAAAGAAATCCACTCTATGAATTTTAGAAGAAAAAGGCAAGCCTTTCTGTTTCTGAATGAGTACCGGTACATTTACTCAATAAGATCTCAAGTCTCCAAATACCATAAAAAACAGAAGAAAAGTTTGAAATCTTATGCAGTAGAAGTATCTTATACTGTACAAATTGCTTTATTAAAAGCGTCAAAACTACTGCTATGATTATGCTAATAAGTAATATACACCAAAATCTGTTCCTCTCTATCAATGATAAAAAGTCCAAAAGATGGAACTCAAAATAGTGTCCAGACACATATCCAAATAATAGGATAAAGACAAATTTCCAATATTCACAAAAGGTTTTTGCTTCCGTAGTTAAAACTAATTATACTTACCTTCAAATCTTCAACGTTAAGGGAAGTTCATGTTAAAGCATCCAACTCAAACCCAATTGGCAATGAGTGGAAAGGTCGCCCAGGCTCGTATACTAACTTTGAAGGTTATAATTAATCAATGTGGGACAAACTTTAACACTCCCTCGCACGAGCGACCCTTGACCAGCATGTGGAGAGGTAAACCACGGATCCACAACATTGGGGTCATAACGAAATATGGTGCACTTATGGCCCAAACAACGGGGCAATAACCAATAGAGTCTTGTCTAAAAATCCTCTGAAAGCCTAGCTTTGATACCATGTTAAAGTATCCAACTCAAAACCAATTGGCAATGAGCAGAGAGGCCGCCCAGGCTTATATACTAGCTTTGGAGGTTATAATTAACCAATGTGGGACAAACTCTAACAAAGAGAACTTGAATGATAAGTAGAGTATTCTTTTTCTGATATGCTGCTTCTTACACTTGAGGATTTAATGCCTCAAGAAAGTAATCCAACAATGCTTGTGTATCATGATTAAGAAGTGACATGGTCCCCAACCAACAACACAATATTTGTCCATAATGAATCACTCAAAGAAAATGACAACTAGAAAGTCGGCCACGTGCCAAAACTTAGCTTCCAATTTTGTCTCTCTCCATATCAAAGCTATTCCAAATGCATACTTCAAATGGTCAGAGTCGTATGAATCAACTGAAAATGGGGATTGACAAACAAGTTTCTCAGGCACTAATTAGAAGAACTAGAACTAATTATCCAAGCAAATGAGGAAGCAAGCATGCACAAAACAATCATCATGATCTCATTACCAATGTGTTTTTCCTTTTCCTCACTCGGCAAAAGTCAGCATTGTCAGTCGTAGTTAGTAGGAAGCCCAAAATTGACTCATTATTTGCCAACCTGCCAAAATTGACATCCTTGCTAGTTCTTTACATTCATGTCTACGGGATTATTTGGGTTGGGGAGTATGTGTAATTGTGTATAGGTAGATGAACATCCTGTAGTTCGTTTGCTGACAATCTCAACAGACGAGATATTCATGCCGCACTTGAGAGACATACAAGAAAAAGCAGAAACAGCAAGCGCGAAATTTGAGGAGACAATATCTACAACCAAGTAAAGTTCATACTACTGAGAAAAAAGAAGAAGTAAAGCTTCATACTAATTTAACTTGCAGTTTCAGCAATCCCAATTATGATGAAATAAAACTTAAATTACAAGGACAAGTCCAGACATAACCTTCTTGTATCGGAAGGCTAAACACAGATACTAATATTCCCTTCATATCAATATCTGTGTTTCCACCAACTCCCTCCTCAGTTGCTCTGGGCTTATCCGTCTCTCTCAATTCAGTCCTAAACCATAGCTATCGGAATAGGCAGCTTAGCATAAATTGTGCATATCAAGATTATTCAGTAGAAGATTGGGTTCATACCAAAATCATGAACTGGGGAGACTGTAACCATTGAGAATTTGAGACCATCTTCGGCGATTGAACAATCACCATTGACGATGGGTTTCCTTCATTTGTGTTTCTTTGAGAACTGAAACACAAGCCCCCCATTTCTCGACCAAGCGAGCTTCGAATGAGCTGCAGTCGACGTCGTTTCGATTGACCAGAGCCTCGAAGTTGCCGACCGTTGTCGGAGGTGATTCCGGTCAGACGAGAAAGGTACAGGGTAAAGGGGAGAGGGAGAGAGTTTCACTGTCGACGGCGTCGTTATAAGGGAAATGCGAGATTAAAGTGAAACCGGTTTCATGGTTTTGATTCAGTAAAACCAGACCTATTTTAAGAAACATAAATTCATTCAGATCAAGTACTCATCGGTATCTGATTAATGTGAAATTTTTATATGATATGTATTTTTCTGCGTTCTACAATATGAATGTATCAGATTATTAAAATATTTATGAGATAGATAGAAAACGTTCTTAAAGTCTCCTAAGAATTGTTGATATTAAAGGAGAAATGTTTCAATGTATCCAAAACCATTTTAAGAAATAGAAATTCATTTAGATTAAGTACTAATATGTACTTAATTTAAGAGATATTTGTACATCATATGTGTTATAGTAATTTTTACAAAAAGAATGTCTCGGATCGTTAAATAATGATCTATATAAATAAAAATCGTCCTTGTAAATGTTAACTTCAAACGAAGTCGTTTTGAGGGGCATGACATAGGTTCAACCTATGTCATGACGTGGAAATTATTTTTACAGGAAAACCCTCCTTTTATTTAATTCCTTTTTTCCTTCGCGCTTCATTCTTGCCAAAAGCGTGAAGAGAGGAACGGAGAGAAATAAGGGGAGTAGATGAGGCGGCGCCAGGGGCTGCAGACGGCGGAGGGTCGGCGTACTAAGGAGAGGATGTGATCGGGAAGGCTTGGTGTCAACGGCTGGTGGTGGTTTGACTCCATTCTCTCTCCTCAACTTGTCTTCTTCTCAGTCAACCTTGTCACAGGGGAGAAGCCGGCCGGCAGATGTTTACTCGGGAATTGCTTCCAGGTAAACTATTTTGTTTGAAAAATGTATGTTCTTGTTTAGTTATCTTCATCGATTGCCCTTTGTTCTTTCGAGGGACGGGAAGTTCGCAACTATTATGTGTTGTAAATAGAAATGTTCGTAAGTGAAAATTTGACTGAAATTTGAGTAAAACCTTCAAAAAAAAAAAAATTATGTCCAATGGGGCAAATGCAAATGTGAGCCTGAGTTTGAGAAAGAGCTCACTTGTGGTATAATTGAAAATGGAGAGATACAAAATAGTCTTCTAAAATTTGATTAACGATTTCATTAAGAGTGCAATAAATTCATCATATTTGTTTTCACTGATGGATATATTTTCGAATTCTGTTTTTAGTTCCACCACCATCTCATACGCCATAACTTCTCTTGGTGAACTGAACCCTTTCAGTAGAAGATCACCTCAGATTCTACTGATAGTACTGCATGTAATATCATTTCGAGTCTTAGGGTGTTAAATAATATGCCTCTCTGGTCGTAGAAGTTATGAATACCACTAAAACACAAGTAGGCACATCTCCTTCAAGCTAAAACAGTGTTTCAATTGAATCATGTACTGTTGTTTCTAAAAAATAAGTCCAAGAACATTAAAGAAACCAACATAACCTATTCAGAGTACTGACAATCCAGTCACAAAACTAAGTTTTACCACATGTAAAATGTAGGAGAGGGATAATTCTTCTATTTGTTATATATGTGTCCTTGCTTACTCATAACTGCTTTGAATTTTCCAAGCTCCATTGGGTGTGAAGCTTGGAGATGTTGTTGGTGTTAGTGGGTATCCAGGTTTGGAATATCTTAGGCTCTTATAAATAATTGATAACTGTCTATATTCACCAACATCTTATCGCCTCAGATCTAGAAGAAAGATAAATGGGTCATCATCCTTGTGTCTCCTTTAGACACATTTCTTGGGGTAAGAAATGTGGGCTCTTTGCGTGCTTAAGGTTGTGTTTGGATATTTCTCAGAATGGATGGATTTGCCAAGGAAAAGAAAAGCGAAAGGAGGGGAGGACAACCAAATTTAACTTCAAGAATCTGTTTGCTTATCCCTCATAAGTACAAAATGCACACAAAGCCTAAGGGAACTCCAGATAAAGAAAAAAAAAGATAGCTTTCAATCACTTACAACTACTTGCAAATAATTCAAACAAGTTCCGAACTTGGGTTATAGGTGAGATGGGTATACAGCTGTTATTTGGTGCACGAGATTACAAGAAGATTTGGATTTGGTGATCTTTTTAAAGATAAAGCACATTTTCATCTCATTCCATTAACACATGCTTCCATTTCGGGAGTCAATTCCTAAAGATAAAATCTGTTAAGATTGCAGTAAATTGGTTATATTGTGTGCCCTGAGCTCCTACAGATTCAGTTCATACTGTGGGAGGGAAAGCCTCAAATCAGTTCAATTTTGCATGGCAGTCCACAATGCATGCATTGCAACTTAAGTAACTTTCTAGATGTTGAGTGCGTGTCTTTAGTTCGACGGAGCATGTGCAAGCATGCGATAGCGAGAGAAAGAGAGAGAGTTTCTTTTCCCAGTATCTTAACGTCGTTGTACCATTGTGTTGTGCTTTATTACTCGTACAATGCAGCTTGTAGTTAATACTTTTCCTGAGAACAGGCTAAAGCTATCGCTAATGGATATGTTTTGCCATTCTGTTTTTGTGCGGGCATTGCAACTGATGGAGTACATGTTCGTGCTTGTTTCTTCCACAATGGAGCTTCAGTTTATAGTATTTGGTGGAGATAATATAGTAAAAAATACACAAACAAATTATGCTCCACGCAGGTCTTGGTCTTGGAACAAGAGGCTCATCCATCTTCATTTTCAACCCAGCTATACCTGAGGCAAAAAAAGATGCAAGAGAAGGTAATGCAACCACATGTAAAGCAAGAACTATAACAAGTACTTGCAAATTGCTCATTGTATTTTCCAAAGCTTCATGCTCATTGTAAATGCCAATATGCCAATATGATTGCTCATTGTAAGTTCTCTTTTTTTTCCCTTCCAAACTTAAGGCCTGAGCAATTATATGTACTAAAAGAATACATTTGTCTATTCTTTGAATGAGTTTTGGTTACAATAAGATATTAAGATGATTCATTTTGAGGTTTAAGTTGCTTAAATATAAGTTTGTGTGATAACTTTTTTTTCCCATTGTCATGCCTTTCTTTGACAGCCAACTAGTGAAGGTGATGTTACTCGTGCTCCCATAAGCATTGATTTAGCGAGGGATAGTGCTTTAAGCAGTAAATCAATTATTTTGTAGATCGGTAGCAAGAACCATTCTGCAAGTAAAGCCTCTTGCTAGACTGTGATCCATGTGTTTGCAATAAATGTTATGGTTCCATAGATATATGTGTTTGCAAGTGCATACATGCATATATGGATGATGAATCTTCTCTTATTGGAACTCTGTGATGTTGGTAAGTGGGCGGAGGTTTGTAGTATCCCCATGAGAGTGAGGTGAGGGAATACGGATCTTAGTAATTAGCTTTGCTCTTGGTAGTGTGTTCTATTTTGTGTCTGATGTCTCATAGAGCTGGTCTTCAGCCGCAGAAAAAATGTTCACACAGTTTCTGATATGTGAGGCTGAAACCATAATGGTTGAGTGGGTTTTGGATATGACTAATAGGATAGTAATATTTATCTTTATGAGTCTGCCGTTTTCCCTCCCTTTTTTTTCTTCTTCTTCATCTTTTGTCACTGGCTGCCATTGACGGATTGTCTCATATAGCTATTAAGTGTTCAATGAAGTCTAACAAGCTAGCGGAGCTTACTCAGGCTCAAGTTAATAGCCTCAAGGCTCGTCCTCGTATTGATTTCTCATTCATTTTCAATCTGGTGAGGAAGTTCATTTTCAATCTGGCGAGGAAGCTCAATCTTGGCCTGTCTTACTTCGAGTCAGAGTATATGCAAGTTGGCATGGGATATCTTAATTATAAGATATTAATCGAGTTGTAAGGAGTGTGTGCATATTGTAAGTTCTTTATGGTTCTGTTGGATATGAGAGCATTGAAATAGATACTCTTGGACTTGGTACATATCTTGAGCTAACTTTGCTACTGTTACTTATCCTTCTTTTCATTGAAACACTTGCACTCATCGTTAGGTATAGCAAGGTTGTCAAATCGCGAATCGAATTGACCCTTTTCTGAATCGTGAATCGTATCGACTCGTGAATCGTAATGATTCGGTCCAACTTTCACAAATACATTGGAAAATGTATCTATGCCTCTACATAATAAAGATACATTGTAAAATTGAAAAATTGAAAAATTTAAGCTAAAATACATATTTAAGATTGTTTTCTACTATAAATTGATGATCACATGGCATCACAGCAAAATAAATACTATAGTAACACCGATATATGCATATAAATGTTAAGAATTCATAATAAAAAGCTTACAAAATAAAGCTTGTAGCCTTAATAGGTAGGAAACTAGCTTATATGGCAACGTATGTGCGTTAGCCCGAGCCTCAGAGCTGTGCCATGGTCTATGATTTAGAGGATACAAGAACCAAAAGATTGGTTTGTGAAATTACATATCCATGGTAGATACGTCTCCATGGAATAAAGAATATGATTTCCCGTACTATATGATCTCATATTCTTAATTTTCTATAAGAAAAAACAAGGCAAAATAGCAAGAGTGGTTTCATATTGTCAAATGAAAGTTGTGATAAACCTTGATTCACCTAAAGATTCGAATCGTTTTTGCGTGAATCGCGAATCGAATCGCGAATCGAACCGTGAATCGGACGATTCACCTCCGATTCTATATCAACCTTGATTCACCTATAGATTCGTATCGTTTTTTGCACGGAATTGTGAATCGTGCGATTATGAAGAGTTGAGTGCTTGGCAGGTTGAGCAATCTTGTAGAAAGGAAAAAGATTTCTAGGGTAGGATTGAACTTTGACATTCATGCAAGATGAGCAAAGTTGCGGCCCAAGTGAAGTTTGAACTGCGATTGCTTGTATTGTTTTCAGTTTATATGAAATTGAAATAAGCGATGTCTCGAGTAGCATTTTTCCTCGCCAAGTTGTTCAGAAAGACTAGGAAATGATAACAAACTGGTAGTAAACCAAGGGAGATTATATATCAATTATGATATGCATTCTTGGATATTTGGATTCTGTGATGCTGTTTTTTAAATATTAAACTTATCCGTCTTTGTAGCAAGTTTCAGTGAGCTTATTTTCCTCCATAGGGGAATTGGCAATGCCACTGGAATGGGGGAAAATCAAATGGATACATCATCTGACTAGATAAAAGTTGGGGAGGGATATAAATTTATCTTCAGTTTGATCTAAGTGGTCTAATGTTCTAAATTCTGATTACTTTGGTTGCACACTCCTAATGTCAATGCTAATGGATTCATAACGACATGCTCTCTCAAATGCATCATACCCACTGAATTGCTCACCATTCCTCTTCGGAGATGTAAAAAGAGTGATGCAATTAAGTTGTGAACTTGGTTTATAGTAGATAAGAAGGGTATGCAGAACTTATTTGATGCACGAGAATACTAGATTTTTATTTGGTTATCTTTTTATTGCATTTATTTCTTTTCTAGAACTGAAGTGTATCTATAGTTGAACAAAACATAGGAGAACTTCATTTTTTATTGCAACAAATTCATCATATTGTGTTTTCACTGATGGATATATTTCGAATTCTGTTCTTAGTTCTACCACCATCTCGCCATAACTTCTTTTGGTGAACTGAACCCTTTCAGTAGAAGATCACCTTAGATTCTACAGATACTACTGCATGTAATATCATTTCGAGTCTTAGGGTGTTAAATAATATGCCTCTCTGGTCCTAGAAGTTATGAATAGCACTAAAACACAAGTAGGCACAATATCTCCTTCAAGCAAAAACAGCATTTCAATTGAATCATGTATTGTAGTTTCCAGAAAATAAGTCCAAGAACATTAAAGAAACCTACGTAACCTATTCAGGGTACTTAAAAGCCTGACACAAAACTGAGTTTTAGCAAATGTAAAATGTAGGAGAGGGATAATTCTTCTATTTGTTATATATGTGTCCTTGCTTACTCATAACTGCTTTGAATTTTCCAAGCTCCATTGCGTGTGAAGCTTGGAGATGTTGGTGTTAGTGGGTATCCAGGTTTGGAATATCTCAGGCTCTTATAAATAATTGATAACTGTCTATATTCACCAACACCTTTTTGCCTCAGATCTAGAAGAAAGAAAAATGGGTCATCATCCTTGTGTCTCCTTTAGACACATTTCTTGGGGTAAGAAAAGTGGACTCTTTGCATGCTTAAGGTTGTGTTTGGATATTTCTCAGAATGGATGGATTTGCCGAGGAAAAGAAAAGTGAAGGGAAGGGAAGACAAACAAATTTAACTTCAAGAATCTGTTCGCTTATCCATCATAAATAAAAAATGCACACAAAGCCTAAGGGAACTCCAGATAAAGAAAAGAAAAAAAAAATAGCTTTCAACCACATGTACGGAGCACTTACAACTACTTGCAAATGATTCAAATAATTTCCGAACTTGGTTGATAGATGAGAATGGTATGCAGTGCTTATTTGGTGCGATTTGGTGATCTTTTTAAAGATAAAGCACCTTTTCATTTCATTCCATTAACACATGCTTCCATTTGGAGAGTCAATTTCTAAAGATCAAATCTGTTAAGATTGCAGTAAATTGGTTATATTGTGTGCCCTGAGCTCCAACAGATTCAGTTCATGCTGTGGGAGGGAAATCCTCAAATCAGTTCAATTTTGCCTGGAAGTCTGCAACCATGCATTGCAACTTTGGTTTTAGACAAAAAGTCGCTTTCTAGATGTTGAGTGTGTGTCTTTAGTTCGACGGAGCATGTGGAAGCATGTGATAGCGAGAGAAAGAGAGAGTTTCTTTTCCCAGTATCTTAACGTGGTTGCACCATTGTGTTGTGCTTTATTACTCTTACAATGCAGCTTGTAGTTAATGCTTTTACTGAGAACAGGCTAAAGCTTTCGCTAATGGATATGTTTTGCCATTCTGTTTTTGTGCAGGCATTGCAACTGATGGAGTACATGTTCATGCTTGTCTCTTCCACAATGGAGCTTAAGGTTACAGTATTTGGTGGAGATAATATAGTCAAAATACACAAACAAATTATGCTCCAATGTTCTCACTTATGAGTACACAAATCTCGGTCTTGGACAAGAGGCTCATCCATCTTCATTTTCAACCCGGCTATTCCTGAGGCAAAAAGAGATGCAAGAGAAGGTAATGCAACCATATATAAAGCAAGAACTATAACAAGTACTTGCAAATTGTTCAATGTATTTTCCAAAGCTTCATGCTCGTTGTAAATGCCAATATGATTGCTCATTGTAATTTCTCATTTTTTTTTCCCTTCCAAACTTAAGGCCTGAGCAATTATATGTACTAAAAATATACATTTGTCTATTCTTTGAATGAGTTTTGGTCACAAGAACATAAGGTATTAAGATGATTAATTTTGAGTTTTAAGTTGCTTAAATATAAGTTTATGTGATAATTTCTTTTTTCCCATTGTCATGCCTTTCAGCCGACTCGTGAAGGTGGTGCTACACGTGCTCCCGTAAGCATTGATTTAGCGAGGGATGATACTTTAAGCATTAAATCAATTATTTTGCAGAACAATAGCAAGAACCAACAAGTTTCTGCAAGTAAAGCCTCTTGCTAGACTGTAATGCATATGTTTGCAATAAACATTATGGTTCCATAGATATATGTGTTTGCAAGTGCATACATGCATATATGGATGATGAATTGTCTCTTATTGGAACTCTGTGATGTTGTTTTTGATGGCTCTGATTCTCATTGTTCTTCTCTTTCTGGCCAACCACAGGTGCTCTTTGGCATTCTTTACAGGATAGAATATGGTAAAGTTCAGGAAAGATACATGATGAAATATACTATTTGAAACTCCACACAAGTACAGGTTCGCATTGATCTATCTTAATATGTGTTTATGCAAGTGAACAATTGTGTAGCACATTGATGGTTCTTCCGTGCTCTTCTATAGCCACTCTTGATGGTTACAACGAAATGGAAGAATCTATTTTCCAGTATCTTTGTTTGACATTTGGGAAACAAGACTGGAACAAATAGGAAAGGATTAATACACAGCATATGAAAGAAGTTTTTCAGGTTTTACTTTGTATGTTGAAATTTTGCGGCTCCCTCTGCTGTAAGTTTCAAGTCTATAGACAGGAATTCTGTCCTGTTTATAACCTTTGGTTGGATTTTGGAAACCCTTGTCAATTTATGAAGAAAAATATTGTTCCTTGAGTTTACTGCTCAAGAGTTTGCTATCAGGAGCTCTGTATTTCACTAATGGTAGGAAGAATGAGAATTGCCAATAACATTTATGAAGAATCGGATTGGATTATGTGGGGTACAACTAGACTCCTTATTTACTCCTTGATTTATCGATTGTTTTGTTTGTTCTTGTTTTGCAGCTCCACCATTGAATTCATTGATTTGCCGAGAGTGGATAAAGGATTTGATGACTCATTGGTGAGTGTCTACTTATCTGGTTCTCGAGTTTAAATTGGTATTTTTTGTTAAAAGGGTTGACTATATTTTCTCTTTTGCTTATTCTTCAGCTGGTAGTATTTGCCTTCAGTAAAATAGATCAAGCTGCTTCAGAGCCAAAAACCCTTGCAGGTGTTCAAGCTCTTCTACTGCGTCAGGGATCACGAAGTACATCTGATATCCCCTGGATTGCTTTGTTTGGTGAAACTGTTTATATAGCTTCAGCACAGTCGGGAAATGTTGCGTCTGAAAACTCTCTATAGATAGCTTGGCAGGCTGAAAGTGTGAGTCCGAAATCTATATTAACAGGAACCCCTCACAGGAAGCTTGGCAGATTCGCAGCCGTATGAAATTCAGGCTTCCGAATCTTTTCTCAAGGTACTTATTCCAGCTACTGCTTGACTATGCCTCGTCAATTATGGCCATTAGTTTGTTTGAAATTTATTGGGTCTGTTTTTGTGGGGTTTTCCTTGTAGTAAGTTTGTGGTGTGTATTTATTTCGCTGATTGCCTCTCTTGGTATTGCTACGTCTACGTTCCCTTTGAATTGAAAAAAAAAAAACTTCACTTCCTTTGGATGTGGAAGGAGAGCATGTAAGGTGAAAGGAAAACCACTGTGAATGCTAGTAACCAAAGAGCACAGGTCCCGTGCGGAGCATGTGGCTTATAACTAGTTTATTAATATGTTCATTACACTCGAGCCTAAAATGGAAGGAAAGTTGAGTTTGAGAAAGAAACAAATGAGTTAATCAAATGGAGAGATAGACTCTAAATCACCTGGGCATGGCTGAAGAGATCGGAATCCAAATATCTCTTATAATTAGACTCTTATGAATTTCTCTGAAAAAGTTTTAAGGTTTGATTTTAAAAAACAGATTACTGATATTCCAATTCAACTATCCTAAGGTTGCTTTCTTATGAATTGAGAAAACTGTCATCGAGCGATTAGTTGTTACAGTTTCAGACACTCGGGGAAAAAAAGAGAGAAATGAACAATGTTTTTGTTTTTTGGGTAAGTAAAGAAAGAAATGAATAATTTGTGTTTAGCATGTACAAATGGTGATATGTCCTTTCAAAAAAAAATTTAAAAATGGTGATATGCTCTGATTGGATTATTATTATTATTTTTTGCAGTTAGCTGATTTATTGAAGCGTGCCTATTGGGAGTACGATATTAACAGATGGCCGCCTTTTTTCTTCTTCTTCTGCTAAGCCACAAATGGCCGGGATGAAAAAACTTATCAGTCAATTTTGCCCTGACAAATCTTCTGCAGTTGTTTATCAAGTGAGAACCCAAAAGTTCAATTTTGATATTATGCCGTATTATGGTGAAGTTTCGGCTATCTAGGCCTTGGGGAATGACAGAGCTAGAGCAACAAGTGAAAAAGGGACTAAAACTCGATGCCGAAACTTGTTTCATCAAGTATAGAGATGAGGTCAATGAGTTGAGTGTAATAACTTGGGATGAGGATTTACAGGATTGTATGAGTAGTTCTGGACTGCTGGGCTCTAATTCTTCCATTGTGGTGTTTCTTAAATAGCCCATTTTTTATGCCTTGACCAACTTAATCTTGATTTTTTTTTCTCTTCGTTTTTTACCGTAATAGCGTTCTGTTATGTAGTCAATATATTTAGACAAAGGAGAAGTGCATTTAAAGATAACCCAAGGGTGTGGTATTTGAGTTACTGAGCTTCAAATAGTATGCTTCACGATATGTTATCCTACTCTTGATTTTGGGTTTTTCAGTTTAGTTGAGCTTCGTTTGTGATAAAGAATGGTAAGAGAGAAGGAGAGAGGAAACAGCAGTGTAATATCCTTTGTCATGTACCATAGATTTCTCCACACATGGTTTGTGAAGCTCACATTAATCACTGGATCCGAAAACTATGAGTTGTACGGACTATTTTGTCATTGTTCGAGGAGGAAAGCTCACAAGGATAACCACCTATTCATAGATTATTATAACTCAAAACCATTATCTGTAACAAATCTATGAGGAAAGCCAACACAAGGGCTCATTTATTTGTTTGATCGGTTATGAGCTCAGATTGAACTATACATCCACAACAATCACAGATCTAGCGTTTTGTTTTGTTACATGATTTATTAAGAAATGTTTATCTAGTTAGGTTGAAATCGAGGTTGGCGTTTGCTAGAGTATGTGTTGAAGTGGAAGTGGCAAAGGAGATTCCCAAGTTGTTCGTAGTGAATTTGGGTTATCGAGAGTCATACGAAATTAGAATAGAAGTTCCTTGGAAACCTCAAGCCTGCAACATTTGTAAGATCTTTGGCCATTCCTGCACAATCAAGCCCAAAGTTCCACCTCCTCCAGTGTGGAAAGCCAAGGAGAGAGTAAGACAAGTTGCCTCAGTTGTTCAATAGCACAATACCAAGGAGAGAGTAGGACAAGATGTCCCGACTCCTCATGAGCGAAATGCAAAAGAGAGAGTAGTTAGTGAAAATAAAGATGATTGGGTAGAGGTGGTGACGAGGAAAACTCAAGCTCCGGGCATGCCTTTGGCCGTCTGCTCTTATAGCCGTGTTTCTTCTACAACTAATGCATTTGGCGTTCTTGAGGAATGTGAGGATTCGGGTGCCTCCTCCCCTATGAAGGTGTCAAAGACGGATGATACGGGGCCTATATCTTGTGATGCTACCCCGATTTGTCAGGGTAGTACTCAACAAGAGCCTCCCCTCGTGGCTCTCCGTCGGTCTACACAGTTTCGAGAGCCTCCAAGAATCTCCTTGGATGACGATTTTATTGGACCTTGACATAATGTGAACCAGATGGTGGGTGATTCCTCAACTCTTTCATCCACAATAGACCAAAACAGAAACAAGCTTCAGGAGAAAGTCAAGACGTTAAAGGCTTCAAGAGTTTACATGACCTTATTTTGTTATGGTGTTGTTTGTGTTCCTTCGTTGAAGTGTCCTTTGAGTTTTGTTGAATATCTGTTTTACTGCAGTTAGGTTTTAGATTTTTCTTTTTCTTTTTCTTTATTTTTCTTTCATTTCCTCCTGGGGTATGCCCCTTGTAGGCTGTATTAGTGTAATAACTGGAATCAAGAGAAGAAGTTTCAGTACTTTCATCGGTCAGTTAGTTTTTTTTTTTTTTTCTATTTCAAGCTAATTTACCCAAAAAAAGAAAAAGAAAAATAAAGATATCTTGCCAAAATGCTTGTCCGCATATGCAGCTCACAAGGTTGCAACCACCGTTCTTCTCCACCGTCTTGTGACACATTGGACAAGGTTTAGTATCTACAGTAACCCAATTAACTGTCTCCGACGCATCACAACACTTTTGGGTTGTCCACAGCTCCCACATCAAACACAAACAAGGTGGATGTGCATAAGCTAAGCAGCTAAAACAAAACTGCAAATCACAAGAACATTCAACCTCGCAAAATTCATCATCTTCAACATTAATTGCATTACCACAATGATGAGCACTCGGGAACCATTTTATTATCCTCGATATATGACTCGAGAAGAAAACAATCAAATTTCTGCTCTAAACCAGGATGCCTCTTCCTTACAAGATTTGTGATAATAGCTTCATCGCAGATAGCTTTACATTCGTGAGCCATGCACCTAATACACTTACTCTGACCCTCATTTAGCTTCGCAATAAAATGCTCCATCCAACCTAAAAGCAAGAACCCAAATATATGAAGTATTAAACCCCAACATGATTTACATGTTTCAAATTGATGTTTTCCCAAGTAGTTATATAGCTGAACAATCTGGTAGTAAATAAATTTTACAACAAATCAAACTAAAAAAGAAAAGTAGTTCCAAAATGTCAAGAAGGTAGAACAGTAGCAGGAGCATCAATACAATAACTGGATCCTTTTTCCTCTCATTGAACATTGAAGATTAAAATCAGTCATCTAAATCTGCGAGTTCTGTGGGCCTGTGCATTAAAGTGAGCCATAGGCTAGTCTGTGATTTCTCAAACTTCCTTAGATAACTACTATGAGGCAATAAGTTAGCTAGCCAAAGCTTGCAGTCGTTGCAAAAGTCGCCTCCACACTCCATTTTTGTCACTGCAGTACCACATACATCCTCAATGCAAATATTGCATGGCACCGTAGCAAATGGAAATGAATCAAGATCATGTTTTTCCACTACAGTCACACCAGCTTCATCAGACAAGAAAGGTCTTCCCTTTTCCATGAGGACGGCAAACAACTTCTCCACATTCCAACGGTAATGGATGAGTAGAGTCCTCGCGTAAAATTCTTTAGAGACAGCAACTCCATTACTCTACGCAAATCTTCCCTCTAGAGAATTCACAATGAATAAAATTTTTAGACTTTCAAGAATATGCAGATATGTTCACACAGAGTCCGCAACACAAAAGGTATTTTACCTGTGCAGCTAAACGAAACTCCTTTGTGATTAATGCAAAAGTTAAAAGTACATATAGTTAATGTTGCAGAAACAAAACTTTCATACAAAGATACCATACAGAATGATACAACAACAACAAATGAATAAATGAGTCATTTTATAATTATTTTGCATATCCCTCAAGTTCAGTTTTTTTCTTTGTTCACACTATTAGAGCTGTATAGCTAGTCATTCAAATTGGAGATG
This sequence comes from Vaccinium vitis-idaea, assembly GCA_963854785.1. Lineage (NCBI taxonomy): Eukaryota > Viridiplantae > Streptophyta > Magnoliopsida > Ericales > Ericaceae > Vaccinium > Vaccinium vitis-idaea. The sequence goes on from OY978220.1 coordinate 39,965,695, forward strand.
CTGCCAAAAATTCTGCTGAGATCCTAATACCCAATAAAGCTCGTGAGTATAACTACTCTAGTGGTAACCATGTTCCAATGTCACAAAACAAGGAAAATAAAACAGCAAAGAGAGTCGACAGTTTCTCCTTTCCCAATATGATGTTTGAGCAAGACAGGTACATCTTCTGGGGTAACATATCCATAACTAAGGAAAATAAAACAGCATTAATGGATAACTTTAAGACCTTAGCAATCTAAGTTAGTTCGCAGAAGACACTTCCAAAAAGAGGAAAACGTCCCTTTCCATGAGAGAAAGAGCAGTATCAATTAGGGTATCAACACTTTGTCCGGTATTAGATCAATAAAGCAAGTAATGGAGGAGTGAACTTTTTTCTTATACCTTGTCTCAATGTGTAATCAACGATCTGAAGTTCTCCAAATGTATCCTTTTTGCTCTTTATCACCCTTGCTTCACTATCTCTGATTCCTAGAACCTGGTGGCCAAAAGGTAAAAACTTCAACTCTCTACAACTCAGGCACTAATTCCAATGAATCAACATTCAAATGAAGCATAGAGGGAGACAAAGATAAGCTGCACATAATATTTGGATGTATCAAGGATCAATACCGTTCCGCATATGAAAAATGAATTGCTATCATTTCCGTTTGTATTCAAGTGAAAGAAGTCCTTAAAGGGTCAAAGAAAACTGCAATGAAATAGAAAATGGTAATAGCTTAACCACGAAAAGCAGTTTACCTCTGATTCTGCATCAAGAAATTTCAAAGTTCCTCAATAAATTCATTAATCATTCTAAACACCGAATATTTAACACCCCACTCGCCAAATTTGCAACTTCAACTCAATTCCATAACTAGAAATATAGAGTAACTCCTTACACCATCATATGCAGTTGTGTAAAGTTAGACAAAGCAATTGAGAGGCAAAAGTTAGGGTTCTCTTTCTCATTACGTTATACTTATACAAAAGAGGAAAAAGGAAAAAATACACTACAAGCCCTTATCTCCTAACCTATTTACATAAGTGGATTAATGATACACAAATTACACAAACACCCATAGCTTAACACTCCCCCTCAAGTTGGTGCGAAGATATCAATCAAGCCCAACTTGAACACAATGGGGTGGAAACTCTTGCTGCCAAGTCCTTTTGTGAATATGTCAGCTAATTGGTCGTCAGATCTCACAAAAGGCATGCATATCAAACCCTCGCTCAACTTTTCCTTGATGAAGTGCCTGTCAATCTCTATATGCTTCGTTCTGTCATGTTGCACAGGATTATGAGCGATATTTATAGCAGCTTTATTGTCACAGTAGAGTTTCATAGGACCACTATTAGAGATTCCAAGATCACGTAAAAAGGTTTGGAGCCACAGAAGCTCACAAACACCATGAGCCATAGCTCTATACTCAGCTTCTGCGCTAGACCTGGCAACCACTGATTGCTTCTTACTTCGCCAAGTAACCAAATTTCCCCCAAGGAAAGTACAATAACCAGAAGTAGAGCGTCTATCATCCACAGAACCAGCCCAATCAGCATCAGTAAATGCCTCTAAATGTAGATGACCATGATTAGAGAACAAAATTCCTTTCCCTGGAGCAGATTTGAGATACCTCAAGATTCGATATACTGCCTCCAGATGTGAAGCACGAGGATCATGCATAAATTGACTAACAACACCCACTGCATAACTAACATCCGGTCGAGTGTGAGCTAAGTATATCAGTCGACCTACAAGTCGCTGATATCTCTCCTTGTCAGTGCGCTCCCCCATATCTTCACTAAGGTGATGATTCACCTCAATAGGAGAATCTGCAGGTCTGCAACCCAACATACCTGTTTCTTCTAAGAGATCAAGTATATACTTCCGTTGGGAGATGAAAATACCTCTATCAGACCTAGCCACTTCCATCCCAAGAAAGTATCTAAGTGACCCCAAATCTTTAATCTCGAACTCTTGAGCTAGTTTAGACTTGAGATTAAGGATCTCATTTACATCATTGCCTGTCATTATTATATCATCAACATAAACAATAAGGACAGCAATCTTACCAACATTTTTCTTGATGAACATAGTATGATCTGCATGGCTTTGTTGGTATCCAAACCTCAACATAGCCTTTGAAAATCTTCCAAACCACGCTCTAGGTGACTGCTTCAACCCATAAAGAGCCTTTTTCAATCTACACACCTTTCCCTCAGTCTGAGATGAAGAAAAACCTAGTGGGATAGCCATGTACACCTCCTCCTCTAACTCACCATGGAGAAATGCATTCTTCACATCAAACTGGTGAAGGGGCCAATTCAAATTGGCAGCACAAGAGAGTAGAGCTCGCACAGAGTTCATCTTCGCTACGGGAGCAAACGTCTCCTCGTAGTCAATACCATAGGTTTGAGTAAAACCCTTGGCAACAAGTCTTGCCTTGTATCGCTCAATTGTACCATCTGCATTCTGTTTAACAGTGAAAACCCATTTGCATCCCACTGGTCTTTTCCCCCTTGGAAGAGATACTAGCTCCCAAGTGCCATTCTTTTTCAAAGCCGTCATCTCCTCTACCATAGCTTCTTTCCACTTAGGTATTATGAGTGCATCCTGCCAATTCTGTGGAACAGATATAGAAGAAAGAGACGAAACAAAGGCATAGTACGAAGGAGATAAACGATCATAAGAGACAAACTGAGAGATGGGATGCTGAGTACATGATCTAACACCTTTCCTAAGAGCAATAGGAAGATCATCAGGATTAACAATAGGAGGTTCATCAGAATTAATAAGAGGAGGTGCAATGGGAGAAAAAACATTACCAGATGAGTCAGCTAAGGAGTCCGGAACTGGAGCAAGCGATTGTGATTGACAAGGTGGTATTACACTGGAGGACTTTCCTTTTTTTCTGCTAGTGTAGGTCTTTAAGTTTGACCGTTGCAGTCGCTGTATACCTTCTCCCTCATCACCACCAGTGTCATGTGTAGCTCGTTCGACAGATATTGGTTCCTCTCCAGACTTTTCATTCTCCCCCTCACCATGATTATTATAAAACAGTGTCTCCCCCTCACCATAAAACATCTCTTCCTCCTGCCTATACTCCCCCTGAAGAGATGGAGTAGAGGGAGAGAAAAAAGACTCTGTTTCCCAAAAAGAGACATCCATAGAGACAAAAAATTTCCTAGAATGCGGATCATAACATTTGTAGCCCTTCTGGGTAGGAGAGTACCCAATAAAAACACATTTATGGGCTTTAGGACCTAACTTGCCACCAGAGGGATGAGGAGCATGAACAAAACACACACAACCAAAAACACGTGGGGGAAGATTTGTGGCATGAAAACTGCTAGGAAGACACTCAAGGGGAGTTTTAAAGTTAAGAACACTAGATGGCATGCGGTTGATAAGATAAGCTGCAGTCAAAATGGCTTCTCCCCACAAATATTTGGGAACATTCATGGTAAATAAAAGAGAGCGAGCTACCTCAGCCAAATGACGATTTTTGCGTTCAGCAACTCCATTTTGTTGTGGAGTGTCAACACAAGTCGTCTGAAACAAAATACCATTTTCATCCAGAAATGACCTAAAACTCTTATCAATATACTCAGTGCCATTGTCACTACGGAGAATTTTGATAGGCATATCAAACTGAGTGCGTATCATCGCATGAAAAGATTTAAAACAAGAAAAAACTTCATTTTTTGATTTAAGTAAATATACCCAAGTGGCACGAGAATAGCAGTCAATAAAAGTGACAAACCACCGATGACCCTTTAAAGAAGTAACAGGTGAAGGACCCCACACATCAGAATGGATAACCATAAACGGAGAGTCACTCCTTCTATTGATAGGAGCATAAAAGGAACGTTTATGTTTACCACGCTCACAAGCTTCACAAAAAAATTGACTCCGAGAACAATGTTTAATTAAATTAGGAAAAAGTTTTTCCAAAATCCCAAATGAAGGATGACCTAACCGACGGTGCCATTGATGTAACATAGAGAGAGCTGAACCAGTATCTGCTTGCAGAGCTAGACCACATGATTGGGGTGAATGAGATGGGTGAGGTGCAGATTCCAAAAAATAGAGGCCCCCATGTGCTTTACCACTGCCAATCACCTTCCCTGTATCCAGTTCCTGAAAAACACAATGGGTAGGAAAAAATGTTACGGAGCAATTCAAAGATTGGGTAAGACTACTAACAGATAGAAGGTTAGTAGAAAAATTGGGAACATGAAGAACTGAAGAAAGGGAAAGGGTTGGAGAACAATGAATAGAACCTTTCCCGGAAATAGCTGATAGAGAACCATCAGCAATTCTGACCTTATCCTTACCAGAACATGTGGAATAAGAGTCAAAGAGTGATGAGCAACCTGTCATATGATCTGTTGCACCAGTATCTATTATCCATGGAGAAGAGCTAGAGGCAGTAAAAACATTAGCATGGATACCTTTGTGAGCAAAGAAATCATTGGCAGTGGAAGCAGAAGCCGTGGTAGATAGAGCATCAAGCTTCGCCAGAAGGCGCCTGAGAGTTTGTAACTCTCCCTGAGAAAAAATATCAACCTGGGCAGTTTTGAAAGCCTCCATCGTTTTAACAGAGAAAAAACAGCAACGAACTGCTAAAGAACCTCAAGATAATAACCGGATAATACTTCAGAAGTGTGGAATAATACTCAATACTGTCCAAACAGTATTGAACAGTCCCCAAATGGTTCCAAGCAGTGTCAAATAGTGTCGAATAGTGCCAATTAACACCCAGATACCCAATCGCAAACCGAGAGCCAGTGAACGTGAACAACCAGTCAACTTCTAGTGAAGTAGAGAGCAAAACGCGACCTCCCAGTCAATCTCGAAGCAAGTCAGTCGATCTTAATAAAAAGACACCAACTCAGATGAACAGTGATCCCGATGAACAGTAACCCCGGTGAACAGTAACGCGATGAACAGTAACCCCGGTGAACAGTACGCGATGAACAGTAATTCGGTGAACAGTACCTCGGTGAACAGTAGCGCGATGAACAGTGCGCGATAAACAGTAACTGATTTTAGGGTTTTCTGGTCATGGGTTTCGTTGGTGGTGATGGTGATGACTGATGGGTTTTGTCGTTGAGGAGAATACTCACTCAACTCACAACAATGGTGGAGAATACTCACACACGAAAGCGTAGCGATTAGATCGAAAGCTCTGATACCATGTAAAGTTAGACAAAGCAATTGAGAGGCAAAAGTTAGGGTTCTCTTTCTCATTACGTTATACTTATACAAAAGAGGAAAAAGGAAAAAATACACTACAAGCCCTTATCTCCTAACCTATTTACATAAGTGGATTAATGATACACAAATTACACAAACACCCATAGCTTAACAAGTTGTACAAAAATGAAGCAAATCAACTGCTTGCCCCCAACTCCATTTTTGTTTTGTCTTATTTCAATAAAAGTCCTGTAAAAAAATATGGAAGGCCAATATCATTCAATCTATGTAATTTTAGTAAAAGATGACGGAACAGTTGGGAGAAAGAGAAAGAGAGGTATAAGATTTTTATCATATGATATTCAACTATTAATTTGTTTATGAGTACAATTTTACTTAAACAACTTCTTTGAATATAGGGCCGAGAAACATAAATGCTTATGGCAAAAAACAAGGAAAAGGGAAATCAAATGAGAGGGATTATGTTGAAGTGCTTGATGATGATGAAGCCATTGAAGTGGAGGATGAAGAAGAAGAAGAGGAAGAAGAGTTTGATGAAGAAACTATGGAAGATGATGATGGCGACGAAGACGTGGAGGAACTTGACCTTGAAGATGATTGAGAGATGACTAATCAAAAACTATTTTTTGGAGCTTATAGTAGTTTAATTGGCTTGGAGACTTAGAAGTTTGAACTTTGAATGACCTTTTTTGAGCCTATAGTAGTTTAATTGGCTATAAACTCAACGGCTGGTGGTGGTTTGACTCCATTCTCTCTCATCAACATGTCTGCTTCACAGTCAACCTTGTTACGGGGGAGTAGCCGGCAGATGTTTACTTGGGAATTGCTTCCAGGTAAACTATTTTGTTTGAAAAATGTATGTTCATCGATTGCCCTTTGTTCTTTCGAGGGACGGGAAGTTCGCAACTATTATGTCTTGTAAATGGTGGAAGAATTTCGTATATCTAACTTGTACAAGCAGCACCTAGCTACCATTGTCATATTTGAGAGGCACCTTACTACACAATGTAATTAAGGTGACCCATTTCGGTTAGCTATTGGTAAATGATTTGTCTCTCGGCTCTAATGTCCAAAATAATACGCAAATGGATGGTGGGATTGGTCCCATGATTAGTTGAGGTGCGCGTAAGCTGTAAGCTGGCCCAGATACCTGAGTTATCAAAAACAAAAATGTCCAAAATAATAAGTAATTGTGTCCAGAATGACATTTCGGATTGTGGTCTTCAATGACGATTGCTCATCGATTATTACCTTCTTTGTGTACCAGGCTAGGATATGCCAGTTTTTGGAGAGGACAGAGAAAAAGAACACATTGAACAAAAATCCTGAAGAAGAATCTGATCCTGTTGTTAAAGATGAACAAAAATTAAGGAAATAGGTTAACGTCTTGATGAAAAAACAAAAAGTGCAGCAAGTCAGGGCAATTGTGAAAGAACATGACGATCTTAAACCTTGGGGCCAAGATGCTCAAGTCAAGGTTTGTTCACTTTACAGCTGAAATGTAATTCCAGGTTGTCATTGTTAGTTGTCACTGTTAAGTACTACCAATGGTAATAGTCAGGTTGTTTTATCCCAGTTACTGTGTGTTCCAGGTTGGTTGCCGTTTGATTCAGTTTTTTGATGGAATCCGCCTACATACAACCTCCAGTCGAGCAATTAGGAGATGGTCCACCTGATATACGGCCTGCGTTTATCCACTCACTGAAAACTCTCACAAAGGAAACACAGTGAGTAAATCTCTCTCTCTCTCTCTCGTCGATAAGGATATGTTTATGTTTGCTGTTTGAACAGGACATTTAGCAGGAGATATGGAGTTATTGAGTGTGACCCTTACGTTTGCAAAGGCCTTGAAAGAAATGTGAGTATCTCATGTAGTTCTTGCAGTACATCAATTATCCTGATGGCTAGTACTAGCTCATTTTCCTGCGCTTAAAAAAATTTGTCATATTTTTTAGGATGCAACAGTTATTTCATCAAATATTTTTCCTGCCTCATGCACATGGTGATTCCATACATGCCAATGTTGGGACCTCCAGTAAACTGGACAGGGTATGGTATTCCGTACTTTCTCTTGGATGTTGTAATTTGTTTCCACCAAATATATTTGGTTTTTGGTCTGGTTAAAAGACTGGGTATTGTCTTTTAATGTTCTTTTTTCCTCCTGGATGATATAGAAAGTGTGAGCTTAAAAGAAAAATTATAAATTTGAGCTATAAAGTGGCAGTACTTAATAAGTGCAGCTGCTTAAGATGTTCAACATACTGCCCAAGTATCTAAGGCAGAGACAAACCTCTCACTCGCTCTTATTTGTACAGGAGTGTATGGCAAGCCTCTCTTCTTTTAACAGCTTCACTTCCTTTTCCTTTCCTTTTCTAATTTTTTTTAAAATGGTTACATGTAAAGCCATATTGCCAATTCAAATTACAAGATAAATTGATGAACAACCACTTCGCATTGCTATTCAAGCCGTAAATTTTCTTGTGATACACAGTTCACCACTTTTGTTTTGGTGGGGTCTCTACATAAAGCCCAGATTCAAGTTCACCACTTTTGTTTTGGTGGGGTCTCTACATAAAGCCCAGATTCAAGTTAGGGTAACATAACCCACCCTAAAGTTGTGAAGTAACTTAGTTTTGGACTAGTAATCTTGAACAACCAATAATTTCTGAAAAAACTTCTTCAAACCATTTTGAAGGAAATGCCAAATACAAAATCCATTTCCTACAAAATTCTTCAATTTTTTGATCGTTTTCAATTCACAGCAGCTACCAATATCTACTAACAGACCTTCCCCGTACAATGATTAGTTCAACTATAAACCTAACCATAAGATAATCCGGATCCATCATATTGATATCAGAAGTAAATTCAGTAATAAACCTACAAATATATTCTCAGAAACATTAATTGGTGATACAGCTGCAAATATTGTACCAGTTTGAGTAAACAAAACTTAATGGTTCCATTTTCAATATTGTAAGATACGGCTTCGTGTACTAGTAGGACTCCTATGCAAAAAAGAAATGAGGTGGGATAACTGGATAAGTATTGTTTTCCGAAAGAGACTATACGAACCTTAGGATAATTCAGGTTTTTAACAACTAAACCAAAATCACAGCATACAACCAATTCATCATTACCGATAGCAAAGGTGAATAAAACAGATACTAATACAAAGGGGAAAAAGACCATTATTTGGACCGAGGAATAGATAAAAGAAGCAACCATAGCTATCGGAATAGGCAGCTTAGCATAAATTGTGCACATCAAGATTATTCAGTAGAAGATTGGGTTCATACCAAAATCATGAACTGGGGAGACTGTAACCATTGAGAATTCGAGACCACCTTCGGCGATTGAACAGTCACCATTGACGATGGGTTTCTTTTATTTGTGTTTCTTTGTGAACTGAAACACAAGCCCGGAAGCCCCCCATTTCTCGACCAAGTGAGCTTCGGATGAGCGGGCAGTCGACGTTGTTTCGATTGACCGGAGCTTCTAAGTTGCCGACCGTTGTCGGATCGATTCTGACCGGACGGGAGAGGTACAGGGTAAAGGGGAGAAGTAGCGAGTTTCACCGTCGGCAGACCTCGTTTGGGAAAGGCGGGATTATGTTGAAGCCGGTTAGTATTATGGTTTTGATTCAGTATAGCCAGACCTATTTTAAGAAACATAAATTCATTCAGATCAAGTACTAATCGATATCTAATTAATATAAATTTTTTACATGATTTGTATTTTTCTACGTTGTACAATATGAATGTATCAGATCATTAAAATATCAATGAGATAGATAGAAAACTTACTTAAAGTCCTCTAAGAGTTATTGATATAAAGGAGATATGTTTCAATGTATCCAAATCTATTTTAAGAAATAGAAATTCATATAGATTAAGTAGTAGTATGTACTTAATTTACGAGATATTTGTACATCATATGCGTTATAATAATTTCTACAAGAAGAATGTCTCGGATCGTTAAATAATGGTCGATAGAGTTAGAAATTGTCCTTGTAAATGTTAGTGTCAAACGCAGTCGTTTTGGGGCCATGACATAGGTTCAACCTATGTCATGACGTGGAAATAATTTTTACAGGAAAACCCTCCTTAATTCCTTTTCCTTTCCCACTTCATCCTCGCGCCAAAAGCGTGAATAGTTATCGGGAAATTGAGAGAGAGAGGAAGGGGAGTAGATGAGGCGGCGCCAGGGGCGGCAGACGGCGGAGGCTCGGTATGCTAAAGAGAGGATGAGATCGGAAAGGCCTGGTATCAACGGCTGGTGGTGGTTTGACTTCATTCTCTCTCCTCAACGTATCTGCTTCTCCAATCTATATTTTGTTATGGAATTTGCTTGTTTTTCTCGCCGATTTCCTCAAACCGTGAGTTGTCAAATCTCCCATCCAATTGTGAAAATTCCTAATTTGTTCTTCACCATTTTACCTATGTAGAAAGATGTGTATATCTCTCGTGTGTCTTTATGTATATGGGGATGGAAGACATTGCTGGAGGGCTATGGTTGGTTTTGAAGTTTAAAATGTGTGTGAGTGAAAGCTTAACTGAAATTTGAGTACAGGCTTCATTTTTTTGATGTCCAATGGGACAAATGCAAATGTAAGCCTGAGTTTGAGAAAGAGCTTCACTTGTGGTATAATTGAAAATGGAGAGATACAAAATAGACTTCTAAAATTTGATTAACAATTTCATTCCTTGGGGTAGGAAAGGTAGAGCTTTCTTTCTCTCCCGTTCATGAGATTTTCACTCACCCTCTTGATCGGGCGGAGGTTTGTACTATCCCCATGAGTGAGGTGAGGGAATCGGAAGTTGGTAATTAGCTTTGCTTGTGGTAGTGTGTTCTATTTTTGTGTCTGATGTCTCATAGAGCTGGTCTTCAGCCGCATAAAGAATGTTCACACAGTTTCTGATATGTGAGGCTGAAACCATAATGGTTGAGTGGGTTTTGGATATGTATAGAAGATTAAGAATATGACTAATAGGATAGTAATAATCTTTATGAGTCTGCCGTTTTCCCTCCTTTTTTTTTTTTTTCCTCTTCTTCTTCATCTTTTGTTGTTAGCTGTCGTTGATGGATTGTCTCATACAGCTATTAAGTGTTCAATGAAGTCTAACAGGCTAGCGCAGCTTACTCAGGCTCAAGTTAATAGCCTCAAGGCTCGTCCTCGTATTGATTTCTCATTCATTTTCAATCTGGTGAGGAAGTTCATTTTCAACCACGTTAACACATGCTTCCATCTGGAGAGTCAATTTCTAAAGATCAAATCTGTTAAGATTGCAGTAAATTGGATATATTGTGTGCCCTCAGCTCCTACAGATTCAGTTCATGCTGTGGGAGGGAAATCCCCAAATCAGTTCAATTTTTCATGGAAGTCTGCAACGCATGCATTGCAACTTTAGTTTTAGACAAAAAATCGCTTTCTAGATGTTGAGTGTGTGTCTTTAGTTCGACGAAGCATGTGGAAGCATGTGATAGCGAGAGAAAGAGAGAGAGTTTCTTTTCCCAGTATCTTAACGTGGTTGCACCATTGTGTTGTGCTTTATTACTCTTACAATGCAGCTTGTAGTTAATGCTTTTACTGAGAACAGGCTAAAGCTTTCGCTAATGGATATGTTTTGCCATTCTGTTTTTGTGCAGGCATTGCAACTGATGGAGTACATGTTCGTGCTTGTTTCTTCCACAATGGAGCTTAAGGTTATAGTATTTGGTGGAGATAATATAGTAAAAAATACACAAACAAATTATGCTCCAATGTTCTCACTTATGAATACACAAGTCTCGGTCTTGGACAAGAGGCTCATCCATCTTCATTTTCAACCCGGCTATTCCTGAGGCAAAAAGAGATGCAAGAGAAGGTAATGCAACCATATATAAAGCAAGAACTATAACAAGTACTTGCAAATTGTTCAATGTATTTTCCAAAGCTTCATGCTCGTTGTAAATGCCTATATGCCAATATCATTGCTCGTTGTAATTTCTCATTTTTTTTCCTCCTTCCAAACTTAAGGCCTGAGCAATTATATGTACTAAAAATATACATTTGTCTATTCTTTGAATGAGTTTTGGTTACAAGAACATAAGGTATTAAGATGATTCATTTTGAGTTTTAAGTTGCTTAAATATAAGTTTATCCGATAATTTCTTTTTTCCCATTGTCATGCCTTTCTTTGACAGCTGACTCGTGAAGGCGGTGCTACTCGTGCTCCCATAAGCATTGATTTAGTGAGGGATGGTACTTTAAGCATTAAATCAATTATTTTGCAGAACAATAGCAAGAACCAACAAGTTTCTGCAAGTAAAGCCTCTTGCTAGACTGTAATCCATATGTTTGCAATAAACATTATGGTTCCATAGATATATGTGTTTGCAAGTGCATACATGCATATATGGATGATGAATTGTCTCTTATTGGAACTCTGTGATGTTGTTTTTGATGACTCTGATTCTCATTGTTCTTCTCTTTCTGGCCAACCACAGGTGCTCTTCAGCATTCTTTACAGGATAGAATATGGTAAAGTTCAGGAAAGATACATGATGAAATATACTATTTGAAACTCCGCACAAGTACAGGTTCGCATTGATCTATCTTATTATTTGTTTATGCAAGTGAACAATTGCCTAGCACATTGATGGTTCTTCCGTGCTCTTCTATAGCCACTCTTGATGGTTATAATGAACTGGAAGAATCCATTTTCCAGTAGCTTGGTTTGACGCTTGGGAAACAAGACTGGAACAAATAGGAAAGGATTAATAGTTAATACACAGCATATGAAAGAAAATTTTCAGGTTTTACTTTGTATATTGAAATTTTGCGGCACCCTCTGCTGTAAGTTTCAAGTCTATAGACAGGAATTCTGTCCTGTTTATAACCTTTGGTTGGATTTTGGAAACCCTTGTCAATTTATGAAGAAAAATATTGTTCCCTTGAGTTTACTGCTGAAGAGTTTGCTATCAGGAGCTCTGTATTTCACTAATGGTAGGAAGAATGAGAATTGCCAATAACATTTATGAAGAATCGGATTGGATTATGTGGGGTACGACTAGACTCCTTATTTACTCCTTGATTTATCGATTGTTTTGTTTGTTCTTGTTCTGCAGCTCCACCATTGAATTAATTGATTTGCCGAGAGTGGATAAAGGATTTGATGACTCATTGGTGAGTGTCTACTTATCTGGTTCTCGAGTTTAAATTGGTATTTTTTGTTAAAAGGGTTGACTATATTTTCTCTTTTGCTTATTCTTCAGCTTGTAGTATTTGCCTTCAGTAAAATAGATCAAGCTGCTTCAGAGCCAAAAACCCTTGCAGCTGTTCAAGCTCTTCTACTGGGTTAGGGATCACGAAGTACATCTGATATCCCCTGGATTGCTTTGTTTGGTGAAACTGTTTATATAGCTTCAGCACAGTCAGGAAATGTTGCGTCTGAAAACTCTCTATAGACAGCTTGGCAGGCTGAGAGTGAAAGTCCGAAATCTATATTAACAGGAACCCCTCACAGCAAGCTTGGCAGATTCGCAGCGGTATGAAATTCAGGCTTCCGAATCTTTTCTCAAGGTATATTCCAGCTACTGCTTGACTATGCATTGTCAATTATGGCCATTAGCTTGTTTGAAATTTATTGGGTCTATTTTTGTGGGGTTTTCCTTGTAGTAAGTTTGTGGTGTGTATTTATTTCGCTGATTGCCTCTCTTGGTATTGCTACGTCTACGTTTCCTTTGAATTGGAAAAAAAAACCTTCACTTCCTTTGGATGTGGAAGGAGAGCATGTAAGGTGAAAGGAAAACCATTGTGAATGCTAATAACCAAAGAGCACGGCACATGCGGAGCACGTGGCCTATAACTAGTTTATTAATATGTTCATTACACTCTAACCTAAAATGGAAGGAAAGTTGAGTTTGAGAAAGAAACAAATGAGTTAATCAAATGGAGGGATAGAGGGAGAACTGTAAATCACCTGGGCATGGCTGAAGAGATCGGAATCCAAATATCTCTTACAATCACAATCTTATGAATTTCTCTGAAAGAGTTTTAAGGTTTGATTTTAAAAAAAAGATTACTGATATTCCAATTCAATTATCTAGGTTACTTTCTTATGAATTGAGAAAACTGTCATCGAGCGATTAGTTGTGACAGAGTTTCAGACACTCGGGGGAAAAAGGAGAGAAATGAACAATGTTTTTGTTTTTTGGGTAAGTAAAGAAAGAAATGAATAATTTGTGTTTAGCATGTACAAATGGTGATATGTCCTTTCAAAAAAATAAAATAAAAATGGTGATATGCTCTGATTGGATTTTTTTTTTTTTGCAGTTAGCTAATTTATTGAAGCGTGCCCATTGGGAGTACGATATTAACAGATGGCCGCTTTTTTTTTCTTCTGCTAAGCCACAATCCACTCATCATCTAAAAAAAAGGAGGGGGAGTCTGCAAGGGTAAAAATGTCAAATCAAAGGGAATAAAGGACCGCGAAACCATTATACTACTATTCATTCGTAACATTATGGTACTAGAAGTTTCAAAGGGAGTAGTAAGTTTTTATATTTTTATCTTATCTGCCCATAGTGTAATGTTGTACTCCTACATTCTACATTTAAATGTTTTATTACGGAGTCCGCCTAATAAAAGTAGAAGTAGTACTTACTACTTACATAGTTACATATATAATACTAAAGTAATTAAGTTCGTCTCTCTCTCTCTCTCTGTGTGTGTGTGTGTGTGTGTGTCCTCTGTTTCTCTCTTACCGAGGACGAGGAGGGAGAACTCAGCTCCACTATTATTATTAATAAGAAACAAAAGTTGTGCGCAACACAGATGAAAATCCGGATTGCAGTCTGATACGCGCATGCTGCCTGCCGAGGTTCATCGGGTTAGAGTTAGATCTGATCCTCTCTCTCTCTCTCTCTCTCTCGCACACACACACACACTTGCACTTCCTGTGTACTAGTCGTATATCTACAATGTACGCCTATTCTTTATGGTGATTGCCATTTTTACTTCCGCTTGCTAGATGCTTGGGTCGATTTTGGGGTCTTATTCCTCTACTGCTTGCTGTTTCCTATCGGCTTTGTTTCATGCATTTTACTTGTCTCTGTGCCTAGTGATTTATGATTCTTTCTAGGGTTTTATTCTATTTCTTCAAGATGTTAACATCGATGTTTTGCAACTTGCATGTGTGGCTCTGATGCACCTTTCCTGATTTTGAGTTTTTCTTGTATCATAGGGGTGTTTCGACTAAATTTTGAGCTTTGCTGATTATGTACGGGAGCTCTTACCAAAAAAAAAATTGTCTTTAAAGCAAGAAAGGACCTGTATGTTATCTTTTGTATGTATTCTTCTATTGTTTTCACGTTCAAGCTTGGGTGTTTTTGGGCAGCAAAACCGATCTGAAACGAGCTTTTAATGAGTCGAATATCAGTCCTGGACACGTACCTTCACCTGAAACCCCTACCCGAGTCCACATTACATGGTTCTAAGAGACTAGAGATCAAGTATCATAGAGTTTTCTGTCTTAAATGAATGGCTGAAGGTCGGAAAATCTAGCTTCTGAGAGGGTTCATTGGTTACGATCTTGATAAACTTTTTGGAGCAGCAAACAGTATCTATAATAGAAGTTCCAGGCTAGCACAGCTGGAAACTTCACCTGCCTCCTCAGTGGAGGCGTGAGTTCGAGCCCCACGAGGGGCGTGGTTTGACTAACTCACTAACATTACTAACCCCCCTTCCCGCTAATATATATCGTCTGGCAAAAATGACAGCATAAAGGATGCAGGAATTCTATATTAGAATATTAAAATGCTTCGCAAATCCTTTGCATGCCTGTTATTTTTCACTCATTCCCCAAAGTTTTAAAAGCTTTCTCAAGTGACTCATCAGAGGTATGTGGTTGATCTGTTTGCTATGGTTCCAGGATGAGGACTTGAAGATGTAAACTTCGGCGCTATGACTACTAGGACACCTTACTTATTGACCAAATATATTGATAAAGGACATGTACTGACCAATAATATGGTCCATTGACCACTACAACAATCCATGTCTAGCGTATTTAAATTGACTAAGGTCTAAGGTTCCCTGACCATCTGAGTAAAAGATTAAGGGAAACGGTAACAGCTACACAGAATCTGCAGAAAACCTGAAGCAAAGTGAACCAGAAAACCAGAATTTTGCTAGGCAAGATCCAAAATGTGTTCAAGTGTTGGTTTGCGGGTGATTTCAGAGGCATATTAACACTATAGCTAGATCTAGCTTGTGTGGGGTTATTTTAGTTAAAAACTTTTTAGTCTTCTCTGTTTACTTTTTCAATGTGTGCCGGATGTTCCACTGTTATAGCAACACTTCCAAAGTTCCAAACCTTACTCCTAACCATTAACCAATATCACTTTGCTATGCTAGTGTTCAATTCCTCTCATGTATTGAATTCCCCTTCCACTTGATTAGGATATAGGCTTCTTTCGTTGTTGGTAATGTATTAATCATCTTATTGGGTTCATCTCTTACACCTTTTTTTTCCCCCTACCTCTTCACTTCTGCCATCAACAACTATTACATTTTAACCTTTTACCAGATTGGAATTAATTGATAAATTTGAAGAGGCCACTGTATACACTATACACCGCATAGGTTTGAAGTGTAGGCTTAGTTCCCTTACAATTCCCAGCGGACACCATTATGAAGTATGCTAATTGACTATTTCTTTTTAAAAATATTTGACAGCCCTAGATTCATTCATATAAGCTTGGTTCAGAAGCTGTTTACTGTTATGCCAGGTGAGTGATATCTGTTCGAATGCAGTCAAGTTCTATGAAACTTATCCTCGAGGTGGAAAGGGAAAAAAATGGCATCAATGATTCTACTTTCCCAGATCTCACCCTTGGGGTGAAAAGGGAAGAAAATGGCTTCACTGCTTCTGGTTCCCCTGATCATTTGGGCGACAGTATTTGGAAGCCCATCGATCTTACTTCTTCAGAAGAAGATAGTGGGTCTAATGATGATGCTCAGAAGCAATTGGTTATTTATGATCCTGCTGTTAATGGTTCTGGTGAAATTGAAGCTGCTTTTGATCCCTATGAATACCGGCCGAGAAACACTTTCCCGTTTAACTCTTCTAGAGTATTGCCCGCTGTGGGGGCTTTCACCGTCCAGTGTGCTAACTGCTTTAAATGGAGGCTCGTGCCAACAAAGGAAAAGTATGAGGAGATACGGGAACACATTTTAGAACAGCTTTTTTCCTGTGAAACAGCTCGTGAGTGGCGGCCTGAAATATCTATCATGTGAGGATCCAACTGACATTTGTCAAGATGATGGCAGGCTATGGGCAATTGATAAGCCTAATATAGCTCAGCCGCCTCCTGGGTGGAAGCGTCTTCTAAGGATCAGAGGTGAAGGAAGCACCAAGTTCGCAGATGTGTATGTATTGTACTCATCTTGCAATCTTTTCTATTTCGATCGTAGGAATATTACCCGCATGCAGAGAGAGCTCAGTCTTCTGCTCACCACCTTATTTATTTTGATTTTGAAATTCAGTCTTGGCTCTCTCCCCCAACCCCATTTCCCCCATATCAAACCTAAGAGAGTGTGTGTGTATTGTACTCACCTTTTTTATTTATTTTGATTTTGAACTCTGAGGTTTGATATGTAGCAAGCTAAAAGGAACAAAGTAGGGGTGCACATACATCGGGCTGGGCTGGGTCCGGGCCGGGTTTATACTAGATAATAACGAGATTTATGCATTCCCAAACCCGGTCCATTTATAGTCGGGCTTCATATAATTTGTCCAAGCCCAACCCAAATAAAATTTTAATTTCCCAAACCCGTCCAAGAAGCCCATTTATTTTTTTAAAGCATAGAATCACAAATAAATTAATGGTAGTGCTAGTGCTAAAATTATTTTTGATTGTGCCAAAATTCAAGTGCATGAAATGCTTGAACTCATGTGTAAAGGACAAGCTCTTTATGTTTTGGAGTTTTGGACAATCAAAAAAGTTTTGACATTATCACTACCCTAAATTAATCAACCATAACGATCGCAATTACAATTCACAACCGTAATAATATATTTATAGTTCTAAATTCTTACAAAAATATTAAAAATAGACTTATAAATTAAAGTGCAATTAAAATACTCAAGAAGATGGAACTCTCCAACATTCATCAATCTCTACATATACTATTAAAATAACATATTATTTAAATCGGGCTGGGCCGGGCCGGGCCGGGCTGAGCTTCAGAGGAATTTCCCAAACCCAGCCCATTTAGTAAACGGGCTTAAAATCTCAGCCCAGCCCTGCCCTTTGGGCCTGCATATTTATCCCAAGCCCTAAAAAAATCGGGCTGGGTTGGGCGGGCTGGGCGGGCTACCGGGCCGGTGTGCACCCCTAGAACAAAGCTAGAGTAGATAGCCAAGTAGCAAGTCTATTGGAACATGATTTTTTGGTTTGGCTAGGTGTAGTAGCCAACAAGGTGCAAGTAGCAAGCCTCTTGGAGATGCTCTAACGAACTAGAACCATTTTTTTATTCTAACCACTTTTTGATTCTGTCATTGAGCGTTTAGAAAGAAAGAAAGAGAGTCATTCATTCGGTCATTACAGGTATTGGGCTTCAACTGCAACAGACCGAGTTAAGAAATAAGTTATGAAAAACCAAGTTTATTCTAAAAACACTCAAACATTTACTCTTCTATTCATTACTTATTACTCTCTCCGTCTCAATTTGTTGCGCCTGTTTTCTTTTTGGAACTTCTCAAAAAATTGTCTATATTTCATAATCTATAATATTTTTTACGATTTCGAAATCTTTGTTTCAAAAAATTAATTGAGAACTATCAAACAAAATCTATATAGACTATAAAAAACGTTATAGATTGAAAGATATAGACGATTTTTTGAGACGTCCAAAAAAGGAAACATACACAACAAATTGAGACGGAAGGAGTACTACACTCAAACACCCTCAATGACCTGTCTCGGTGTTGTGAGAGAATGACCTGTCTCGGTGTTTGAAAAAAATAGATTTTTGTTAGTGGAACACCCCCTCAAACCCAATTATATTCATTACTCAATACTCACTTGCCCGCTTTAGCTATCTTGACCGACCCAAATCCAACAACATTTAAAAGTAAGAATTTAAAACTCAAACCCAAACCGATTTGGAAGCAAGAATTTAAAACTCAAACCTTGGAACAAGGTGAATATTGCTGTTCTTGCCATCTATCTCACCAAATGGGCAGTTCAAACAGGTTATTCGGGGGTTCACGGGTAAGGAGTTGCAATGTTTTGTCCATTAGTTCGATTGAGGACTTCATGGTTCTCGAGTCGGACCACGGTTTTATGATTCCTAATCCAGTCAACCCGATCCGACCAATGAATATTGGGCATATGTGTAGATTTTCTAGTTTTTCAAAAGATTTTATCAAAATTTCATAAAATCATCCTTGATTTTATCAAAATGAGGACCCTGATTTTATCAAATGAGGAGTAACCCTTAATTTTATCAAATAAGCACTGTCGATTGGATAAAGGTTTGTTTAATAAATAAACTGAATTTGAACTTGAAAGTATTGATAAAGGTTTGTTTAATAAATAGGCTGAATTTGAACCTGAAAGTATTGGGCTCCACTAGACTTAGGAACCTGAAGTATAAATAAATATGATATCCCATAAGAATTTGACATATAGTCTTGTATATGTATAACTTTTACATGTATATATGAAAATTTTATAACTTTGTCAATAAGTAAACTTTTAAAAGTATTGTAACAGTTCGGATCACTCGTGTAGGACCCAAAAGTTAGTCCCCGAACATGATCGGTACATTTTCTGGACAATGGCGTTTGTACATGTAGTCGGGTCCTAAGTCCATTGATGGGGTGTTTTGGTGGTTTTTTTGTTGTCCTTATTCAAATTTTTTTCTGCATTTGTTAGTTTTGCATCAAGTTTTCGTGGTTTATGGATTCGTCTCGACGAGACGAATCCAAAGAGTATAAAACTATAGTTGAAACTAATTTTTTTTTAATAAAACCAAAATTAAACCAATAAACTAGTATATTTTGGTTTGTTTTCGGCTTTATAAAAAAAAAATAGTTTCGACCATAATTTTATAGGGCCACTTAGCCAAAAATCCAAAACATTTGATATTTTTACAGGGAAGGACAAAAAACTTTTGCAATCAAACAAAAAAACAAAAAACATTTGACATTTTTAGAGGGAAAAAGAAGGAACTTTTGCAATTAAACATAAAGACAAAAAAAAAAGTAGTGAAATGTCACTAATTTTGAAAAGTACTAATTTCATACATAAAATACAAAAAAAATCGTCACCCCGCTTTCATCCGACCACCACCCCATCGCTGGCCGACCACTTCCGGCAACCAAAAAAATTAGTGAAATGTCACTAATTTTTAAAAATTCTAATTTCAACCATAAAATTCAAAAAAATCACCATCCCACCTCCGGCTGACCTCCACTCCTCATCTGCTGACCACTTCCGGCGACCAAAAAAATTAGTGACATTTCACTAATTTTTAAAAGTTCTAATTTCGTACAGAAAACTCAAAAAAAAAAAAATCAACTCCTATCTCCGGCCACTACCACTCAACCTCCGTCGACCACTTCCTCATGAATCAAAAAATTAGTGAAATGTCACTAATTTTTAAATTTTTTAAATTTTATACAGAATTTTTAAATTGATGTTTAATAGATCAAATTGTAAAAATAAAAGCATACATGGTGAACCCATAACAACAAGAATCAAATAAAAGAAGCCTTACCTACTTAAGACAAACGGCTCCACGTTTGTGTTAATAAAATAGAAAAACCTGCGTAACAAAATTGGTTCATTTTAGAATACAAAAAGGTAGACATCATAAAACCAAAATAGAGACAAACTCACTTGGTGATTCCCAATTTCTCACTTTCTGTTTGTAAGGCCTCTTCAGGAGATGAAAAGGGAAAGTAAAAGTGAAGAAGAGAAAAGGGAAAGTAAAAGTGAAGAAGAAGAAAGTGCTTTTTGTATGCTTGTGAAGAGAAAAGGACATACAGATTGGGGGGAAATTACCCGCCAATTGTTTTGGTGCTAGTTTTGTAATTCATATGTAATGGTAGGGTTAAAATGGTAGGTTTAAAATGGTCAAGTTAGATGCAAAGCCTTGACTCTGTTTTAGACAGAGGAATGCGTAAAAAACAAAGCAAATGGGACCCATTTAACCTCAGCCTATTAGGCTAAGGGCATCCACATTGGACTCTTAAAATGGCTCTTAGATGAGGCCCCTAAAATTTAGCAAGCCATTTGATCAATTATGGTCTTCAATGGACTCCCAATACAAGCTCCCAATGGTGGCTCCTAACCCATTAGCTAAATCTAACTAGCCTTGTAGCTAGTTCCAAGTGAGAACCAAGCCCTTTTAATCTTTTTTTTTACGGGACACACTTTTTTTTATTACTTTCTTCACCAAATAGAAAATTTTATTGCTAGTCCATTGAGTGCACGTATGCTCTCTATATTTAGCAAACTCTAGGAGTGTCAAATGGACCCCAATTAGGCATATGTGTACACCTTAGGAAGTCAACATAGGAGCCATTTTTAGGGAGTCCACTGTGGATGCCCTAATGTTAGCAATTGCCATTAATTAAAGGGCTCCGAAATTTTACAAACACACACACACAAAAAAAAAAAAAAAGAAGAAAGAGAAGTTTAATCCCGCGGGTCACATGACACCTATGCACATTCGCCACACCACTGCATCTAAAGTGTGCTAGTATCAACGATTACACGGTATAAAAGCAGATAGGGTTTTCTTCTATCCCATCGTCTTTTCAAATCAAACATCTTCCCAAGTCAAAAAATGTCTGATATGGAAGCAAGCACAAGACAAAAGATAC
This sequence comes from Vaccinium vitis-idaea, assembly GCA_963854785.1. Lineage (NCBI taxonomy): Eukaryota > Viridiplantae > Streptophyta > Magnoliopsida > Ericales > Ericaceae > Vaccinium > Vaccinium vitis-idaea. Next base: position 39,986,776 of record OY978220.1, read on the forward strand.
TGGTAAGGAAGAAAACCAAATACTCCTCCTAACTATCAATGTATAGTTAAAACTATTGAAAGAAAAAGGAAAAAAAGTAAAAGTAAAAGTAATCAGGTGAGGTTTGATTTGTTCTAGTTCAAACTTTCTGTTGTTTTTTAGGCAAAAAGAAAAAAGAAAAAAGAAACCTAATTTGAGCTAAAACGTACTGTCATCCAAAAGTAGTTACACCTTTTCTGAATTTTGAAACTCTAAAAAGGCAAAACCAGTCCAAATCTGGCTTTACTTGCCCCATCTGCCATAAATATCATTTGCTCCACTGGATGTATGGATGAACGTGCCCTTCCACTTTCTTGTAGAAATACCCCCTTCCAGTTTATTGTAGAAATGCCCCCCCGATCTCGCTCTCACTTCAACATCTCCATCCATGACTCAAACCTCAAACCCTCCACCTCCAGCTTATCTCTCTCACCCACAGACCAAGGCTCCTCAAGGGTTTCAACCCTCTAGCTCTTCTGCGCAGTCTCCATCCATAGCTCAAAACCCAAACCCTCCACCTCCAGCTTATCTCTCTCACCCACAGACCCTGGCTCCTCATGGGTTTAGACCCTCTAGCTATTCTATTTTTTTTTAGGCAAAAAGAAATCAGATGAGGTTTGATTTGTCCTAGTTCAAGCTTTCTGTTTTTTTTTTAGGCAAAAAGATAAAAAGAAAAAAGAAACCTATTTTGAGCTAAAACATACTGTCATCCAAAAGTAATTACACCTTTTCTGAATTTTGAAACTCTAAAAAGCAAAAACCAGTCCAAATCTGGCTTTACTTGCCCCATCTGCCATCAATATCATTTGCTCCACTGGATGTATGGATGGACGTGCCCGTCCACTTTCTTGTAGAAATACCCCCCTTCCAGTTTATTGTAGAAATACCCCCCCGATCTCGCTCTCACTTCAACATCTCCATCCATGGCTCAAAACTCAAACCCTCCACCTCCAGCTTATCTCTCTCACCCACAGACCATGGCGCCTCATGAGTTTCGACCCTCTAGCACTTCTGTGTAGTCTCCATCCATGGCTCAAAAATCAAACCCTCCACCTCCAACTTATCTCTCAAACCCACAGACCCTGGCGCCTCATGGGTTTCGACCCTCTAGCTCTTCTGTGCAGTCTCCATCCATGGCTCAAAACTCAAACCCTCCACCTCCAGCTTATCTCTCTCACCCACGGACCCTGGCTCCTCAATGGGTTTCGACCCTCTAGCTCTTCTGTTTTTTTTAGGCAAAAAGTAATCATGTGAGGTTTGATTTGTCCTAGTTCAAGCTTTCTGTTTTTTTTAAGGCAAAAAGATAAAAGAAAAAAGAAACCTATTTTGAGCTAAAACGTACTGTCAACCAAAAGTAGTAACACCTTTTCTTAATTTTGAAACTCTAAAAAGCCAAAACAAATCCAAATCTGGCTTTACTTGCCAGATCTACCATCAATATGATTTGCTCCACTGGATGTATGGATAGACGTGCCCATCCACTTTCTTGTAGAAATACCCCCCTTCCAGTTTATTGTAGAAATAACCTCCCGATCTCGCTCTCACTCCAACATCTCCATCCATGACTCAAAACTCAAACCCTCCACCTCCAGCTTATCTCTCTCATCCACAGACCCTGGCGCCTCATGCGTTTCGACCCTCTAGCTCTTCTGTGCAGTCTCCATCCATGGCTCAAAACTCAAACCCTCCACCTCCAGCTTATCTCTCTCACCCACAGACCCTGGTGCCTCATGAGTTTCGACACTCTAGCTCTTCTGTGTAGTCTCCATCCATGGCTTAAAACTCAACCCTCCACCTCCAACTTACCTCTCACACCCACAAAACCTGGCGCCTTATGGGTTTCAACCCTCTAGCTCTTCTGTGCAATCTCCATCCATGGCTCAAAACTCAAACCCTCCACCTCCAGCTTATCTCTCTCACCCACAGACCCTGGCTCCTCAATGAGTTTCGACCCTCTAGCTCTTCTGTTTTTTTTAGGCAAAAACTAATCAGGTGAGGTTTGATTTGTCCTAGTTCAAGCTTTCTATTTTTTTTAGGCAAAAAGATAAAAGAAAAAAGAAAACCTATTTTGAACTAAAACGTACTGTCATCCAGAAGTAGTTACATCTTTTCTTAATTTTGAAACTCTAAAAAGCCAAAACCAGTCCAAATCTGGCTTTATTTGCCCCATTTGCCATAAAAATCATTTGCTCCACTGGATGTATGGATGGACGTACCCTTCCACTTTCTTGTAGAAATACCCCCCTTCCAGTTTATTGTAGAAATACCCTCCCGATCTTGCTCTCACTTCAACATCTCCATCCATGGCTCAAAACTCAAACCCTCCACCTCCAGCTTATCTCTCTCACTCACAGACCCTGGCGCCTCATACGTGTCGACCCTCTAGCTCTTCTGTGCAGTCTCCATCCATGGCTCAAAACTCAAACCCTCCACCTCCAGCTTATCTCACTCGTCCACAAACCCTGGCTCCTCATGGTTTACGACCCACTAGCTCTTCTTGTTTTTTCTTAGGCAAAAAGTAATCAGGTGAGGTTTGATTTGTCCTAGTTCAAGCTTTTTGTTTTCTTTAGGCAAAAAGATAAAAGAAAAAAGAAACCTATTTTGAGCTAAAACGTACTGTCATCCAAAAGTAGTTACACCTTTTCTTAATTTTGAAACTCTAAAAAGCCAAAACCAGTCCAAATCTGGCTTTACTTGCCACATCTGCCATCAATATCATTTGCTCCACTGGATGTATGGATGGACGTGCCCTTACTTTCTTGTAGAAATACCACCCTTCCAGTTTACTGTAGAAATAACCCCCCGATCTCGCTCTCACTTCAACATCTCCATCCATGGCTTAAAACTCAAACCCTCCACCTCCAGCTTATCCCTCTCACCCACAGACCCTGGCACCACATGCGTTTCGACCCTCAAGTTCTTCTGTGCAGTTTTCATCCATGGCTCAAATCTCAAACCCTCCACCTCCAGCTTATCTCTCTCACCCACAGACCATGGCGCCTCATGAGTTTCGACCCTCTAGCTCTTCTGTGTAGTCTCCATCCATGGCTCAAAAATCAAACCCTCCACCTCCAACTTAACTCTCACACCCACAGACCCTGGCACCTCATGGGTTTCGAACCTCTAGCTCTTCTGTGCAGTCTCCATCCATCGATCAAAACTCAAACCCTCCACCTACAGCTTGTCTCTCTCACCCACAGACCCTGGCTCCTCAATGGGTTTCGACACTCTAGCTCTTCTGTTTTTTTTAGGCAAAAAGTAATCAGGTGAGGTTTGATTTTGTCCTAGTTCAAGCTTTCTGTTTTTTTAAGGCAAAAAGATAAAAGGAAAAAGAAACCTATTTTGAGCTAAAACGTACTGTCAACCAAAAGTAGTAACACCTTTTCTTAATTTTGAAACTCTAAAAAGCCAAAACAAATCCAAGTCTGGCTTTATTTGCCACATCTACCATCAATATCATTTGCTCCACTGGATGTATGGATGAACGTACCCTCCACCTCCAGCTTGTCTCTCTCACCCACAGACCCTGGCGCCTCATGAGTTTCGACACTCTAGCTCTTCTGTGTAGTCTCCATCCATGGCTTAAAACTCAACCCTCCACCTCCAACTTACCTATCACACCCACAGAACCTGGCGCATTATGGGTTTCAACCCTCTAGCTCTTCTGTGCAGTCTCCATCCATGGCTCAAAACTCAAACCCTCCACCTCCAGCTTATCTCTCTCACCCACAGACCCTGGCTCCTCAATGGGTTTCGACCCTCTAGCTCTTCTGTGTAGTCTCCATCCATGGCTCAAAAATCAAACCCTCCACCTCCAACTTAAATCTCACACCCACAGACCCTGGCACCTCATGGGTTTCGACCCTCTAGCTCTTCTGTGCAGTCTCCATCCATGGCTCAAAACTCAAACCCTCCACCTCCAGCTTATCTCTCTCACCCACAGACCCTGGCTCCTCAATGGGTTTCGACCCTCTAGCTCTTTTGTTTTTTTTAGGCAAAAACTAATCAGGTGAGGTTTGATTTGTCCTAGTTCAAGATTTCTGTTTTTTTTAGGCAAAAAGATAAAAGAAAAAAGAAACCTATTTTGAGCTAAAACGTACTGTCATCCATAAGTAGTTACAGCTTTTCTGAATTTTGAAACTCTAAAAAGCCAAAACCAGTCCAAATCTGGCTTTATTTGCCCCATCTGCCATAAATATCATTTGCTCCACTGGATGTATGGATGGACCTACCCTTCCACTTTCTTGTAGAAATACCCCCGTTACAGTTTATTGTAGAAATACCCTCCCGATCTCGTTCTCACTTCAACATCTCCATCCATGGCTCAAAACTCAAACCTTCCACCTCCAGCTTATCTCTCTCACCTACAGACCCTGGCGCCTCATGCGTGTCGACCCTCTAGCTCTTCTGTGCAGTCTCCATCCATGGCTCAAAACTCAAACCCTCCACCTCCAGCTTATCTCACTCACCCACAAACCCTGGCTCCTCATGGTTTACGACCCACTAGATCTTCTTGTTTTTTTTTAGGCAAAAAGTAATCAGGTGAGGTTTGATTTGTCCTAGTTCAAGCTTTCTGTTTTTTTTATGCAAAAAGATAAAAGAAAAAAAAAACGTATTTTGAGCTAAAACGTACAGTCATCCAAAAGTAGTTACACCTTTTCTTAATTTTGAAACTCTAAAAAGCCAAAACCAGTCCAAATCTGGCTTTACTTGCCACATCTGCCATCAATATCATTTGCTCCACTGGATGTATGGATGGACGTGCCCTTACTTTCTTGAAGAAATACCACCCTTCCAGTTTACTGTAGAAATAACCCCCCGATCTCGCTCTCACTTCAACATCTCCATCCATGGCTTAAAACTCAAACCCTCCACCTCCAGGTTATCCCTCTCACCCACAGACCCTGGCGCCTCATGCGTTTCGACCCTCAAGCTCTTCTGTGCAGTTTTCATCCATGGCTCAAATCTCAAACCCTCCACCTCCAGCGTATCTCTCTCACCCACAGACCATGGCGCCTCATGAGTTTCAACCCTCTAGCTCTTCTGTGTAGTCTCCATCCATGGCTCAAAAATCAAACCCTCCACCTCCAACTTAACTCTCACACCCACAGACCCTGGCACCTCATGGGTTTCGACCCTCTAGCTCTTCTGTGCAGTCTCCATCCATCGCTCAAAACTCAAACCCTCCACCTACAACTTATCTCTCTCACCCACAGACCCTGGCTCCTCAATGGGTTTCGACACTCTAGCTCTTCTGTTTTTTTTAGGCAAAAAGTAATCAGGTGAGGTTTGATTTGTCCTAGTTCAAGCTTTCTGTTTTTTTAAGGCAAAAAGATAAAAGGAAAAAGAAACCTATTTTGAGCTAAAACGTACTGTCAACCAAAAGTAGTAACACCTTTTCTTAATTTTGAAACTCTAAAAAGCCAAAACAAATCCAAGTCTGGCTTTATTTGCCACATCTACCATCAATATCATTTGCTCCACTGGATGTATGGATGAACGTACCCTCCACCTCCAGCTTATCTCTCTCACCCACAGACCCTGGCGCCTCATGAGTTTCGACACTCTAGCTCTTCTGTGTAGTCTCCATCCATGGCTTAAAACTCAACCCTCCACCTCCAACTTTCCTATCACACCCACAGATCCTGGCGCATTATGGGTTTCAACCCTCTAGCTCTTCTGTGCAGTCTCCATCCATGGCTCAAAACTCAAACCCTCCACCTCCAGCTTATCTCTCTCACCCACAGACCCTGGCTCCTCAATGGGTTTCGACCCTCTAGCTCTTCTGTGTAGTCTCCATCCATGGCTCAAAAATCAAACCCTCCACCTCCAACTTAAATCTCACACCCACAGACCCTGGCACCTCATGGGTTTCGACCCTCTAGCTCTTCTGTGCAGTCTCCATCCATGGCTCAAAACTCAAACCCTCCACCTCCAGCTTATCTCTCTCACCCACAGACCCTGGCTCCTCAATGGGTTTCGACCCTCTAGCTCTTTTGTTTTTTTTAGGCAAAAACTAATCAGGTGAGGTTTGATTTGTCCTAGTTCAAGATTTCTGTTTTTTTTAGGCAAAAAGATAAAAGAAAAAAGAAACCTATTTTGAGCTAAAACGTACTGTCATCCATAAGTAGTTACAGCTTTTCTGAATTTTGAAACTCTAAAAAGCCAACACCAGTCCAAATCTGGCTTTATTTGCCCCATCTGCCATAAATATCATTTGCTCCACTGGATGTATGGATGGACGTACCCTTCCACTTTCTTGTAGAAATACCCCCCTTACAGTTTATTGTAGAAATACCCTCCCGATCTCGCTCTCACTTCAACATCTCCATCCATGGCTCAAAACTCAAACCCTCCACCTCCAGCTTATCTCTCTCACCTACAGACCCTGGCGCCTCATGCGTGTCGACCCTCTAGCTCTTCTGTGCAGTTTCCATCCATGGCTCAAAACTCAAACCCTCCACCTCCAGCTTATCTCACTCACCCACAAACCCTGGCTCCTCATGGTTTACGACCCACTAGATCTTCTTGTTTTTTTTTAGGCAAAAAGTAATCAGGTGAGGTTTGATTTGTCCTAGTTCAAGCTTTCTGTTTTTTTTAGGCAAAAAGATAAAAGAAAAAAGAAACCTATTTTGAGCTAAAACGTACTGTCATCCAAAAGTAGTTACACCTTTTCTTAATTTTGAAACTCTAAAAAGCCAAAACCAGTCCAAATCTGGCTTTACTTGCCACATCTGCCATCAATATTATTTGCTCCACTGGATGTATGGATGGACGTACCCTTACTTTCTTGAAGAAATACCCCCCTTCCAGTTTATTGTAGAAATAACCCCCCGATCTCGCTCTCACTTCAACATCTCCATCCATGGCTTAAAACTCAAACCCTCCACCTCCAGCTTATCCCTCTCACCCACAGACCCTGGCGCCTCATCAGTTTCGACCCTCAAGCTCTTCTGTGCAGTTTCCATCCATGGCTCAAAACTCAAACCCTCCACCTCCAGCTTATCTCTCTCACCCACAGACCATGGCGCCTCATGAGTTTCGACCCTCTAGCTCTTCTGTGTAGTCTCCATCCATGGCTCAAAAATCAAACCCTCCACCTGCAACGTATCTCGCACACCCACAGACCCTGGCGCCTCATGGGTTTCGACCCTCTAGCTCTTCTGTGCAGTCTCCTTCCATGGCTCAAAACTCAAACCCTCCACCTCCAGCTTATCTCTCTCACCCACAGACCCTGGTGCCTCATGAGTTTCGACACTCTAGCTCTTCTGTGTAGTCTCCATCCATGGCTTAAAACTCAACCCTCCACCTCCAACTTACCTCTCACACCCACAGAACCTGGCGCCTTATGGGTTTCACCCCTCTAGCTCTTCTGTGCAGTCTCCATCCATGGCTCAAAACTCAAACCCTCCACCTCCAGCTTATCTCTCTCTCCCACAGACCCTGGCTCCTCAATGGGTTTCGACCCTCTAGCTCTTCTGTTTTTTTTAGGCAAAAACTAATCAGGTGAGGTTTGATCTGTCCTAGTTCAAGATTTTCTGGTTTTTTTAGGAAAAAAGATAAAAGACCTATTTTGAGCTAAAACGTACTGTCATTCATAAGTAGTTACAGCTTTTCTGAATTTTGAAACTCTAAAAAGCCAAAATCAGTCCAAATCTGGCTTTATTTGCCCCATTTGCCATAAATATCATTTGTTCCACTAGATGTATGGATGGACATACCCTTTCACTTTCTTGTAGAAATACCCCCCTTCTAGTTTATTGTAGAAATACCCTCCCGATTTTGCTCTCACTTCAACATCTCTATCCATGGCTCAAAACTCAAACCCTCCAGCTTATCTCTCTCACCCACAGACCCTGGCTCCTCATGGGGTTCGACCCTCTAGCTCTTCGGTGTAGTCTCCATCCATGGCTCAAAACTCAAACCCTCAACCTCCAGCTTATCTCTCTCACCCATAGACCCTGGCGCTTCATGGGTTTCGACCCTCTAGCTCTTCTGTGCAGTCTCCATCCATGGCTCAAAACTCAAACCCTCCACCTCCAGCTTATCTCTCTCACCCACAGACCCTGGCTCCTCAATGGGTTTCGACCCTCTAGCTCTTCTAATTTTTTTAGGCAAAAAGTAATCAGGTGAGGTTTGATTTGTCCTAGTTCAAGCTTTCTGTTTTTTTTTTAGGCAAAAAGATAAAAGAAAAAAGAAACCTATTTTGAGCTAAAACGTACTGTCATCCTAAAGTAGTTACACCTTTTCTTAATTTTGAAACTCTAAAAAGCCAAAATTAGTCAAAATCTGGCTTTACTTGCCCCATCTGCCGTCAATATCATTTGCTCCACTGGATGTATGGATGGACGTGCCCTTCCACTTTCTTGTAGAAATACCCCCTTCTAGTTTACTGTAGAAATACCCCCCCACCCCCCGATCTCGCTCTCAAACCCTCCACCTCCAGCTTATCTCTCTGACCCACAGACCCTGACGCCACATGGGTTTTGACCCTCTAGCTCTTCTGTGTAGTCTCCATCCATGGCTCAAAACTCAAACCCCTCCACCTCTAGCTTATCTTTCTCACCCACAGACCCTGTCTCCTCATGGGTTTCGACCTTCTAGCTCTTCTGTTTGTTTTGAGGCAAAATGTAATCAGGTGAGGTTTGATTTATCCTAGTTCAAGTTTTATGTTGTTTTCTAGGCAAAAAGATAAAAGAAAAAAGAAACCTATTTTGAGCTAAAACGTACTGTCATCCAAAAGTAGTTACACCTTTTCTTAATTTTGAAACTCTAAAAAGCCAAAATCAGTCCAAATCTGGTTTTACTTGCCCCATCTGCCATCAATATCATTTGTTCCACTGGATGTATGGATGGACGTGCCCTTCCAGTTTATTGTAGAAATACCCCCTTCCAGTTTATTGTAGAAATACCCCCCCCCCCCCCCCCCCGATCTCTCTCTCACTTCAACATCTCCATCATGGCTCAAAACTCAAACCCTCCACCTCCAGTTTATCTTTCTCACCCACAGACCCTGGTGCCTCATGGATTTCGACCCTCTAGCTCTTCTGTGCAGTCTCCATCCATGCTCAAAACTCAAACCCTCGTCTTCCAGCTTATCTCTCTCACCCACAGACCTTGGCTCCTCATGGGTTTCGACCCTCTAGCTCTTCTGTGCAGGAAGCATACGATAACAACATGCTCCAAGCTTACTATCAGGATCCTTCTATGGCTTCTTCTTTGAAATCTTGGGCGTTTGAAGTGCTCAACTATTATGAGTCTTTGCCGAATCCTACTGTGAGTGGTTTTGTTTGTTTGTTTGTTATTTTTTCTTACCCGTTTTTTTTTTTTAAATTTTATTGAACTGCTTCTTCCAATTCCTTTGTAGGGTGCGATAATGCCTCCAACTAATCCAGGATTTATGCCCCATAGCACAAAGGAAACCATTGTTTCACAATCTGTGTGGTGGTGTGAAGTTTGCGATGTTAAATGCGACACCAAGGAAGTGCTTGACAAGCACAAAATGGGGAAAAAGCACAAAAAGGAGGAGAAACTGAAAGACTCAACTACCCCTCCTCCCCCGGCTGCTTCGGGATTGTGTGTTAATCTAGTGATTGAGCCAGAGGACTTGGAGTCGAAGAGAAGGAAACTTATGAAAGAGGGGGCGGACCCGGATGCCGTTATGATGTGCGGAATTTGCAATGTCGTCTGTAACAACGATCTGGTTTTCGCTCAGCACATTGCAGGAAGGAAGCATGTCTTGAAGCAGTTCGGGTTTGGCATGCATTGAGTATGAGTATGTTGTGGTAGAAACTTTATTTACTAGTATGTCATTTTCTTTTTGAAAGTAAAAGGGGTGTTTGGTAAGGAGGGTGGGGAAAAAAATGGACCACAAGATATTCTCCTTCCTTGATTCTCCTGATATCTTTTTTTTTTTTTATCAATCTCCTGATATCTCAGTCACCAACTTTTTGGGGGGACAACACCGTTGTGGGAACAACCTGAACACTCACATTTTCTGCCTTTTGGCCGCGCGCCATTAATGAGGCCAGCCTCACTAGCCTTGTTAACAAAAAAAAAAAAACTAACAATGCTGCTACACACTATAGCTACACCACCACATTCTCACACTCTAAAAATGTTTTTTTTTCCCCAAATGCATTTATACGAAGATTTTTGTCCCACATGATTAGTTTAGCTTCCTGTTCATAATGGTTTATGCACACCATTTTCAGTCTTCCTTACAAAACAAAGTCATTCATAGTGTACACAAGAGTGTCAAGCCAAATTGCTTTCATGGGGTTTCGATTGTTACTTGAAACTTCTCATTTGGAATGTGCCTCTTCTTTTATAGGCTTATCTGACATGCCATGTTACTGAGGACATTGATTTTTGCTACGGAGGACTTGCCTGGCTGGATATGGTGTTGGTTGGTGGTGAAAATTATGATCACAGTGGAGCTGGAATTTCTGTTTTTTCTTGGTCGTCTTTTCTGTTCTTAATTTTTCGTATGTTCAACAAACAATGGAAACTGTTGTGTATCTTGCTTGTAAGGGAATTTGTAAGGTGAACTTTGGCCCATTTGAGGCAGTAGGCGTATCCTCTTTGCATGTTTTTTGAATTAGGGCAGTAGGCCTCTATCCCATTAGTGGCAGTAGGCATGTATGAGATCAAAGCATGGGTTTGTAATTTGTTATCTCAGGCGAACCTTGTTATCTCAGGCAGTAGGCCTCTATCCCATTTGAGGCAGTAGGCATGTATGGGCAGTAGGCCTCTATCCTGCAGTAAGGTGAACCTTGTTATCTCAGAGCATGGGTTTGTTGGATGCCTTGCTATCCTTAGTATTTCCATGTTTTATTGTTTTTGTTATCTTTACATTCCTGTTTTGGCATGTATGATTGGATGTGATCAGAAATTTTTTGGACTTGTGTCAAGTCAAAAATGTAAAATCTTCTAATAAATTTTTTAGGCCAAGAAGTAAATCTTTTAAGCCCAACTACAAATTTCTTTCTCTGTTAGGTTTTTAGAAGGTTGTAAGCCCAAAAGTATAATTTTTATGCCCAAAAAGAAAATTTTTTAATAGGCCCAATTAGGCCCATTTCGGCCAGACCGAAATCCCCCAAATTTCAGACCGAACCGAGCCACCCCGTACCGAAATCGGTCCCTTCATAAATTCGGTCGGGATTGGTCTTCATAAGTCATACCCCGAACCAACCGAAACCGAACCGATTTCACCCCTAGTTCATATCACGAATATGTCCTAAACTAGTTTAGCTTTGCAGGTTTGAAGCCTTTTGATCAACTAGTTGCTGCCTTGCTGGGTATTGAACTACTGATTGTGTTTGCTGGGACTGATTGAAACTTTTAATTTGTAGTTGTAATTTGTGATTCTTTGAATGATGGTGAAACTTTGTTAACTATTGATTGTTAGGTTTGAAACTTTGAATTTGTGGTTGTAATTTGTGAACTTGTAATATTGTATGATGGACCTGTGATGGTGAAGCCGTAGCTTCTGCTTGCTGCCTTTTTGTCTTTTCTTTTTATTGGGTTTGGCCCAAGGTTTTTTATGCTATTGCTATTGCTGCTTTTTTTTTTATATTTCATTGGGTTTGGCCCAAAGTTAGAAACTTAGAATATGTATGAATGGGCTTAAATTTGGCCCAGAATCTGGCCCAGAATCGCAGCCCAGGATAAGAACTGAACCGGTGGTGGAACCGAACTGGAAGAACCGAACCGGAACTGAATTTTTTTCCCTTCTAATCAGATATGAAGATTGCAGCTTATAGAGGTCCGATCTGGATCTCTAAAGCAAAATTAACCTTGATTTTTTTCTTTTGTTGGTGGGCACAAGATACTAGAAGATGGTCGCATACTACTCTACTGCCTCTGAATGCATAGAGGGGCTTTCGAGTTCAAGCTCCACTGGTGAGTCCTCTTGAATTTTGACTTTTCCTCATTGGTAATATATGTTTGAATACATGTATTTTTAATTTACCACGACGAAATTGAATAAATGTGCAGCATTTGACAACTGTTTTCTATATATTGGGTATTTGTTATTCTTGTCTCCTTTTAAACAGATCCTAACTAGGAATCTAATATCCCTACTCCCTTTCCACCATATTCGTAGGTCACATAATCCTCCGAGAGGACTCTCACGCTCTCAATCCCGCTCGGAGCTTCCACTCTCAACTCTCGCTCTCCCAAATTGTAGCAGTCTGAGATGTTCGAAAGGCGTTTTTATGCCCTTTACTTTTACGCAAGCGTGAGCACGCACGCTCATTTGGATTCGTAGCAATAAATATCGCTATCCATCCGGATATGAAGCCAACCCAAACGTATCCGGAGTGTTTGGTGACTGATTATCTGGGTAAGAAGACCCAGGCCTATTATTTCGAGCAGGGCGGCATTGATTCAGGGTACAGGAAAGGCAGGGTACATGGGAAGGTAAGAGTACTGAATGTGTTGGGGACCATTAATAGACTGCACACAAGGTCACCCTCTCTCTGCAACCATTGAAGAATTTGATCGAAACAGATTGACACAGCAGGATGGTGAATGATTCAAATGCACGTGTTTTTTCCTTTTCGGAAGATCTTTTGTTTTTTGTTTTAATAGAACTCTTAGGTTTGATATGGGGGAAATGGGGTGGGGGGTAGGGTTGGCCATTTCATAGATAAATATAACTCAAAAGCATTATTTGTAACAAATCTACGAGGAAAGCCAACACAAGGGCTCATTTATTTGTTTGATCGGTTATGAGCTCGGATTGAACTATACATCCACAGCAATCACAGATCCAGCGTTTTGTTTTGTTACATGATTTATTGAGAAATGTTTATCTAGTTAGGTTGAAATCGAGGTTGATGTTTGCTAGAGTATGTGTTGAAGTGGAAGCGGCAAAGGAGATTCTCAAGTCCTTCGTAGTGGATTTGGGTTATGGAGAGTCATACGAAATTAGAGTAGAAGTTCCTTGGAAACCTCAAGCCTGCAACGTTTGTAAGATCTTTGGCCCTTCTTGCACAATCAAGCCCAAAGTTCCACCTCCTCCAGTGTGGAAAGCCAAGGAGAGAGTAGGACAAGTTGTCTCAGTTGTTCAAGAGCACAATATCAAGGAGAGAGTAGGACAAGATGTCCCGACTGCTCATGAGCGAAATGCAAAAGAGAGAGTAGTTAGTGAAAATAAAAATGATTGGGTAGAGGTGGTGAAGAGGAAAATTCAAACTCCGGGCATGCCTTTGGCCATCTCCTCTTATAGCCGTGTTTCTTCTCAACTAATGCATTTGGCATTTTTGAGAAATGTGAGGATTCGGGTGCCTCCTCCCATGTGAAGGTGTAAAGATGGATGATATGGGGGCTATATCTTGTGATGCTACCCCGATTTGTCAGGGTAGTACTCAACAAGAGCCTCCCCGTGGCTCTCCAGCAGTCTACACGGTTTCGAGAGCCTCCAAGAATCTCCTTGGATGGCGATTTTATTGGACCTCGACATAATGTGAACTAGATGGTGGGTGATTCCTTGACTCTTTCATCCACAAGATATCAAAATAGAAAGAAGCTTCAGGAGAAAATCAAGATGTTAAAGGCTTCAAGGGTTTAGTTCTTGAGGCTTGCATGACTTTCTTTTGTTATGGTGTTTTTTGTGTTCCTTCGATGAAGTGTCCTTTGAGTTTTGTTGGATATCTGTTTTAATGCGGCTAGGTTTTAGATTTTTCCTTTTCTTTATTTTTCTTTCATTTCCTACTGGGGTATGCCCCGTATGCTGTATATTCAGTTTTTTTTTCAAGCTAATTTATTAAAAAAAAAATAGAAAAAGAAAAAGAAAAAGAAAGATATCTCACCAAAATGCTTGTCCGCATATGCAGCTCACAAGGTTGCAGCCACCGTTCTTTTTTTTTTTTTTTGGGTGATTCAACTTGAAATAGAAAAGAGGATAACCGAATGTACAACTTACAAGGGGCATACCCCAGGGAAGAGAAGAAAAGGAAAGAAAATAAACATTAATATGCCAAGAGGCTACAATAGAAATGCTGCTACTAAACATAAATATCCAATGAGACTATATGGACTCTCACCATGAATAACTCGGCTACGGACGAAATCAAAAGCCAGAGGACAGCCACCTCTGGAATAGGAAACTCAATTCAATGGGATCAATTAAGTGGTAGAGGACAGCCCCCTCTACCTAAGCTTCCACCAATGAGAATAAAACTTAAAATTACAAGCTATAGCAACATAGTTTGGGAGATGATAAATTTTTTTGGAATATTTATGTCTTCAGTTAAAAAAATTTAGTTTACTTCATAATTTTTTATTTCTTAGATTACTCTCGTTGTGACAAACCAATAATCTAAAAAAAAAATTACACAAAACTAATAATGGCAGATTTTTTTTGAATAAAGATAAAAATATTTAAATGAATTATTAAGCCAAAAAGAGACTCTTTGTTTTGCTCGAGGTACAATAGAGGTTGCAGAATAACGAACAAAAAGAGACTTTTGGGCTATAAATTGGGTAGTATGCCACTATTGAGCAACTCGAGAATCAGCTCGATAAAGGCTTGTTCGAGTTTGACTTGTTAAATTAATTGATAAACTCAAGTTAGAATTTCAGGCTTGTTTCGTCAGGCTCACAAACATGAAAATGTATTTATAAATTCTATTCAAAAAATATGCACGGGAATTTAACCAATATTTATGTTGAGAGCTCAAGTTTGAGTTCAAGCTCGCCTATTTATATTTGTTTGATTCAATCTCAACTTGTTTATATTTGTTCGACAAACTCGACTTTTATAAACATTAACGAGCTCGAGCTTTTTGAATGAGCCGAACTTAAACACTTCAAAATCAAATAAAGCGTAAACAACCCAAAATTTACGAAAGCAACTAACCAGCAAAAGCACAATTTAGAGAAGTCTTCTTACCAGGGAGTACTTGAATCCAGATACAAGGGCCACTGATTTTCAAGGAGTCTCTAAACACTCTAGACAGAGTTTCATATTTACAAATGGATAATACTTACAGGTTATATACAAATCAGCTAATTAGACATTAGTAGCTTTATATACAAACGGGTGATTGAACTGAGTTTATCATCATCCGTACAGAAAGGAAATTAACTCAATGCTCCCACCAGCATGAGAATTTATCTTTTGATTAGAGCACAGTAAATGTACACTAGGGTTTCTTCCATCATGTCAGTCTTCATCTTCGCAGGATCAGGAAGGAGGCTGCGAATGAATAGCGGTATCAGGTAACATAGCCACTGTCACTACAAAGTATTCACTGCCGTCTGGGAGACCATAACGAGTTTTTGGGAACTCTGTGTGATCTCCCCTAGTGGGTCGTGCACAAACAGACTGACGCTCAATATGTACTATCTGCCCAATGATGTAGCTCGGGCGGTTCGGGAGACGGTCCACGATTAAGGCAACGGATTCTTTAGACAGGTAGTAGTTAGGGCAATTTCGGTTGATTGCTTCGTAATTCCCAGCAGAGTTTAGGACAAATGCAGCAATCTCGCGGACTTCCAAACAGCTAAAAGATATCTCCTCCTTGTTTGCCTGTAAAAAGATCAGAAGTGTGTTATTTCTTGAAAAGCAGAAAAGCAATCAGAGTACAGAAGACGATAGCATCGCAAAGGTCATGAAAATCAAATTCTTATCTGTAGGAGTTCATTAAGAAGAAGAAACATTCAGACCATTCTGCTCTAACATAAGCTATTAGGCTTCCATTGGCAGATGAAAAACGTCCCTTACTAGGTCTTCCGATTCTAAATTTCTTTAGGCTGCGTTTGGATCACAGATTAGTGGAGG
The DNA here is from genome assembly GCA_963854785.1 of Vaccinium vitis-idaea. Classification (NCBI taxonomy): domain Eukaryota; kingdom Viridiplantae; phylum Streptophyta; class Magnoliopsida; order Ericales; family Ericaceae; genus Vaccinium; species Vaccinium vitis-idaea. The sequence goes on from OY978220.1 coordinate 40,002,587, forward strand.
GCTATATCAGCAGAAAGGAAAATGGTAGGAAACAAAAGAATGAATTGCTTTTCACTTCAAAATTTCATTCCAACTTTTCTTTTCCCTCCATAATCCCTCCACAAATCATTAAATCCAAACTGAGCCTTAGAAGGAACTTTATTGGAAGTTCAGCACCTATGCCCTATTTTTATGTTTCTTCTACTGAATATAGTTGCTTCCTGGGTCAGTGAACCCGTCACACAAGTACTCAATTAGCTACCAGCCTGGCACCTAACAGCCAACTAAAAGTCAAGTCATCAAATCAATATGGAACTATTTTTCACACTTTCCAAAAAAGTGTTCCATAAATCAAGTTCAAGTTTAATAACCAATTATGTATTGGGATGTGCATCATCAATGGACAGGTGTTCCCAATATGTGTGTCAGCCACAAATTTGGTTAAGATGTCAAATTGGCCTAAAAGCTTACCTGCTTCTCAAGCTGATGTTTCATATACAGAGCATTGAGCAACTCTTTCTTTTCTTCCACTTCCTTTTTAAGTTGCTCATTTGCAGCTTCAAGCTTTGGATACCTGTCAAGCAGCTCTTCCTGGTGCCTTGACAAGACTCCGACTTTGTCAGCAAGTACCCGGATGCATTCTCGAAACTCGGTATTACCTCATTATCATTGGTGGATCTGAAATTCACAATGGAAGTAATTTGCTCCTTAGAGATTCACAATTTATTATGGAAAATGCTGAAATCAGCCCACTGGGCTATCATTGAGGTTTAAAAAGTGTATTTGAATGTTTGAAAAATGTATCAAAGTGTGTGAAAGTGTATTAAAAAGTGTAAAAAGTACACTGGGATATGTGTTATCTTTGTCTTTTTACGTGGGCTGACAATAGAAGGACCGATTTATTATTGAGGTAAAAAGCATAACAGAGTCCAATAGACTTCATGCCACCTTTGCATGTCTGATAACAAAGCATATTGTATACATAAAAGTTCACAATGAAGAGACCTTGAAGAGCAGTGCCCAATCACAATGGATGAGGCAATAGTTCTCGTTGTTGCTCTCTAAGCAATATTTTCCGTACTGGACAAATTACAATGCCAGTACTTGGGGAAAATGCTTGTTAAGTCGAGTACACTTGAGAAATCAAAATGAAAAGAAGGTACGATCACACATTGATACATTTGAAGAGAACAGAACAGAAGAAGATGCCATGAAAAGAAGTAAAGGTACGACATCACACATTGATCCATTTGAAGAAAAGAGAACAGAAGAAGATACCATGAAATAAGAAAATGTAATACCCCAGATTTGGGGAAAGAGTGCTTAGTCCTCCCAAATTGGTTGGGAACTAGAGCCTCACTCGGTATATTAACACTCACCAAGGGCTACATGGTACCTTCTTAGGTATACCTTTTAAGGCCAACTGTTTAGGCTAAAAGGGGGTCCATAGTCAGCCAGGTGGGGTCGTTACAGAAAAGATGCGACGTCTTGTCAGTAGATCAATGGAAATGATCCGGAAACTTATATTTACTATAAAATAGCACCTACGAATCCCTAATGATGTTAACTTTTCGAAGTGGTTTCTTCACAATGAGTGAACATCGTACTAAGACATCATTTACAAGAATAATAGTTAAAAAAATGTGAATATCTAACCCTGGCCCAGTGTCCCTGAAAGTAGAATAAGAATAATTCTAATACCTACAGTGGACAAACCCAAGTCCATGGTGGTATCATATTTGATAGGCATTTATATTCTGATTGACTTTTTCTATATTTAACTGATGAATGAGCAGCGAAAAGTATGATAATTATGTCATTCATAAAATGCTAATATGGTGAACAATGGGGGATATGCTAAGTAACGCAAATAAATATATCGGTGGCTTACTTAGCCAAAGACTGAGCTAGAGCACGCAAGGACTCAGGAAACCCAGCCACACTGCCTGAAGAAACACGGCTCTTTAGTCTTTCAAAAAGGCTATGAATCTTTACAGCAGAGGTACGTAATGCCCTACACTCTGACGCCCTGCGATCAGCTGCACAAAGATGGGTTTGGGCTTCTTCTCTGGCTTCATGCAGACAATTCTCTAAGTCAGCACAATTCATCTGCAGTATGAAATCAAGTTATCTGCTGCATCAGACAGAAAATTCTGCTAAGTAGAAAGCATTGATTTACAAATATTGGTAAGTCTAAACTACATACAACAAACTTGACATCCTCGACCAAGCTTCAAGTATTCAAATCTATGCTACGGAGTCTATTGGCCATTCATATCTTTATGCCAAACTTAAGTACCTATGACTAGGAGTAAACATGGTGAATAGACTAAGCTCCCCATTCTAACTTATATTCAAATATAGAGAAAATAAGTTTGCATATCAAAATGAAAAGAAAATAACAATTCTCAAAACTTAAAATGTCATTAGTTGTCGTGCAATTTTTGAATAGAAATTTTTCAGCACAGCTGCTTTAATACCTGAGATTCATCAAGGAGCTTCTGGCTAATTTCTAACTCCTTCTCGAGCTTGGTAACCTCCTCCTGTAGACCTTTCAGCTTCTTTTCTGTTTCATTCAGTTGACTTGACTGACCTGCAAGTGCATTCTGCAACTCCAGCACAAGATAAGGGCTTGCCTTAGAGTCAAAAACCTTTCCAGCAGCTGTTTCAGCAGGTAAATGATTTGGGGGTTCAGATTTCCTCTCTGCAGTGCAACTGGTTGCCAGCCCCATTGCCACTTCTGCTGCAGCTGTATCTTTCCCAGCTTTGTCATTTGCATTTGCCACGTCATGAGGTAGTTCCAACATCGACGAATCTAACTGAGGACTTATCCTTGAGGAGGAATCTACCATATTATCATCCAATCCTTCTGTTTCTGTCAGTTTAGGGGAAATCCCTAATCTGACATGCAAAGAATTAGAGGCACACGAAACCTCATCAGAATTGTACCGAGAATTGAGGTACCAGTGGGCATCCTCCTCTCTTATACATACTCAAAAAGAAGCTATGTTAGCCCAGATCAGACAAACTCCACAAAGTAAACAAAATGGAGTCCATATGTTGCAGCCACCGTTCTCCTCCACCGTCTTGTGACACTTTGGACAAGGTTTAGTATCTACAGTAACCCAATTAACTGTATCCGACGCATCACAACACTTTTTGGTTGTCCACAGCTCCCACATCAAACACAAACAAGGTGAATGTGCATCAGCTAAGCAGCTAAAACAGAACTGCAAATCACAAGAACATTCAACCTCACAAAATTCACCATCTTCAACATGAATTGCATTACCACAATGATGAGCACTCGGGAACCATTTTATTATCCTCGATATACGACTCGAGAAGAAAACAATCAAATTTCTGCGCTAAATCAGGATGCCTCTTCCTAACAAGATTTGTGATAATAGCTTCATCGCAGATAGCTTTACATTCGTGAGCCATGCACCTAATACACTTACTCTGACCCTCATTTAGCTTCGCAATAAAATGCTCCATCCAACCCAAAAGCAAGAACCCAAATATACGCGTGTGCGCTCCCGCGTGTGTGTCGGAGTTCGTTCACTTTGCAGTGCTTTAAAGTTTAAACCCCAACATGATTTACAGGTTTCAAATTGATGTTTTCCCAAGTAGTTACATAGCTGAACAACCTAGTAGTAAATAATAAATTTTACAACAAATCAAACTCAAAAAGAAAAGTAGTTCCAAAATGTCAGGAAGGTAGAACAGTAGCAGGAGCATCAATACAATAACTGGATCCTTTTTCCTCGCATTGAACATTGAAGATTAAAATCAGTCATCTAAATCTGCGAGTTAGCTAACTACTATGAGGCAACAAAGTGAGCCATAGGCTAGTCTGTGATTTCTCGAACTTCCTTAGATAACAACTATAGGCAATAAGTTAGCTAGCCAAAGCTTGCAGTCGTTGCAAAAGTCGCCTCCACACTCCATTTTTGTCACTGCAGTACCACGTACATCCTCAATGCAAAGATTGCATGGCACCGTATCAAATGGAAATGAATCAAGATCATGTTATTCCACTACAGTCACACCAGCTTCATCAGACAAGAAAGGTCTTCCCTTTTCCACGAGGACGGCAAAACAACTTCTCCACATCCCAGTGGGTAATGGATGAGTAGAGTCCTTGCGTAAAATTCTTTAGAGACAGCAACTCCATTACTCTACGCAAATCTTCCCTCTTGAGAATTCACAATGAATAAAATTTTTAGACTTTCAAGAATATGCAGATATGTTCACACAGAGTCCGCAACACAAAAGGTATTTTACCTGTGCAGCTAAACGAAACTCCTTTGTGATTAATGCAAAAGTTAAAAGTACGTATAGCTAATGTTGCAGAAACATAACTTTCATACAAAGCTACTATACAGAATGATACAGCAGCAACAAATGAATAAATGAGTCATTTTGTAATTATTTTGAGTGCACTCACACACATACATGACTTGCATATCCCGCAAGTTCAGTTTTTATCTTTTGTTCACACTATTAGAGCTGTATAGCCAGTCATTCAAATTGGAGATGCTGCCAAAAATTCTGCTGAGATCTTAATACCTAATAAAGCTCGTGAGTATAACTACTATAGTGGTAACCATGTTCCAATGCCACAAAACAAGGAAAATAAAACAGCAAAGAGAGTCAACTGTTTCTCCTTTCCCAATTTGATGTTTGAGCAAGACTGGTACATCTTATGGGGTAACATATACATAACTAAGGAAAATAAAACAGCATTAATGGATAACTTTAAGACCTTAGCAATCTAAGTTAGTTCGCAGAAGACACTTCCAAAAAGAGGAAAACGTCCCTTGCCATGAGAGAAAGAGCAGTATCAATTAGGGTATCAACACTTTGTCCGGTATGAGATCAATAAAGCAAGTAATGGAGGAGTAAACTTCGTATATGACATACCTCGTCTCAATGTGTAATCAATGATCTGAAGTTCTCCAAATGTATCCTTTTTGCTCTTTATCACCGTTGCTTCACTATCTCTGATTCCTAGAACTTGGTGGCCGAAAGGTAAAAACTTCAACTCTCTACAACTCAGGCACTAATTCCAATGAATCAACATTCAAATGAAGCATAGAGGGAGACAAAGATAAGCTGCACATAATATTTGGATGTATCAAGGATCAATACCGTTCCGCATATGAAAAATGAATTGCTATCATTTCCGTTTGTATTCAAGTGAAAGAAGTCCTTAAAGGGTCAAAGAAAACTGCAATGAAATAGAAAATGGTAATAGCTTAACCACGAAAAGAAGTTTACCTCTGATTCTGCATCAAGAAATTTCAAAGTTCCTCAATAAATTCATTAATCATCATAAACACCGCATATTTAACACCACACTCGCCAAATTTGCAACTTCAACTCAATTCCATAACCAGAAATATAACTCCTTACACCATCATATGTAGTTGTACAAAAATGAAGCAAAATCAACTGCTTGCCCCCAACTCTGTGCTCTCCTCTACCCATTAAAATTCTTCGTTTTCCTCTCCTCCCCAATTTTCCCTTCTTTTCTTCCGCCTTTTATACTGCCCCCATCTCCTGCGTTGCAAGCAAAAGCACTCCTATTTCTTCCTCCTCACAATTGAATGCTCCGGGGTGAGTGCCCCAATTTTAGGCTTTTAACCCCACCTTTTAGTTTCTTAAGACATGTTCGGGATGGAAAAAACACCTCAAAATATACTGTTGAAACCTGTTTTCTCTTTACCATCCTAGTTTTTTTTCATCCCTAGATACACTGATGTCTACATACAAGGCACCTTGACCACCCTAACAACCTTGCAAGCCTGACATGCATATCTTCCCCATGTTAAACCATTGTCTTTACTACTTTCACCATTTTTGTTTTGTCTTATTTCAAATACAAGTCCCGTAAAAAAACATGGAAGGCCAATATCATTTAATTTATGTAATTTTGTACATAATGATGCCACTGAGTATGTAATCACAAAGTGAAATAAAGGAAAGTACGACAACGAGATGGAGAAAATATACCTTAACCAAGAAACCATTGCCATGTAGCAAAAGGCCCAATGCAATACGAAAACAAAGATCCTGATCAGAGCACTGAATAAGCCGTAAAACCAATATTAAACTTTCTACAAAGTTTTATGAGGAATCAAATAGATTTACGGAAAGGAAAATCTGAGAGCAAAGATATATTTTATATACTGTAGCTATAACATGCAGCAAATGGCTCGACGCAATACGGAAATGGAAAAGGTATAAGCTTAATGCAATTAGAAGAAATGTTCTACCACCATTTGATACAAGTATACAACAAGAAGCCCAAAATTGACTCATTATTTGCCAACCTGACAAAATTGACATCCTTGTTAGTTCTTTACATTCATGTCTACGGGATTATTTGGGTTGGGGAGTATGTGTATACGTAGATGAACATCGTGTAGTTCGTTTGCTGACAATCTTAACAGAAGATACTAATATGAAGGGAAAAAAGACCATATTTGGACTGAGGAATTGATAAAAGAAGCAACCGTAGCTATCTTAATAGGCAGCTTAGCATAAATTGTGCATATCAAGATTATTCAGTAGAAGATTGGGTTCATACCAAAATCATGAACTGGGGAGACTGTAACCATTGAGAATTTGAGACAACCTTCGGCGATTGAACAATCACCATTGACGAAGGGCTTCTTTTATTTGTGTTTCTTTGTGAACTGAAACAAAAGACCCCCATTTCTCGACCAAACGAGCTTCAAATGAGCGGCAGTCGACGTCGTTTTGATTTACCGGTCGACTGCTGTCGGGGGTGATTCCGGTCGGACGGGAAAGGTACAGGGTAAATGGGAGAGGGCGAGAGTTTTACCGTCGACGACCTCGTTATAAGGGAAACGGAAGATTACGTGAAACCAGTTTTATGGTTTTGATTCAGTATAGCCAGACCTATTTTAAGAAACATAAATTCATTCGGATCAAGTACTAATCGGAATCTAATTAATGTGAATTTGTTACATGATTTGTATTTTTTTGCGTTCTACCTTATGAATGTCTCAGATCATTAAAATATCACTAAGAAAGATAGAAAATGTATGTAAAGTCTCTTAAGAGTTGTTGGTATTAAGGAGAAATGTTTCAATGTATTCAAATCCATTTTAAGAAACATAAATTCATTTAGATTAAGTACTAGTGTGTACTTAATTTACGAGATGTTTGTACATCAAATGTGTTATAATAATTTCTACAAAAAGAATGTCTCGGATCGTTAAATAATGGTCGATAGAGTTAGAAATTGTCCTTGTAAATGTTAGTGTCAAACGTAGTCGTTTTGGGGACATGACATAGGTTCAACCTATGTCATGACGTGGAAATTAATTTTACAGGGAAATTACTAATTCTTATTCATTCTCGCCAAAAGCGTGAATAGTGAGTGGGTTATCGGCAATTGAGAGAGTGGGCGGGCGGGCGGGAGGGAGGGAAAGAAGGGGAGTAGATGAGGCGGCGCCAGGGGAGGCAGACGGCGGAGGGTCGGCCTACTAAGGAGAGGATGAGATTGGGAAGGCCTGGTATCAACGGCTGGTGGTGGTTTGACTCCATTCTCTCTCGTCAACATGTCCGCTTCTCAGTCAACCTTGTTACAGGGGAGTAGCCGGCAGATAGTTTACTTGGGAATTGCTTCCAGGTAAACTATTTTGTTTGAAAAATGTACGTTCCTGTTTAGTTATCTTCATCGATTGCCCTTTGTTCCTGTTTAGTTCGCAACTATTATGTCTTGTAGCTACCATTGTCATATTTGAGAGGTACCTTACTACACAATGTAATTAAGGTGACCCATTTCGGTTATCTATTGGTAAATGATTTGTCTCTCGGCTCTAATGTCCAAAATAATACGCAAATGGACGGTGAGATTGGTCCCAGGATTAGTTGAGGTGCGCATAAGCTGGCCCAGACACTTGATTAATCAAAAACAAAAATGTCCAAAATAATAAATAATTGTGTCCAGAATGACATTTCGGATTGTGGTCTTCAATGACGATTGCTCATCGATTATTACCTTCTTGACGATTGCTCATCGATTATTACCTTCTTTGTGTACCAAGCTAGGATATACCGGTTTTTGGAGAGGACAAAGAAAAAGAACACATTGAACAAAAATCCTGAAGAAGAATCTGATCCTGTTGTTAAAAATGAACAAAAATTAAGGAAATAGGTTAACGTCTTGATGAAAAAACAAAAAGTGCAGCAAGTCAGGGCAATTGTGAAAGAACGTGACGATCTTAAACCTTGGGGCCAAGATGCTCAAGTCAAGGTTTGTTCACTTCACAGCTGAAATGTAATTCCAGGTTGTCATTGTTAGTTGTCACTGTTAAGTACTACCAATGGTAATAGTCAGGTTGTTTTATCCCAGTTACTGTGCGTTCCAGGTTGGTTGCCGTTTGATTCAGTTGTTGATGGAATCCGCCTACATACAACCTCCAGTCGAGCAATTAGGAGATGGTCCACCTGATATACGGCCTGCGTTTATCCACTCACTAAAAACTCTCACAAAGGAAACACAGTGAGTAAATCTCTCTCTCTCTCTCTCTCTCTCTCTCTCTCTCGTTGATAAGGATATGTTTATGTTTTCTGTTTGAACAGGACATTTAGCAGGAGATATGGAGTTATTGAGTGTGACCCTTTAGTTCGCAAAGGCCTTGAAAGAAATGTGAGTATTTCATGTAGTTCTTGCAATACATCAATTACCCTGATGGCTCATGGCTAGTACTAGCACATTTTCCTGCGCTTCAAAAAATTTGTCATATTTTTTAGGATGCAACAGTTATTTCATCAAATATTTTTCCTGCCTTATGCACATGGTGATTCCATACATGCCAATGTTGGGACCTCCGGTAAACTGGACAGGGTATGGTATTCCGTACTTTCTCTTGGATGTTGTAATTTGTTTCCACCATATATATTTGGTTTTTGGTCTGGTTAAAAGACTGGGTATTGTCTTTTAGTGTTCTTTTTTCCTCCTGGATGATATAGAAAGTGTGAGCTTAAAAGAAAAATTATACATTTGAGCTATGAAGTGGCAGTACTTAATAAATGCAGCTGCTTAAGATGTTCAATATACTGCCCAAGTAGCTAAGACGGAGACAAACCTCTCGCTCGCTCTCATCTGTACAGGAGTGTATGGTGAGACTGTTGTTGACTGTTCTTGATTTAATTTTCTTGATTTGAGTAGGTATGATAGAGGAGCATATATGTTCTTACCATCGTATATGATGTAAACTCATGGAGCAAAACAGCAACGTGATGCAGTGAAAAGGATGCCAAAGAAGCAATTAGAATCTGTTTTTGAGGTTTGGGAACATTTGTTCTTCCATGTTTGTTGTAGTTGAGTACCGATGATGATCATTTTTCGTGTTAAGTAGAATTAGGGAGCTAGTATAATCAGTTTGTAACATGTCGAGATTTTGGAGTTGGATTTCTTAATTTTGTCTCACTAATGCTTTTTATTGTCGTCAGGCCCTTAGTACCCTTGGCAATACCAAATGGAGAGTAAATAAAAGGGTTATTGGTGTCATAGACAGGATACGGGCAAGTGGGGGCACTCTTGCAGACTTGGTCGACCGAGAGGATGTAGGTTAACTTCATACACAAATACTTTTTTTTTCTTTTGCATTTTCAGGCTTTCTTTTACACTGCCTTTAATGATACAAACTAATGGGTAGAACTCACACTTGAAAACCAGCTTACGAGTGTAGGGTGCTCAAGAGCTCATATACATAAGCCCAAGCCCATACTTGGTCGATGTGGGACATTAGGATCGTAACACCTTTGGGGAATTACTTAATTTCACTTGTTATGTGGTCTGTAGCAGTGGATATTGGTTTAACAGCGAATCTCTTTCAATTATTGCTTCGTAGGTTCCTTTACCAGAGGAACCAGGTACAGATGAATAGATGATGAAGCCGAAATCAAAAAATGGAAGTGGAAAGTTATAGCTGTGAAAAAAGTGAGCGGCATTCACAGCGATGTGATATAGAACTAAAACTTGTTGTGAGTAGCTTCCAATTTGAATTCCTGTAGCACTAATCGGATGTCTTAGGCGTTTTGATAGAAGAAATTTTGGTAATTGTGTAGGTTGCGCAGAAGATGAAGGACGAGGATGGCTTCTTCTATCCACACAACCTTGATTTCCGAGGCCGTGCTTACCCCATGCACCCACATTTGAATCATCTTGTCTCTGATCTCTACTGAGGCATATTGGAGTATTCTGAGGGACGTCCACTTGGAAAGACAGGATAACGTTGGCTCAAAATACATCTGGGAAATCTGTACGCTGGTGGTGTGGACAAGTTGTCATACGATGGTCGGATAGCATTTACTGAGATGCATGTGGATGATATCTTTGACTCTGCAGACTGGCCTCCGGAAGGGAAGCATTGGTGGTTGGGTGCAGAGGATCCATTTCAATGCTTGGTGGCTTGTATTAATTTTGCTGAAGCATTAAGAATCCAGAGACCACTATCTCTCACATGCCTGTCCACCAGGTACACTATAAAGTGATGATCAACAAATCTTGATCTGGAAAATGGGGAACTTATATGATGGAGTTGTATGTCAAATCATATATGATGGAGTTGTATGTCAGCTACATGTTGGAGAAAATATACATAAGTTCCTTGATTGGATAAATTCTAAGAGACCTTTTCTTACTTGCATTGAGAATGGTCACAGAAGACGAGAAACATTATATGTACGCAAGTGTATGCATATGTGTTACGTTACTCGGGTTGGGTGTCGGGCTTGGGTTTGTCTAAGGGTCGGACTCATCACCTCATCTATACTTTCCTTAGATGGAATGTAAATCTCCACTTGTCACTTATTCCGTAATGTTGCTCCTTTTGAAGTCGTTTGTCATAAAGCATAAGTTGGCAAGTGATTTCCACACCTTTTTTGATAAAAACGCCTTCTTTTTTTTGGTCTTTCAAGGGAATGCCCATCTGCGTGAAACTTGTCAACTGTTCATTCATTTGTGATTCACGACAACATGCTTCTCATAGAAAATGAAAAAAGGAAACGAATTCACAGTGGTACGCACTCCAATTCTAAAGTGAGCGAAATCACATAAAACTTTAGACTGATATACTCACAGAATATTCTTATCCAATTGCGCCATTCAAATTTTCACTTGCTCATGAAGTGGTACACGGAATTTGTAATTAATGAGCGAGGGAAAAGAGAGACTTTCTGAAATTTAGAGATGACATCTAGCATTTTTCTTGCGCAGGCAAATGGACAAATATCTCACATTCACTAATCCTAACTTAATAAAGCAAAAATACTACTAATAGAAAAACATCTACTCTTTAATTCACCAGCCAGTAGTTACACCAGGTGGAACATCCCCCAATCTCTGTGATCTGGTGAATGAAAAAATGCAGCCTGGTTTTTAATTCATTACCTTTGTTAACCGATGGAGGAATTTTTTAGCTAAAGCAAAATGGAACATAAAAGAGGAAGATGCAGTACAGATGGTTATCAATAACCTGCATGGGCCCATCAAGGATGCAATGGTGCTAGGAGATTGACAAACATTCCCTCAACTGTTTGAACGAAGTTTCCCTGTCTGAGTTCCTTGCACCCCGTATCCCATTCCTTCCCTTGTTCAGGAATGGCGGGGTGTAGTAATCCCGTTCAAGGAGGCAAGGGAGAGGAATGACTGCCGACTGATTGAACGACTACGTCTAGGACAGGAGAGAGCAACGTAAGGATAAAACCCCCTGAGCATCTATTTGAGTCGATTATTTCCAAGATCGAATTCCAGTTTCTTATTATCAAGTGGAAACGCCTTACAATCGGAAGTTTTACGCTTAAGGGAAGAGACTTTCTTGAATATCAATTAGACATGCTTTCTACCATAGAATTATTGAACGAATGACAATATAAAGCGGATTTTCTTCCCGACTGCCAGCATAAATATATGCAACATGAAGAGCCAATGAATGGAATCAACCTTTCAATCATATTCAGTAAAACCAGTAAAAAAAAATTCAAAAACTTATTAATTAACCCAAAATCCCTATGCAAAGTTGAGGAAACTAAAATGCAACTTCCATTTCCATTCTCTTAACTTCAAAATCACTCCCACTCCATGGAGCATCCATTTCCAACAAAGGACGTACAAAACCTTTACAGATTTAAATTACAGAATCACCCCTCAACAGGAGGGCTATTTTCAAAACTCTTGGTCAAAAGCAGCACATCCTCAAAGTTGGCCAATACGCCTTGTAAATATGTAATCCTTTTACATATACATATGGAAATGGAACTATAAGCACATAAAGGTTGGTCTCGAAACTAAATCGGGATAAAGAGAGAGCTCCTTCCCCCACTTCCATAATTGGCAGCACTGCACAACTTCTAGATAAAGTATCAATCCCTTGTATGCTCTTTTCTGCTTTATTGATAGAGGTCAAATTAACTAAGGTCCCAGCAGAAAAGTTAATTTAGACAATATACGTTCTACATGTTATCAGTAGTGGTTGTCAAAGCATAACCAAACAACCTCAGCAACATACAAGCACTGATCAAAAGAAGTTATTCTAAATGAGGAATATAACACTAGGAAGTTTGTGATGATGGAATTGTCACTGCCATTCAAGAATACTGTGTTTAGTAAAGATAGCAATTAGAGGGCACTACCTGTTACTCTTTGATCATAAGCAATATGGTCCACATCATCAGAGCCATAGACTCTCTAGTAAGTGGATACGATGGGTCGGGATACAAAAGAAGCTGAGGAAGAAGTAATTTGAAAACATTCACCAAATCTAGGAGCAAATCTGCCCTTGATAACCAATCTCTGCTGTCCATCAAGATATACACTTGTTCCCATATTAGCGAACAAGAAAGTCATGACTTGCTTTGGCTGCCTATGAATCCTGAAATGGAGAGAACAAACTGATTAAGAGTGAGGAAGCTCAATATACAGTATACTATATACATCTGCAAAGTGAGACCTCCCACACAAACACAACAATTATGCAAGAGAGATCATCACCAAAAAAGAAACTGACAACAAGAATATCAGGAATGAATTTTTGGAAGACAAATAATGGAGCTCAACAAAATACAAAGTTGCACAAAATGACTTGAACAACCAAATTCCTAAAAAATTTCAAAGAAAAAAGGAGTCTGCAAAGCATGACATAAACTGCAATTTAGACTTTATCCGTAAAACCAAGTATTGTATAAATGCAAAAAGTAATAGCTAACGTCTAACTTATTGATATATGTAAGAAAGGAATTTGGAGATATGCTCTATCGAACCAACATAAGAAATCGATGATTTCAGAGAATCTTCACTATGACACAGAGCAAATGTGCAAACCCTACAGATTTCATTTTCCTTGTCTTTTGACAAATACAACAACGACAACAACAACATAACCCATCTAGTCCCCAATTATTGGGAGTATGGGCGGGGCATGATTGAAGACACACCTAGCCTTTGGCAATATGCACAAAGTGGCTGCTCTCAAAATACCACTAAGACAGAGGCCCCCCTATACCTCAAAGAACCGAGGAGCTATAAGGACGTTTCGCTGCAGAACCAAACGGTCTTCCTTGTGCTTTCCCAAAGAACTTGTGGTGGCCTCATGACAGTTCTACACCTGTCTCTAGCAAGCTCTGGATTGTTCTCCCGGAGGATATGGACACTCTGCTTAGGAGCTGCACGCTCACGTGAAGCACAAACAATGTAGTAAATCACTGAGGGAGGAAAGAATAGTAAATCATAAGAAAATCAAACATACCTCTTATACTCACAATCTTGGTCACTTCCTTCCCATGGAAACTGTTGCCGCAAAAAGTGCCAATTTCTTATGGACTAAAGGAGATGATGTACTTCTGGGCTTAAGCTACGAGCTTCGTACCTCTTACTTCTTCTTATTTTTCAAACCAATGAATGCATTTTCAACTCCCTCAACAACTGCAAAGGAAGAACAAAATAAGTTTCCGTACAAATTTGGGTAATAAGTTGATAACCCATAAAACATCTGCAAATACATTTATTTTGCAGATTGTGAAGGAACATGCATACAAACACAAATACAGACGTGAGAGGAGCCTAATTGGGGCACATATACCCTCAAACTTTCGTAATAAATTCTCTTTGTTCTCAACTATCTCGTTGGAGGTATCATCCCCATCGTCCTGTATGACTTTCTAATATTCGGTTCCTTCTCAGTTCCCTAAAAGTAAACTTGTTTGGAACTGTTTCTGTCTCTTAATTCTACATCTCAAAGAAAAACAGCAAAATAGTAATGATGAACTATTACAAAGACAAAAATTTATATTTAAGAAGTAGTTCACTTTTCTACAAACATCAAAAAGATGTTTAAATCCGCACAACACCAAAAAATGAAGGGGCAAAAAAGTGTATCCAAACTTCATTTTCTTTTCTTATCTTTTCGGTTTTTCTCCAATGAAATCAATATCCAAACTTAGCACAACAAAGATATGGTTTTGAAACAGTGTTTCTTTTATAGGTAGGAGGGTGGACTGAGGTGTATAAAGGACTTACCTTCGCCACAGTAAGAGGAGCTGGGCATGAAGTTCCTCTGTTTCAACCCAAGAGAGCTTTCATTCTTACAAGGAAAAGAGTTACCAAAATCTTCTTGACAAACTCCCTCAAGTGACCTTATAGATCTGAGCCTTTTCTTGATGTTTGAGCAATTCAAAGTACTAAATCCCCATGAAATTTGCGGGTCAAAGTGACTAGAATAGGAAATATTCATCCAAATTGGTAATTTTATCAACACAAGTGCACATTTCATTTCACAAGTACATGGAGGAAATTACATGAGTCAAGTGAAAATTTCATTTCACATTTCGGTTTTGTATATTTGTACATTCCGATATAAATAATCCACTATTTTTCTGTTTCTCAACAAAGAGGTGAGATCCATTTCAATCTCTGTGTAGCCTGACTGCCTGTCTAACTGCCGGCTGATCCCAAAAAAAACTGACATACTCCAAGACTGTGTTTGGATAATGGGTTGAGACGGGATTCACCAAGAAAAGGGTAAATGCTACACTGCCAACTGGGAAAAAATGCTCCTTCACTTCATGGTGGTGTTATTTCACACCAACAACTATCCAAAACACCCTAAGGAAGCCTGACTATGTTTTCCTCTATGTCAAGAAACACCATCATCATATCAGTCATATCAAGAAACTTCAAATGAAGGAGATGCAGAGAATGTGTGATCATAAGCTCTCTGTAGAAATAAATGAAAAGATGTTAAACATACTCCATAGCTTAACTAGGTTTTGCATGAGCAATGTTGTAGGCACTTAATAAGGTACAAAAGTGTATTACACTAAACGTACACATGTCACTACCATATTAATTCATGGAATACATGGGTGGACTCATCCAGTAAAAGTGCCATATGCACATTTTGTACATTATTTAGTACCTTATTTAGTGTCTCTAGACTTTTCCGTTTGGCATAGGAAACAATGTCATCAATGATCAACAATTATAAACAGATCACAAAGAATTAGGTTGACAAGATCATAATTGAGGGTTAGTGTACAAGCTAACACTTATACCCGACTATTATTGTACAAGACTGGTGCATCAATAGATGCAGTGAACGCAGGATATATCATTTCAATCCCTCAGTGAGACACGGTGGAATTCCTAAGCTCTGGGCAAGATCACTCATTCTTTCCTTCATGCCCTGAGAACATCAGAATGCCAGACCTAGCAGTTCAGCACACACACACAGAGATTTATACAGTTATACTAGAAGGGGTGCAATTCTCACCAGAACACTCTTCTCATGTGCATCTTTGACTTCTTTGTATGCCTCGGTTATCAGAAGTGAGAGTTTCTTCTGCATGGAGAACAGAAACTATGAAATGATAGCAACTTGCTCAATCAAATCACACTCAGCATATGAAAATACTATGAAAGGCAACCTTGAGAAAAAATGCTTTTAGCAACGGAAATAAAAAAAAAGGGCAATATTTTAATTTCATCCAGTTTGCTGTTCGAAAATTGAACAGGGGGAGAAAAACGATTCCAAACAGGAGCAGTCAAAAAATTTGATATGGCACTCGGCCCCATGTACTTCCACTGGAGAAAGAGTCGGCTCAAGCAGAATAAGAATATACTCACTTCTGGTCCTAACTCCATTGCAGCCTCAGTGATTTCAGTACGTATGGTTAGCTGGTTCCCTGATACTGTGGCCTTAAAGAACGGTAGAAAATACCATGAAAACCTTTAGCAATTACATCAGAAATAATCTTGCAACATTTAGCCATATAGGTTCTTTTTCAATTCAGAGTTTAAATCCTTCTTTTGACATCCCCACGACAGGAAGTTAGTAAGCTTCGGACCAAAAGAAAGAAAAAAAAGACAATAAGTAACGTTTTCCCTGGAAACGTGGAATGACAAGGCCAATGGCAAAATCAGTGTTCCATAATTACAACATGGCATAATAATTCACCTTTTAAGTCAATAAAACTGCATCTCTGAAGCATTTGTAGTGACCTCAACATGGTGGCAAGCCTCTCTTCTTTTAACAGCTTCACTTCCTTTTCCTTTCCTTTCCTTTTCTAATTTTTTTTTAAAATGGTTACATGTAAAGCCATATTGCCAATTCAAATTACAAGATAAATTGATGAACAACCACTTCGCATAGCTATTCAAGCCATAAATTTTCTTGTGATACACAGTTCACCACTTTTGTTTTGGTGGGGTCTCTACATAAAGCCCAGATTCAAGTTCACCACTTTTGTTTTGGTGGGGTCTCTACATAAAGCCCAGATTCAAGTTAGGGTAACATAACCCACCCTAAAGTTGTGAAGTAACTTAGTTTTGGACTAGTAATCTTGAAACAACCAATAATTTCTGAAAAAACTTCTTCAAACCATTTTGAAGGAAATGCCAAATACAAAATCCATTTCCTACAGAATTCTTCAATTTTTTGATCGTTTTCAATTCACAGCAGCTACCAATATCTACTAACAGACCTTCCCCGTACAATGATTAGTTCAACTATAAACCTAACCATAAGATAACCCGGATCCATCATACTGATATCAGAAGTAAATTCAGTCATAAACTTACAAATATATTCTCAGAAACATTAATTGGTGATACAGCTGCAAATATTGTACCAGTTTGAGTAAACAAAACTTAATGGTTCCATTTTCAATATTGTAAGATACGACTTCGTGTACTAGTAGGACTCCTATGCAAAAAAGAAATGAGGTGGTATAACTGGATAAGTATTGTTTTCCGAAAGAGACGATACAAACCTTAGGATAATTCAGGTTTTTAACAACTAAACCAAAATCACAGCATATAACCAATTCATCATTACCGATAGCAAAGGTGAATAAGACAGATACTAATACAAAGGGAAAAAAGACCATTAGTTGGACCGAGGAATAGATAAAAGAAACAACCATAGCTATCGGAATAGGCAGCTTAGCATAAATTGTGCACATCAAGATTATTCAGTAGAAGATTGGGTTCATACCAAAATCATGAACTGGGGAGACTGTAACATTGAGAATTCGAGACCACCTTCGGCGATTGAACAGTCACCATTGACGAGGGGTTTCTTTTATTTGTGTTTCTTTGTGAACTGAAACACAAGCCCGGAAGCCCCCCATTTCTCGACCAAGTGAGCTTCGGATGAACGGCAGTCGACGTTGTTTCGATTGACCGGAGCTTCTAAGTTGCCGACCATTGTCGGATCGATTCTGACAGGACGGGAGGGGTACAGGGTAAAGGGGAGAAGTAGAGAGTTCACCGTCGACAGACCTCGTTTGGGAAAGGCGGGTTTATGTTGAAGCCGGTTCGTATTATGGTTTTGATTCAGTATAGTCAGACCTATTTTAAGAAACATAAATTCATTCAGATCAAGTACTAATCAATATCTAATTAATATGAAATTTTTATATGATTTGTATTTTTCTACGTTCTACAATATGGATGTATCAGATCATTAAAATATCAATGAGATAGATAGAAAACTTACTTAAAGTCCTTTAAGAGTTATTGATGTGAAAGGGGATATGTTTCAATGTATCCAAATCCATTTTAAGAAATAGAAATTCATATAGATTAAGTAGTAGTATGTACTTAATTTACGAGATATTTGTACATCATATGCGTTATAATAATTTCTACAAGAAGAATGTCTCGGATCGTTAAATAATGGTCGATAGAGTTAGAAATTGTCCTTGTAAGGCTGTGTTTGGAAGTTAGGGAAAGAAAGAGAAAAGAAGGGAAAATAATTAAGAAGGAAATTAGAGGGAAAATTGAAGAGAAAATGGGAGGAAAGTTAAATAGGAATTTGAATATTTTCCTTCCTCTTTTTGTAGAACCAAACAAAGGAAGGGAAATTTTTTAAATTTTCTCTCCCTTTCTCTTCCTTTCCCTAAGAACCAAGCAGAGCCTAAAAGTTAGTGTCAAACGTAGTCGTTTTGGGGACATGACATAGGTTCAACCTATGTCATGACGTGGAAATTATTTTACAGGAAAATCCTCCGCAATTCCATTTTCTTTCCCACGTCATTCTCGCGCCAAAAGCGTGAACAGCGAGAGTTATCGAGAAATTGAGAGAGAGGAAGGGGAGTAGATGAGGCTGCGCCAAGCGGCTGACGGCGGAGGGTCGGTGTACTTAGGAGAGGATGAGATTGGGAAGGCCTGGTATCAACGGCTGGTGGTGGTTTGACTCCATTCTCTACATAACAAGTCTGCTTCTCCTATCTATTACGGATTTCTCTTGTTTGTCGTCTCGCCGATTTCCTCAAACCGTGAGTTGTTAAATCTCCCATTCAATTGTGAAAATTTCTAATTTGTTCTTCACCATTTTACCTATGTAGAAAGATGTGTACATCTCTCGTGTGTCTTTATGTATAATTTGTTCTCCCGGATGGAAGACATTGCTGGAGGGGGATGGATGGTTTTGAAGTTTAAAATGTGCGTGAGTGAAAGCTTGACTGAAATTTTTAGTGTTCTTCATTTTTTTGATGTCCAATGGGGCAAATGCAACTGTAAGCCTGAGTTCGAGAAAGAGCTTCACTTGTGGTATAATTGAAAATGAAGAGATACAAAATAGGCTTCTAAAATTTGATTAACGATTTCATTCCTTGGGGTGCGAAAGGTAGAGCTTTCTTTCTCTCCCGTGCATGAGATATTCACTCACCCTCTTGATTAGTAACCGGGCAGAGGTTTGTACGATCCCCATGACGGTGAGGGAATCGGATCTTGGTAATTAGCTTTGCTTTTGGTTGTGTGTTCTGTTTTGTGTCTGATGTCTCATAGAGCTGGTCTTCAGCCTTAGAATGAATGTTCACATAGTTTCTGATATGTGAGGCTGAAACCATAATGGTTG
The DNA here is from genome assembly GCA_963854785.1 of Vaccinium vitis-idaea. NCBI lineage: Eukaryota > Viridiplantae > Streptophyta > Magnoliopsida > Ericales > Ericaceae > Vaccinium > Vaccinium vitis-idaea. The sequence goes on from OY978220.1 coordinate 40,021,966, forward strand.
AATGAGTTTTGGATATGTATAGAAGATTAAGAATATGACTAATAGGATAGTAATATTTATCTTTGTGATTGCCGTTTTCCCTCTTTTTTCTTCTTCTTCTTCTTCATCTTTTGTCGTTGGCTGCCGTTGGTATTGTCTCATACAGCTACTAAGTGTTCAATGAAATCTTACAGGCTAGCAGAGCTTACTCAGGCTCAAGTTAATAGCCTCAAGGCTCGTCCTTGTATTGATTTCTCATTCATTTTCAATCTGTTAAGGAGTTCAGAATATGGTTCTTTGTTTTCAATTTTGATCTTTCTGAAATCTGAATTGATCTATTAACGATTTGCTGGACTTTGGTGTTGGTTCTATATCAGTTAACCCCATTGCTAATGATGTCCAGTGTAGAGCGGTGTTGCTGTGAAAGAGTTGTTGCTTCTTATTCTATTATAGAGACTTCTCTTCTTGGTCTTCATGTGTCTTTTAGAAATGGCTTGTTTGTTCGAAAACTCGTGCTCTTCTGGTACTGGTAATTGGTAAATCCCATTTACCTCTTCTCTGTTGGCAAGCAAGGAGGTGATTTCTGTATGATCACCCTCTATGGGCAGATCTTTCCTCTTCTTCTCCTTATTTTCCGGTAAAGGGTCGTCCTTAAATTTCTGTTGGAACGGCGATAGAGTGTCCTTGGCGTACTCAATTTTCTAAAACTCGCTTAGTACTTCCAAGGTGGCCGGGCACCTCCTAGCTTCCAGGGCCGAGTACTCGGCGCCTAGTCGGGCAACTGCTTGGTATATTTGGGCGAGTAGTTGGGCTAGTCGGTGAGTACTCGGCCTTCCAGACCTTCTTTTAGAACACTGGGGGTACTGTTGTAACGACGAGGAATAAAATGGTTGCTGCTTCGAGAAGAGGTGTACTCTCTCTCTCTCTCTCCCCCAAAGGTTTTCTATACATGACCTCTCTCTTGGTGTTGCATTCCTCTCAATCGGCATAGGTTCCACGCATAAAACCTCTTCCTCTGCCATCATCTCTAGGGCTTCTCCATCCACCATAACACCACCTCTCGATCAGTATCAATGGTTTGGGGTAAGTTCGACCACCATCAGGCTTGTGTTGTAGTTTTCATTTTTCTTAATTTCTGATGTACCCACACTTTCCGAAATCAATATAATAGGTAAATAGTCTTGCTATTACGATTTCTACGAGATCTATGTTTTTCCCTCTCTCCCATCTCCTTGATTTTATAGTTTTTTGTTTTTGTTTTGGTAGACCTAGAGATCGAAATATTGAACTGTAGATTTCTACTATGGATGCCTAGCTTGGTCAGTATTCGTGTGACTGTATTGCAGATTTTGCCCACAATAAACTCAAAGGCTGATAAAATAGTTGTAAGGTTTCACGTGTAGTGGTGGGCGTGGCGCAGAACATGAAATCAGGTTAATCTCTTCTTCTTCATAAGTGCATGATGTGGAACTTAATATGCTTTCACTCTTAGGAGTCGACTCAACATGAATATTAAAAACCTTTTCTTATTCTCCTGTTTGTTGCTTAGCAATCTGAGTCATGTGGATTCTAATATGTGTAGCTGTGATTATGTTTTTGCTGGCTATGAATATGGTTTCATTTGTTGCCAGACAAGGTTTTAGGGATTAGTTTGGATAGATGGGATTTCATAAAATGATGAAGAGGAAAATAGGTGATATGCCCATACCAGAAGCAGGAGGCAGAAGACCTGGAGTAGCTGCTATTTTCTGTTCAGTAATTGCATTTCAGTTACATATGAGCTCCATGGTCTTGAGCTCATCATCAGAATTTGCTGGTTGTTTTTCATCATGCCAAGTCAGACAAGTACAAGCCAAAACCTGCAATTTGTTTGTGAACATTTTAGTTTGCGAATAACTTACTTGACAGCATTCTCGATATTCCAGACTTGTAGTTATGGTGTTTGTAACTGTCAGAAGCTTGAAAGCTTGACTTGCTAGAACATCTGGTAACTTGTCTGTCAATTTAGATGGATATCTACAGAGAGAAAGATTGAAGCTGCAGAGGTTTTGAATTTCAAAGTTTTGAATTACTTCAACTTGGGTTAAATGTCTAATTGTAATGCCAGATATTTAAATGTATAATATCAATGTTCCGGTCATCATCTAGAGAATCTGTGTTTTGTATAGTTTATTTTGGTGGTATTAACAAATCTTTCATCCATGGAAGGAGCAGTTCTCCACTCTCTTTCCTTGCTCCTCTAGAAGCAATTCTATTTGATATTCACGGAACTTATGCGATTCGGATCCAATCCATTACCATGCCTTCTGTGAAATGCTTCAGCAGGTACGGTACATACCATGCCTATTAAATGCACATGTGCACATGTTTTTTCCTACTCCCTCCGTCCCAAAATGGATAACCATTTTGACACTTTTCGTCGTCCCAAATTGTTTGTCCATTATAAAAAGTGAAAGTATCAAAACCATTCATTTTCCAATTTTGCCCTTGTCTCCAACTATTCAAATACTAATTAAAAAGAGAATAAGAAACTGACAGCCAAGATTGTTTTCAAGTTGGATTCCTTTTTTAAGGAAATTTTGAATTGAGAATGAATGTTTAAAATTGATTCCAGAATATTCTTCCCCAAGCCTTATTTGGAATTGTTCAAACTGACACCAAATCAATAGACGCCAAAATTTTCAGGATGTACTCCTCTGATTCCGTGTATTGATTTGTGAGTAAACCCATTTTGGTTGCCAATTTTGGAGGGAAAAGTTGTTTCTCAAAATGAAAGGGTATTTTAGGAAAGTTCTGATTCATACAGGGCAATGATGGTGTCTGGAAATTTTTTGAGTTTCCCGAAAATGGACATCCATTTCGGGACGGAGGGAGTATTATCTACTGTCACAGACCATCGAGAAAGTGTCCTGACGGATTGGTTTCGCTGGAGGAGCTCATATAACAGAGGAATTTTTCAATGAAAGGATTAGTGGCAAGCATAATGAGCAACTCTGTGAAGTCCTCTTTCCTGACTGGGATTCCTCAAAAGCCCTAAAGTTTATGGACGATAAGGAAGCATTCTTCCATAGGTAACCTCGTGCTCCTCTCTCCTAGATTTACTCCAATTGAAGTGCCTTGTGGGAGTTTGTCTTCAATATCAGCATTGTTATGATCCAAATCTGTCTAATTTGCTTTGGAAGAAGTTCAATAAATCTGTTTTTCATGAGCATACCGTAAGGTTCCTTGTGTCAAAAAGTAAACCTGTGTGAGAATGCCTAGGAAATTTTGGCCTGTCTTACTTTGAGTCAGAGTATATGCAAGTTGGCATGTGGGATAACTTAATTATAAGATATTAATCGAGTTGTTGGGAGTGTGTGTCTGTTGCAAGTTCTTTATGGCTCTGTTGGATGTGAGAGCATTGAAATAGATACTCTTGGTACATATCCTGAGCTAACATTGCTACTGTTATTTATCCTTCTTTTCATTGAAACACTTGCACTCATCGTTAGGAATAGTATGAAGAGTTGAGTGCTTGGCAGCTTGAGCCATCTTGTAGAAAGGAAAAAGATTTCTAGGGTAGGATTGAACTTTGACATTCATGCAAGATGAGCAAAGTTGCAGCCCAAGTGAAGTTTGAACTGTGAGAAATTGAAATAAGCGATATCTCGAGTTGCTTTTTCCTTGCCAAGTTGTTCAGAAAGACTAAGTAATGATAACAAACTGGTAGTGCACCAAGGGAGATTATATATCAATTATGATCTGCATTCTTGGATATTTGGAGTCTGTGATGCTGTTTTTTAAATATTAAACATATCCATCTTTGTAGCAAGTTTCAGTGAGCTTATTTTCCTCCATAGGGGAATTGGCAATGCACTGGAACGGGGGAAAATCAAATGGGTACATCATCTGACTAGATAAAGGTTGTGGAGGGATAGAAATTTACCTTCAGTTTGATCTAAGTGGTCTAATGTTCTAAATTCTGATTACTTTGGTTGCACACTCCTAATGTCAATGCTAATGGATTCATAACGACATGCTTTCTCACATGCATCATACCCACTGAATTGCTCACCATTCCTCTTCGGAGATGTAAAAAGTGTTATGCAAATAAGTTGTGGAGTTGGTTTATAGTAGATAAGAAGGGTATGCAAAACTTATTTGGTGCACGAGAATACTAGATTTTTATTTGGTTATATATTCATTGCATTTATTTGTTTTCTAGAACTGAAGTGTATCTATAGTTGAACAGAACATAGGAGAGCTTCATTTTTTATTTGTCAAGTGCAATAAATTCATCATAAATACACTGATGGATATATTTTCGAATTCTGATCTTAGTTCTACCACCATCTCATATGCCATAACTTCTCTTGGTGAACTGAACCCTTTCAGTAGAAGATCACCTTAGATTCTACAGATACTACTGCATGTAATATCATTTCGAGTCTTAGGGTGTGAAATAATATTCCTCTCTGGTCCTAGAAGTTATGAATAGCACTAAAATACAAGTAGGCACAATATCTCCTTCAAGCAAAAATGACATTTCAATTGAATCATGTACCGTTTGTTTCTAGAAAATAAGTCCAAGAACATTAAAGAAACCAACATAACCTATTCAGGGTACTTACAAGCCCAACACAAAACTGAGTTTTAGGCTTTTAGCACATGTAAAATGTAGGAGAGGGATAATTCTTCTATTTGTTATATATGTGTCCTTGCTTACTCATAACTGCTTTGAATTTTCCAAGCTCCATTGGGTGTGAAGCTTGGAGATGTTGTTGGTGTTAGTGGGTATCCAGGTTTGGAATACCTCAGGCTCTTATAATTTATAAATAATTGATAACTGTCTATATTAACCAACACCTTATTGCCTTAGATCTAGAAGAAAGAAAAATGGATCACCGTCCTTCTGTCTCCTTTAGACGCATTTTTTGGGGTAAGAAATGTGGACTCTTTGCGTGCTTAAGGTTGTGTTTGGATATTTCTCAGAATGGATGGATTTGCCGAGGAAAAGAAAAGCGAAGGGAAGGGAAGACAAACAAATTTAACTTTAAGAATCTGTTCACTTATCCCTCGTAAATACAAAATGCACACAAAGCCTAAGGGAACTCTAGATAAAGAAAAAAAAAAAAAAAAAAAAGTAGCTTTCAATCACACGTAGCACTTACAACTACTTGCAAATAATTCAAATAAGTTTTGAACTTGGTTTATAGATGAGAAGGGTATACAATGCTTATTTGGTGCACGAGATTACAAGTAGATTTGCATTTGGTGATATTTTTAAAGATAAAGCACATTTTCATTTCATTCCATTAACACATGCTTCCATTTGGAGAGTCAATTTCTAAAGATCAAATCTGTTAAGATTGCAGTAAATTTGGTTATATATATTGTGTGCCCTGAGCTCCTACAGATTCAGTTCATACTGTGGGAGGGAAAGCCTCAAATCAATTCGATTTTGCATGGCAGTCTGCAATGCATGCATTGCAACTTTAGTTTTTGACACAGTAACTTTCTAGATGTTGAGTGTGTGTCTCTAGTTCGACAGAGCATGTGCAAGCATGCGATAGCTAGAGAAAGAGAGTTTCTTTTCCCAGTATCTTAACGTGGTTGTACCATTGTGTTGTGCTTTATTACTCTTACAATGCAGCTTGTAGTTAAAGCTTTTACTGAGAACAGGCTAAAGCTTTCACTAGTGGATATGTTTTGCCATTCTGTTTTTGTGCAGGCATTGCAACTGATGGAGTACATGTTCGTGCTTGTTTCTTCCACAATGGAGCTTCAGGTTATAGTATTTGGTGGAGATAATATAGTAAAAAATACACAAACAAATTATGCTCCAATGTTCTCACTTATGAATACACCAGTCTTGGTCTTGGAACAAGAGGCTCATCCATCTTCATTTTCAACCCGGCTATACCTGAGGCAAAAAGAGATGCAAGAGAAGGTAATGCAACCATGTATAAAGCAAGAACTATAACGAGTACTTGCAAATTGCTCATTGTATTTTCCAAAGCTTCATGCTCATTGCCAATATGCCAATATGATTGCTCATTTTAATTTCTCTCTTTTTTTTTTTCCCTTCCAAACTTAAGGCCTGAGCAATTATATGCACTAAAAATATGCATTTGTCTATTCTTTGAATGTGTTTTGATTACAAGAACATAAGGTAATAAGATGATTTATTTTGAGGTTTAAGTTGCTTAAATATAAGTTAATGTGATAATTTCTTTTTTCCCATTGTCATGCCTTTCTTTGACAGCCGACTCGTGAAGGTGGTGCTACTCGTGCTCCCATAAGCATTGATTTAGCAAGGGATAGTAATTTAAGCAGTAAATCAATTATTTTGCAGATCAACAGCAAGAACCAACAGGTTTCTGCAAGTAAAGCCCCTTGCTAGACAGTAATCTATATGTTTGCAATAAACGTTCTGGTTCCATAGATATATGTGTTTGCAAGTGCATACATGCATATATGGATGATGAATTGTCTCTTATTGGAACTTTGTGGTGTTGTTTTTGATGACTCTGATTCTTTTTGTCCTTCTCTTTCTGGCAACCACAAGTGCTCTTCGGCATTCTTTACAGGGTAGAATATGCAAAAGTTCTGGAAAGATACATGATGAAATATACTATTTGAAACTCTGCACAAGTACAGGTTCACATTGATCTGTATCTTATTATTTGTTTATGCAAGTGAACAATTGTGTAGCACATTGATGGTTCTTCCGTGCTCTTCTACAGCCACTCTTGATGGTTACTATGAAATGGAAGAATCTATTTTCCAGTATCCTGGTTTGATGCTAGGAAAAAAAGTCTGGAACAAATAGGAAAGGATTAATATACCGCATATGAAAGAAATTTTTCAGGTTTTACTTTGTAAGTTGAAATTTTGCGGCACCCTCTGCTGTAAGTTTCAAGTCTCTATAGACAGGAATTTTGTCGTGTTTATAACCTTTGGTTGGATTTTGGAAACCCTTGTCGATTTTTGAAGAAAAATATTGTTCCCTTGAGTTTACTACTGAAGAGTTTGCTATCAGGAGATCTGTATTTTTCTAATGGTAGGAAGAATGAGAATTGCCAATAACATTTTTGAAGAATCGGATTGGATTATGTGGGGTACGACTAGACTCCTTATTTACTCCTTGATTTATCGATTGTTTTGTTTGTTCTTGTTCTGCAGTTCCACCATTGAAATTAATTGATTTGCCGAGAGTGGATAAAGGATTTGATGACTCATTGGTGAGTGTCTACGTATCTGGTTCTCGAGTTCAAATTGGTATTTTTTGTTAGAAGGGTTAACTATATTCTCTCTTTTGCTTATTCTTTAGCTTGTAGTATTTGCTTTCAGTAAAATAGATCAAGCTGCTTCAAGCTCTTCTACTGGGTCAGGGACCACTTAGTACATCTGATATCCTTGTTTCTATAGCTTCAGCACAGTTGGCAAATGTTGGGTCCGAAAACTCTGTAGAGACAGCTTTGCAGGCTGGGAGTGAAAGTCCAAATCTATATTAACTGGAGCCCCTCACAGCAAGCTTGGCAGATTAGCTTTGGTAGAGGCCCTTGCTAACCAAATTCGCAGCCGTATGAAATTCAAGCTTCCGAATCTCTTCTCAAGGTACTTATTCCAGCTACTGCTTGACTATGCGTTGTCAATAATGGCCATTAGTTTGTTTGAAATTTATTGTGGGTCTATTTTTGTGGGGTTTTCCTTGTAGTAAGTTGGTGGGGTGTATTTATTTCTCTGATTGCCTCTCTTGGTATTGCTGTGTATATGTTGCCTTTGAGTTGAAAAAAAAACCTTCACTTCCTTTGGATGTGAAAGGGAGAGCATGTAAGGTGAAAGGAAAACCATTGTGAATGCTAATAACCAGAGTTCGCACGTGGCCTAAACTAGTTTATTAATATGTTCATTACACTCGAACCAAAAATGGAAGGAAAGTTGAGTTTGAGAAAGAAACAAATGAGTTAATCAAATGGAGAGAGAGAGAGAGAGAGAGAGAGAGAGAGAGAGAGAGAGAGAGAGAGAGAGAGAGAGAGAGAGAGAGAGAGAGAGAGAGGGAACTGTAAATCACCTGGGCATGGCTCAAGAGATTGGAATCCAAATTTCTCTTACATTCAAAATCTTGTGAATTTTTTCTCTGAAAGAGTTTTAAGGTTTGAATTTTAAACAATAAATTACTGATATTCCAATTCAAGTATCCTGATGTTGCTTTCTCATGAATTGAGAAAACTGTGTCCTCGAGCGATTAATTGTGACAGGGTTTCAAACACTCGTGGGAAAAAAGAGAGAAATGAACAATATATATTGGTTCTTGTGGGTAAGCAAAGAAAGAAATGATTTCAAGCTAATTTACCCCAAAAAAAAAAGAAAGAAATGAATAATTGTGTTTAAAATACAATTGGTGATATATCCTTTAAAAAAAAAAAAACAAATGGTGATATGCTCTAATTGGATTTTTTTTTTTTTTTTTGTGTGTGCAGTTGCTGATTACAGAAACGTGCCTATTGGGAGTGCGATATTCACAGATGGCCGCCTTTTTTTTTCTTCTTCTGCTAAGCCACAAATGGTCGGGAATCAGTCAATTTTGCCCTGAGAATCTTCTGCAGTTGTTTATCAAGAGAGAACCCAAAAGTTCAATTGTGATATTTTGCCTTCTGATCATGCCTTGCGGCTTTTAACACAAAAGTGTGAGTACAAAGGGAAGATATGTAAATGATATATTATAGTGAAGTTTCGGCTGTCTAGGCCTTGGGGAATGACAGAGCTAAAGCAACAAGTAAAAAAGGGACCAAAACTTGAGGCTGAAACTTATTTCATCAAGTATAGAGATGAGGTCAATGAGTTGATTGTAATAGCTTGGGATGAGGATTTACAGGATTGTATAAACAGTTCTAGATTGCTGGGCTCTAATTCTTCCATTGTGGTGTTTTCTCAAGTAGCCGATTTTTTATGCCTTGATCAACTTTAATCTTGGTTTTTTCCTCTTCGCTTTTTACCGTAACATCGTTCGGTTACACAGTCAATATATTTAGACATCTGCAATAAAATTGCAAAGGAGAAGTGTATTTAAAGATAACCCAAGGGTGTGGTTTTTGAGTTGCTGAAGCTTCAAATAGAATGTTTCACGAGGAATTGGGGTTCTTTGCACCGTGCTGTGCACCCCCCAAATCCGTTTCACGATATGTTATCCTACTCTCGATTTTGGGTTTTTCAGTTTAGTTGAGCTTCATTTGTGATAAAGAATGGTAAGGGAGAAGGACAGAGGAAACAGCAGTGTAATATACTGTCATGTACTATAGATTTTTCCACACGTGGTTTGTGAAGCTCACATTAATCCCTTGACACGGGATCCAAAAATTATGTGAGTATGGACTATTTTGTCATTGTTCAAGGGGGAAAGCTCACAAGGACAACCACCTATCATAGATAAATATAACTCAATACCATTAACTGTAAGTCTGTAACAAATCTCCGAGGAAAGCCAACACAAGGGCTCATTTATTTGTTTGATCGGTTATGAGCTCAGATTGAACTATACATCCACAGCAATCACAGATCCAGTGTTTTGTTTTGTTACATAATTTATTGAGAAATGTTTATCTAGTTAGGTTGAAATCGAGGGTGTTACATTGAGAGTGGAGTAGTGGGAAAAAAATCAGTCCCACTTAGGATGTGGGTGGTTCCAGCAACTAATTAACTTTCCTTGCACTTTTGACGGGTGTGTCAGGTAACTTACTTGGACTTTTGATCTCATTTTGATTTGGTGACACGTGTCTCCTTTTTATTTTACCAAGCTTGATATAGTATGTTGTAGGATGGAGATCGGTGAAGCTTCTAACAAGCCCCACACGTTCAATTCCGATATATGGGCAAAACCAACATGGTTAATGGGGTACGACAAAAGATTTCTAACATTTTATGTATAATACACAATGGTACCCAAAACTTATAATTTTTCAAGTTTGCCCTTCATTAGTTTACTAATAATAAAATAGGAGTTACTCAAATTTTGAATTTAAATTATTTTCCAGAAAGCGGAAAGTCTTGCTGCCAATGTAGTTTGAGAGCTTTTTTAAAATTTTAGAGCGCACTTTAAATTTTAAACTTTTTAATTATTCTTCTTGTGGTCTTCATTGTTTTGATTGTTGAAAGCATCTCAAGGGCAAAAGTAAAATTTTACCAACTTTCCTTTGTTGAAAATTTTAAATTGGCCATATATTTTGAGACAACCAAAAAAGAAAAGTGTGAGAAATATTTTGGGACGGAGGGAGTATTATATTGAGGTCCACAATCTTGGATTCACTATGTTCAAAGGGAAAAAAATCTTAGGATTCATTATTCCATAATACTTTGGATTCACAAGCCCGACCCGATTTAAATAATACTACATATAGAAATTGATAGATGTTGGAGAGTTCATTTTTTTTAGTACTTCAATTGCACTTTAATTTATATGTCCGTTTTTAATATTTTTATAAGAACTTAAGGTATATTATTACATTTATAAATTGTAATTGTGATAGTTATGGTTGATTAATTTATATTTGTGATACCATGCTTTAGAAAAATAAATGTGCTCGTTGGATGGGTTTGAGAAATTAAACTTTTGTTTGTGTTGAGTTTGAACATATTAAATAAAACTCGATTATAAATGAGCCAAACTCGGAAATGTACAAATCTCGTTATTATTAGCATAAATCCGGTCTGACCTGACCCTGCCGGTGCATGTGCACCCCTTGCACGGTAGTGCCCAAATTGACACAAAAAGAAAGTAGAAGGACCACTTTCACAACTTGCCCCTGAAAGCATTAGACAGTCAACCCCCAAGGTGATCGTCATGGTGAAACTGGGGAAAGTGTTAAAAGTTGTTGAGAGTATGACTCAGCCATACTGATACTGAGAGAGGAAAGCATAAGGGTATTTGTGTAATTTTGGAAAATGGGTTTTGTACAATAATGAGGAAAAATAATCACATTCACACCTGCTATCACAATCCAGAAATAAGAAAGAATCCTCCACACACACAGTCATCAATCCTTCTCCCCTTGCCTTTTCAGCACCTTCTCTCTCTCTCTCTCTCTCTCTCATCATCCCTTTCTCTCTCTACCCCTCTGTACGTCCTCTATCCTATAGCAAACATAAACAAGGAAAGAAGGGAGAAGAAACATAGAAATTCCCAATCAAAAACACCCACACCTCTCTTTCTCACACCTCTCTTTCTCTCTCTAATGGCCCAGCTGGACCAAAATTTATGTCAAAAAAAAGAAGGAAACATAGAGAGAGAAGAGGTGCCTTCAAATGTCCTCCAACCATACCCACCTCAATACATACACCAAAAAAATCATGTTGCCACAAATACCCCTCTGCAATCCCCCATCTTCATCACTTCACTGTCTCAAAAGAACTGCATGTTTTCCCCTGATTTACGTGGGCTTTTTGGGCCTTTTCTCGGTCAGAGTTTCACAGAGAAAACAGGAAAGCGTGACTCTTTCTCATCTCCTTTCCCCATCCTTTATTATTTCTTGCACACCTATTTACCTTCCTCCCCCTATTTCTATCTCTATCTCTATCTCTATCTCATCCCTTTCTCTCTCTCTATATTACTTCATCTGTTTGTTTCTCTCTTGTTCAAGTTTATTACTTCTTGGGTACTGGGTTCTTTGAGTTTCTTGTGATCTGATGTCTAAGAAGATGAAAGGGGTTTCTATCGATCCATCAACATATGGTGCATATGAGGATCCTAAGGTCAGATTCAAGCACCAGGCGCTTATGCAGGACTACAGAGAGTTGCAGAAGGTAATTTTGCTTGTGGGTTTTCTTCTTGTCTGCTGAAGATCTAGGGATTTCTTTGATTTTCTCTTATAGGCTTGCGTTTATGCTTGTTTTTCTCTTTCATTCTCTTGAAAATACTTAAATTTTGATGGGTAGACTCTAATTCTTCTATTATTCCTTCTCGTGAATCTTGTAGAAAAAACCCCAAATTTAGTGTTCAAATTTGTTCATATACCGAACTATTTTGTTATGTCATCAGGTGCTGTGTTTTCTTCATTTACGAGTTCGTGTTCCGTTGTTTCAAAGCCTTTCTCGGCCTTCTTGGGTTTTTTTTTTTTTTTCCCCCTCTTAGATTTAGAGTTTCCTTGAGTGTAATTATCAGTTTTTGTATGAGGAGAAGGTTTGGGGTACTCTTTTAATCTTTTTGATGGAAAATCTTCTCCATGTGTATTTCAATTTTGGGTTATGAATATTCCTTCATCTGAGTCTTGTAGGATTAAAACCCAAGATTCATAAAGAAATGCTAATTAGATCCAATTATTTTGTTCTCTTTGGTATCTAATGAGATCCTGTCTTTTCTTCCACTGATCTATCTGTCCTTTCACGGTTCAATGAAGTAATTTTGTTCATTTCTCCTTTTATTTTATTTTATTTTTATGGTGGTATCAATTTTCAATATGGTTTGGTTTCAATCACTTGTAGTTAGCAATGGGTGGAGTAATAAACATTAGTGTTTGTGCAGGAAACTGTGGCCATGAGAAACAAGTTGGAGAGCACAAAACTGAGGAAATTAACTCTTTTGGCCGAAGTCCGGTATGTGTCTTCACCTTGATATATTTCCGGACATTATATGCCCCTAAAATCTCGATTCAAGGGTAGCTCATGTCTTTGAATTCTGTATTGATACATTGCGTCGTGTTTAGTCTCGATGCTTGTTCTGTTTGATCGAATTTCGTCTGGAATTTGTAATTGTAATTTGTTAGGAACTCTAGTTGTTGTTATTGGTGCGTGCTTTACTTCACCCAGCAAAATTTTGAGGGACTCTATTATTGAATTGCGAATTGTTTGGTTTTTATGTCAACTTGGCTGTACTAAAATCAATACGACAGCAAAATAACCAAAACTGCATGTCGAGATGAAATAATAAAGTTGGTCATTTGCTTCTTCATATTTCCTTGGTTGATTATTTGGAGGATTTTTTGGCGATATGCTTACTTAGGAATATTTTATGACTTATGCTGCAATTTTTGTATTCTGAATCCCAGGTTCCTACGACGACGATACAAGTTCCTTGTGCAAAACAAGGCCGTAGAGCACGCCCAGGGACGACAGATGGTTCAACCATCAAATTTTGTAACTCGAGAAAAGAATATTGGGAAGCAGAAAACTTCCGATAGGAAGAAAAGCAACCTGCAAAACATTTTGAAGCAGAACAGTGTGTACTACACAGTTTCTGATGCTAACCAGAAGGAGAGGATTTTTAAACGAATGAATCTGGCGAGTCGGACTCCAAATCCGGTTCTTGATCTACTCCCGAAGGATAGGATACATGGTGGAAAAGAAGCTACTCTTAGAAATGCAGCTCCGGCTTTTAATTTAAATAAGAAGGAAAGATCTTATAGTAGAAAAGAGGCAGCCTTCCGGAACCCAACGCCGATTCTTGATTTGAACCCGAAGGAAAGGTTATATACCGGAAAGGAAACTGCTCCCCAAAACCAATTCCCAACATTTGATTTAAACCAAATGGGAAGAAACATTGGGAGCGAGAATGCAGTGCGAAGCCGCTTTCCAGTTTTCGACTTAAACCAGATCTCGGTAAAGAATTAACAAAAATTGTGAACTAAATCTCTTTAATTACTATTTTTACATTGTCCCTCATTGGTTTACATTTGACTCCATGTTTTAGGGAGAAGAGGAGGAATTACGGGATAATTATGAGCCATTAAATATTGAGGAGCCAAAGAATTTTTTTGTCAGAGGTGGAACTGATGAGCAGCACAATGATTTGAAATTGTCTGTGTGTCGGAACATTGGAAATGGACCAGAACGGGCAGGGAAGCGGAAGATTTCATGGCAGGACCCGGTTGCATTGGAGGTTTAAGTACTTTTCTTCGGGACTTCAAGATCTTGCTTTAGTAGTGGCTTGAAAAAATAGTAGCACGCCGTCTAAACATTTTTCAACTTCTCGTGAAAGGAAAACAATAGCTTTTATATGTGGTATATAGACGAAGTACAAACGTTGCCAACATACAAATTTGGTTTCACCGCCCCATGTATGGTTTTCATGGTACTTGAATCCTTCTAGGAGTATTCGTTAGGTGGTGGATACAAGGAAATTTGGGATCTTAGAATTTGTTGAATTGGAATTCTGATTACTTCAGTAGCTGGAAATGGTAGATATATATTGCCAAGAATCCATTTTGTGTTCACCATCCATGCTGTTTGTTTCATGTATCCGTGTCCTATTATTTAGCCGGTGCATGCAAGGAAATTTGGAATCTTGGAAATTAGTAGGTGGAATTGGACTTGGAATTATTCCTTCAACGGAAATGGTAGATATTTTCTTCTTCTTTTTCTTGCAATAGGCTACCTTTGGGGTCCTTGCATGCTCACGCAATGTGACTGCCCAGAATGTCAAAGTAAAGAAATTCAACTAAGAAGAGGTAAACAACGGGAGTAACGACGACTCTCTTAAGGTAGCTAAATACCTTGTCATCCAATTAGTGACGTGCATGAATGGATTACCGAGATTTTTGTGGACATCCCATGCTGTTTGTTTCATGTGCTGTTGGTATTTTCTTTGTGGCATTCGTTCTTGACCTATGGTGGTTGTAGGACGGCTAGGGTTTGGGGCAGTTTGTAGTTAGTCGGTGTAGCTGTCTCGTTTTTTATCTGGTGAACTGGTACCCGACAATTTTGTTCGATTGTGCTTTTTAAAATTCTGGTAGCATTTGTTTTGTCGTGGGGTTAATTGCCTTTAGGCCTTTTCAGAGCGTCTACTCGCACAGATGAGGAGTGCACAGATTGCTAACCGACGCCTTCTGGGACGCACTTCCGAATCCCACGCACTTCTAAATCCCACACAAACTATGCAAATTGTTCATTAAAAATATTTTTCAGAGTAGTCTCATGAAAAATCAGCTCAATTCGATGACTGACAGTTCTTGTTCCAATCTTTTAACTTTTCATTCATAATTTAGGACTGTTGTTCTGGAGAAAGTTAGAAGATAGTATCAGGAACTTACTCAGTTCGATTCAGAATTCAAGATTGTTATTCTGAATGAAGAGAGAAGATTGTATTAGAAACTTACAATCATCGGATTGAACTGATTTTTGACAAAGCTACCCAAAACATACTTATATTTTAAATTTAATGACGGTTTGAATATTTTTTTGGAAAATAAAAGTGGGCCCCACAAGACTTCTGTGCATTCCTCATTTGTGCGAGTTGCAAAGTTGGGGCCTGTTGATGTTGATCATTTTCCCCTTGGGCTTTGCAATGAACTAGAAAAGTTTTTGGAGGTCAAAGTTTGTCCGGGCCAACTTGCCCGGAAGCGGGGAGCCTGTGGGCACTATAAGGTTGTAATCCCTCGACCCGACCGTTCATCTCCTCAATCGATGGTTTAAATTCGTGAATGTAATCTTACTATTAAGAATATACTCTTACTGTTAAGAGTTAACAAACATATCTGAACTGTTGCACCTACCTCGTCTAATTTTCTCCCCGATCTTATTAAAGACAAACTATCCACACCGAAATTAAGGAATTTACAAGAGAAACTCTTACGGCTTGATCTCAAGAGGTGGCCAACTTTCGAACATAAAATATTTGGGTTTACATCTCATCATCACTATTAGCACCTCAGCTATCCCTATGGGTTTGAAGAGCTGCCCATGGAAAAGGGGAAAGAAACAGAGTAGCGAAATACAGAAAAATAATTTTACTTGGCTTCCCTTGATATTTTTTTCGGCTCTCAAAGTAGGAACCAAAGATAGAGGGGAATACATTTCAAACGTACCAAAAAAAAAAAAAAAAAGATGGAGGGGAATAAAAGTTGAGTATATTAATTTTCTCTTCTTTTTTAAGATGCTAGTAGTCTAGTACTCCCTCCGTCCCTTTTTAAGTGATGCACTTGGGAAACGTGTATTTTTGCAGACGTTTAAAAATGTACTTTCGCATATCATTTTTAAATTTTTTTTGCACCAAATTAAAGTACTCAATGAGCACTTTAATTTGGTATAAAACAAATTAAAAAGTTATATAGAGAAATATGTTTTTTAGGGGTTTGAAATTGCACGTATTCCCGTATGGATCACTTAAAAAGGAACAGAGGGAGTACTATGTTAAATTACAACAATGGCTGATTTGTCCGTAAAAGTCGAATTCTAGACCTCACACATCCTTCTTATTCCTTCTCAACCAACCAGACTGCATGTCAGGCGACTTTCTCTCAAACAAATATCCCTTCCCACCCGAGAAGAATTTGGGTGCCGACCGAATACCACGTGGTTTAAACCAACACGCATCCCGGCTGTCCAAAAATGTGTTAAACGGTACATATTTTAAAGAGAGTAAGAGGAGAGAGAGGGGAAGGGTTTGGGAGAAATCTAGGCCGTCCAACACATTTTTGATTGGCCGGGATGCATGCTGAATACCGCCACGTGGTACCCAGCCGGCACCCACAATTTTCTCCCACCCACCCTTCCCATCTGTGCATCTACAAAGGTCTGTAATTCTTCAGTTCCAATCCAACAGAACAAGGCTGGCCAATCCAGTTTCTGGGTTGTGGAAAATCACCAGTTTTTAGTTGTCCCTTTGTACAAAGCAACTTACTACATCAGAATAAAGCCTCAATCCAAACAAGCATGCAAAATACTACAATGGATAAGTTGCACAGTCAAAATACTGAACTTCCAAATCTACATTTTGGGATGGAAAGCAACTGCACATGTTTTTTTTTTTCCTTTCTGCAAATCACATTTTCGCTCTCCTTTCCATCTCGATCGTTTATCTCTGTCGAACTGTCCGTGCCACTACCCTTTGGTTTTCCGCGGACTCTCCATCAAGCTTAAATGGGATGACCTCTCTTCGGGTAAAACCCAATTGCATAGTGTTTGCCACCTGAAGCCGCCTTCTTGTGTCTCTTTCCCTGAAAGTGGTCATTTAAACCTTGTTCACTAGTGGTTCTAACTTGACAGATTGCACAACTCCACTCTTTACGTTTCTTCTTCAGATCTACTGAATGGAGCTCACTAGCACCCGTTGCCATTAGAGTTAGAGCTTTACGCTTCACACCAGAGAGATTTTCCCCCGGCTCGCCCTGCAACATAACATCCAGACAATGACTATTACCATGAATGTGTAACTGTAGTAATCACCGAATGAATCTTTAAACCGTTGACAGACTTTTCACAAAAACCAAGTAATCAGTTTCTCTAGTTCTGGTTAAAGTACATCATTCCATAAGCAATGCTTGGCGGTTTTATGTTTCTAGGGTTTTCGGATAACTGAATATTCTAACAATTCTCACTGAAAAGGTCCTGTAGCACCTGATAGAGTAAATGAATACTACTGGATGAATTATCGAGCGATCTAGTTGGAATTATTTCTTTGATAATTGATGGCATTGTCTTTGCCAATTAAGTCAAAAATAAAGAAGGGAGTGTCCAACTCTATGCAGAATGATGTTTAAAAAGGTCAAACAAATGCTCTGCTTCTAACTTCTCTTCTAGGTTACCAATTACCGCTTCGACTATGCAAAAACTTCCCTACAATGAAATACGAATGAAACAGTCTATGAACCATCGGGCATTAGGCTACCACTTTATATAATGTGTTAATGTGAACCATCGAACTCCACTTTTAAATCTAAATCTTGCGAGTAAACTTATCTTCACAAAGGAACAATCAAACAATAGAAAATAAAAAGAGGTTCACCTCATTACCAATTATCAACACACCCATTTCAATGAGATGCAAAGCCCCGTGTTTAGAGACACATATCACCTCAACCCCAAGGAGTACAAACTCAAGTAAAGGGAAAAGACGACTAGAACAATTTGATATTCTCTAACCTACAATTAACCAGAACAAACCTCAATTTTTTGGATAAACTGGTTTCTCTTACAATTAGCAACCATATGAAATAAATTTGAATTAGTGAGCCGTTGCTTTGGATAATCGATAACTAAAACTAATTCATGCTTATGTAATAAGTCGAACTCTTAGCAACAAACCTCTCCTAGAGTTTCCACAGAACCATCAGATAACTAACATGACAAATCAGATACCAAGGATCAGCAAGTATCCACACCCACTGTACATATGAAAAGACACTCAACACTGAACAAGTATCCACACACACTGTACGTATGAAAGTTAGCTCGCTAAAGTGAAATATGCAAATGAAAAATCAGATACCAAGGATCAGCAAAGCAATTTCATTGAGATTATTTTGCCCACAGATAACTAACATGAAAATCAAAAAATCATCATGGACCATTATAGAATTAGATAGATAGCCCCGAAAAATAAGCACCCAAATAATGACTTTGATGCCCCTTCAAGTCTGACCTCTAACTTGCAGGACCACATGCACAAGGCTCACCCTATGCATGTTACAAGGCCGTAACATACTCCCTAATTGTTCCTATGATTTTGATATTAGAAGAATAAACCATGTTCCATATAGACGTGCCAAAAAGAGACCACCTACTGATCAGGCTTGCATTAGTGTCATTTGGACTTAAAGAAAGAAAGGAATCCAAGAAATTCACTAATAATTACTATATTAATATGAAGTGGCCAATTCAAATACAAATACTGTTGCCCAACAGCCCAAGATAGTCATAAAATTCAACTTCAACGATTTCTTCCTCTTAATATGCGGAAGCAATTCAAGGGTAAAGGAGAGAATAAGGAAGCAAAAAACACAATTGAGGAACTGACTATGCACAGTACACGTCAAATCCTTGCATTCATAACAGTTCCTTAATGGAAATAAGACCATCTGTGAAAAACTTCTACGCTAGGGGCAAACAATACACAGAAATCCACCAAAGGGTCTGGCTACCACGGAAAGTAAGAGCTTTAGGACCACAAATGTAGGAACTCAAAGAGAGGGAAAAAAACAAAAAGATTGAGATTTCTCGCATATGGTTCTGGAACGGAGATTCATTGACTCGAATGACGACATAACAGATGTTAGCTCAATCCAAAGGAAATTATGGGGAAGCTTTATAGAATTACTAATTGATCCCTATGGTCGAATATATACTCCATAACAGGGCCTTATCCATACAAGCAGCGGAGAGCATACGAAAGCTTTGGAACATTATTTTTGAGCACTCAAATGGATTTCACTAGCTTAATCATTATTTTATTCATTCGCGACATCCTTAAAAAACGGGGAAGATACAGAATATCCCCAAAAATTAACATAACAATCATACATACAATCAGACACATAAAAGAGAGAGTTTCAATAATACTGAACAAGAAAATAGGTTTCGCTTTTCTTACCTGCTCAAGAGAAGGTTCCATCTCAGAAATCCTAGGTTCTGCACAGCGATGCAACGGCACCGTCTCGAATTCCTCGATCCAGTAGCGATTACGGTAGCCCAGCTCCTCCTCAAGCGACATTGCCAGTCTCTCCTCGGTCAATCTACTTTCACACCGATTCATAACCGAGACACTTGGTCCAAACTCCGACGCCGATAAGAAAGAGAAACCCTCGGTTCTGCGCACGGCCAGCATTTCTCTCTCCAACATCATCATCTCTCTCTCCAGCTGAAAGCGCCTGCGCATAATCTCGGCCGCGATTATCTCATTCCTGATCTTCTCTTTCTCGATCTCCCGCTGAATCGCTTCTCGTCCATTGCTAGGGTTTCGGAACAACTCGGCCGTGCGACCGAAATCCGGAACCGAACCGGCCGCTGAAAGTAGGATAATAGCCAGAAACATACGCGTTAGAAATGCAAACGAATAGATATATGAGTTTGTATGTATGAGAATGTGTGTAGGGACATAGTATGTATCTGTTAAGGTGATTGGTTCGATGAGAGAATGGGAAGGGGATTATACCGTACGGACCACGGAATGGTTGATCGGAGAAGTAAGAGACGGCGGAAGGAGGAGGAGGAAGTGGCTTGTCGATTGCTTCAAACATGAATTCCATGCCGATAAAATTCCAAATTTGGAAAGGTCCTCCGTGGGAGAGAAGACAAATGGTCAACTACAGTATTCCACTATAGACTCTCGTGGAATACACCGAGATTTTTTGGGAAGATATTTTTAGAACTAACCAAAATGAAGAGAAAATAAAATGGGAGAAAAATGAGAGGAAAATTGGATGAAAATCATTATGTACACAATGTTAGAATTTGTCGTCACTTTCTCTTACAATCAAACTATGTTGGAAAAATAGTTTTAACTTTTACTTTAATTTCTCCTTCTTTTTTCACAAGTTTCAAACAAACCCTAGGCAGACCAAATTTAGAGATTGGTTTTGTTACATAAATGAATGGATGAAGCTTCGACATCATTTTGAAGCTTGTTAAGATTTTTTTATTGTTCCGTTCATTTGACTTATGATGTTTAAACAAATTCATAGATCGGTTTTGTGATTGGTTCGGTTAAATGTTTGAGATCGGTTTGTGATTGGTTCAATTAACATTTGAGATTGGATCATCTTCTTAAACAAGCCAAGTTTAAACATATTTTTCAAGTTCGTTAAGTTTTCAAACTAAGCTTAAGCTCGTTTATCACCTCTACATATAGGCAAAAGAGTTGCGGAGTTATTATTCAGTGTTCCTGGAGCATCGTTAGGGTTCTTTCTCAATACATTTTAATTTGAAAATCACACACATACACACATTTTATGGAACCTCCGCAATATATAATGGAATACGATCCAAGAGCACCATGTGATTCCAATTGGGGGACCTTGTCGTCCGTTGGGGTCGGCAGGGGGTGTCGATCCCATCTGGCTATCCATTTCGTGCATCAATGGTTCAGATCTCACCTCGCCTAAGTGTATCCGCAACGTTCATTATTTGATGCGATCCAAGTCGTTGATGTGCAAAACGGACGACCTGGATGGGGTCGGCAGCCCGGATCCATGTGATGCTAAGAGCACTTAGAGGCTGTTTGGCCTCCTCTTTTTTGGATTTCCAATTCTACCTATCACCTTTTGGGTGTTTGGGGGTTGTCCCCCAAAACATATTCTCAGAAAATGAGTTCTTTGTTTTTCACTTTAGAGAATAGAAGTTAAAATGAGGTGCTGAGCTACTTTTCACATTCTCCATTTGCAAAATGCATTCTGCACATTTCTTTCAAATACTTCTCCCAAATTCAAAATACATTTTGACTATAATCCAAAAAATCAAAAAATCAAAAAATTAAAAAGAAAAGCAGAAAAGTAGGCTCCAAACACCCTCTTGGTACTGTTTTAGAAAGGTGAGATGACAATGTTCATTTTCATTTTGCTGCCTCTTTTGGAGATGTTTGGATAAAGGTGAGATGACAATGTTTTAATAGTATTAGTTTTTATTTTATTTTATTTTATTTTTCTGGATGTCCTACTGTTAGTCTGGTGACATTTTTATTTGGTAATGCATCGTGTTTCGTGTCTCTTTGCATTCACCTTAAACTAATTCATTAATTTCCTTGCATATTCGCTTCACATATTTATGCGTGTGGTGAAATAGTCCAACAACAATTGCTGGTAAATAGAATCGAATTCGACGACTTAGGAAAATGCATATATACAGACCACCGGGCCACTCTTCTTATCCAAACTCAAGAATAGATCAACTGGACATGTGCTCACATGAGCCTTTTACCCGTTCAAATGTGAGCGCACATATTTAGCTAAACATGCACCACAGAGAGATCCATTTGATTAATTTTCTCAACCATCAAGGTTCCTGCAGTACTGAACTTTTCTCCATCAACCCTTTAAATCTCACTTTCTTTTCCCATCGTACAACCTGCTGCTGTTGTTCAAAGATGGCAAACAATTGTGAGATCTTCTTGGAAATCTTAATTGCAATCTTGCTTCCTCCACTGGGAGTCTTCTTTAGACATGGTTGCTGCAGCGTATGTCTCTCTCTCTCTCTCTCTCTCTCTCTCTCTCTCTCTCTCTCATTTGATCACATATGTCTTTTTTTCTAATCTCACGTAATTTCCATTGTTTTTGTGTTGTTGCAGTGTGAGTTCCTCATCTGCTTGGTTCTGACTCTCTTAGGTTACGTTCCTGGAATAATCTATGCCATCTACGCCATTGTGGTTCGCGATGCTCATCCCGACGACGAATGGAGTCCTATCAACGCGTAGCTGGCTATTTTTTCGGTTTTTCCAACTCATCGTCTCTTTCAATGGTTCCAGTTGTTGAGTACTTCAACCGTAATAATACAATAATTCAATATTCTTGATTTTTTATGAAGCAAATTCATGTTGTAGAGTGTCGAACTCTCTTTTGTGCTTTTGTGCTTCATTCAATAAAAATATTTAGTGCCAATCATTCACTCTCGAAGAGTCAAGCCCTGTAAAAGATTGCTTGGATTCCACTAGATATACATTACAGATTCAAAATTTCCGTAACATGGGTCACACTCAAAATAAGGCCTCCTTTGGCTTAAAAAACCATTTTAGTTTTTTCGTTTGTCCTTATTCAATTTTTTTTTTGAATTTGTCAGTTTTACGTCGATTTTTTATGGTTTCTTGGCTCCTCTCGACGAGAGAAATCCGAAATGTATAAAATTATTAGCCAAACTTAAAGTTTTGTGAATAAAGACGAAAAATAAACCAAAAAAACGTTTTTTGGTTTATTTTTCGTCTTTATTCACAAAACTTTAAGTTTGGCTAATAATTTTATACTTTTTAGATTCCTCTCGTCAAGACAAACCAAGAAACCACAAAAAAATGACCGAAAACTTGCATCTTTTGCTCTTGCAATTTTATTTTCCAGATACATTTTTCAAATTAAGAAATATGACGATCTGTGTTGGTATCCGAATAATAGATGTGTTGATTTTAAAATTTGTGATACGAGTTGTTAGTCCTTGGAAAAAAAAAATCACGATTTATGAAGCAAAGAAGATGGATATTGAACACTTTGCCTTCGACGATGAGCTTGGTAGTGGGTGCGTCCTTCTGAATTTCCGATCCAATGCTGCGTTGTTATGAGTAAGGTTTGAAAATGGGGATACCTATTGTGTATCGTTTTTTTTATTTTATAAATCGTATCAGGATACGTATCGCGTATCGTAAGATACGTTGACAATAATTAATATACAATTAACAAGTATTTATACCTACTGACACTAACAAATTAAGTTTTTAAGTTGCAAAATTTCAAATTTCTCCACTGGGAATTTATCAGATTAAGATTTCCTGCTACATCGAAGTATGGTTTTTTTTCCCCTTCTATTCAAGCCCTATATTGAGATTGGATATCTTTCAAATGGTTTGAAACTTTGAATGTCACTCAAATTAAATGACTTAGATTAATGCGTTTGAGGTTCCGTGTCTTACAATAATATTTAAATTTCTTCTATTAAGTAATCGTAAGATACATACTGAATCGGGATACGCCATCGTATCATTGGTTTACTATACAAAAAAAGATACAGGATGAGATACGTACATATCGTTTTCCTAAAGAGAACACAAATCGTAGGATACATATCCTATGTCTAGGATTTTAACAATGGCTGTGAGGCTCGGGGAAGAAAGTATAATTTCCTTAACCAGAGGGGTGCTGATGTATTAATCATTGACCTCAGGGAAGGTCAACGTATTTTACCTCACAATATTGCAGACACAAACAGGAGTTTACCGAACAATCCGTAATCTGGAAAGATCAGCTCTACTTGTTTCCTACCTAGTCCGATTTTGTTCACCCTCATAAAAAAAAAAGTGAATGATTTTGTATAGACTACGGGATCAATATTTTTTTTGGTTTGTGGAGGGACCCACACATTTTTCACTAATCAAAATGAGAGTAATGTTCACTTTTTTTTAAGACGGTGAACTAAATGGTCGGTACTACTATATCAAAAAAAAATTGAATGAACCGATGAAACATATTGGATTGAGTTGATATATATATATATATACTGTAGTTTGAAAAACATAAACAGCTACAATCATTCGTCTCGGAGTGAGAGTTGGCCCAACCAACTTACGATTGTACCCATATATTTATTTAAATCATTGTCTTTTCTCTCCCATTAAACTTCGGAGTGCATTTGTAATTCACGTTCCTCTTTCCAATTTGTAGTTCACGTTCCTCTTTTCCTCTATTAACCTTGGCTATGGCAATTAGTTGCGAGATACTCTGTGGAATCATAATCTCAATCTTGCTTCCTCCCGTGAGTGTTTGCTTCTGGCGTGGCTGCTGCAGCGTAAGCTCCTCATCCACTCTCTCTCTCTCTCTCTCTCTCTCTCTCTCTCTCTCTCTGTATTAATGTATATCTACATATGTGTATGATTCTTATATTAGCGAATTTTTTTTTGGTGATTTATTCGTACCCAGGCCATAATCCATCCATCTGTATAAAAAAAATCCTCTGTCTCTCCATATCAATCTGTTCTAATCCGTTCTAAGTTATATCCATTTTTTCCTACTTGCTATAGGTTCAAATTCTTACTTAGGTTTTACAAGGTTATTTTGTTCCTCTCAAGTTAATAAACGATTTACTAAATTTTATGATAAATTTAGGTTTGCCCATTGGAGTAGTTTATACAAACTGAAGCTTTTACTAAAATTCAACTCAAATTCAAATTTCAATATATAAAACCCCGTTCGGAACTTGTGGAAAGAAAAAAAATAGAAAAAAGAAAAAAAAAAGTGCAGAATACAAGTCAGGGTCAATGGAATCATGTTCAATCGACAATTTGCCAACTACATCAAATTGTTCGGATTTTGAATACTAAACAATTCGAATTTAAAGTCTAAACGCGCTGAAATTTTGAACAGTCTTAGATTTTTGGGACTTTAAGGGGCTGTTTGATAAAGCTGAAAGCTGAAAACTGAAAATTAAGTACTGAAAACTGAATGCTGAATTTATTAAGCTAATAAGCTGTTTGATATGTACTGAATCTTGAGCACTGAATAAATAAGTTGTTTGATCTGTATAAAGAACTGAAGTATTAAATTCACTAATTTTCTTAATTTGCCTTTCATATATTCATACTGAAATGCATAAATGAAAAAAAAAAGTACTCCCTCCGTCCCGCAAAGTTTGACACTTTCGGGAGTGCGTGCCATTTTTAAATTGCCTATATCTTTCAATTCATAACGTTTTATGTGGTTTTCAAAACTTTGTTCAAAAGATCTAATTGAAATCTATCAAACGAGATCCATATTGCTTATATAAAACATTACAGATTAAAAGAAATAATCAATTTTTTCATAGAGGTGGAATAGTGAAAGTGACAAACTTTGCGGGACGGAGGGAGTATATTTATGAAAATAATAAAAATATGTAGAATATTGGCAAGATGGTGGTATAGCGGTGTTGGTGTTAAATTCACCAATTATCTTACTTTATCTTTCATTTCATATATTCATATTGAACTACAAAAATGAAATTAATAAATGACAAAAAGTACATTTATCAAAAATAGTAAAAATATACAGAATATTGGCAAGATGGTGGTATAGCGGCGGTGGTGGTTGTGATTGTGGGGTGGTCGTTGTAATTGTGGAGTGGTGGCCTCTTGGTGGTGGGAGAGCGATGATGGGAGTAGTGGTGGTGTTGTGGTGGTGTAGTGGCGGAAGTGGTGGGGATGGTGGTGTCGGTGGTTTGTGGTATTAGTGATGGGAGTGGCAGAGGGGGTGGTGGTGGTGGTCGCGTGGTGGCGATAGTGGTGGTGGTGGTGGCAACAGCGGCAGTGAGGGTGGTGGTGGTGGTGGGGTGGCGGCAATAGTGGTGGTGATGGTGGCGGCGACGGAGTGGTGGTGGTGGTGTAGTGGTGGAGTGATGTTTATGGTGTTGTCAGTGGTGGTGGTGTAATGGCGGAGTGGTGGTGCCGTGGTGGTGGGGTGGCGGCGGCAGTGGTGGTGAGAGTGGCGGTTTTGGTGGTGTGAGTGGTGGTGGTGAGAGTGGCAGGGGGGGGGGGGGGGGGGTGGTGTAGTGGCAGGGGGGTGGTGGTGGTAGGAGTGGCAGAGTGATGGTGTAAATGGTGGTGATGGTCTGGTGGATGAAAAAATAGTTAAATGAAACTACTCAGAAATTCAGTAAAAATTAAGTAGCTCGAAGCTACTTAATTTTTGTCAACATTTTACCTTACATTTTAAGAGCCACTTAATTTTTTAATTAATGTAAAATATGGTTATCAAACCTACTTAATTATTTATTACTTAATTCATTTAGTTTTAAGTGCTGAATCTGGGTTATCAAACAAAGCCTAATTGTGATCAAAAAAACAAAAAAAAAAAACAAAGCCTAAGTGCGGAGCAAGAGTAGATTGATCAGAATTTAAAAGTAAAAAAAAATCTTAGAATTAGGGATTCGTAGAATGAATTGGATTTTATCAAGAAACAAAGAGAAAAAACAACATCTTGTCTAAAATGGTTGTTTTTGGCAAAATGGAGAAGAAGAAGGAGAAAAGAGAGATGTTGCTGCTTGTGTAAAATACTGTTCACCATCCATATGAATAGTACCTAGGTAAAAATACTGTGGCACTGTTCACGAGCCATCCAATATTTTATTATTTCTCTCTCTCTTCCTTACCGCCAGAAGCCGCTGCTCAACGACGGTGACCATCGACGAAGATGGAGACGGAGATCGGAAGAGGTAACGATCGACGGAGACGGAAATCGATGGAGAACGAGATCGACGGACATAGACGGAGATCGGAAGAGGTAACGATCCGGCGACGATTGACGGCGATGGAAGAGGCGACTATCGACAATCGAGGGCGATGGAATATCAGAAGACGAACAGTTGCAGGTCTTTTATATGTATATATAGTGATATTTTAAAAAAAGGAAAAAATAATATTTTATTAAAAGATAGGTAAAATTGATAGTATTATTGGATTGTTGAGAGTGACAGGGTAACTATATGCATTGTACACTAGTTTTTTTTGGCTAAAAATTTAGACAAGCTGTTGTTTTTGCTCTTACCTCCAATTTTTGCCTAACAAACAAAAGAGAAATTTTTTCAGTTGCTAGTGACTACACGATTTGATTTGGTTGGAAATGAGGTTTTGGTTAGATTTTGACTTGTTGATGTAGACTTAGGCCCGATTCACCAAGTTTTCCAAACGATAAAATCTACATTTTGATAAAATCAACACTTGATTTTGATAAAATCAACACTTGATTTTATCAAATGAGTAAGACATTTAATAAAATCAAATATTTTTACATTTGATAAAATCAACATTGTGCAATGCAAAAATCTTTGATTTTATTAAATGTCTACCTCATTTGATAAAATCAAGTGTTGATTTTATCAAAATATAGATTTTATCGTTTGAGAAACTTGGTAGATTCCTGGGTATTTTAACTTTTCACGTTTTACGAAATAGATATTCTTCTATCATGCATCAACTAAAAAAGCACAAAAAACCAAGCTTAGTGGAACGGTTAGTTTCCTTTTTGCTCTTTTACGTTAAGATAAGATGAAAATTTGAATTTTACACACCCAGGAGTTGCCCCAGCAGTTAGGGCGAGTGTCTGATTTTAATGGAGAGAGAGAGAGAGAGAGAGAGAGGGAGAGAGAGTGGAGACTGATTTTTGGGGAAGAAGATGAGATTACAAACATAAAAAACATATATTGTTAGGTGAGAGACGTAAATGCCCTTCAAAAGCACCAATTGGGGTTTTTGTTAAGTTTTCCATCCATGAATTGGATGGAAAGTGAGGGATTGGACCAAGTAACTAACGTTTATATAGTTGAAGGGGCAAGTACATTCAATTGGTAGTTGGAGGGGGATTTAACTAAAAATTGAATAATTTAATGGGCAAGTAGATTATTATTAACCCTTTGTGCTCTTGAAGGTTTTTTTTCTCCTTTTTGTGTGTGATTATTTTGAGCTCTGAAGATTGTTCGCTGTTTACGCGAGCTGGATTTTGGCATGCATTAATTTTGCTTCGGGTCTGATTTTCCTTATTCCGATCCGATTTTTCACTTCTGTGGAGATCACAGTGATTTAACTTGGGGCTTTTGATTTCCCGGGCTATGAACGAATAGAACTTTCTCTGTGAATTCAGTGTGAAGAATCTTCTTCAATACGAAGCCAGGAAATCCTCAAATCGATAACTTACACCCAATTTGAACTTTACTGTTTCCCGTGGATCGAATAACAGATTCAATCTCCAAAAAGGTATGATCATCCTTCCTTTGAATCTTCAATGGTTTTCAATTTCTTCATTTTCCAGATTCTAGCGAAATATGTTTTCTGGGAAAGCTTTTTTCCAAAGAAACTGTGTTCTGGTGTTTGGTAGAAGTGAAAACAAAAGTTAATGGAAAATGTTTTCTTTAAGTCAATGGAAAATGAATCAGAAATGAACCAGGAAAATGTTTTCTGGATCCCGTTCCTCTCAAGCCGCAGTCATGTACACACTCTCTCTCTCTCAAATTTCAATTATGTTTGTGATTTGATTGGTGAACTTGAGCTTTACCGAAGTTTTCCTTTCTTTTCTTAATCTTTTCGGGGATATGAAATTGGTGTCCGATGTTGATTTTTTTTTTCTTCCTTAAATCAAGTTTTACAACTGACAAACCCCAAATTGGGGTTTTGGGTTAATCTTTACTTGATTAATTTAAGGTTTTTCTTTCGGGGTAGAAGTTTGTTGAGTGTTTCTTGTCTGTTTGGTTGGGTATCAGAAAGAATTACTACTAGTATTTGTGAAGGTGTTTGGGTCACTTTGTTTTTTAGTACTTTCCGGTGTCTATGAACAACAGAAATATTTTCTCGAAATCATTTTCATATCTCGACCAAACACGAGAAAACAAGTTGTTTTCTATGGAAAATGTTTTCAAGAAAATGTTTTCCGCCCGTAACAAACGGAGTGTGTGTGTTTGTATAGCTCAATCCTATTACACAATTGGTTATTCTAGGGTTTCGTAGATCAGTGAATTTTGACACCTTTCTTTAGAAATGTAGTGTCTAATCTGCATTGATGCAATTGACTGTAATTTCTATGCTAGAAGAAATTTTCTATTTCATCTTTTCAAGATCTACAAGTCTTGAGGACAAATATATATTTTTTTGTTTTGAACTGAACAAAAGAAATTGCAATATCTCTAGAAGACTTCTTTTTACGGTTTTGTATGTAGGCTAGATAAGATTGCGGCAAATGCAAAGGACCAATTAACCCTGTTTTGGTCAAACGGTGAAATGTGAATGGAAGCTTTCTGTGTGTTAGATGCTTAAAGTTATCAGTTTAGAATGTAGAATAAAGTTTGCACACTCTCCAGCTCTTTCTGAAATATGAACTTTCTCAGGACTTTGAAGGGGCAATGAAATTCAAGAGTACCACGCAGCACTAAAAAATCCGAGTAATTTTTCCCATGTGAAAGAATTTCAGTTTGCTTTCAATAGTTTCAGGTCAGTATGCATGAGAGTTTCACTGTGTCAGTGTGCGTAAGAGTTTCACTATGTCATACATTTTCCTGCAATGCTCATTTGTTGTTTCAAATTTAAGGTAAATATAGCCTCATAACTCTAACATGCATAAATCCTTGCTTGATGTTCCCCTGTCTTCAATGTTTTAGTCGTATTGATGATATAACATATAGTTGCTATGTGGTATAACGTTTAGCTCCTTTTCAGTAGTTAACTTTTCAGGGAGCATTTTGCCCATGATCTTGAACAAGCAGCTTGACATTTCTGTACATGCCATTTAGTTATTTTCTAAACGTAACTTGAAACTCGTTCTTGAATGGAAGTAGAAATTAGTTGAAAGTTGAATCTGATACAATACTGTCCTCTTTGTCTTTATGGAACGATACTCAGACTTTTACCAATATTCTACAGAGTAGTTGTAATTGTTATGGTTGTCTTGGTGGGTATATGGAACCAGGATGTTCTGCGTCTATGCTTACTTTTACAACATAAATCCCTTGGATACCTGGTTTCTGTTACCTTTGTTTTCTTGATTCCCTCGAGTTTCAGATTCCATCTGTTCAGATTTATGCTTGATCTTTCTACTTATCCAACTCTCCTTTGATGATTGATACATATTACATTTATCACAGATTAAGAGGTCCTCACCCAATGGCAAAACCAAAACAAAGACAGTTGATGGCAACACCTTCAAACAATAAAAGTACTCCAACTGGCCCTGAGGCCGAACCGCCAGGAGAAGAAAGTTGGGTAATAGTTAAGAAACAGATAGTGAGAATTCTTATCCCTCCTCTACCAATTGACAGCCATTTCACAACTCCAAACTCACGACAAACTCAAGGACCATCAAAACCCATCAATACACAATCTGAATATCCTATGGTTACACACCTCCATTCTGTCGATGGAAGGGAGAAATCTGTGTCATTGGCTCCGAACAAGGGTTTCCCAACTGCTAGAAGAAGTCCTCGTCCGATTCAAACATTTAGAAAGCTCCCAAGGATAGATCTTTGGGTGCGAACAGAAAATCGGCGTCAAGTTGAGAATGTTGGATTTCGTAATCCGCTTGGGGTGTGTTGTGGCTCGAGGGTAAGTAAGCAGCGCCTAAACTTCGTTGGTCTGGATGCATTGCTAAATCAAAGGATGAGGGCATCAAATCTTGACAGGAAGCTTCAAAGAGCTGGTGGGTTGAGCCATTGGCTAGCGTCGCTGGGACTTGACCAGTTTGTAAAGATTTTTCAAGGGAAAAATGTGAACAAATTCCAATTGGTGAATCTCACGATGAAGAAACTGAAGGATATGGGTGCAGATGCTGTAGGGCCCCGTAGAAAGCTGATGCATGCCATTGACTGCCTTTGCCAACCCTATTGTTTTGAGGTTCTGTGAATGTGCACGATGTAGAGCATTGGAAAAGTAATGGTGACCAAAAATGCTAAAGCACAAGGCCAACAATTTGTTGGAATCAACTTATCGGGTCGATCTAGGGGAAAAAACATGTCGGAGAAACAAAAGAGTTTGGCAGACCATTTTATGTATTTTGCACCCTTGCTGTTGAACTAGTAATGGAGTGAACTTCTTGGTTGTTTCCATCCCTAAAGAGATTATGCTACCATAATTTGAGTCCTCATTCTTGTGAATATTGTTGCATAGCATTGTTTGCCCAGATTTGGGTTTTCCTTATAACCCCAGGGTTGAATATTGCTTGCCCAGAGTTCTGAATATCTCTGAGTAAGATACTCAAAAGTTTTCATCTACGCTTTGGGAACTTTTGTCAAGCTAAAAGTGCATTTTACATGGCTACCAACTTAACGTAGTTGCATTGGAACAAAAAAAAAGTTACTAATCTTTTGGTAAATTTCCAATAAATATTAGTGCCCCTATTTTCTAGTAATGATGACATCTGGATGATAATCTTCCATCTGTATAGAATTTCTTGCTCCAATTTAATGGCGTGTCCGTGTCGCGTAAAACCAACTTCTTAAGTTAGTACTAGTATTATGAAATTGGACCACAACAGGAAAAAAGAAACAAAATATCAATGGTAATTTACATCAACCTCCCTTGAAGTTGAGACAAATACACTATATCCCTAACCTTTGAACCATAGATGCAGTGAGTCCTACGAAAGCGTCCGCTCGAGTATTCTTCTCTCGGCAGATTTGAGTAATGCCACATTCGTCGAATAAATGCCAGCCTAGGAAACTTCAAGGATTCAAGGGTATTGAGGACAACATCCCAAGGAACGGAGTCGTACACCTTGTGAATATCTAACTTGGCGCAAAACGTAGGAGTTCCTTTGTCTCTATGAAAGTTACGGACCAGCTCGTGAGCCAGAAGAATGTTTTTGTTCCTGCCGAAAGCCGACTGATGGGGACCCACTAACTCATCAAGCACTTCCCTAAGCCATGAATTGCATACGTCAGCCTTCCTCAAATGGGAATAACTTAGCTCCGTTTCATTCACTCTGTTAGCCTTCTGTTAGATTTGGTATTCTAGGTTACTTAAAAAAATACTACAATTTACTCTACAACTAACGTAGACCCAAAAAGTCTTAATTTCTTAGCATAGATTCCCAGGGGTAAACTAAAGGGTAAAATGGGAGCTCCACGGAGTTTTCTTAATGTCAGTAACTTAAAATTCATAAATCTAACGAAAGACTAGCAGAGTTGATTTAACTGAGATAAGTTATTCTCATTCAAGAAAGGCTAGTGTAACAATTTGAAAGGTTAGGGGCAAGGTGTATAAATTGCCCAAAAATCAAAGTTGGATTGGTTGAGACATGAGAAAGGGTGGATGTGAAATTTATTTTTGGGCTAATTCCTGGTAACGACAAACCTCAATAACCACAAGGGATTGACAAAGAGGTCTGGTCTTGAGACTTAGAGGTTTGCTTTCATCTAAGGTCTCAGGTTCAAATTCCCTTGTCAACAAGGTCTCAGAATTAGTTGAGGTACGCGCAAGCTGACCCGGTCATTTGGATATCAAAAAATTGAAAAACGTCAACTGGGGAGACTAGTGCAATTTCTAAAACGTTCAGAGGAGAAACTGTATTAAAAGTAAACCTATGGGGACACGTTATCGTAGTTTACTCATACCCTTTAAAAGATTAGATCGAATTGCGGATATATGAACCGACAAATAGTGTGGCCTATAGTAAAAGATTAGATCGATTTGTTCTCCTCCATTAAAGGACTTCAAATTACTCCAATCTCTCTCTCTCTAAAATTTTTCTGTCCTCTGCTCAACAATGGCAGGTAGTTGTGCGCTCTTCTGCGAAGTAGTACTCGCAATCTTACTTCCTCCCGTCGGTGTTTGCTTCAGGCATGGCTGCTGCAGCGTAAGCCACCTCTCTCTCTCTCTCTCTCTCTCTCTCTCTCTCTCTCTCTCTCTCTCTCTCTCATATGTGTGTGTGTGATGTTGATATTTTGGTGTTGATTGCAGGTTGAATTCTTTATATGTTTGGTGTTGACTATTCTTGGTTACCTTCCTGGAATAATTTACGCCCTCTATGCTATCCTCAGCGTCGATCGCGATGTCTACCGTGGCGGCGATCACTACGGTCAACTTGCCTAATGTCTCTTCTACTTAAGGATTAAGCTATAAACTGATAGGCTTGGAACTGTTGATTTTATGTATTGGCTGAACTCGACCGTGTTTGATCAAAATATCGATCTGCAATTGAACCTCTTTGCTTTTATTATTCCTTGATATGGGGGCTGATTTTTGAAGTTATTTGATCTGAATGATTGTGGTGGGCTCATAATCTATTAGTATTTGCTTGCTGAGAATTAGGAGGAAAAAGGTGTAACTATCTATTTGATTCTCAGTTATGCTAACTACAGCCCATTAGCAGTGGATAATTCTAACAAATTTTAGAGTTTCAGAGCACTTTTCGACGCACTTTTTGCACGTTAACCAATGTCTAATAAGCTGTGTCTAGCATTTTCCTTCGATTTTTATGCTCTTGGTTTGATCGTTCTTAGGGATAGGTGAAAGTGAGGTCAACGAATTCGAATGTTTTGTGTCAATCGATCGGATATTACAATTTGATACTTCTTTCCTTGTGCAGTGAAAATGAGGCCTTAACATTCATGAAATTTAGGGACCTCAAAACATCAACATTCCTAGTGAATTTTCTGCAGGGTTCACCTTTGTTAGGTCGGTGATCTCTCTTAACATTTTCATACGAGTCCATGTCGATGTGATGACTACACTAGTCTTTGCGTTTGTTTCTAATAAATTGGCGAAGCTTAGCTTACTTGAAACTGTTTTGGTATGCTGCCTAATGAGTGGATACTCATTCACAAGTTTGGCTGGTGAATTTCTGGATATCTGGGATTTGAGTTGCATTGATAAGCAGGAAGTGATTCTAATGGGATTTAGGGATGGCACTTGATAAGCTTGTGTGCTTACGTGCAGTTACTGGTTGGTGCTTGTGACAATTGTGCACTCTTTGAAATCAGATTTCATTTCATAGATTTGTATACTGCAGGTTATCACTAATCATGATGCTCTATAGCTGTCTTGAGTTCCTGATGTTCTTTAGTGCCAACCATTAACAACATACGTTTGTTCATAATGGCAAGTTTTTTCCCTTTCCCAACTAATATATTGGTTTAATGGTCATGTCTTAGAGTAGAGCCATCTTTGAAGGGAATTGTTAAGGTTTTGGTTCTCTAAAGAGGCGATATCATGTAATGATAGATGACTTACCAGAATGGTCATTTTTAGAAAGCACCAAGCAAGGAAAGCAAGCACACAGCTAAAGGCATGACAGCAATCCCTGCCCCCCTTCTATTACTTGATAGCTGATGAGCTCATACTCAGACAAGATACCCTTTTATTTTGTCAAAAGCGTGTTGGCATTCATCAGTCCATTTTGTTGTTTCATTCCTTTTTAGTAGCTTAAAAATCGTCTTGCTTCATCTTGATGATGCTGCAGTTAGCTTTGATAAGTGTTCGTGTGTGGATGTGAGAGATGAATGCGTGCTTTAGGTTGCCGAAAAAACTTGGTTTCGGGCCCTTAAAACCCCTCATTCTTGGAGAAAACGTATCATTTTCTTCAGGCAGATGAGCTGTTACATGGGTATGTATGTATCTCAGTATCTGTTTGTCAACACCGAGGGCCCTGTTTGAGTGCCTTTTGGTTCTGCTGTTTGGAGAAGAAATTGTACTCTGATTTTCATACAGCCCTGGCTTGAAGACAAAGCCTATGAATTTCTTGAGCTCTTTCAATTCTTGGGTTGGGATTCAGGTTAGTTTGGTCCAGGAAATTTGTGATTTCGTTTTAGTTGCACACTAGATATTGATTCCCTCTAAATTCTAAACCCTTGTTAAGCTGCAGACCTATTCACAACAGATCATCCAGCAATATACCGATGCGAAATTCCTTTTGAGCTTGCTTGATCTTTCTACCCATTCCTGTTTTGAAGTATGCATTTTTACCTCCAGAAAGCTTCCACTGTTTACTTGTAAACGTATGGAATGGAACATGATGCAGTTTCCTTACGGAGTACTAGTTGTTTCCTAGTAGAATAGAATGCCAGTTACTTTTAGCTATATAAAGCTTTTTGCGAGCTTTTACCTCGGGGATCCTCAACGGATCCGGGGTGCTAGATATCAGCTCCTGAAAATCACCCTGGAAATCGCCCAAAACGACGTCGTTTTCAGGGGTTGATTTCTAGTACCCCGGAATCCAATGTCAACAGCCAATAATAAGATTTGGATTATTAGGATGTATAGATCTTAATTTCTCATGCCCCAAGCCTCTCTTTGTTGCAAGACACCATTTATCATGGTTGGAATTAACACCGTTTTACTAAGATTTTTTGTAACGCCCCGATTTTCGGAAGCATTAATTAAGACAACTAATTAGGATTAGTTTAATAAAAAGAGTTTCCATCAGAGTACACGTTGGAAAACGTGAAGTGCAACCCATTACAAAATACTTAGTACGGTTTGAGAAATTAATATTACAGATCCAACATTAAAAATAAAGGGGTGGGTTCTACAGATTAAGGTTCAACTCTGGATTCCACGGCTCCTCCTGAGCTTGGTCTGCCGGAAAACACTCGGTTCCGAAATAACCGTCTCCTTCGACACCAACAGTACCTGCTTGATCACAGTCTGGCATAATACGTCTGAGTCGCGAAGCAACATCATAGTATTATACCAGGGTCACACGAAGTGTAACACCGTGAGCGATAAATCACTCAATAGCTACTCTAACCCTCTCAACCCCTGCTAAACATACAAGTACAACATATATGATTGAAAAGCAGTAATTAAAGGAATAAGCAGGAAATAAATCGTAAAGCAGAAATTAAACACATAGCTGATTTCATTACTAGCCATTAACTTACATGTTCATCTAAGTTCTCAACCTAGAGAACTTTCCTCCCGGTTAACCACTAAGGAATATGACCAAACTGTGATTTACTCCCCCCTTGCTTGCCCTTCACTCGGGGGCCCCGACAGAAGGTATAAGTTACGTACTTAATCCAGCCGCCAGCCGCCTTGCAAGGATGAATTTCCCAGGGACGAAACTGTACCACTGGGCTACGTATGGCAACTGCCAGATCCTGTAGGTATATAGCCGAAACTGGCCTATAATACTTCCACCCTTATAACGCCTCAGAATTCAAATGAAGCAAATCACAGAGTGTCACATCCTAGGGTTTCGAACTCATAGCAAACTGCCAAACAATCCTCCGAAACAATCACTTGGCGGAACTGTCATTCAACAACAATCTCAAGGTAACTCCCCATCAATCAATTCCAATTCACTTTTCCATTAACCTTATCGTCTATGTAATATCCGCGTACGATCACCCAACCCGGGAACTTAGTTGTCCATTCTAGCATTCAACAATTTTTACAAATTTCATAATTTCAACATTTTCGTCATTGTAATTGTAACGCAAATTGACAAGCTAAGAACACAACAATTGATGCATGCGATACGGTAACACGTAATGTAATCATGCTTAGCAAGTTCTAACATAATGAAGAAATTCCTTCATACTAACTTCTATTTTACTAATAGCAATTTATTCATTTAGAATACTATTTTACTAGCTTATATATATATAAAATAATAATAATAATAATAATAATAATAATAATTTTGGAATTTCCACCAATAGTAGTTACCATTAAAAATATAATTATTTATTAGTCACTCACATTTATTATTTAGAAACTACACAGTGTGATTATAAAAAAAATATAAAGAACTAAATAATAAATTTGTTAATCTTAAACTTGTATTAAGACAATGGATTGAATATTAGACTTTCTTAACCGAGGGCCTTAATTATAACCAAACCAAAACCTTGTTTAATTATTTAGGGTCGAAACGGAATCTTTAATAAACTAATGGCTAAATTAAATGTAGTATATGAAATAGTTAGGCCAAAACATAAGACATAATAACTAGGAGGGCTAAAGTGTAATTTTCATAATAGGAATTAAATTCCCTGGGGTGTTTGGCCGACCAAAACAAAGGAAAATAAATAATAATAATAAAAAAAGTAAGGCCATGGTTTGGCCGATCAAAATAAAACAAGAGGAAGGCCACTGTTTGGCCGATCAAAACAAAAACAAAAGTCACTATTTTTTACCGTGCAACGCTAGATTTCATTTTTTTTATTTTATTTCGGTAACACAAAATTTAATGCAAAAATTTATACGCACAAGCTTAATATACTTAGGAGAAGGTAGGAAGAAGTTAATCTACCTCGCCTCCGACGGACAAGCTAGGAATACAGTTATGGATGTTCCTGGTTTGCGGAGAAGACGAGCAAGACGGGAACTACGAGTTGGGTTTGGCTTGATTTGAAAGTGTTTTTAGGATCTTCCGGAGTAGGTTGATGTTGGCATAACTCGAATTTGGAAGGGATGGCGAGTTCGGGTGAAACCCAATAGCTCTCTCTCTCTAAAACTCCATGGTTACGGGGTTGAAGCTTTTTTTTTTTTTTTTCTTTTTCTCTGGAAATACAGGGGAGAGGGAGGATGAACAAAATTGGGTGAGGAAGGAGCGTAGGAGTGTGCATATATTGGGGAGTGGAGTGTTCAGAGTTGAGATGGAGTGAGGAGGTGGTGTACATCACGTGGTGTGGTAATGGGTTGACGAGATGGGTGATGGGGGTGGTTGTTGGCAGAGACGAGGGTTTGATTTGCTCGGTGATTGGAGGTGTGTGGTAGTGGTGTTAGTGGTTGGGGGAGTGGAGAGTTGGTGCATATACATATGTACGGATGTATAGGTAATATATGTATATCTATGTAGCAGCATAAAAAAAAAATAATAGGACTTAATTAGGTAATTAGGGGTCCCAACGAGGATAAGAAATTTAGGTCTAAAGCATAATTAAAAAAAATATTATTCTAATTATATGAATTAACGAAAACAAATAATCCTAATTTTATAATTAAAATTCGGATTATTACATTTTTTCTTTCAAAGCTTCTTGGAATGAAATAAATAGAGAAAAGTAATGTTATACTAGCTGCATGTATGTATGTGATTTTCGTTCAAAAATGTGTGGTGTGGTCTTTTAGTTTCATTTCATTCAAATCAATATGTTTGGCAGTAAGACATGCAAGTCTCAGAATATTAATGCCTCAACATTCCAGAAGAGTAAAGTTCCCAGGGGTGCATCCCTCCACACTCCGCAAAATGAAATATTGGTCATAAACTTTATGCCTTCATCTGCCTTTCCTTTAGATCAGAAATAAAACTTTATAAAAGTTGAACTTTGGATGATTTCAACGATATACAATCAGCATTACAATGTATAGGTTTAAATCAGAAATGAAACTTTGTACGGAGCGGCCCAACCGGTATTCTAGGTTACTTAAAAAAATACTACAATTTACTCTACAACTAACGTAGACCCAAAAAGTCTTAATTTCTTAGCATAGATTCCCAGGGGTAAACTAAAGGGTAAAATGGGAGGTCCACGGAGTTTTCTTAATGTCAGTAACTTAAAATTCATAAATCTAACGAAAGACTAGCAGAGTTGATTTAACTGAGATAAGTTATTCTCATTCAAGAAAGGCTAGTGTAACAATTTGAAAGGTTAGGGGCAAGGTGTATAAATTGCCCAAAAATCAAAGTTGGATTGGTTGAGACATGAGAGAGGGTGGATGTGATATTTATTTTTGGGCTAATTCCTGGTAACGACAAACCTCAATAACCACAAGGGATTGACAAAATCGTCTGGTCTTGAGACTTAGAGGTTTGCTTTCATCTAAGGTCTCAGGTTCGAATTCCCTTGTCAACAAGGTCTCAGAATTAGTTGAGGTGCGCGCAAGCTGACCCAGTCATTTGGATATCAAAAAATTGAAAAACGTCAACTGGGGAGACTAGTGCAATTTCTAAAACGTTCAGAGGAGAAACTGTATTAAAAGTAAACCTATGGGGACACGTTATCGTAGTTTACTCATACCCTTAAGTAATCATCAAATTGCGGATATATGAACCGACACATAGTGTGGCCTATAAAAGATTGAGTGTTGCTACTGTGCGGCATATGGTGCGCATCTCATATGGAGACTCACAAAGTCTCGTATACACCCACAAAATCTCATATTTGGTGTCACAAAATCTCATATTAGAAGACCAAAACACAATAAATAAGACCACAAAATCTCATATGGATGTGAGAAAGTTTTGGAATAAAAAAAAAAAAAAAAAATGGCAACCGGTTGGTCACCGGGCCCACCGCTTGGAAAAAAAAAATCCATATGAGATTTTGTGACTTTCAAATGAGTGTTTGTGAAAGAAAATATGAGACTTTTGTGGTCCACTACAGTCCAAAAATTTTATATGAGAATGTGTGGCTGAGTATATGAGTATATGAGATTTTGTGGGTAAGTATATGAGACATGTCACTATCAATACACAACAATATTTTTGGACTGTAGTGGTCCACAAAAATCTCATATATTCCTCCACAAGTTCTCGTTTTTTAAACAAAAAATTCTCATATGTTATATGAGTGTTCTTCGAAGTATATATGAGATTTTGAGTGGTATGACTCAATGTAGACGAAAATATGTATTTCTGTGGCACCTTATATGAGACATGTCACATCAATATATATACACACAATATGTATCACATTTTCACTACAGTCCAAAACTATTATATGAGATTTTGTGGGACGTTTTATGAGGTTCACTTTTGCCAATATGAGATTTTGTGGCTCATTCGAATTTTTGTGGTACTTTTTATGAGTATTTGTTGCTTCATATATGAGATTTTTGAAACCCAAAATGTTATATGAGAGATCACGGAAGGTTTTATGATTTTTTTTGGTTCTCCATATGAGATAAAAATGACCGGTATAGGGGGTCACTTTTTGCATATGTGGCGCGATCTCGGCCGTCGATCTGGTCAAAGTTGCATATGGTACGCCCTTTCATATTTTTTGCCACAAAATCTCATATGTGACCCACAAAAACTTATATTTGTGTCACAAAATCTCATTTTTGAGCCCAAAAAAGGGTTGCACACGGTAGCATGCCCCTAAAAGATTAGATCGATTTGTTCTCCTCCATTTAAAGGACTTCAAATTACTCCAATCTCTCTCTCTCTCTCTCTCAAATTTTTCTGTCCTCTGCTCAACAATGGCAGATAGTTGTGAGCTCTTCTGCGAAGTAGTACTCGCAATCTTACTTCCTCCCGTCGGTGTTTGCTTCAGGCATGGCTGCTGCAGCGTATGCCACCTCTCTCTCTCTCTCTCTCTCTCTCTCTCTCTCTCATATGTGTGTGTGTGATGTTGATATTTTGGTGTTGATTGCAGGTTGAATTCTTTATATGTTTGGTGTTGACTATTCTTGGTTACCTTCCTGGAATAATTTACGCCCTCTATGCTATCCTCTGCGTCGATCGCGATGTCTACCGTGGCGGCGATTACTACGGTCAACTTGCCTAATGTCTCTTCTACTTAAGGATTAAGCTATAAACTGATGGGCTTGGAACTGTTGATTTTATGTATTGGTTGAACTCGACCGTGTTTGATCAAAATATCGCTCTGCAATTGAACCTCTTTCCTTTTATTGTTCCTTGATATGGGGGCTTGATCTGAATGATTGTGGTGGGCTCATAATCTATTAGTATTTGCTTGCTGAGAATTAGGAGGAAAAAGGTGTAACTATCTATTTGATTCTCAGTTATGCTAACCACAGCCCATTAGCAGTGGATAATTCTAACAAATTTTAGAGTTTCAGAGCACTTTTCGACGCACTTTTTGCACATTAACCAATGTCTACTAAGCTGTGTCTAGCATTTTCCTTCGATTTTTATGCTCTTGGTTTGATCGTTCTTAGGGATAGGTGAAAGTGAGGTCAACGAATTCGAATGTTTTGCGTCAATCGATCGGATATTACAATTTGATACTTCTTTCCTTGTGCAGTGAAAATGAGGCCTTAACATTCATGAAATTTAGGGACCTCAAAACATCAACATTCCTAGTGAATTTTCTGCAGGGGTTCACCTTTGTTAGGTCGGTGATCTCTCTTAACATTTTCATACGAGTCCATGTCGATGTGATGACTACACTAGTCTTTGCGTTTGTTTCTAATAAATTGGCGAAGCTTAGCTTACTTGAAACTGTTTTGGTATGCTGCCTAATGAGTGGATACTCATTCACAAGTTTGGCTGGTGAATTTCTGGATATCTGGGATTTGAGTTGCATTGATAAGCAGGAAGTGATTCTAATGGGATTTAGGGATGGCACTTGATAGGCTTGTGTGCTTACGTGCAGTTACTGGTTGGTGCTTGTGACAATTGTGCACTCTTTGAAATCAGATTTCATTTCATAGATTTGTATACTGCAGGTTATCACTAATCATGATGCTCTATAGCTGTCTTGAGTTCCTGATGTTCTTTAGTGCCAACCATTAACAACATACGTTTGTTCATAATGGCAAGTTTTTTCCCTTTCCCAACTAATATATTGGTTTAATGGTCATGTCTTAGAGTAGAGCCATCTTTGAAGGGAATTGTTAAGGTTTTGGTTCTCTAAAGAGGCGATATCATGTAATGATAGATGACTTACCAGAATGGTCATTTTTAGAAAGCACCAAGCAAGGAAAGCAAGCACACAGCTAAAGGCATGACAGCAATCCCTGCCCCCCTTCTATTACTTGATAGCTGATGAGCTCATACTCAGACAAGATACCCTTTTATTTTGTCAAAAGCGTGTTGGCATTCATCAGTCCATTTTGTTGTTTCATTCCTTTTTAGTAGCTTAAAAATCGTCTTGCTTCATCTTGATGATGCCGCAGTTAGCTTTGATAAGTGTTCGTGTGTGGATGTGAGAGATGAATGCGTGCTTTAGGTTGCCGAAAAAACTTGGTTTCGGGCCCTTAAAACCCCTCATTCTTGGAGAAAACGTATCATTTTCTTCAGGCAGATGAGCTGTTACATGGGTATGTATGTATCTCAGTATCTGCATTTGTCAACACCGAGAGCCCTGTTTGAGTGCCTTTTGGTTCTGCTGTTTGGAGAAGAAATTGTACTCTGATTTTCATACAGCCCTGGCTTGAAGACAAAGCCTATGAATTTCTTGAGCTCTTTCAATTCTTGGGTTGGGATTCAGTTTAGTTTGGTCCAGGAAATTTGTGATTTCATTTTAGTTGCACACTAGATATTGATTCCCTCTAAATTCTAAACCCTTGTTAAGCTGCAGACCTATTCACAACAGATCATCCAGCAATATACCGATGCGAAATTCCTTTTGAACTTGCTTGATCTTTCTACCCATTCCTGTTTTGAAGTATGCATTTTTACCTCCAGAAAGCTTCCACTGTTTACTTGTAAACGTATTGAATAGAACAGGATGCAGTTTCCTTACGGAGTACTAGTTGTTTCCTAGTAGAATAGAATGCCAGTTACTTTTAGCTATATAAAGCTTTTTGTGAGCTTTTACCTCGGGTATCCTCAATGGATCCGGGGTGCTAGATATCAGCTCCTGAAAATCACCTTGGAAATCGCCCAAAACGACGTCGTTTTCAGGGGCTGATTTCTAGTACTCCGGAATCCAATGTCAACAGCCAATAATAAGATTTGGATTATTAGGATGTATAGATCTTAATTTCTCATGCCCCAAGCCTCTCTTCGTTGCAAGACACCATTTATCATGGTTGGAATTAACACCGTTTTGCTAAGATTTTTTCTTTCAAAGCTTCTTGGAATGAAATAAATAGAGAAAAGTAATGTGTGGTCTTTTAGCTTCATTTCATTCAAATCAATATGTTTGGCAGTAAGACATGCAAGTCTCAGAATATTAATGCCTCAACATTCCAGAAGAGTATAGTTTCCAGGGGTGCATCCCTCCACACTCCGCAAAATGAAATATTGGTCATAAACTTTATGCCTTCATCTGCCTTTCCTTTAGATCAGAAATAAAACTTTATAAAAGTTGAACTTTGGATGATTTCAACGATATACAATCAGCATTACAATGTATAGTTTAAATCAGAAATGAAACTTTGTACGGAGCGGCCCAACCGGTACTGTTAGAAAATTAACTAGACATGTATATAAAACATAACCCTAACATGTCTTTACATACGCTACAGGACTTCGTGACTAAGAAACTTAATTAAAATAGAAAAATATGCATAACAAGAAACCCTAGATTAACTGGGAAACGTGAATAATGTACCTAAACTAAACAAGAAACACAATAATAAATCTAGAAAAACATGATAACGTAATTCCATTCTTATTCTTAAATATTATGCTAACACTCCCTGCATCTGAAATTTCTAGGTTTGAGATGTATAATCATGGCAGCAAAATAAGATGAATTGAAGTCACTGCGATGAGACTTGTCACGGGTAAGAAAAAGGTTGGAACATGGGCCTTCAGAGCACCTGTTCCTCTTTCGCCTCCCCCGCTTCCGGTGGCTGCTACTCCCACGGCCCCTCCCGCTATGGTGGCGGCTGCTGTTCCCGTTCCTTTATTGCCTCCTTTACTTCCTTAGCCTTCGCTGCCTTTGCCTTTGCCACCAACTCCGCCTTTACCTCCTCCGCTTCCAGTCCCTCCTCCCCCTGCGGCTTTACCACCTCCTCCACCACCACCACTTCCTCCCCCACCTCCTCCTCCTACTCCGCCACTGCTACGTCCTCCTCCTCCTCCGCTGCTGCCTCCAAGTCTTCCAACAATTCCGCCTCCGCCACTAAATCCCGTCAGAAACCTAAAGTGGTCTCTCAGCCGGAGTTCATGAAAAGAATGCAGGCCAATTTCCGCGTCCTCTTCTTCTAGGGTTTCATTTACAAGAGTCCCTTGAGAGAAGGTTTCCTTTTCATTGGCTAAGGTTGCAAATGTCAAACAAGAGGCAATGAGTATGAGCAACATAACCTCTTCAAGTTTGAGTCCCATTCTCTTCTCTCGAGGGTCCTCTACGGCGCGAATGTTGGAAGATTTTTGATGAGTTATTATAGGCTACGTGCCCTTTTCCGCGTCTTCTTCTTCTAGGGTTTCATTCACAAGAGCCCCTTGAGAGCAGGTTTCCTTTACATTGTAGTAGGAAGAGCTTTCATTGGCTAAGGTTCTCTTGAGGGTCCTCTACGGCGCGAATGTTGGAAGATTCTGAGAGTTATTATAGGCCACATGCCATTTCTATTGCTATTTTTAACTACAAAATCTAAACGGAGAACCTTCCTTTTTTGAACATATTGATATTAGCGAATGTTCGTGCCCTGTGGCGGACATAGGAATTCCACCTAGAGGTGTCACTTTTCAAGCATAATTTCGGGGGAAAAAAAAAATTCACAATCCAATATAACGAGAAGAAAAAATGTTTAAACATTCCTCATTAAGCACTTGTAAATTAGGCACCTCTACCAGCAAATTAGGCACATGTTGGAAGATTCTGAGTTATTATAGGCCACATGACATGCCCTTTCAATTGCTATTTATAACTACAAAATCTAAACGGAGAACCATCCTTTTGAGTTATTGGTGGTACTTGTATGGACTTCGATCTCTCTTTCAACATAAAATCTTGAGTCCGTCCTAAATTTGCTAGTGTCGTTTGTTAGGTTTCTTGATCTGAAGCATGTATGTGGACATGGGATAATACGAAACAACGAAACGGATTCACATCCTCTCCATTTTATGCGTGGAATGAAGATCTCCATTTCATGTAATGATTAAATGACAATCCATCTGTTTTAAAATGGGCGTGTAAGATCATTCCAGTTTTCATAGACTTGTCAGTTGTTTTTTGATGGACTTATTAAACTTTTTCTTATTCATCCTTTTCTAAGTTCAACGATGTATAATCAGAAATGAAACTTTATAGAAGTTTGGATGATTTCAACTATATAATCAGCATTACCATTTCTAGGTTGAAATCAGAAATGAAACTTGTAGGTGAAGGTTCTTGCTTATGTGATGAGCTGGAGAGGTATGGATAGTCAATAGTAAAGACACGGTGAAAGAAGAGAATGAGGTGGTCTAGAGAAAGGGTGAAGAACGGAGCAGGT
This sequence comes from Vaccinium vitis-idaea, assembly GCA_963854785.1. NCBI lineage: Eukaryota > Viridiplantae > Streptophyta > Magnoliopsida > Ericales > Ericaceae > Vaccinium > Vaccinium vitis-idaea. The sequence goes on from OY978220.1 coordinate 40,066,793, forward strand.
GTGCACAGAAAGGACTAAGGCAGTGGATTGCTCTGAGTCTAATCCGTGATACCCTTGGTGACCTAGGAGATGGGACAAGAATTCACTAGAGAGAATGTTCTTCTCTCACTCAGTGGTTGCCCTTTTCTCTCACTAGAATGACATATGCCTCTGTCAAGATCTCACCAACCTCCGGGCATGAAAGGGAATGCCCCATATTTATAGGCACCCTGGACCAATCATGAGGTGCCAGACTGTCGTCCTATAATATGATAACACGTGTCCTTTCCGTACAACCTGACCGCACGGGTGACGTCATCACCGCGCGGCTGACCCGCGCGGTGACGAGCCATTCGCCCGCGCAGCGATCCTCCTGTTCCAAGCCACCAAGCCACTAGATCTCCCTTATTCCCGCGAGGGCAAGGTCGTGACCTGTTCGGTCTCGCCTATACCGCAGCCAAGCCTCAGGGGGCCCCCGGGGTCCTGCCTTTAGACCGCAACAGGTATCATTACCTGGGCTAGTTTGGACTGGCCTCTCGCGTTTTCGCCCGTGTTCTAGGCTGCGTCAGTCATTTGGGCCATGAGCTTTTCTCCTTGTCTGGATGGCTCATGGTCGTCCAAGCACCGCCTTTATGGGGCCTGGGGTGCGCGCCGCTGGGGCGCCTTGCGCAAGAGGGTCCCGCTTCAGTGGCCCCCTTACGCGGAGACCTGGGCCCGCTCCAGTAGACCCCCACACGCGGAGACTTCCGCGGAGAGCGCCACGTCTCAAGCGGGCATTGTGCCACCTGGGCGACATTTGTCATGATTTTATTGGCGGGTCAACGTTGACTCTGGTCAACCGGGGGTCCTGCGCTGACCTCCCCTACAAAACTTTGTACGGAGCAGCCCAACGAATCATGTTAGAAAATTGAATAGACAGTTTTAGTTGATGTATATACAAAACATAACTCTTGCATGCCTTTACATAGGCTACAAAATATAAGCTACAAAATTTCGTGACTAAAAAACTTAGCCAAAATAAATATGCATAACAAAGAAACCTAGATTCACTGGAAAACGTAAACGATGTACCTAGACTAAAAAGGAAACACAATGCTCCAATAAATTTAGAAAACATGGTAACATGATACTATACATCTAAAATTTTCAGGTTTGAGATATAATCATGGGCTCATGGCAGCAAAGTAAGGCTGGAAGATGGGCCTTCAGAGCACCTGCGCCTCCCCCGCTTCCGGTGGCTGCTGCTCCTGTTGCCCCTCCCGCTATGGTGGTGGCTGCTGTTTCCGTTTCTCTTTGGCCTTCATTACTTCCTTCAGTTCCTTTGCCTGCTTTTGCCTTTGCCACCAACTCTGTCTTTACCTCCTCCGCTTCCGGTCCCTCTTCCACCTCCTCCTCCACCGCCTCCTCTGCGCCCCCCTCCACAGCGCAAATGTTGGAAGATTTCCTTTACATTGTAGTAGGAAGAGCTTTCATTGGCTAAGGTTCTCTTGAGGGTCCTCTACGGCGCGAATGTTGGAAGATTCTGAGAGTTATTATAGGCCACATTTATGCCCTTTCGATTGCTATTTTTAACTACAAAATCTAGACGGAGAACCATCCGTTTGAGTTGTTGGTGATACTTGTATGGACTTTCACCTCTCTTTCGACATAAAATCTTGTGTCCGTCCTAAATTTGCTAGTGTCGTTTTTTACGTTTCTTGATCTGAAAGCACATATGTGGACAAGGGATAATAAGCCATTTCATGGGTGGAATGAAGATCTCCATTTCATGTAATGATTAAATGACAACTCATCTGTCTTAAAATGGGCGTACAAGAAGATCATTCCAGTTTTCATAGTTAAATGAAACTGATCAGTTATTTTTTGATGGACTTATTAAACTTATTCATCATTTTCTAAGTTTAACGATATCATATATTGTTAGGGTTCCTTAAATAGTTCACTTACCATGAAAAAATGAAAATTTATGCTCCAATTATTAGCATATAGTATTATGGAAACAAACTTAGATTTTGGTTATTTAAAGAAAATGAATTTTGTTACTTTCTAAAATAACCATTGTAAACTTGGGTACTACGTACTATCTAATTGGTTTTTAATCACCCAGTGCTATATATCTACTGAATCCATCCTAGATGTATACATCTTCATGTCTCATGCCCCTGGCCTCTCCCTTCATTGCAGCAAGATACTATTTATCATGGTTCGAATTGACACCGTTTTTCTAAGATTTTTTTTTCTTTCAATGATTCTTGGAATGAAATTGACTGACTTAACATGACGATATAAATAGATCGAGAAAAGTAACGTTATACTAGCAGCGTGTATGTTTGTTTTTGTTTTTGGTATTCCGGACCTTTTGAGTCCATTGTAATCGTTTGTTTGGTAATGAAATATTTTTCTCGGTTCAAAAAAATGTGTGCTCTTTTAGTTTTATTTCAATCAAATCAGTATGGCAGTAAGACACGCAAGTCTCAGAATATTAATGTCGCAACATTCCAGACGAGGATTGCTTTGTATTTCCTTGTTGGTGAATCATTTTCCGTCAACTATATATATTATAAATAAAAAAAACGTTTTCTGTCCAATCTTTAATCAGTTGTCCGCATTAAAATTAAAGTAATAACTTGGGCTCCGTTTGTTTCGATGTAAAATATTTTACTCATTTTTCGGTGTTTGGTTGAACAAATACTCTCTCTCTCTCTCTCTCTCTCTCTCTCTCTCTCTCTACATACATCTTCTAACAATGCGTTCTTATGCATTTACATGAATACACACGGCTTTAGAGCAGTAAGGGACCGTGCCCCCATTGCAAATCCGCAGCCCCCAGTGATGTGGTCGATTCCTTTCCTACACTGATCAAAAAAAAAAAAAAAATTCCTTTCCTACACGAAGTTTGGGGACTTTGCTTTAGAAATTGTGTTAGGCTAATATTCTGCAAATGTCAACCAAACATCGGAAAACAAAAACGAAAAAAGTTATTTTTTACAAAATTGTTTTACATGAAAAATATTTGACTCCGAAAAATATTTTACATCGAAACAAACAAAGCCATAATGTCAAAAGAAAAAAAAAAGATTGACTCAATTAGAGCTCAGAAGTGTGCGCAAGTTGACCCGGACATCCAGTTATAAAATAAATACTATAAAAAAAAAAACTAGTGCCCAGAGGTGCATCCCTCCACATTCCGCAAAATGAAACTTGATGCATTCATCTGCTTATCATTAAAATCAGAAATGAAGCTTTATAATACGTAGAAGTTTGGAATTTTGATGATTTCAACAATATATAATCAGCATTACCATGTGTAGGTCTAAATCTGAAATGAAACTTTGCAGCCAACGGGTCTTGTTAGAAAATTGAATAAATAGCTTTCATTGATGAACATAAATTAAATACAAGATTTCGTGACAAGAAATTTAATCAAAATAGAAAAATATGTATAACAAGGAAAATTGGAAAACGTAAATAATGTACCAAGAGGTCCAAGACTAAACAGAAAAAAACTAAGTATAACAAAAGTAGCAAAATAAGATGAATTGAAGTCAGTGCATTGGCCACCAACTCCGCCTTTACCTCCTCCGCTTCCAGTCCCTCCTCCTCCACCGCTGCTACGTCCTCCTCCTCCTCCTCCACTGCTGCCACCTCCTCCTCCTCCTGCATGCGGCTTTGCCTCCTCCACCACTGCCTCCTCCGCTGCTTCCTCCACCTCCTCCCCTGCTGACTCCAAGTCTTCCAACAATTCCGCCTCCGCTAAATCCCGTGAGAAACCTAATTAAGTGGTCTCTCTGCCGAAGTTCAAGAAAAGAATGCTGGCCAATATCCGCGTCTTCTTCTTCTAGGGTTTCATTTACAAGAGCCCCTTGAGAGAAGGTTTCCTTTTCATTGGCTAAGGTTGCAAATGTCAAACAAGAGGCAATGATTATGAGCAGTATAACTTTTTCAAGTATTGAGTCCCATCCTCTTCTCTTGTTAAGGCTGGGTCCTCTACGGTCGCGAATGTTGCAAGATTTTGATGAGTTATTATAGGCCACTAACCCTTTCGATTGCTATTTTTAACTGCAAAATCGAAACGGAGAACTATTCTTTTTGTGAATATTTATTGAGATTCTTTATACTTCCTCCGTCCCATAAAGTTTGATCCCTACGAAACTACGTGCAATTTTCAAACTAAAAAATAATGTACTTACGAAAATAATTTTTTAGTCAACATCGATCTTGTTTGATAGATTTCATTGAGAACTTTTATACGGTACAAAAAAAATTCAAAATTTATTTTGGTAAATACATTATTTTTAGTTTAAAAATTACACGTAATTTCCTAGGGATCAAACTTTATGGGACAGAGGGAGTAATTTATAATAGATCCCACTAAATTTAACTATAGTTACTCTTGACTTTTTTGGGAATTTTCCTCGGGAAGATTAGACCAAAGTGGGAACTTTCCAAGTCAAAACGGATAAGAATGAAGATATGGAACTGATATTGATACTCTCAAAATTATTAATAGCGCTCTAAAATTAAAGTGTCAATATGAAGTCCATATCAATTCTTTAAGGCCCGATTGGATGCGGGATACGTTTTGGTGGGATTAAATAGTAAGGGGGATAAAATAGTAAGGAGTATTATTTAGTAAGAGTGGACCCACAGTGATGTAACATTTATGAAGGTGGATTAAATAGTATGTGGTTTGGATGAATTTGTTATAAAGGGGGATAAAATTGGGTAGATGATGTAAAAACTTGACAAATGACTTATTTGCCCTTGAACAGTCATATTAGATTTTATGATTAAAAAATACATAAACACAATAGTAATTAAATTAATTATACTTTTTAATAAATAATTCCTTTTATTAGTTATATCTAAAATTAAAATATTCAGTTATTATTTTTTTATTATTCATTTCAATAATATTTCGAAGTTTAATTTTTTGCCTTTTTTTTTCCTTTCTAGTTATACGTGTTTAATAATAACTAATTAGTAATTTTTATGTTATTCCCCAACAATGGCAAATTCTAAAGTATAAAAATTTTCAAATTTTTTTGTATCAAATTAAAGATCTCAATTAGTAGTTTAATTTGGTGCAAAAAAAATAAAAAAATAATGCACAAAAGTACTTCATTTTTTTATCCGAAGGAAATCGCAAGAGTTCGTAAAGCATTTAAAATGCCATTCGGTTTCTTTTTAAAAACAGTAAAAAAAAACTAGGGGTAAGGGGAGGGGTATAAGGGAGGGTATGGGGGTAATTTCGTAGGGGGTATGAGAGGGTATAAATTAGTAATAGGGGGTGTTATTAATTAGTGAGGGGGAAGGGGTATAAAGGGGTATTATTTGGGTGGGGGTATTAAGTTATCCGGGTTCTAAATTTTTGTCAAACCAAGAATAAAACTATGGGACCGGGATAAGAGGAGGGGGTATAACTTAATACCCGTGTTTATCCCATAGCCAATCAGGGCCAAGGGGACTTGACATTGGCACTATCTTTTGGAGTTGTTGAATTCCAGCACATGGAATTCAATGTTATTGGCTCAAATTGAGTTGGATGAGATCAAGCCATCAAGTTTGACGAAGGAGGCCATGTAGATAATCCTCTCTTAAATGAGAAGAAAACGTGATCTTCCTGACTAGAATATGTTGTGGAACAAACTGACTAGAATATGTTATGGAACAAACTTAGATTTTGGTTATTTAATTAAAAAAGAATTATCTATTGGCTATGAAAAAAGAATTATCTATTGGTTTCCTCTGGTTGCCATCAACAGTGAAACCAGTTGGGCTTTAACGGTATGGCAACCAAATCTCCTCCTTCTCTTCCTTCGGCGGCTTCGAATCATCACCAATCTCATTGCTAGGTGGCGTTGGTTTAGGCCTACGGGTGAGCATGTGCCGAGTTTCTATGGTGGTTTGGTGGTGGCGTGTTTCTGGTGACGTCGTGGTTACTGATTGCCGGTTGGGCGGCGGGTGTAGATTGGTCATGGATTTTGTTTGTTTTGGGGTTTAGGCCTTGTTTAGGCTTCATTGTTTTTTGGGGTTCTTCCAGGCCAGTCCCATTTGAATATGCAGTGGATGTTCAGGTCATGTGCGCGTCATTCCCTTTCCTCCCAAACCCTTTTTCTTTACTTTCACACGCGCAGGAGTATTCTTCTCTCCAAATGTCACGCGTCAGTAGTTTCTCTTTCTCCCTTCCTTTTCCGCTCTACCACATGGGCAGGTGAAAAGTCATGCCACCTGACACATGAAAAGTCACGCATAAGTAGTTTCTCTCTCTCTCTCTCTCTCTCTCTCTCTCTCTCTCTCTCTCTTATTTTTTATTTTAAAATAAAAAACTTTTATTATACACGATTATTTTTTTATAAAAATTATATATTTGGAATCTACTTGATGAGATCTTTCAAATAAGATCCATTTGAATATGAAATTTTGTACATGTAAAAAAAAAGCTGTTTTATACCCATTAATTAATACTAATTTACACTCCTTCTAAACAATTCACACCCTCCAAAATGAAAGAATTCACAGACTTTAAATGCAGAATTCAAACACATCACACAATTCACACCCAAAAAAAAGAAAAAAGAATTCACTCCTTAATGCAAACCACTTCTAAATGCACACCCATGTAACAATTCACATGACCAAAATAGCTCACAACGCACACCCATGTCCCAGATATTTTAATTTCTTCAACCTTAGTTAGAGTCCCCTCCCCTCTCTCTCCATCTTGATGTACCATTTGTCAAGATTTCACTAATAATATTTTTGCAAAAAAAAAATACACGATGTATTGTTCCTGGCTGCATCAGTTTTTGGCTAGATATGTATGCAATAATAAATTCGTGGAATAAAAATTTTAATTATACGCTATACATACTGTGTTCTTGCAAATATAAGTATTGTTCATCAAGTTGAGACATGGAGAAAAAAAAACTCCAATTACTCATTTAATAATTAGTACTTCTTTGTTTAAAATTGAAAACAATTAATGCTGTTTTAATTAGTTGATTAAAATAATATAGTTTAATTTACTTAAAGAAAACCGAGATGTAACACATAATAATGAAGTGTACTATTACATGAAATGGAGATTTCCATTCAACTAGAGGATATGAATCCCAATAAAAACATAAATGGGATAACACAAATGAAGTGACATCCCATTATTACATGAAGTGGAGATTTCCAATGAAAGCGTAAATAAAATATGAACTATTTTTCTTTCTGTTACTCGTGCATCTAACGGGCACAACTCTAATATTAATTGATTGATACATGTTAGTCTCGGTTTCTTAACTAGTCTAATGGTAAATTAATACGCTCGCATCATCCCTTTTAAAAGTTAGAAAGACAAAATGTGGAACTAATTAAGTTTACAAAATGGCACGGTTAGAGTTCAACAATAGCAGAAACTTTTCCGATTCTTTGGAAGAGCATCCGCAAGGTTTTTTAAGGTTAATTTGATCTAAAGTTTAAAGAGATTGATGCGGATGCTCTAAACAGGAGTTCTAGTATTTACAAAGGAACAAGTTTCTTTCACCTTACTTGCATTGCTGAATTGAGTGCTATTTGGAGAATATCATGCTTCAGTGCAACAGTTTAGCAAGGATATCCGGGTTGAGCGTACGGATTCCTGAAATCTGACCCAATTTTTTCCCCAAATCTCCAATCACTCGATCCATGTAGAGCACGTAAAGCCCGTTCCGGCCTTCCAAGAGCTCTAATGCTTTCTTCGCATGAAGAACGGATGTCACCCCTTCTTCGAAAAGCCCTGTTGTTCACAAATACATAAGAATCTTGATCCAAACAAAAACAGATTTGAAGATCCACCTGCATAGTATTTGCAACAATTCCAGTTTATTTGCCATTGATAAAGTAGGCAACATGCTTCTTGGTGTTATCTGTGCTGATGATTCACAATTAAGTGAAGTTTAAGGAAATTACTAACCGATTTCAAGAATAACTTTGAAGAAAATTAAACCGTTACCAGTGCAAGCTTACTTGTGTTGAAAACTTCACTGCTTGACCAAGTCAGTAAGTAATCTGATACCAAAAACTCAATAAGCTGGATCCTGCCATCCACACAAGAAACGTGTCAAAGCTACGCAGAATTTTAGCTCACCGCGAAAGATTCCTTGTGTGATTTGAGTGCCAAACAGAAGAATCCAGTATAAACAATTTCGAACTTAAAGCAGTCAGGTATTAGTTGCTGAACAAGGCCATATATCCTCAAGACATAAAATGATAAAGAGTTTTGGGGATCCATTAACTATTTGACTCAGATAAATCCGCATAGTGGCAAAAGGATTATGAATCAGTTTTACGAGATGAAAATATGATTCTTTTTTTTTTCGGTACTTCGGAAATATGAAAATATGATTCAACATAGAAGGAAGTAGGCCTCATCAATTGAAGTAGGTATGAAAGAACAGTAGAAGGGAAGTCAGTATACTGGTCTAACTGAATTTAGAGGAAAAAACATGGAGTATCGTCCCAAGATGGTTTGAGAAATTCCGGTTTCTGTTTAAATTGCAACACAAAAGTGCGTATATGGAATTAATGACATAACAAATTCTTTTACAGAGCTGCATGAGAATAGAGAAATGAATGAAATAGCAGTGCTGGAAAAAAGCAGTGGAAAGGCCTTCAGTTCGCCACATAGGCCGGCCGTGAAGAAAAACCAAACCCAAAAACGAACCAAGGGCAAGAAAACAAAGTGACTGATCGATATTCAAGAACTGTGGTATCATATGAACACAATCAAGTGGAAGACAACCGAAACATTACTGTACAAGACTTACATCATGTACATACAATCATGCATGTTGGGAAAAGCATCATCAAATGGATCTATGAAGAGTAAGCTTTCTCCCAGAACAGCAATTCTTTGAGAAACTGAAAGTATTACTCGCTGTCCAACATAACACTCACTCCCAAGGTTACGAATCAAATGCTGAATACGAAACTGGAGATCACCGTTCAAGTGATGCAATTCTGAAAACGAATATCAAAAATGAAATTATCAAATGAATTTCAAAGATCACTGAAAAGTATGACAGAGGGTTCTCCGACAGTCGATCTGAGATTAAAATATGGCAACAACATCAAACAATATGACATTGAGTCATTCCTATCATCATAATTGAGAAAGAAAAATGTTCCATGTAGGATAGCCATATAGGACAGAATGGCATCCTATTAACCTATTTTTGAAGACACTTTCACAGAAGAGCCCTGCAATAAGAGTATGCTGGTCCAACTCTTCATGTCTTTGTAAGCTTGCAATAGAGAACACACGAAGGCCTTGCTCATCTCTGATGTCAAGCGTTTTTAACATATGTCCTTTTTTTGGTTTTATAAAAACATAGTCTTTCAGTTTTCATCTGAAGGATTCTGTCCGAAATAACGAATATACCAACGTAATTGACTTGGTTTGTCCTTTCTCATTAGCAGTCATTTAAAAATTGACTTCCTTTGTCCTCTAAAATCAAATCACAGTTTACATAGTTGGCATATCGAAAATTCCAAAAGTTCTTGCACTTAGGCAAGAATCAGCAATCAGAAAAGTTTTCAGTACTTGCATGAAGACATTTTAAAAAGTCCTCAATCAGTTAACTTTTTTGCTTTAAACTGCTAAAGGACGTCTCTTTGCAAGCACATTAATCAGTCATTCAAACAAGTAGCATTGTAAAATGAAAAGTGACGTATTGGTCTCTGAACTAAAGGGTTTACAACGAGCAGTTTGCATCATAAAAGTTGCATGTGTCACCTAACAAACGAATAAACAGAAGCACAATAACAAGTAACTGTGCCAACACCTTTAACTAACACATCTTTTGTCATTTGTTTAGATTACCTACACCAGCAAAAAATTCTTGCAGAGATGAAGTTCTATGGCCTGCAATATTTTATTTTATTTTAGAATGTATTGACTACAAGTTAGAAAATAGGCAAAATACACAAGCAAGACTTAACAAAATAATCCATTCTGGAACCTAAGTATGAGGCCCAGAGGGTTAAAACAGGCAAATTTTCTAATGAGCACATACTAATGCTCACCATCAGCATTTGATGCAGTGCACATTCTTCTAACCAGACGCACAATTAAGCTGCAGACAATTCCTTCAAGAAGTTCTGGGTTCTTTACCGTTGATAATATGTTCTTTAAGGCGGCTTCATAAAGAAGGAACCAACAAAAAAAATAAAAAAATTACTGCCAACAATCAAAGAAAGCAAGAAAAGTTTACATCTTAACATCCAAGCATGCAGGAATGATAACTTTTATTGCAGCACTATACAAGTACGAAGGGAAAAAAACTCAAAGAAACTGAAAACTGCAAAAAGAAGGGAAAGAAACCACTAAAGGCACGAAATAATGAATGTATCACATAGCACAAAAATAATTTTAGGGTGAAAAAGGTGGATACGGAGGCTCCTCAAACCACGGTATCTTTTCATAATTTTAGCCATTAGGCTTTCTCCAACAATTTGCAGCAATATCTTTTCTACTAGTTTTTGGTTCTTCTTGTCTGTTCAAGTCGACCAAATCACACCTTCTTATTGGTAGCTGCTTCACTTGGTAATGCATAACAAACCTCATGTCTGATTCTGCTCTAATATCCTCAACAAATGCTGCCTCTCAGGCTCTCACTACTTCCAATTGCTCCTTTAGATGATATTAACATCCTCAATTGAGATATCATGGCCTTGTTCTTTTCATGGTTTGGTTTAGTCTTAGTTTAGTTTTGTAATTATTACTCTCATTTCTCTCTCTCTCTCTCTCTCTCCACTCATTACCCCCATCTCCAAAACTAAATTAAACTAAAACTACTAAACGAACAAGGCCCATATAACCACCATCTAAAATATGGTTCTGGAATAATGATTACCAAGCATTTCATAATTTGTTTTAAAAATTAGCAAGCTAACCTTCACAGAATCAGTGCAAAAGTCAACTGACAAATACAAGTGTGACGCTGACGAGTTACCAGCTGTGATTCTACATCATCAGTATCAAAATATGCACTCCCAGCATCCAAAAGAGATATGTGAATCTAAGCAGTATAAACATTTCTCGTCCATTAAAAATCTTAGTGTGACTGCAGTTTCCATATCAATCTATAATATATTGCATTAACACATTCTCGTCTCCTAATACGCTAGCTCATAGAAGAACCTATATTTGTACATGTAGATTAAGTTCTCTAGAACACAGTATTGTTGGATCCCAATTTGATATGGCAACAAACAACTTGAAAAACATGAAAATCACATGTTAAGAGTCAATACCTAGAATGAAGTTCACAGCTTGGTGTGACCAGTTCAAAAACTTAGTCTCCTCAACCTGCAAAACAAATTATCAACAAGACACGCACAACACATTCATACAAAGGGTGAGATGATCAAAGGAAAGCTTATAGAGTTAAGAAGTAACACACTTTGACAGGGTTAACCGTGTCACAAAGCTCCACAAGGAAATCAACCGACGCCCTAAGCTGTTCAATCTCATCTTCACCGCTACAATCTGAAGTAAAACACAAAAAATGGATTGCAAGCTAAGATTTGCAACAAAACGGCATACAACTTCACAAAAAGTCCAAGGGGACCTAATCATCAGAAGAAGTACAAAGGAGGAGCTTGCTGTTTCTTAAGTTCATTCTATATGTAGTGTGGAGCCTGTGAGACTATTCGCAAAGCTATATGCATCACTTTTTAAGTACATTCTGTATTTTCCACAATCTTGTAGCCCTAGCTATATCTGTAGTAGCCCTAACTGTATCTATAGTAGCATAGACAAAATCTAATGTATCTCTAGTATTCTTTTTCATCATAGTAAAACAACTGCTACAGTGATTATGAACGTAAACCACATTTAGTGAACCATGTAATCCAGTGTTCTTTGTGATTTTACTTTCATTCCTTTATTTTCTAAACTTGAATCCCCTGGATCTTACCAGATAATAGTACCACAATCACAGCACACAATTTTATTTGCTATTCAAAACTATCAAAATCGAGATGAACTCAAATAGACTGCTAGCATAACTATACAGTTGTCTACTTACCAGAAAAACAATGTGCCTGTTTGGAGATCTCTCTTTTTCTCCTCCTTTCATTCAACCGCACTGTGAAATCAGAACCAATAATTTAAAATACCAAACACGAGAAAAAGCATAAACCGGTTATCGATAAGCGATGATAATAACTATGAAACCAGACGTTACGATGACCTTGTCGGAGAAATCTACGGCGCAAAACGTCATTGAACCTCCCATCAGAGTCATTGCTGAACCGACTAGGGCTCAATTTCCCCAAATTATCAAAAAAATAGCATTTGCAATTCGCGCTTTGCCCGAACAAGTCGCACTGTGAATTATCTGAGAATACACATAAGTACAAAACAGAAAAACTCAACCACTCTGTCTCCGCCAACCACCACAGACAAATACACACAATATTTATGGATATAGAGATCAAGTAACCTTCAGCTTGCTTGAGATCTTCTTTGAGCCTCAGAAGCTCTTGTTTTCGATCCTTGGCCTGATATCCTCAACAATGTCGACCAAATTAGCCATTTCAGTACATCTTCCATTGTATACGAAGAAACGAGTGTCCACACACACTCAATATGAGGGAGAGAGAGAGAGAGAGAGAGAGGACCTTTCGCTTCCATTTTAGAGCGTTGGATTCAGAAGTTGAAGAGGATGATGGATGATGTTGAGGAGGAGGAGGAGGAGGCGGCTGCTTTTGGAGTAGCTTTGATCGAAGAAGTGCCATTGTTATTGCGAGCTTCAGGGATGTATCCGGATCAGTCTTCGGTTGCTGCTGCTCTGTTGCCATCTCTCTCTCTCTCTCTCTCTCTCTCTCTACGCGGGAGTTCTGAACTTTCTTTTTGGGTAAAAAACTTAATCCAGATTATTGGTTTTTTATCCAATAATCTAAAAAACCGGTTTGGTTTTTTCTTAAACTTAATCCAAATTATTCCCTCCTTTGGCTAATAATCCAGATTATGGATTATTGGATTATTCGTTTGTCCCATTCAAAAAATATTGAGTTCTGACCATAATTTTATACTTGTTAGATTCGTCTCGTCGAGAGGAATCTAGAAACCACAAAATCTTGATGCAAAACTAACGAATGCAAAAAAAATTTGAATAAGGACAAACGAATAATCTGAATTATTGGATGATTGGATTATTACCCAAAGCACTCTGGTTTTTTGGATTAAGATTATTACTCAAAGCACTCTGATTTTTTGTACCCAAAAAACCAAAAAAATTGGATTAAGTTTTTTTACCCAAAGGAGGCTTAATCCTAACCTACTTTATTCTAGGAGGATTAGGCAGGTGCTTACTAGGAGAATTAGGAAGGTGCTTACGGGAATCGAACTCTGTCCTTGTGCATGAGAGTATAAGGGAGGCACCAACTGCACCCACTCCACTTGCTCAATTTGAAATTTGGAATAAGCAATTGTGGAGTACAATAGCGGTTGATTGCAGTGAAACATTCTTTTTACATTAATTTTTTGCCATAGCAACCTCTACTAGGGTGCGGGGATAGTGCGCCGTGTAGCTAGTTGTTTGAATTAAATCCGAGACATCCGTTGTCTAAATAGACGGTCAGATGATGCACATTGTACCGTGCAATGCATTTTCTACACTACGAAGACCCTTGCTCCGCTACTAGCCTTTCCCATATCTACCTATCCTCATCTCACTTTTAATGTTTGACTCTTGAATTTTTAACAAAAGTATCTTTTCTAAAAAAACGTACAGTACTTACAAAAAAAAGTATGTCCATTAGTATTGGTTTATCAACGTTTTAAAACTTCGACATTGTGGTTGTCCTCAATTTCAAACCTCAAATAATTCGGAGACGTTTTAAAACTTTGACGTTGTGGTTGTCCTCAATTTCAAACCTCAAATAATTCGGAGACATAAAAGTACGTCGAGTTTTGATCACCAAATATGACCTATTTTTCGGAGACATAAAACTTTGACGTTGTGGTTGTCCTATTTTTCATTTTGATCACCAGATTAGATGTAGTATGTTAGTTAAATTAAATTACCACAATGGATACCAACGCTCTCCTGAACCTCTCAGCACTTTACTAAGTACTGATAAACGAAGCCCTGGTCAGACGCTGAGGAAATTAGCTAAACCTTTTTTCTTGGCAATACGACTCTGCCATGTATGATACTTATTTGATATTGAAATGAAACAAGATAAGAAAATGAAGCGGAAGAAGCTCTTCTTTTTTCTTTTCTTTCTTTTTTTCCCTTTGATTGTAGATTAGGAAGCTGAGCTCAACAACATGGATAGAGATCTCTCTCTCAAATAAAATACTACTTAAAACATTTTTCTTCTTATTCCTTAACAAACCCAAGATCTCAAACATAGGATATAGCACTCCCTCGATAGTTCATTCGCTTCAACCAGACTGCACTCAGAGCCAGCAATGTAAAAACTCCAGCCCAGAATCAATGTTGTTAACAGGAAGAAACATCATGAAAATAGAGGCAACATTTGCAGCAACATCGACAACCAGCAACAATCAAATAAAAGCAACCTTCAGACACCAATCCAACGTTAAACATGCGCGGGCAACAGAAGGGCATCGAAGCTTAAGGCAGGGAAACGGATAAACAATCGAGAAGCCACGAAAAAATTGAAGTATATTAGCCAAGGTCTCTTTTAAATGTGCCACAATTGTAAAGCAATGTCGTTTATGAAGTAGCCAGTTAAACATAACCATATAAGTAACTCATAAATTCCACAAAAACAAAAAACCAAAAACAGGAAGAAGGGAAAAAAAACTAATCGAATATAAAAAACAACAGGGTCCCAAAATGGGCCATTCAACTTGAGCGATGGCACACAATTGGCCACACTCAGAGAACAAAATCCAAGGCTTTTTATGTCTTTTTCCTCTCTCCCTATTGAACAGAGTCTATAACCTCGGGATAATATACAGCTCAAAAATAGAAGTCACCTGTATCTTTAGCGGCTCCACCTTTTATCACATGTAATACAGTTTGACTGCAACGAACGGGCTTAAAATGAAACGAAATTGCAAGAAAAGCGAAAAAGAGGGCACCAAAAGCTCCCTGAACGAGAGTACAGAAGTCGTCAATATCAATATGGTTGCCTAGAATAGGCTCTCACATTCCTTAATTTCAGATGCCTGTGAAACCAACACATTTTCCCCAGAAGGATCAGAACTAACAATCCTCATTGCACCAGCAAATACAGGTTTCTGCAACATATCATCACCCATCTTCTTCAAGACATCCTTTACCACTTTGAAATCCAACGCACCAATCAAAATGAGTTTCCCCATAATCTCACCAAAATTGTTAGGCGCCTTTGGCAAATCGAGGCCTATATCAATCAACATCAAGCCATAGAGCAAACAACCAGTCCTTATATCCACAGCCGAAAGGACCTTCTTTGCAAACAAGTGCTCTAGAAGTTTTGCAATTGGTTCCACTAAGGGATGACTTTTCTCGAGTGCGAGGTTAATGGATTCTTTCACAAACTCGGGGTGGTAAGCAGGGGAATTCAATTCCTCCACGCACTGTAACGCCTCATCCAACATCAGAACATTGAAGTATTCCTCCATAAGAGAGATCGTCTTTTTCCGAAGAGCTTCGGGATTCGACTGTGCAGAAGGGGGAATTATCTTCTCAGCAGCCGGCGGAGCAGCTCTGACAGGGGCAGTGACTTGACATGTGGGATCCGCTCCATAACCCAAGCTTGGAGGGCGGACAGGAGGGGTGCCGCTGCCTTGCAACAGAGCACTAGTCCTCGTACCACCTATGAGGGCCCCACTACCCTGAGGAAGAAATTTTGAGTTCAAAGATGGCGCTTTGCCAATTAAAGGAGGCTGAACACGACTGGAGGGCTGAATGGGTTGTACATTATCACCCCTTGGCATTGTACGAGACCTTGCAACCTCCCAATTGTCGTTATCGATTCCAGGCATCCCGGGCATTCTCCTAGCTCCAGGCATTCCGGGCATCATCCTGTTGATAGGGAAGCCCCCAGGGCTGACAGGACTGATACTTCCCTGTCCACCTGGAACAGTGCCCCGGTTATTTCTCATACTTGCAGTAGCGCCAGGTCGTAACCCAAGATTCTTTTCCGCCTCTGAATGGATTTCAGTGATGGTTTTGGCTTTAACCTGACAAAGTTCAAAAGAAGCAAGATGATCATGAATTTAATTAAACAAGCAAGGAAGTTGTACAAAGAAAAAGGGAAAAAAGGACAGGACTGTCAAGTATTCTATATTACATGAGAAACATGGTAAACGGATAAATTTTATGTGGCACATATACATCTACACTGAACTGTGGCTACGGAAGTGAGAGAATTATTTTTTATTGAACCAAACAATGTTCTCCAATGGCAAATGAAAGTAGATAGGCAAGAAACCAAAGAACAGAAAGCACTTTTCAAGAGAGGAACTGTTATCTAATAAATTCAACGATTCCAGCATAAACAAAAGGAAAAGGGGAATTACAGCAGTTGATTAAAAATTAGCAGATATTATTACCTCTTCACGCCTTGGAACCCACTTATTCGAACGGAGATCGAGAATGTTGCGAACCATGAACCTTAATCGCGGAGCCAGCTGGGGATTTGCCGACAATTCTTTCAATCTGCTGAAGTACATATCGTTAATTCGCCTTGACTTGGGACTCTCGTCGAGCTGTTTACCGATGGTGTTGAAGAAGTGACATATGGCCTCTACATTTTCCTCCTCAGGACAGATCTTACTATCAGTCCCTAAAAGCTCCTGCTTCCCATGAGAACCAATGGTAAGAAGACAAAAGTGATATGGAGAAAGGGATAGAAATAATTCATGAAACGAATGAGCTAAGAAGCACAGAGACATCAATAGGTCTCACATTCCCGTGGATTTGTTGTACATGGTCCAGACACACACACCAATATTTGTCTTATTGTTTAAATAATAATTTTCCAATTGCACATGCTGGACACTTTAGGCTGCTGGGTACATATTTGGTCAAAAGGAAATATCAAAAAGTTCGGGGAGGGCCAAAAGACCCAAAATTACCATGGATATTTGAATCTTTTAGTCTATTGGCGTATTGTTTATTCTAATCTTTCCAATGTCGATATGATTCGTGTTTTCCACCCACAATATAATAGAACTCATTTTTAAACATTTTCCTGAATTTACAATAAATACATATAGTATCCCAATCTCTGTATTAAACGTGCCCGTGTTGTGTCGGTCTCCGTGTTTCTAAGGGAATAAGAAAGCGGGCTCCAAATAGAACCTGAACAATGTGATGAACAATCTTTTCAGGCACCATCTTCTGCTTCAAAAGCTCGCCAATTAGCCGAATATTTCCAAGAGTGCGGAGTTTGATCATTCTTTCTTTGTCTCTACGTTCCGACTCTTGGTCAGGAGCAGTCATCTGCCTAGCCTCTTCCCTAAGTCTGTCAGAACCTTCAAATGCCTCCTGGCAGTTATTCAGGAGGACCCGCTTAAACGTAATTTCTTTTCCGCCAGGTTCATCAGATGGGAATGGAGGGAGCTTTTCATTGAGATCTGAACACAGCTGGGCGTACATGGGACAAAAAGTTGGTTCCAGCACTGCCTTGTCAAAAATCAAAGTGATAACTCCCTGCATTGCAAGCAGAATCTGGATTAACATTTAAAACCACACTGAAAGTAGAATAATGAATAAGATTGCTTCCAATTAGACAGAAGTCTATCAGAAGTAATCGGCACCTTCAGAATATCGGCTGATGTGATCCCAGAATCAATTAGCTGACCCTTGAGAAGATCGAACTTCTCTGGAGTGAGCTTGTTCAGTATCCTACATGGCAAACCAAGCACAGCAAAAAGCAAGTGCAATTAAAGCCAGCAATTTTCCATGCATAATGTACCATGCTAGTCGAGGCATCAATTGGTTATGAAAAATGGTAAACAGAGTAAAAACTTTGGCAAACTCTTTATCCCCCAAGGCGTAAATTGTAATGCAGTACTGATAACTTGAACTTGAAATGGGTCCTAATTGAATGAAACTTGCAATGGGTTTTACTTGAATGGAACTTGGATTGGGTCCTACTTGAATGTAATGACAAGGACAGACTCATGCAAGTGATGATGGATATCAAAAACAAATGATTTTGAATGGATGAGATTTATCTGATTCCAGGAATATTATCATTTGTCCAACATAGGCACTCAACATACCAAAGGATTCTTCATTATAGATTTTAGAAGTGATCATACATGTTCACGTTCACCTAATTCAAGAAACAACTTCCAGATTTTTGGTAAATAGGCAAGCAAACAAGGCTCGAACTTGAGTCTCTCTACCACCCCAAAGAACAACAAATGATCTCTGATCTTTTTATGGATTATTGTGGGGGAAATGATGTCAGGATATCATATAAAGCTTCAATAAAATACCCTTTTATTGTCTTCAAGACACGATCCTTGTCAGAGAGTGTCCCCCTTCGAGCTGACCATGGCACGTCAGCTTTGATTAGAGCAGGAGCAGGTCCTCCCTGTTTCATTGCAGGCATGGCTTGGAGTTAAAATCCAGAGCGCGATTATTCACAGACAAAACAGAAATTTTTAAACAGGAAACAGGCCACATTAACAGAGAATACCGCAAATATTATCCATGCAACAGTTAATGTGAGTAAACAATTTGCATATACAGATTTCATCACAACATATGTTCCTGCCTAGCTCTCTAGACACTAAGAAACTGTGAAACTTCTAAAAGGCCATACAACTATCTCCTCATTTTGGAGATTTATGTCGGAGCAGTTCTTTCCTTTTTCCCATTCGGTCTTTTTCAGAAAAGACGAAGAAGAATGTCACTTTTTCTACTAGTCCCCCACAAGATCAAAACACGAGAAGAAAAAATAAGGAAGCTCCTGCGTACGAGGGAAGTGTATCAGAGCCCCCCCTTGTGCCTTGGTTCCTTCCCATTATTTCCTCGTCCCACGCGATGACGGAAAAATAATCAAATATCCTCCACGTTATTCCACAAAAACAAAGTTTCATAGCTGATAGCACAAAAGTTCAACTCAAGAATAACGTCTACCAAAAAGCTTCAGTGTTATTCTTTTCGTGTAATCCTCCTCAACATACTGGATCACATAGACTTCACTCCATTCCCTTTATGTGAAATTAAGTGAAAGGAGGCTCATAAAGAGGGAAAAACAAAGAAAGACATTTGTACCCTTGCAAATTGCGAACTGAGTTGGTCTTGGCGATTATGTTGAATTGCCTCCTGTTGTTTGGAGTCAAACCAGTTACCAGACTCTCTGTTCTCTCGAGTAGAATCCCAGGATTTGTCCTCTCCAGATGTAGGGATTGGTGCTGACCGACCACGCCAGTCACGATTGTCCGGCTCAGTGTAGCGATTCTGAGGTTGAATTTGCGGCTACACAAATGAAAAAAATTTCACACAATGAAGCTTGTATAAAGGAAGGAAAACTGAAATGAAAAGAAAAAAAAGAAAAAAAAAGGGCACCCAAATATTCTTGCCAAGCAAAACTCTTCACAGACATTTGACAAGCAAACTTTGAGCATATGATCCTAACTGCTGCAGGAACTCGAGCACTTCGCTTATTTAGAAATAAAGAAAAGAATCCAAAGCATGAAAACTTACGGTGCTTTCAACATGGCCCCAGTTTTGATCTTCACCAAAAAATTCAGCTTCAACTTCTTGTTTGATTTTCACTATAGCCTCAGGGACGTTACCTACCTATGAATAAAATATAGCATCATCAGACAATAAGAGTGGTTAAAAATACGAAGAATAAAGATTTTGCAACATAAGACCGTTGAAAAAGCATTAGCTCTACAAAAACAAATAACCACGCATGTCTGCCAGGGTAAAGTCATTTTAACAAGGTTCAATCCACACGCAAGGTAGATAGAAAGTGTAAACGAAACGTTTCCTATAACCTTAAAAAGATATTACTCATGTCCAATGCCTTTAATGGAGGGAGGTCAACGCATAATTGTTAATAGGATCAGGATAACACAATACCTATAAGCTTCTTCAAGCACCTCAAAATTGACACGAGAAGTAAATAAAATTCAAAACATAAAAGCAAAAAGAGGAAGAGGAACAGGGGAAGAAGGATAAGAAAGAAAGAGAATGGAAAATATGGTACCCTATAAGTTGTATTGTATAAGCAAGAAAACACTGCATAATTCCTGAAAATGACCCGGAAGCGATATCACGAAAATAAAAACTCATAAGGGCACAACTAAAAACACATTACCTCCCGGAGTTGTAACAGCTGGTCCCGAGTGTAACGAACACGCTCACGACCCTCAAACCGGTAATCCCCGGTCTGCAACAACAAAACTACAGTCAGTTAACACTTAAATTGACCTATTACTTCGATTAAAAATAAGAAAAACATAAAAAAAAGAGTGGCAATCAGGAAAAGTGGGGCGAAGGGCGGGGAAGAAGAAGAGAGAACCGCTCCCAACCAAATTATGAAATGCATAACTCCTTAATCAACTATCAATGCTAGAAGCAATATATTCTGTGTAATTCACACAATTACCACCACATGCCTCACATGCATAACAAAACATTGACTTCGATAATAACATCAACGCATCCGGCTGAAGTTTAAAATAAAATAAAAAAAGAAACTCTTTAAAAGCAAATAAATGAACCTCCATGTGCGTTACGAGACAAATACACGCAAACGAAACATTTGCTAAAAGCGCAAATCCAATTAATAATCAGCAGAAATCTAAGATGATAGATCCTCTTTAAGTCTTACCAGTGGATATCGAACATTTGTCCAACTGGTCATGCACTGATCCAATGCCACCAATCACGACAAAAAACTTAAACTACTAAGTAAGGAAATGCCTGACAATGCAGCCATTCTCATAGTGGGTGAATCTAAGAAAAATACAAAGGCTAAATCACAAGGCCCAAGGGTGAAATCCCCTTCCGAATAACATCCCTTGGAAGATGCTTCCATAGTTCCATGTATGTCAGATTAAAAAAAAAAAAGGCTTCCATGTATGTAGATTCTCTATGGGCAATTTCATACTAACTTCATGCCCACCTAAAGCCAGCAAAAATACTGTGTGTCCATATTTACAGCAGATACATACCTTAAGTGCACTGCTGAGAATCAGGACATTAATGCCTATAAATCTCCACCTCAATCCATTTCAAAGGCCAGGGTCTCAACACTTATTTGAAAACACATAGTGTTCTAACAACAACCTGTATTTTCTTTGTTTCCTTTCCACACACATAATGGAACCACTCCAGAAAACAAGCACCTATGGAAAGATATCCAGTATGAAACATACCAATGTGGCAATCATTACTTGAGAAAACACAATGGCCATGATTGGCACAACAATGGCCATGATTGGTTGCCAACTTGCCATTTTCAAGAATTCAACGCCTCAATTCTTTCATAAAAATTGGTCCTTTTTAAGAATCTCACAGGAAAACAAGTTTATGACAGTCAATGGAACCAGGTTTGGAAATAGCAACAAATACTGTAGACGTCAAAGCACCAGTACAATACTATTGAAGAGATGCCAAGTATTGTTCATATTTAAACCACACACATCTTCTCTGTTTGTAGGTAACCGTCAATTCTCAATCTTTATGTTCCGGCACAGTGAAAATAGAATCGTATAAGTCAAACTCAACTTAACAAACAAAAATAAATGCTTAGCATTCTAAACAGGAAACAAATCAAACAAAAACTTAGATGACAAAGCCTCTTAAGTCTTACCGCGTGATATTCACCAGCTGCCAAACAGTCAGGCACTGATTCCACGCCCCCAATCACAACCAAAAAAAAACATAACTACTAATTAAATAAATGCTTGACAATGCAGTTATCCCATGATTGCAACGAATCTATGAAAAAGACAAGGCTAATCACAACGATGTAACCCCTTCTTGAACAAAATCCCTTGGAAGAATCTTCCATGTGTGTAAGTTCTTTATGGGCAATCTCGTACTAACTTCATGCCCACCTAAAGCCTACAAAATTACTGTCTGTCCATCTTTACAGCAGATACGCACCTTAAGCGCACTGCCAAGAATCAGGACATTAGTGTCAACAAATCTCCACCACATTCCCTATGAAAGAACATGATATCCAAACTTATTTGAAAATACATAGTGTTCTCCTAACAACTTTATCTTTTTTGTTTCCTTTCCACATATTCATGAACCAAGGATAATGGGACAACTCCAGAGAACGTCAACTATGGAATGATATTCAATATGAAACAAACCAATAACTTCTTGAGAGAACACAATTGCCCTGTTTGGTTGCCGTTTTAAAGAATTGAAAAGCATCTCTCGGATGCTTGCATAAAAATTGGTCCTTTTTTCAAAATCTCAACCGAAAACAAGTTTTGACAACAGTGAAACGAAACCGGTTTGGAAATAGCAACAAAATAGAGCCTGTAGACTTCTAAGTATCAGTACAAATGCATTGAAGAGATGCCAACAATAAATCCAACCATGGTCCACATCTAAACCACACATCTACCATCTGCTCGAAGGTAAAACGTCAATTCTCAATCCACAAGTTCCTTTCAGCATAAACAGAATCATACAAGTCAAACCCAACTTAACAAAACCAAGCTACGCGAAACAACAACGAAGACCTAAAAATTCCACACATTAGCAGCCAAAAGACAACAAACCATAAAATCGATATCTTATATCCTATCAAAACCATATCACATGGCATAATATTTATGCAAACATATTAAACAAGATCCGAGCTTGAGAGCGAATTCAGCAGAACACGTAAACCCTAGATCCGGTTAAGAGAGAGAGAAAAGAATGGACCTTGAGAGAGAGAGGAGCACCAGCACCGCCATGAGGACGAAGGAGAGGAAGATCTGAAGAAGAGGAATCGAAACGGGGGCCAAGAACTCCTCTGCTCCCTCCTCGATTGCCGCCTCCACCAGGTCTCAAGCTCAACACGGTCTGATCAGCCTGCATAATAATACCTCTATCGCCGCCGTCCGATTCAAGAAACGCCGCAAACGGATAAACGAATTACGATTCAAAGTCGAGAGCTTCGAACCACCAAAGCAGCTCTATCTGTAGATACAGATGAAATATGTGTATTCTAGAGAGAGAAAGAGGGGAGAGAGAGATTTGAGTTCCTCCCTTCTGCCGCAAGAGCAAAGAAGGGGAAAGAGAGGGTTGTGAGGGCAAAGGAGAGAGAAGAAACCCTTTTATTTGGTTGGGGATGAGTCGACGAGTGTGAATGGGAGGAGGAGTATTTGTTTTTTCTTTTTCTTTATTTATTATTATTTTTTTCCTTTTTCCGAGTTTTTACTATAGTTGGGATATCCCTTCTCTTTGGACAGATATACCCCTCTTTGTTGATAAAGTTTGAATTTTCTTCTCTTTTTTCCCACCACAGCTGAAATTATAAAATCATGCATAATCAACGTCAAGATTGAAATTTGTTCTTCGTTTTTTTTTTTTTTAATCTTTCCAAACTTCATATAGTATCTTTTTACAACAAATCCATACTAGTTTTGGAATTTGACATTAAAACTATTATGTTAATTGTAACATTAATTGTAATATTCTTTTCTTTTGTTGTGTGAATACAGTAACGTAAAACAAAAAATCAAGATGGACATGAATTGTTGACGGTAAAGATTATGATTATCAGGAATGCCCAAAGGGATGAGGCACACGGTGAATAAATTGTAAGCTCCACTAATTAACAAAAAATTCTGTGAGCGAAGTATTTTTGCGAGCTAGTCTCGTTACTTCAAAATATTCAATTACAAATTTTCGAGTACCGCACGTAAATTGCA
The DNA here is from genome assembly GCA_963854785.1 of Vaccinium vitis-idaea. Classification (NCBI taxonomy): domain Eukaryota; kingdom Viridiplantae; phylum Streptophyta; class Magnoliopsida; order Ericales; family Ericaceae; genus Vaccinium; species Vaccinium vitis-idaea. The sequence continues at coordinate 40,090,626 of OY978220.1, forward strand.
TGATATACTGCTTGTATTAATATGAGCCTTTGATAGCCACTTCATTCAAATTATAACCCTTTGTTCACATTGATCTTTGAAATAAAAATTTACGCTTTTATAATTGCTACAAAGTTATTTGTATAGTTTTTTGTTAATGACTCGATCATGTTAAACTCCCGTCTTGATCAAGTCATTGACATAATAGACACATACTATCAATGTAAGTGCGCTTTTAATATTGCAACACATAAAAAAACAAAACTAGCTAGAAATCATTATACATTGTTGTTTTTATCTCGCAATTAAATGTTTATAAAGAATTGATAATTTCTTTCAATTTTTACCAATATTTTTTTGGTACACCCGTATTGTTCTTTCCTTTTGTTTGTGGAAGTTTAGTAAGCAAAAAACAAAATCAAAATGAACATGAATCGTTTGATGATATGTATTGATGCTACCCAAGAACTCTTGATCGAAGGTATGAGGCACAAGGTGAATTAGTGCATGTTTCAATTCCTGATTTATTCCCAAAATTGAATTTGACATTTTACGAGACAAATCATTCTCTCACAATATATAAGTCAGGAATTGGAACGACTACGCTTTAATTGTTATCTCCACAAACAAACAGACCTACGTATTGAGCTTTTTTTCAAGTTAGACTCGTTACTTCCAAGCATTCAATTCAAGCGGAGGGTCAAAGGGCACGTAACGAGTTAACAAACAAAATACTGGTCAAAATTGAAAGAAATTATTAACTAAATGCAAAACATTTAATTGAAGGATAAAAACAAACATGTATACCGACTAAATTTTTTGAAGTGTTGGAATACCAGACGCGCACTTATATTAATAGCATGTTTCAATGATTTGATCAAGACTGGAGTTTTACATAATCAAGTTACCAACAAAAAAACTTATAAGAACAAAGGGCTTAGAATTCAAATGAAGTGGCTATCAAAGGCTTATGTAAATACAAGCGGTTTTATTGTGCAATGCACGTAAATTTACAAACCGAGTAATAATGGGAAAAAAAAAATACTAAAGTGTCCAGAATCAATAAAGGTAAATCAAACAAATAATTGTACTTTAAATAAAACAAAAAGTAAAGAGATTTTTCAACCCAATCTTGTACTCCTACTGTACGACTAATATTGGACCACCTCATCATATTGATAGATTTTTTTTTTGGGTGAAAAATGACGCTAATACATATCACAGGTAAGAAATTCATCAAACACACTTTTCCCTATTTATCTTTCCTTGAAAAATGGAAATCAACCCATCCTAGCTAGCTCTACCTCCAAATTAATCCAATCTTTGCAAAATCTTTCGCCTGATGTACATGTACAAATTTGTATACATCTTTGTGTACTTGTCGTATCTATGTCAAATCCATTACTTACAAATTTTCTTCTATATTTTTCTGAATCAGAGAGTTCATCTCGTGCTTAGTATATATGATGCAAAAGACCATTAAAAATTGAGGTTAAAAATAATGGAGTATAAGTATATTTTGTTTCTATGTAACTTGGAAATTGTCTTTCCACTGATGGGGTGTTTTCCAAATGATTTTATGAGATAAAATCTAGTTTTTAATAAAATCAAGGATCTTCAAATGATAAAAGCAAAACTAGATTTTATCAAATAAAGAAATTGGGTGGAGTTTATAAAATCTAGGATCCTCAAATGATAAAAGTAAAACTAGATTTTATCAAATAAAGGCATTGTGTGGAGTTTATCAAAACTAGATTTTATTGTTTGGGAAGAAAATGTGATTTTATCACATCTCCATAAAAACTAGATTTTATAAAAAATACTCCCTCCGTCCCAAAATGATAGTCCCTTTTGGGACTGCGTACCATTTTCAACGACTTATATCTTTTAGCTTGTAATATTTTTTATGATTTTTAAAACTTTGTATAATAAAACTAATTAAGATCTATCAAATAAGATCCATAATTCATATTTTTTGGAGTTCATGTAAAAAGATATAAGCCGTTGAAAATGACACGCAGTTCCAAAAGGGACTACTATTTTGGGACAGAGGGATTTTATCTCATAAAATTATTTGGAAAATACCGCATGAGACAGTGACAAAAAAAGCACCAAAGAGAATCAAGAAAACAGAGAAAAGAAAAAGGGGTAAAACAGTAATTAGATCTTCCTCCTAATTTATCAGCTTTGCCAACCCAAGTGAATAAACTGTTGCGGCCAGTTCAAAAAAAAAAAAACTGTTGCGGGGACAATTCTGGTACTTTGCCCAAACCAGATAAGAAAAGGTGTTCTTTCCGAAAAATCCACTGCTTAACCAAAAAACATGTGCAAGTTTGGTAACGCCTGTCTTTTTGCCCTAATGCTCTTTTTACCGGCTACCGGCACTGGTGTATCCCGCTGGATGACCGCGGCGGAAAGTGTTGACCCGCACGTGTCGGTTGTCCGGTCTTTTGATTTTAATTCGCCTTATTGATTGAATTTGGTGGTTGGGGGCAGGATCGCATAGGTGTTGGCCACGGACAGAGGGTGGGTGCTGTGCAGCAATTTTTTACTCTGCACCGGTGTCGTTCTGGCAATCGGAGACGTCCAATGTGTAGAACTCGTGGAGTACTACAACTCTACCAAAAATCAAGTCGATCGGATCTCGTTAAGTGTCTCATCGGAGCACAGTTAACTTGAAGTTATATGTGTTCCGATTTTATTCAAGTTATATGCGTTCCGATGAAGAACTTAACAATATCCAATCGAGTTGATTTTTGATAGAGTTCTAGTACTCGACGAGATCTACACTATGGACGTCTCCGATCGCCGAAACAATGCCGGTGCGACGTCGAAAATCGCTGCGCAGAGTGGTTTGGGACGTACTCTTGAGGTCGCTCTTGTAGAGTTGTAGTGACTTGTTTGGATTACTGGAATCTATGCCTGGATTCATTTACTCCTTTGGGTAATCTTTCCTTTGTGACTCCAATTTTAGGCGTTTTAATGATGGAGATTGCAGCAGCAGTTGTACCCTGCACTTTCGGGTGAGTTTCTACTATGGAGTGTGGGCCCTAAGTTCTTTCCATCCGATCACTCTTTCTAAGTTATTTATTTTAGAAATACAAAATCACGTTTTACAGCAGGAAACGAGCACAGTGAATATTTTTGGGCTAAAAGTTATCAAATTAAATAATCATTCATTCTCATCACATATATTAACTGATTTGACAACTTGTAGTCTAAAGTTACAAAAAATACTAAAAATATCGTAGTGGAAACTCAGTCTTACTCTAAAAAAAAATTATGCTTTTTTTTTTTTTTTTGCCAAAAGCAAAGATGTACTTCTTTGAGATTAATTGAGCTGCGTTGAATTAGTTGAGATATCCAATTTTAAAACAAAAACCAAAAAATTCACCCACTTTGCTCTTAAAATTCGTATGGGAATTATTCACCACAAAAAAAAAATTAAAAAAAGGATTTTCCTTAGGAAGGATATGAAATACCAGTACTATTCTTCTTCTTCTTCTTCTTTGTCAAATCAAACAAAAATCTTACATTTTACCCTCTCATTTACTTACCCCCACTTACTAAATTGGAAATAGGAGAATCATGCCCCATGTTTTCCATTAATAATGAACGAAACTAACCCACTTTTACTTCAAATAATCTTTTATTGTGACATCCCTTTAAACCATTTTCATGAAGTTGGGATAAGGATGACGGCCGAAACGGTTCAGCTTATCTTTTAGAGCTCGGGACAATGCCAGAATCGAGAGCACAGCAGTTTGCTGTGTCTTGGGACCCCTGTGGTCCGTGAAACCGTATCTTCCATGATGGGATATACTAGAGTAGCTGGCCTGCATAAAATTCCACTCTCCCAGGACTGGGATTTGCCTAAAACTAGTTAAGTGATTGATTTGAGTCTCTGAAAATGCATAGCTCATCTTGAAAAGATTGCTTTGAGGTCCAAAAATTTGAGTCTGAAAATCCATAGCCCATCTCGAAAAGTTGCTCTGAGGTCCAAAAATTTAGTCTGTGGGCTATGGAGGTCCAAAAATTTTGTCTCTGAAAATGCATAGCTTTAGGCCCAAAAGAATTTAGAGTCGGCCCTGCAATCTCCTCTCACACGCCAACCACTGACCAACAAAAACTTGTTCAGAGTAGTCCACCCCAACCAAATAGTCCTACAACATAATTATGAGCTTTAGAAGCAACTCCTCCACTCATACAAGTGTGTGAGGCATTTTTATTATTTTGCAAAAATGGTCTTTTGAGTATAAAACAAATTTTTTTTTTGCCAGAAGATATATATTAGCGGGAAGGGGGTTAGAAATGTTAGTGAGTTAGTTAAACCACGCCCCTCGTGGGGCTCAAACTCACGCCTCCATTGAGGAGGCAGGTGAAGTTTCCAGCTGTGCTAGCCTGGAACTTCACGTATAAAACAATTTGTTTGCAATAAATTTGTTGCAAGGCTAAATTCATTGACTTTATGTTAAAAGACAACTTGTTTGGAAGTAATCAAAAAATCTCTTTACATTTAGCCCAAACACTTAGGTGGTGTTCAGTTGAGACTAATAGAAAGGGAAAAAAGGAGAGAGATTTTCCAACTTGAGGGATCAATCTCAGAAAAATAAAGTCTGATTTCCAATCACAAATACGCACAAGATTTTCATTTTGAAATGTTCATTGAACATTTCAAACAGGCAACTTTTTACTTGCTCAGAAAGTTCAAAAAAATCCCCAGAGAATTTTGTCACTCACCTTTGTATCTAACCATTGATTTCCCTCATCAAACTTTCATGTGTCCATATTCGACTTGGAACTTCTAATACCTGATCTCATCAAATTGCCTTAATATGTGGTCTCTGGCATTCTTGTGCTTGTCTAGCTATCAAGCATAACTCCTACATAAATGTGCAAAGTTGTACTATCTTACAACCAAAAGGAAAACCCCAAAGTTCCATTCCAAACTAGTTTCTCTACTAGCTTTCTTACCAACTCTCTAATTTACATTACTTCTACAACAACTGAAAACAAAGCCTACTTATTTACAAACTTCCCACCAGAAACTATACAACAAACTACAAAGCCCGGAAACCGAACCGTAAAACAGACCACTCTATCCTCTTACTTCCCCAAACACTTGCCCCTCTCGGGCATTTAATCAACCTCTTCAATCTTCGGTCCAGCACCAGCGCTGGACCCACTAGAACCACCACCGTACCCACCAGCATCACGCATATCACCATCCATACCACCAGCACCGCCGCCTCCAGTTCCACTGCCTTGATACATCTTAGAAATGATTGGACTACAAATCCCTTCCAACTCCTTCAGCTTATCCTCCAACTCATCCACCTCGGCCAACTGGTTCTTCTCAAGCCACTCCAAAGCCTCCTCCACTGCCTTCTCTATCCTCTGCTTGTCTGCCGGATCCAACTTGCTCGCAGTCTTCTCATCCTTAATTGTATTCCTCATGTTATATGCATAATTCTCCAGCGCGTTCTTTGCCTCCACCTTCCTCTTCACCTCCTCGTCCTCAGCTTTATACTTCTCCGCGTCTTTCACCATTTCTCAATCTCATCCTTGCTCAACCTCCCCTTGTCGTTGGTAATTGTGATCCTGTTCTTCACCCCAGCTGTCTTATCCTCCGCCGAGACATTCAGAATGCCATTTGCGTCTATGTCAAATGCCACGTTGATCTGCGGAACCCCTCTTGGTGCGGGTGGAATTCCGGTCAGCTCAAACTTCCCAAGCAGGTTGTTATCTCTAGTCCTTGCTCTTTCACCTTCATAGACCTGAATGGAAAAACTTGATTCAGAGACAAAAAATTTCCCAAAAAAGGTCCATTTCAAGTTTATGTCCACTCTCTTATGTTTCCTGACACTTTTCCGAGGGGTTCTAGCTAGCATTTCTGCAATCTATGCAAGTTATGAACACAACAAACAATTAAACATCCATGAGTATACCTGAATTAGCACGCCGGGCTGGTTATCCGAGTAGGTTGAGAAAATCTGCTCTTTCTTAGTAGGAATAGTGGTGTTTCTCGGAATCAAAGTGGTCATCACGCCACCTGCAGTCTCTAGGCCAAGACTCAACGGTGCAACATCAAGCAATAACAAGTCCTGCACCTTCTCATGCTCTTCACCACTTAATATAGCTGCCTGAACTGCCGCCCCATAAGCCACAGCCTCATCAGGGTTGATACTCTTGCACAGCTCCTTCCCATTGAAAAAGTCCTGCAACAGCTGCTGGATTTTCGGGATTCGCGTTGATCCCCCAACAAGAACAACTTCATGGACTTGGCTTTTATCGATTTTAGCGTCGCGCAGGCATTTTTCGACCGGTTCCAGGCATTTCAGGAACAAGTCCATGCACAATTCCTCAAACCTTGCTCTGGTAATAGTCGTGTAGAAGTCGATTCCTTCGTATAAGGAATCGACTTCTATGGTGGTTTGGGTGGTGGCAGACAGAGTCCTCTTGGCTCTCTCACACGCGTTCTTTAATCTCCTCAATGCTCTGGAGTTTCCACTTATATCCTTCTTGTGTTTCCTCTTGAACTCTGCAGCCAAATACACAATGTAAAAGGACCGTTTTCTACCATGGCTCCTCAAATTTAAAGAAATTTTACTTCTTTTTTATAACGTAGATATCCGGGCCAGATTACACATTACCATCCATCCACCGTCCCCTACCGGGAGCCAAAAACAACAAAATGAGCGCATTCATATACTAAAAAAAAAGGAAGAGAGCGTAAAAAATTCCCCACTGTTTGTGTATAAATAACTTACCTGCAACACAAAAATTGACCAGGCGATTATCAAAATCCTCGCCACCCAAATGAGTATCCCCCGCCGTAGCCTTCACTTCAAAAATCCCCTCTTCAATAGTCAAGAGCGAAACATCGAAAGTCCCACCACCCAGATCAAAAATCAGCACGTTCTGCTCCCCCTTCTTCTCCGCCTTCTTGTCCAAACCGTAAGCAATCGCCGCTGCCGTCGGCTCGTTGATAATCCTTATCACGTTCAAACCAGCAATCACGCCGGCGTCTTTGGTCGCCTGACGCTGCGAGTCGTTGAAGTAAGCCGGGCACGTGATGACGGTGTTGTTCACTGGGTGGCCGAGGAATGCTGAGGCGATGTCACGCATGTAGGCTAAAATCATGCTCGAGATTTCCTCTGGGGAGAATTGCTTCTGTTCGCCTTTGTAGCGGACTACTATCATGGGCTTGTCACCTGGGCCTGGAACTACCTGTTGGAAAAATTAAATGAGAATTATTCTCGTGAATTTTTTTTGGGTATTTTTATTTTTCCTAAGCTTTTTTTAGTTTTTAGCCATAATTTTTTTAAAATAATCTTTGAGATTAGTTATTTGTATCTACAACAAAAGAATCAGAAAGATGTAAAAATGAAAACCAAAGTTGAAAAAAATTCATATAAAACAAACATTTTCGACAACAAAACAGTCATATATGTATGTTGATGTCCGATCAAGATGATTTTTTTACAGGGATGAAGTACTTTGCGGGTCCTACAAGATAAACGGTTCAGATCAATATTTAATTAAGGATGAGGCCCACAAAAATAGTGGTGAAAAGGGGGGGGGTTTACACCAGCGGTCTAAAGAATGTTCTCTCTTACTCCCTCCGTTCCAAAATAAGTGTTCACTACGAAAAGTCGTGCCATTTTTCAAATCAAAAAATTTAGTACTTCCGTTTATCGTTTTTCAAACTTTTTCGCACCAAATTAAAGTACTCATGAGTACTTTAATTCGGTGCAAAAAAATTCGAAACACGATACACGGAAGTACTTAATTTTTTAATTTGAAAAACGGTAAGAGAGAGAGTAAGGGACACTTATTTTGGAACGGAAGGAGTATTTTATTCTACACGTCATTAAACTTCTACACTCGCTAGCTTTGCTTCACTCGTGGAAAACGTACGTACATACATGCTATTCAATGGGGTCGGAGTATCGGCGGCCGATGAGTCGCTTGACGTCATACACGGTGTTTTCCGGGTTAATAGCGGCCTGGTTCTTGGCAGCATCGCCGATCAGCCGCTCCGTGTCCGTGAATGCCACGTAAGATGGTGTGGTCCTGTTTCCTTGGTCATTGGGTACGATTTCGACTCGGTCATGTAACCAAACCCCGACGCAGCTGTACGTCGTGCCGAGGTCGATTCCGATCGCTTTTTCTTCTGTTTGGGCCATTTGAAAACTGGTTCTACTACTTTTCTGGATTCTATTATTTGCTTTTCAGTGTTTTTCGCTATACAAAGTGATCAGATCGATGTTTTTGATGGCGACGGTGAGAATATATATAGGTAGCGTGACAAAGGAAAATTCGTGAATGAGTGAGAAACGGTAAGAGTTTTGGTTTTTAGTCCTCAAGGCGGGAGTGGTGTAGTTACGAAAGAGCCCCTAGGGCACAAGAGATTTTTTTCCGCGAAAACCCCCGCGATTAAAGATTAAAAATCACTCTTATTAAAACCCTCGCGATCATTTCTTTCACGAATTTAAGTAATTTGAGATATTTTTTAAAGATGCTTTTATGCATGTACATTATGTGACTTAGTTCTTCACCTTAAGATGAGTTGTTGCGATTTATCGTTCATCGATTGTATTAGTGAAATAACAATAAAGAATACATGATAACTTCAATTTTTGTATTCAATTTTTGTATACGCGTATTTTTTTTTTAGAAAATACCGTGAGCCGCACATTTTTTTAGATTTACCGTGAAACTCACATTAATCTTGAGAAGATTTTGAAGAGTAAACAAAAATGTGTTTGACGAGTTAAAAAATATTCTTCCATGAAGCCATTAATTGGGGGATCTGATGGTAGATTAACAACGTGTAATTGGGCACCATCGACTCATTTACTGGTAGTCTGGAACAGTCTGTTCTTGTAAATAGTTGTAATCAAGATTAAGGTGTGAAGGGTAGTTATGGAATTTGGGTTTAATGCAGCTGGTAGTCGAGAGGTGATCGAGCGGTGGTCATGACTTTGTTGCGGCGGCGAAGGGTAATGATGTGGTGATCGAGGTGGCTGGCTGTGTTGGCTGACAAGTGGCAATTGTGCATGCATGCATGGGGCCGGGATTATTCTACACTGTTCCTTGTTCAACTAGTAGGAAGATGAAGTGTTTGTTGACTTTCACGTTACAGTTTTCAAGCTGACTCGAGCTACAAAATTGGTAAATATTTTAGAAGAGGTTGGAGTTGGAGTTACTTCGAACTCAAATGTTTTATAAATATTTTAGAAGATTGTGATCCAAACTCAAATATTGTTAAATAAAGTCAAATTTTTTGATTTTTTTTTTTGTCTTTATTTGAAAATTGTTTAAAAAGAAGTGAACAAAGCTATTATTTTTGAAAATGAGTTTTAAAAAAATTGATGGGTAAAAGTTTGTAAAATTATTATTTTGCCATTTTGAAAAATTAATGGGTAAAAGTGGAGGATACTTTTGATTGAATAGTGGAGCTAAAAGTTGATGTGAAAGGTGTAAAAAGTGTAATGATGATATTTCTTTAATAAATTGGATTTACGAAACAAAACACTAAAAAGGGACGGAAGTAATTTTTTACTATTCGAATTTCTCTCGTCCAGAAGAATCAATAATCTATAAAAGTTTGACGCGAAACTAATAAATGCGTGAAAATTTTGAATTAAAAAAGAAAAAAAAAACATTTCAAGTGGCTTATTTGGCCAAAACACCCCTCAACAATTATGCGAATTATGAGAAATTTCAGCTCCTAAGTTTCCGCCTCCCATGTAATGTAATTCCTAGCTCCATCCCTATAAAAAGACGGGGGAGTTCGAACTTACGAGAAAAATACTGCAAACTTTGGCATCCAAGAAGTGATGAGGGAGATCATTAGGGGCAATCACTGCCATAACAATAACCACCCCGGATAGCATCCTCAAGCACATTCATCAGAAGCCGTTCTTGCTTCTCAAGCACTCACAGAGCAATTACCCAACTAACTAAACCTGCCCAACCAAAAGAAATACAACCCAACATTAACATTAGATATTAGATTGTTAGTAACCAAAGTCCGGCCCTGAACGAATAAACGTTGGACCTTGCTCTGATACCAACTGATGCAGGGCAGCCTCTTTTTATGAAATTACTTACAAGTAGAAAACACGAATGAGTAAAACCTCGATTTTCTTAATTCATAAACAACCGACTTCTGTCATTAGGCTTACAATGATACTTATAGTACTAAGAAACCCTAGTCCAACTAGGAAACAAATAACAAAAAGATTTGACTTGCTAATCAAAGCCGAAATCAAAGAAATTACGAAAATTACCGAAAATAGAAATTCGGAAATAATTGGCAGAATTAAAAAATAGAAAGAAATATAAGGATGCCAAAACAAATGGCAACAAAAACGGAATTTTCTACTAAAAGTTACTAGCAAATCTATTATTTCCAAAAACGGCAAAATTGCCCGTTTAAAGGCCTAGACGACATCGAACGGCCGAGCATTACTATGGATCAGTTGAATAGCTTCTTTAGCAGTGTAATTCATAATGCATCCATTTTGAACACTCACATTTACAGGAAAAACTACTTCAACAAACTTAGCTCAAGAGAATATGTTCATATATAGAAGACTGCGTAACCCTGATGTTTTATTTCCGTAAGTTAAGAGTACAACACCAATATCTAAACAGAAGAGATCATACACGTCTACCTTTCAAAAGTCTGGTACAATTGTCTAAAACAAAATAGTAGCAAGAGGCCAGACAAACTTCAATTAGGTGAAACCAACCCTGCCGCCAGTAAGGATTTATGAACAGAACAGCAGCAATCGATAGCAAAACCACAAGGTAAGTGACTAGAAAGCTCACATAGAAAGCTTCTGTATCTAAGAAACCATCATCTTCTCCATGTCCGTCCAAGTCTTTTTGCCTTGTTAGCGTTGGCACGTCTTCAGTGCAATTTTTTGGTAAGGGAGGTCCACAAAGAAAGGGATTTCTCTCATAGCTACTTTCTTCAAAAGTTGCAAATTGAGCTTTCTGTTCTGGTGTCCTACCTGATAAGTTGTTGTACGCCACACTGAAGACAGCCAAAGATCCCAGTTCAATCAGTTGAGGAGGGATTCTTCCGCTCAAGTCATTGTGAGAGAGATCCAAACTTTCTATTTGCTTTAGGCCTGAGAACGTAGCAGGGATTGATCCAGTAACATTATTATGGGAAAGGTTTAGTGCACGGATGTTGCTCAAGTTTCCAATTCCTGGTGGGATTTCCCCAGTCAAGAGGTTGCAAGAGAGATCAACTCCTGACATGTAATCAAGAATGTTTCCTTTATATGAATAAGATCCATGCTTTGTCGTGAACACTGTTTGTTGATAGACATAGGTAAGACTAAGATCAAAATTATGCGCTCCCCTTAAATTCGACCCTCTCACAAAGTTCCATGTTGGATCGTCAACAGCACGTCTCCACACAGGTGTTAAATAAGATTTATCAGAGTAGCTCTCAGAAGATATGTCATGCAGACAAGTAGGTATGCAACCAGAAAAGGTATTTTGAGAAAGATCCAATATGCTTAACTGTCTCAACTGGCATATCTGAACAGGAATTTCACCTTCAAAATGATTAAACTTCAACAAAAGAATGCTCAATTCAGGAAGGCTTCCAATCCAACGAGGAAGTTTGCCACTTATGTTGTTATTGCTGAGATCTAATGACACCAAAGAAGAGCTGTTGTAAAATGCACGACTCAATGGACCTCTCAAGCTGTTCTGATTCAGGTGGACGTGTCTTATTCTTGATGGGTTGAAGCAAGATGGTATAACACCAGAAATGTTGTTTTCTGAAAGGTCTAAAAACTGAAGATTATCAAGTTTGCAGAATTCCACTGGAATGGGTCCTTCAAAATGATTGGAGAACATAACCATATGCGTCAAAGCTGACAAGTTTCCCATCAATCTTGGAAGCTTCCCTGATAATTGGTTGTTGCTAATATGCACCAACTCCAAATAAGAGAGAGTACCCAAGCTATCTGGAATTTCACCCACAAGGTGATTGTGGTCCAGAAATAACCATGACAACTCAGCTAAATTGGAAAGTGAAGGAGATATTTGGCCTGACAAACTATTGTTTGATAGCCTGAGCAACCATAAGGAGGATGGCAGTTGCTCTGGTATCTGTCCGGACAAATTATTGTCAGACAAGTCCAAAAACAACAGAGAGTCTAGATTGCCTAAAGATGTAGGAATTTCACCCACGAATTGATTTGCAGACATGTTTACATCTGACAAATGGGGAAAGATGAAACTTATATTTGTTGGAAGTTGGCTGTCAAAATAATTAGCTGAAAGATCAATTGATTGGAGATGAGGATTGGGACGAGATGGTAAGAGGAAAGGCCCAGTGAGAGAGTTGTTTCTTAGCTTAAAAACTTGCAATCTTGTGTTGTTTCCTAACAACCAAACTGGGAACGTTCCTTCAAACTTGTTGTGTGAAAGATCAACCACTCTCAGGTCGTACTGGTAATAAAGGAAGTGTGGAACCTGCACACCAAGCTTGTTTGAACTACAACTTGACAAACTGAAAACCTGAAGTTGGAACCTAGGAATTGACCTTTGAAACTCAATTTGGTTGCTGAATCTGTTGTTGTCGCCTAAAAGTACCTTAAGCTTTGAGTGGTTGTAAAATGCAACAAGTGAATTTGGGATCTCTAGATGGTTATGTGAAATGAAAAGGTATTCAAGCGATACGAGATTAATAAGAGGAGACGAGGCGAGATTTCCATCCAACTGATTATAAGAGAGGTCCAACATTCGGATTGACGTCAAGTTTCCTGCACATGAAGGGAGGCTGCCCTTTAAATCATTCTCACTAAGGTCCAATTCTTGGAGGTCCGGTAGTTCACACCAACCTGTGAAATAAAAGAATTGCTGTTAGGAAATCAGTTAATTTAAGCCACATGGACATGGCAAAAGACTTGAGCAAAGGATTTTGATAGGAAGTGTGAATACCTTGGTCAGGTAGGCTTCCCTTAAGCGCAGCATTTCTAACTGACAATACCCTTAGGGAAGACATCACTCCAACCTTATAAAGGATGCTGATGTCAATGGATGAATAGTCCAAATACAAGTACTCTAACTGTTTCAATCCTTCCAACCCTGAAAGATGATAACGATTGCATTCAATACAGACAACCAGTGTATGCTCGAATGCGAAGTCAGTTTGCGAATCTTAACCTTACCGAGGGAATATAAATGCTAGAAACTCAAGGGTTGTAATTTGTTAACAAAAAAAAAGGGGAGGTCAGTGTAGATCACCCCAAGAGCAATCAATTTACATACTCTTTTGGTTCTTTTCATGCTTGTAGTATTGTTAAATGTAAGACCAGATTTTGACTTACCTCCAAAGTGGATTGATCCGTTCAAATTGTTGTAACCTAGGTCTATAGTCTCGAGAGATGAAAGCACACCAAGAGATGAGAGAATGCTACCATTGAACTGACTGAATTCCAAATCAAGTACCTTGATCTTTCCCAACATAGATACTGATTGGAAACCTGCAAAAAAAAAAAAAAAAATCCATTATAAGTCACTGTTCTCACAATTAAATAAAACCCAAATCGACACGAATGCAAACAAATAAAAGGGAAAAGAAAAGGTAACTTTGTTTGCTAAAGAACTTAGAGCTTCCGTTGGAAACCCGAAAGAAAATTAAAAGAAAAACAAACAACGAAGACCCAAAGTTCAAGATGCACAACTAGGAGCTTGATACTGCTCCAATTGACGAGAGAAAGAATAATTGCCTATTTATCAAGTATGTTGTAATATTCAAGACTTCAAGTGACTTTGTTATCATACCTGAATGAGTCATGAAACTATCAAGCTCGTTGTTGCTAATATCCAGCTTCTCCAAGTTTTTTAAATATTTGAGATCTGTTCTTTAGACAAGAAAACGGAATTATTATATGGAAACAAAGGAAACATCAAGGTGTCAAGGTGTTTGTTCTTGTGCTATCCTTGGATAAGTCTACTATTGAACCGTGAATTTGTTGAAAGAAGAATGAAATATTAAAATATTTTTTTCAACTTAATTATAAGTGTAACTAACTAAAATCAATGTTTCCACATTTTCCAATATCCTAACACAGAAATTAAAAGATTATTTCGCTTCATTCTGTATTCCTATATTTTCCCTTTCCTATTGTTTTCTCCTCACAAATTCAAGATCCAACAGTGTGTTGACATTGGGAAGGCATTAATTTAAACTCACCATCAGCACGGATTGTTCCCATCAACCTGTTATAGCTTAGATACAGAGACTTTAGAGATGCTAGCCCGCCCAAAGTTGATAGGATGCTATTGTTGAATTTGTTATTACTCAAATCCAGATTCTCCAGGGTGCTCAGCTTTGCCAGCTTCTCAAAACCTGCAAAACTTCCATAAATACACATCACGTCATAACTTAACATACGGATAAAGCAAAAGAAAAAAGGAAAAACAATACTGTGGACTTGTTTATTTTTTTATTCAACTACATATCCAGAACCTTCATTCTCAAGCCAACCCACTAAGAAGTTCCATGATAAGTCGAGACTTTCAAGTTCTTCAAACTGAAGAAACATGGAGGCATTCAGATACCAATCTAAGTCCCATGCCCTTGTCGAATTGAGTGAGAGTTGGATCACTCGCCCCGTTGTGGGATCGCATTCGACTCCTTCCCATTCACAACAGTCGGAGGTCACTTTGCCACTCACGAAAGCCTCCCCCCACGTTGGAAGGCTATCGCCATATGGGTGGTTGATGGAAGCTTTTAGTTGCAAAAGAGCAATCTTTTCTTGCTCCAAGCAACCATAGCATTCAGTTGCTAAAACCAACATAACCCACAACCACATCATTCTCATCTCTAAATGAAGAAGATACACGTAATTTATTTTTTCACCTTGCACCTTTGCCCAGCAATGTTGAGCCTTTAAAAAGGCAAAAACTGCACTGTGACACGGCACTAGGCTTTCCCATTGACTAATGTGGACCCTCGCTTGTTGGAAAATCTAAGAAATGTTCTAAGCATTTTGGTTCACTGCCGGGGCCTTGAAGTTAACGACCAAGCAAATCTCCAACGGCCCAAGGTTTGGAATGTTTGGCCTTCATGAGATTCGACCTTGCCACCTTTTGGGGGGCAAGCCCCTTAGTAGTTGTCTCGTGCCACTTGGCCAAACCCATTGGGGTTGACTGAAGGACCCCCTTAAGTTGTCTGCCTGCAGCCTCCTATCACACATCAGTCCATCATATTTTTACTTAGGACTGCTAAACAACTCTCAGTAATCCATATTGATTAATTTCATATTTGGACAAACTCAAGCCACCCATCTAAAGGAGGTGCAAATTCTAACCTTCCTTGTTTCAAATTCTGAGATTATTCCCGATGCATTAAGCGCAACCCCCGCCTCAAAACCCTATTTGCAAGTGAGAAGTTCAATGGGATCTGTAGGATACAGATCAGTATATCACCATTGTGTGTCAGTAATTTCCACTATTACAGCTCCAGTTGTGCTTCAGTATAGTTCATAGGATAAACAAGTAGTATTTTAAAAGCTTATTCACTATACTTATTTAAGTTGAGTTCCAATCTTAATTCACACCTACCAGCTGGTTAGCCTCACCCTCAACCAGAAGTTGCATCAGAAGCAAATTAGAATGGAAAATAAAACCTATATCACATGCATTAGAATCAGTTCATATTCGTTGGTTGTAATATAACATATTCACTCAAGAGGGCGCAATGTAACATTTTTGCTCCTTGAGCTTATTGTTGTTTCCTTGCTCCTATTAGTCTTGTAACAATTTCAAGATTAATGAAACTTCTTTTGCCGTTCAAAAAAAATATTCTTAAGTTTAGGACTTTGGCTTCTTATCACGTGCAATATAATCATGTAAATGATTTCTCTGTTTTTTCGCATCCGAGTCTCGAGATTAAATGAATTCTTGAATACTCCATACTATTTCTTTTCTATTGATAGACACAGGTCATGCAAAATTGTATGCTATACAGATTACTCGAGTATTGTCTGATCATCGGAATAGCAGATTACTCAGGTAGTACCTCCACATTGATTAGGGTTCAGCCAAATTCAACCTTCGTTTATCTAAAAATCTTTAGATAATTATCTTCTTCTTCCTCTGTCCTTCATCATGAACAAAGGCAGGCTCCATAGAGTACAAAAGTTGCATATCTGCAACCATTTCAGTTTTTCAGTTGTCCTTCGTACAACTATTCTATTCGGGTTTTTCGGGGTAAGTATCTATGATCAGTCTTTCCTAGTTTACTCTGCATATAACCTACGAGGTAGGTTTTTCTAATGTTTAAAAAACGAATAGAGGGCTAAAGAGCGAAAAGGGGGTTCATAGCAAGACGTGTCAACGTCAATGGTTGGTTCGAGATGGAATAACCCTGAGTTAAGTAGCTAACTGAATGTCTGAATAGAATATGGATGCTAGGCGAATGGTTCTTCCTGTTGCTAGGCTAAAGACTTTCCTGCCCTATGGACGATAATAAGAACCAGTGCTCTGATCTAGGGGATTCTTAAACTTTATCCAACAATGTGTCCTTTCTAAATTCTGAATTTCGATCTGCACTTACTAAATATTGACCAGTGAGACCCAAGCTGGACTAAATTGTAGTCCCGTGTAAAAACCATAGCTAAATCACCCAACTTCAAAGCACAATGATGCGTTAGAAACTGCCCTCTTTGACCGGCGTGTCATCTCCACTATTCTAGCACTTGATAAACCTTATGCATCACTCGGTGTGGTGAGGGCCAATGCAGTCTGAGAGACGCTCCACTTTCGTTATCATACATTGCTTCATAATACTTTTCATAGGATTAGTGATCAAGTCTAGTCTCTATCCAATAAAGTGCTTGTGAAGACTTTTGAAGTAGACTCTACTTTCTTCTTGCTATCTCCTAAATAGAAAGTGAGACCACATGTGGCTAGAATTTATAATTAAAAGACCTGAAAAATGAGGCAGAATTTCCACCAATTTGGAACTTATGGAGAATCAGTTGGAAAGTCCAAAATGGTGTGTACAAAGAGTCTGAGTTTGCCAGCCGTCAGCATGAATAAGAGAGAGTAAAACCCTTCTTATTTTGTTCTAACAAGGATCTATAAAACACATTAACACTTGCACAAAAAAGAAAAGTGAGAACAGTTGACTTAAAAAATTACAATGTGTAGTTTTATCTCATATTAGCCTCTGTGCATAATGAGGTTTATGCGTAGTCTTCTTGATAGTTCTCTACCTCCAATATAAAGGAATTTCTTAAGTGGCTAGAATTCATGATTAAAGGACCTGAAAAGTAATGCAGACTATCCACAAATTGGTAACTTATGGTGAATCAGTTGAAAAATCAAAATCTTCCCGAATGGTATGCAGTAAGAGTCAGTCTCTGTCAGATGGCAGCAACAATAAGAGAGAGTAAAAAGCCTTCTCCATAAATCATATTAACGCTTGCACAACAAGAAAAGGGAGAAGAATCGACCTAAAATTACAATGTGTGGCTTTATCTTGTTCTAGTCTCTCTGAGTTATGGGGTTTATGCATCACGTTCTTGACAGAGGATTGGGCCGTGGGGGTGAAGGGGGTATTTACATACAACCAAGGCAAAGTGGTTTATGATTGAATCTCACAGACATTCTTATCATTTGGTAGATCCAAGTCCATGATTCATGCAACGTTTCGAGGTGACAATCACCAAGAGTTCATCTGCCTCTCAGGAGGTTCCAAGCATCAAGAATAGATACAAGTTCTTTGTGGGAGCGCTTGGCCCCTGTTTCGGTAAGGTTTGATTGGCTGACTGTCAGTGCCTTTTTTGAGTCCTTCGTGACCTATTTCTCATAAACCATAAAATACTCGATGATCAACCACAAACGTTTTTCCATGTGTGCGGTAATAAGATTGGTAACACAAATATGATAATAGATCGAGGATCAATAGTAACAGTAATAAGAAAGAAGAATGGAGTTTCTGATGTTGTAGGTACTGGTTCCTTTTAGTTTTAAGAAAATGGGTTGAATTACTCAGCCTTCACCTTCAGACCCAATGGTGCGAGTGATGGTTACTTAAGAGTTTCAAGAAAGCAATCTTTTTCCCCTTCTCAACACCTATAACAAAGCCATCCATTTCACCAGACTAGCATTTGGTTTTTACAAGGATCACCAAAATCTCCTATGGAGTTCTATATGTACACTAAGCCACACCTACTTCATATAGTTCTTGGCAATCTTTTGTATTTTTTTTTTTTTTGGTTGCATTCAAGAACTTAGCATCCATGACACTTTTGACCCTTCCCAACTTTTCAAACTTGTATTCTGACCTCTTAACGTGTACCCAACGTACAAACTTAACCCATCTTTACCGTGTCCTAGAAGGCCTTAATAGACTTTGGGCCAATCCTGTACATGTCGTACACATATTTAAGCGTATCTGATACGTATCCAAAGTATGTCCACTCATTAAAAAAATATATATATATGTCCACTCTTCATCAAATGATAAAAGTAGCACTAAGAAGCACTGAGTTGGCTTTACTGTTGGAGGCTTTTGAATTGAAGTCAAGTCCATACTTAATTCTTCCGCAAGGCAATCATGGTAAAAGTTTCATATGGTGGTAATGGAACTAATAGCACAGAAGCATTGAAGTTGCTCTTGAAACAGAGAGTTGGCTTTTGTCCATGTTTTTGTTTCTCTTGTAATGGTGCGGAAATAAATGCAGAGAGTTGAGAGAGAAATCTACGAGGTACTTGTTTTATGTGAGTCGAGTGATTGTAATCCTCCTATAGTGAAGCTGCTGCCCCGTGGATGTACCCGATTTTGGAGAACCACGTAAAATTTCCCGCTTTCTCCGTAATTGATTAATTCGTTGTGTGTGTGTGTGTGTGTGTGTGTTTTTTGGTTCACGAATCACGATCTTGTTGCCTACCACAAATAGCTTCGAAACTTCCAGTACTACAAAAAAAACCAAAAACCAGAAACTAAAAAAGAGAACTGATAGGATTGTTTAAATCCCTGTACATAATTTTTATAACTAAGCATAACGGTTAGCCCCTTGGACCACAGAGGCCGCAAAACCGAAAAGAGAAAGACTAGGGCTTCGGAATACCTTGTACCACATCCTAGCCGTTGTTTAGGGCATATCCAACCCATACCCCGTGTTCCTCCATTTGAGAGACCATTTTTGGAGGAAATACAACTTTAACCCATTCTCTAATGTGGCATCTGACTCGTTGATCGCGCAAATTAACCGCTCAGATTTCATCTTGGCACTTGCATGACCCAAGTCATTCATTGCCGAGATGAAATCCAAGCTGTTTATTGCCGAGATCAACGGCTCGTGTGCCCCACTACAAGGTTGTAGTGCGGCATCGCACTACAGAATGCCCGGATCCGCATTTGAGGGAACAGGAGAATGGGAGAAAAAAATGGAGGATCCTCCCCTATTTTACTATTCACCCTTTCTTAAATCCCATTTTATTCATTTCTAGGAAAAAGTCTATAATTCCCGTCTCTCAAAGGTGTATATTATAGTATGTAACTCATGTGTTATTTAAATTGTGTCATCTAATTCATAATATTTTAGTGCATCTCGTAACTTTTATACTAAAAACTCGTAACTTTTCAGTAATATAATTTATAACATTTTCACTAGAAATCACAACATTTGTTTTTCGTAACTTTTCAGAAAAAAATTCATAACATTTTCCCTACAAATCATAATATATTAGGGCGTGTCGTAACTTTTGTAAAACTTGCAGTAACTTTTTGGGACGTGCATATGGTACACATCCAAATAGGGGTGTGTGTTGTAGCCTTCCCCCCTTCCCCCTTCTTTTTGTATACATTTATTTGTTACAAAAGTGGTATCAATAAGACCAATATTGAGTAATCTTTTTATAAACTTACAAAATAAGGATATGAATTTTGGAGGGAAAGTGATAAAGTCTGATGTTTGGGTTGAGTTCTTAGAAAATAGAGGAGGAAATAGAGTACTGGGGTAAGGTGGTTAATCCTCCAAAATCACTTTTTTATTTAAAGATATTATTTTGATAAAAAATACTATGCGCAAATAAACTTACATCAAACCATACACAGAATGTGAGTGTTTTTTAAAAAACGTGTTTGCAAAACACGACTTCATGTTCTTACATTACTTACATTCTGTGCATGGATCGGTGTAAGTTTCCTTGTGCATAACATTTCTGTATTTTGATACTCTCAAATGGAGGAATGAGCATAGGACTGGACGTGAGAAATGGGAATTTTGGAATTTGTTTATGCAATTCTTCATTCGTGAGATTGAAGACAACGATATGTTTATGCAGGGAAAGAGGTAAGATGCTGAATTTCGATTAACATTTGGTTGATTCTAGGGAACATGTGGAAAAGAAACGAAATGAAAGGATAATTCAAAAAATTTACCTTAGAAAAGAATGTGAGAGGAAAATAAAAAAATTATAAGTTTTAAGAACAATACATTTTCCTCACACTTTCTCATTAACCTTTCTTTTCCTTTTCTTTTCTTTTCTTTTTGCAAGTTCCACACAAAGCCTAAAAACTTCTATTTCACTAGAATTTCCCAATAACACTCCCATAGTTCTAATCCGTTTTGCCTCCAAAGCTTCCCCGGTTTCTCGCCTCCAACTAGGTGTGTTTGGAACTTGGAAAAAGAAAGAAAAAGAAGAGAAAATTAAAAAGAATTCCCTTATCTTATTTGGTTGATAGTGGAAAGAGGGAAGAAACATGAAAAAGTAGGGATGAACAAATAGTAGTCTCTCAGATTGAGTGATTTTGTGAGAAGAGAAACGAGAGGAGTAAAATTTCTCTCAAAATCACTTACATTTAGTTTGAATAATTTCGTGAGAAATGGGGAAAAAAAAGTACCAAAATAAAATATTTTGATTGATCCATTTCCTTTCTCACCCCTTCTCAGTAAAAATAGTGAAATTTGGTGAAAAATAGCTTTCTTTCTTATCTCATTATTTCTCTTCATCAAGGGGGTGACTGGTGAGAGTATTTTTTCTCTAAACTTTCTCTAGCTTTTCTTTCTTAAACATTATTTTCTTTTCTCATTCTTTCCTTGACTTCCAAACAGATTTTTACCTTTCCCTCCACTTCTTTTTTTTTTTTTTCTTTTCTTTTTGGGTAAATCACCTTTCCCTCCACTTAATTAAACCATATTCATCTTTTTTTATTAGGTTTGATTGACTTTTGGGCTTCCAAGTCTTGAAGAGAAAGCATTACCAGATGAAACGGATCTTTTTACATTGTTAATATTCCAGTCGCAAAAGATAAAACTCGACACAAAAACCTTTCTTATGGAATTATGAGAGTGAATGAACAGCCATATTCTCAATACATTTGATTAACATTTCTTTTTACTAAATTATTTTGATCGTATGAGACCTTTTTTTTTTTTTTTTCCACTGTGGTATGTTGTTGCATGTCTTTTTTCAATATTGAGCACATACCCACACTTTTCCTAGAGGAAAATAGTCGTCTTATATGTGTGCTTTGACCCTGATCATAGGTCTGTAATGCGCATGTGCTTCTTGTTTGGGTTATTTATCGAGATAATTACTGTCATTCTTTTTTAATTTGTTATTCTAACCTCCTCATGAGATAAAAGAGTCCTGGCCAACCGATATAACCCCAGTTGGTTGGTTTGTAGTGCTCCCTTACCATGTAAAACACTAGTATTGCAGCAGCTCTTCTGTTGTCCCCTTATGTAGATTGAGGAAAATAAGGTAAATTACATTGGCTGTGTTCGGTACACAGTTTTGGCCCAGTTTTGGGCAGTTTCTATTTTGCTTACATCATCACTTTTCTCCCTTTTCTCTCTATCTCTCTCCACTTATTACACCTGCTTACATCATCAAAACTAAACAAAACTAAAACTAAACTGGGAAACGAACAGAGCCGTTACAGTCTTGTTTCGAGTAGGGGTCTAAGGGCATCCACAGTAGCACCTTAAAAATAGCTCATAAGTTGACTCCTAAAGTGTACACATAAGTCTAATTGGGGTCGAGTCGCTTCCTAGTCTCCTGGTCTGTTTCCTCCACGTGCATCCAGGCTGCACGTGAGGGGCAGTGTTAAGACTTGTCCCACATTGCTCACTTAAGCCACCCAAGCTTGGTTAATATAATCTAGAGGTTATTCCACTTATTGCCAATTGATTTTAGGTTGGAACCCTCCAAGAAATCTAACACGCATAAACACTATTACCTGTAAGAGTTTACAAACATGTCTCAAACATTGATTACCGAGATGAATGACTAGGATGGAAGTACTGCACCATGCAACGCGTATGGAGACGCCAGAGTCCACAAGGGACATACTATTACCAATATAAAAAGTTAATAAATATGAACAAGACTAGTTTTTTTTTTTTTGGAATAAAAAAAACTCAACAAATGGTACATCGAGGATAAAAACCAAACCCATGCACAAGTGCAAGGATAAGGCAAAGCAACACATCTAGCAAGAGACTAATAAACTTATTTTATTACTCCCTCCGTTCCAATTTATTTGCTAAAAAAATGGGACGCAGATTTTTTTTTTGTTTCTTGAAATCAACAATTGACCTTGGGGACACCACAGGCGATGGTAACCTTCTTGGCTTCAGGAGAGTTGACAAATGGCTTGAATTGAGGGTCCTTCATGTACTCACACAGGCATGGCCTCTGCGTCCTCAACACCTGACAACATCTCCTTGACGGCTGTTGCGTGGACGATATTGCCGGCACGCATGGTTGCAGCTTATTCGGGTCACATGCCACCGCCCCCTCCGTCACCCCTGCTTCCCCTAGTAGCATTACCATCAACACCACCATCACTGCCGTCGCCACAGACAGTAGTGATGAAACACTAGACACTTTATTCTTCATCTAGAGAGAGAGAGAGAGAGAGAGAGAGAGAGAGAGAGAGAGAGAGAGAGAACGTGGAATGGTAAATTGGTAATGGGTGCTTCTTGGATTAAGGCCAGGGTCTTGGAGCATCATTTATAGAGGCCAAAAGCAAGTAAACTCGTTGGTGCCAAAATGTAGGCTTGTTAAGGGACCGGTGATAGAGCCAAGAATTACATTCGGGGTGGTGCCGTTGACCTTGTCGTTCCGATTCAAAAATATATTTATAAAAACAAGGAATTAACTACTACTTCAGAGAATAGTGACTAAGTCCGAGTATCGATCCACGGAGACAGATTGGCTAAATTACGTTAATTTCGATTGGCTTCTAATTTAATTCAGAAAAGATTCATTGGTTGATTTTAATTCTCAAAATAATTAATCTAAAGCAAATAGTAAATGATTTAAATGGAACTGATGGAGAAAAATATCTAGGGTTCCGAATCCACCCCGACCGCGTAACAATACAATGTATAGGCTCGGTTTAATATTCAAATCACGAAAGATTATTGAGTTGTTAACCGGCATGGACTATCCCATAGCACGGACCGTCTCACTAGTGCGGTCGAGCCGCCTAACGGCACGATCCGTCTTACGAGCATAATCCATCTCAGAAATTCAAACACAATCATAGAAAACCATTGTATAACTTGTATTCAAAACCGCGAATATGAATACGAAATAAATTGAAAGCATTAAAAAATCGTTCCGTTCAATTGAAAACAAAATGGGTTCTAGTTATACAATCGATTCGAATAAATAAACCGAGAACCTATACATAAGCAAAAATTACTTGGAGCGGAGCTTCATCTTCCCCTAGATGAGGGGTTTAGCCGAGCATGGCAACTGGACTGCTCATAGCCGTGAGCCTCTGTAACTGCATGAAACTTCTGTGCTTGATTCCCAAAGAACCTCTCCTTTGGTCTTTGTCCGAAAATTTCTCTAAGGGGTCTGCCCTCCACAATTTTTCTCTGCTCTGTCCGAAAGTTTTTCTCCAAATGGGTCTCTCCTCTTGAATGAAGAATGGTTGGCTTTTAATAGGTGCAAATGGGGAGTGAGTAAGGATTATCATGGACCAAGGTGATGGGATCCCACTGACATAAATGTAGTAGCATGGTGGCTTGTAAATGGAAAAATATAAAACTCTAGTACTGCCAAATTATCGTTCTTGATTTACTCGATTCCCATTTGATAATCAACGAATTCCACTGGGATTCATATCAACAATGTCTCTGCTAGGTCCGCGATGCTCTCGACTGATGTTCAAAACGGAGTCCGATTAGGGCACAGGAACAGCCAAACTTCTTATTTTAATGCCCAGAATAAAATGATAAGGTGCATGTAATTTATGCACTTAAGATGTGAATCGTAGGGCAGAATCTGATGTCAAGAGGACTTCTCTCCATTTTTATTCCATTTCCCAATTCCCACCATCTGCCATGCTTTCTTCCCACATAAACAATTGAGTCATTTATTTCTAATTTGGCAGAGTTCGGTCGGGAAGTGGTGATCCATTCATCTGCCATGCTTTCTTCCCAGAATCAACTTTACACTTGTGTTTTGTCCCATTCATTTTCTTAATCTCCTCATAATCAACTTTACATCATGTTTTTGGCTGAAAAGGCGCAGAATGAAAAACCACCTCGATCGATCACGCATGCTTACAAAATCAGGAATTAGGGCTCCAGAAACTAATGAAATCGGGTCCTATATTTCCTTCATTTGTAACTAGCTTACAGTCATGCATGACGTTACTAGCAATCGCCCAACCAAGGCGACTACTAAGATCGTTGGAATGAAATCGCCTTGACTCTTTCCTTGCACTGACATATGGTTGACGACACATGAAATATTATCTTCCTTTATGTTCAATCAATTTCCGTAGTCTGATCTTGTCTCAACGGACTAAAATTATAGTGCTCATGATCAGTACCCAATGCAGTGGAAAATGGAATGGATAAAATAGAACTGCGATCATTTTCTTTGCCTAGTGGAGGACAAGTTGGGGAATGGTGGAGTCGTTAGTCGTTGATTGGACATGAGTCACGAATCGTGTTGAAAAAGTTCCCCTACCAACCAGAGAGAAAGACTAGTCAGCATGCCTAAGTGAGTGGCTTAGGGTTTAGTATATGAAAAGAAAGGACGCTCGAGCCTATAACAAGGAAAAAGTCGTAAAGTAATGCTGGTGTTGATTCAAAGCAATCCATCATCGCCATCTTACTGCAAATCATACATTCTCTTCTGTCTGCTTGATGTAACCCTCGAAAGAGAAAGCCATGGAAACTATTAGATTGAACCATGAGAAGAATCCACCCTAATTTTCACAGAAAGAGGAATCCTTTTCTTAGTTGAGCTGGTACCCTTCTTTGAAGTCAGATGTCCTATTGTCCAGACTAATTAAAGCTTGCTTATACCTTTTTTTTTTTGCTTCAAGCAATTCTTTGGGAAGAATCCTTATCCACTTATCGATTCCATTTCCCTTAGCGTATGCTTTATCAGGACCATAGGAAGATGTTTATGGATTGGGTCAAGTCAAACATTTGAGAATGGAGGTCTGTTGGTGCATGTGACATTAATCAAAGAGCCGATGTATACCATTTATTATCAATTGGTTTTGGGTTAGACGCTTTAACATGGTATCAGAGCTAGGCTTTCGGAGTTTTTTGGACAAGACTCTATGTCGTTGACGGTTGGTTCTCAGAGGTCGCACGTGCGGGGGAGTGTAGAGCCTCTCCCACATAGGTTAATTATAACCTCAAAAACTAATACAAGATCCTGGATGCATGGCCTCTCCATTCATTGCCAACCTACAAGCACTAAAAACCCGCATAACCTTAGGACCAGAAAAACCTCTTGTTCATCTTCAGACCCATTTGGGTGAGTGATGGTCACTTGGGGTTCCGAGAGAGACAATATTTTTCTCCCTTCCAACACCTATAACAAAGCCATCCATTTCTCCGGACTAACATTGGTTTTTACGTGGATCACCAAATTCTCCAATGGAGCTCTATATGTACACTTAGGAAACCTTTTGGATTTTGTTTTGGTTGCATTGCTTCAGTCTTCGATCAAATTTGAATAAAAACAGACATAGTACATCCATTGGGAAGATATCGGACAGCATCATCCAATATTAAAGAACTAAGCATCCATGACACTTTTGACCCTTCCCAACTTTTCAAACTTGGTTTCCGACCTCTTAACGTGTACCCAACGAATAGGATGATGGTAAAATCAAACCCATCTTTACCGTGTGCTATAACAGCCAGTAGTCATGTTATCTAAAGTGGCTCCATGGAGGGACTAAATTGGTTTTACTTGAGGTTCTGACTTGGAGTCAGCCCAAAACCTGTTCTTCCGCGGTATGGTCGTGGCAAAAATTTGGAATGATGGTAACGTAGACTAAAAATCAAACCATCCATGACCCTAAAGCACCACGCAATACCATGGTGCGCCCCTAACATATCCATTATGAAAAGAAAAGAGCATATCCAGGGCGGCCCAAGAGTTCCGGAGGTCTTAGGCGAAATATTAACATGAGACCTTTCCAAAAGTTAAAAATTCTCTTTGATTATCTCCCTTTATCTAATTATAGAAATTTAGTAAGTCAAACTCTTATATATAAATGGTATGTGTACAGCTGTAGACATGTGAACTGAAAAGTAAGGCCTTCTCATTTTGGAGGCCTTAAGCCTTGGCCTTCATGGCCTATGGGCCAACCCTGTACATATCGAACACATATTTAAGCGTGTTAGATATGTATCCAAAGTATGTCCACTCTTCATCGAACGATCAAAGTAGCACTACGGGAGGACTAAGTTGGCTTTACTGTTGGAGACTTTTGAATTGAAGTAAGTCTCCGGATTACAACCATGGCAAAAATTCCACATGGAGGTAATGAAACCAATAGAAAATTTGCTTAGACCTAAAGATTGTGAGAATTGGCTCAAATCTATTGGACCATAGTTGGGTCTTCGAGAAGTTGAGATCAGCTCCAGCAACAAAGAAAAGTTGCAGAAAAGAAGCATTGAAGTTGCTCTTGAACAGAGAATTGGCTGTTATTCATGTTTTGTGTCTCTTGTACTGGTGTGGGAACAAATTCAGAGAATTGAGAGAGAAATATGAGAGGTTTCACATGTGAGTTGGGTGAGATGTAATCCTCCTCCTACATATAGTGAATCCGCTACCCCGCACCCGATTTTGAAGAACCACGTAAAATTTCTCTTGTTCTCTGCGATTGCTTAATAAGTTGTGCGTGGGTGTTTGGTTCACGATCTTGTTGCATAACAAAGATAACTTCGAAACTTCCTCGTTTAATATATACTGCTAGTTTGCTACTAAGCCAACTATTTCATTAACTTGTTGAGGATCCAGTACTACCATAAAAAAACCAAAAATGAAAATTGAAGGATTGATTCCATGTACATGATTTTAGCATAACGACGAATAACTAAATAACCTGAAATGATTGGACCCCTGGACCACAAAGGCCGCAAAAGAAAAACGAGAAAAATGGGAATTTTCCAGAGAGCTAGGGCTTCGAAATACCTTTGTACGGTTGTACCGCATCCCCAGGACTGCAGAGGATGAAAAATGGGAATTTTTCACAAAGAGAGAGAAGCAGACCTGTTTAGGAGAGAGACGGGGTCGATTTAACGCCGACTCCGATTACTACTCAGGTATGCCTCTTACTCTCTTTATCTGCACTTTTTAGTACAACCGTTTCAAACCCTTAATATGGCTGGTCACGAAGCTCTATTCACCGTCACACATATCCGTCCCCCGGACTAGAAAATTTTGTCCGTCTATGACATTGGGTAGCCCAAACTCCCGGCTACACGATGGCAGTAGCCAACATGCTTTTCTGACTTCCGGACTGGAAATTACACGGCCTCAAAAAAGCTTCGTCACCAGCTACAGTGTACGGGGCTGGTCTCGAAGGCCTGTTGATAGCAACCTATTTCCGTGTCCGTCTAAGCCAGAGCATTTCCCAAACTACCGAATACGCTATGGAGGTAGTCAACTTGCTTTTCTGACTCCTGGATCATGAATTACAAGGCCTCAAAAAAGCTTTGTCACCAGCTGCAGTACGGGGCTGGTCTTGAAGGCTTGTTCGCAGCGATCTATGCCGAAACGTTGCCCAAACTACCGGCTACAGGATGGCAGTAGCCAATTTGCTTTTCTGACTCCCGGACCGGGAATTACATGGCCTCAAAAAAGCTTCGTCACCAGCTGCAGAGTACCGGGCTGGTCTTGAAGGCCTGTTGACAGCAACCTATCCCCGTGTCCGGGAATTCAAAATGGGGTACGTCTATGCCAGAGCGTTGCCCAAACTACCGGCTACGCGATGCCGGTACCAAACTCGCTTTTCTGACTCCTGGACCATGGATTACACGACCTCAAAAAAATTTCGTCACCAGGCATTTGTTTGTGAAAAAAAAAATCCATCATTTTCAAATAAATTAAATAATCGCTTACTCCCTTCTTCCCGAAAAGTTTGACACTTCCGGATTCCAACTTTTTATTGAGGAGAAATTATTACATTATCCAGAATTTTTCTTTCCGAAATTACCCTTGCCATTCATTATACTTGGTTGTGAGTTTTTTATTTTATTTTTTTAAGTTAAATTTTTGTTAAGAGTTGTTTCCTAATCTTTTTTTTGAAATCTTATTTTATTTTTTTTGGATGGCTGTACTTTGGGGCTGCCCATGGCATTATTTTTTTTCAGCATTGAAATTTGACCAAACATTTGTAGTTTCGTTAAATAAACTAAAAAAATGCCGCATGTGATAGGTGCGACACTTCATATTGAGAATTTTTTTTTTCTTTTTTGTCTCCCATGTCTTCTTCTTCTTCTTTTTTTTTTTTTACTTTTCTTGTGTCAAGTAAAGGTTTGTACCGCATTTGAGTACTATTTTTTACCGGCTATGGATGTTGGAAACAAACAGTATGAAATAAAATGGAGCAAAGTACTCAAACCTTTTCCTCCTGACTCATTGAAGAAGGTAATGGAGAAAGGAAAAGCAATAGTAATAAGTGTAAACATTTTTTTTTTTCACACTTAACTCGTACTATGGTACTGATAAAAGAAATACTAATACTATTGAGTTATGGTAAGTATGAATCTAGATCTTTGTAAATGACTTGAAACTTCATCAGTTTCTTGTATTCTGCTTTATGTTTGATATGCAGTTTATGTCGTAATATGTATATACTGGAAGTAACAATCACCACCACCACCACTAAGAATCACAACCTACACGGCACTAGTAATGCCAATCTAAGAAATACAACACCACTCAAACCCGAAATTCTTTAAAAACCTAGGACACAGACATACATGATGGGACACGTTGGATAGACACACAATTTGCATATCATGATGAATTCATGTAAAAAAAGTATTAGTTCTATCAAAGTTGAATAAAAGTAAAAATATGTAATACATTGGAAAGATTTAATAAGTACGGATACGGACACAGGACATGAACACGACACGACACGATACGGATATGTGATTTTCCCAAAAACTAGGACATGACACGTAGGAGGATACGTTCTATAAAATAATAAATAAATAAATAAATAGTTCACTTCTCGTGTGGAGTCGTGGACCCTTAAAAACACGTTTTAAACATATTGAACGGTTCGGATCATAAAAAATTCAGTCCGGAAATGGGAGTCCCTCACTGTAGCAAAGTAAGAGATCCCTTACTAGAAGTATGTTGTGTGTGTGTGTGTGTGTGTATATATATATAAATGTCTTCCTTATTTTTACATTTTTTACCCTTTAGTTACTAAGTATTACTTTCTTATTCTGTTTAGGTTTACAAATAACAATTTTTTCCCCATTTCAAGTTTTGAAAATTATATTTGGACCCATAGCGTGTCCAAAATGTGTTCATTACATATCCTTCACGTATCCAAGTGTGTCGGAAATTTGTCTGCTATGTATCTGAGCATGTCGGAAACGTGCCCGACTCGGAAAAATTAGAAAAATGTCCATACACTTATTTTCACGTATCGAACACATGTCGGGAACGTGTACGTCTAGGATTCGGATTCGTGAGCCCTAGAGGAGTGTCCATACTTCTTAGGGGAAGATATTAGACAACATCACCCAATATTCAATAACTAAGCATCCATGACACTTTTGACCCTTCCCAACTTTTCAAACTCGTATCCCGACCTCTTAACGTGTACCCAACATATTGAATAGTGGTAAAATCAAACCCATCTTTACCGTGTCCTAGAAGGCCAGTAGAAATGTCCTAGTTCATATATCCAATGGAAGCCACTCTTAAATGTGCTGTTCATACCAACACACTCTGCTTCTTCTAGTAAGCTATGTCTACGGACACGACACGCACAGTCAAACACGTACAATGCCAAATTGCAACTGAACGCAGGAAGTTAAAGCTCAGCTAATCCAAAAATACCATATTCACAAGAGAGTTTACCCATCAAAAGGCTGAATAACTGAGACACTTCGATTTATATGTGCCCAAAGGAGGAGACACCCGTAAAAGGTTCAACTAATACAAAATCTACTAATACAAAATCGCAAAGATGGAAAACATGGTTTCTACTATATAAACATCCTATTCCCAAACCAGAAAAAAATTTCCACCTAAAACTCTTGAGAAGCAGAACCAATCTCGCCTTTGCCTTTACCGGCCTTCTTTGGCAGCAGAGTTTGGTGAATGTTTGGCAAAACCCCAACAACTTGCTTAGCTCCTCATCATTCCTCACAGCTAGCTGAATGTGCCTTGGCACAACCCTGTTCTTCTTGTTATCTCTCACTGCATTTCCAGCAAGCTCCAACACCGAATTACAGAGTCAATCATTTCATCCATCAGAAACACCAATTACCCAAATTTTATAATCAGAAACTATTTCCAAAAAAAAAAAAGAAGGAAAACTAGTGAACCCTACAATCCAATGGGGCAACCAAAATCCCAAACCCAATTTCATTAATCAATCAAATTCCTACTTTATATGGGAAAATGCTGCAATACCCGTTACTTCAATGGGTACAGTATGAACTCCTTAAATCACTTTAAATTCATAAAAATTACATTAAATTTAATAACATGAACATCAGCCAAGCTTGAATGCATAACTTGTATATATCAATTCATAACTGTTTCGAGTGACTTGATGTTTAGAATTTTTAAAAAAACATTATAAATTTTTATGCCAGTGTTATAGAATACGTGTACAAATGCTACAACTTGCAAACAAAAAGCTATAATTTTATACAAAATGTAATGAAATCCAAGGAAGACAATTGCAATCAACGAAAAGCAAGTACCTCGGCAAGAGATGAGTAACAGGGCCGGCCCTGACATTTGGATTGCCCCTGTAAAAAATAGATTTAGGAATTAGGGCCGCTTCAAGTAGTTAGTTAATCTAAACACAAGCAGTTTTTTAATAGGTGAACTTGACTCATTCTTCTTTGCCGACAGCCGAGTCAACAAATCCTTTGATTTTGTTGGCACTTGGTTGTTGCACTTTAAATTCCAAGCAGTACTTCAAAGCCCACCTTTGTGAAACCGATTCTCAGAGAGAGAGAGAGAGAAGCTTGATTTTCGGAAATTCCAAGCAGTACTTCAAGGATTTCGATTCCTTGATTTTGAATGAGGGTTTCGAATTAGGAACTTGGGGATTGCCCTGATGAGTAACAGCAAACCCTAACCCAAGATTTTTTATTGTTTGTTTGGAAGGGGGGCGAGAGGTGCTTGGGGTTAAGTGGTAGACTTAGGAGGTGTTCCACTAACCCAGTTTTTTGAAAAAATTAATTTTTCACGGTTTTTTATGTGATGTATTGTGAGAGAATGACCTGTCTCGGTGTTTGAAAAAAACAATTTTTTTGCTATTGTTTTCAAAAAAATTCAATCAGTTTCAACCGGTAGCAGGAGAGAGAGAGAGAGAGAGAGGTCATCAATCAATGGTTGGGATTAATGGAGGAGATCCAATGGCTCAGAAAAAATGGGGCACCAGTGCCCCAATACCGCTTTGGGGCACCATAGTCGGATCCAAAACCAATTGGCAATAGGTGGATTAACCTCTAGATTATATTAACCAAGCTTGGGAGGTCTCACCTCGCGTGGGAGAGTCTCACCAATCTCATCTTTCCGCTCGAGTCGCTTCCTAGTCTTCTGGTCTGTCTCTTCCACTTGCATTGAGGCTGCACAAGAGGGGGAGTGTTAAGACTTGTCTCACATTGCTCACATAAGTCACCCAAACTTGGTAAATATAATCTAGAGGTTATTCCACTTATTGCCAATTGGCTTTAGGTTGGAACCCTCCAAAAAATCTAACATGCATAAACACTATTACCGGTAAGAGTAAAGAAACATATCTCAAACATTGATTACCAAAATGAATGACTGGGATAGAAGTACTGCACAGGGACCCTGATTTTCCACAAGGGACATACTATTACCACTATAAAAAGTTTACTCCCTCCGTTCCAATTTCTTTGCCCTTTTTGGGGAATCTAACTTATTAAGAGGTGCGAAAACTTCGTACTATTTTTTCTGTTTTGCCCTCAAGTGCAGTCGATATTAACGAGATCAATTTTTTAGAGATAAGGACTTTATATAAAACTCAAAACATATGCAATGTGGATCTTGTTTGATAGATATCAATTAGTTTTTTTGGAAATTAGCAATGGACCTTGGGGATACCACAGGCGATGGAAACCTTCTTGGATTCAGGAGAGTTGACAAATGGCTTGAATTGAGGGTCCTTCATGTACTCACACAGGCATGGCCTCTGCGTCCTCAACACCTGACAACATCTCTTCGATGGCTGTTGCGTGGACGATATTGCCGGCACACATGGTTGCAGCTTATTCGGATCACATGCCACAACCCCCTCCGTCACCCCTGCTTCCCCTAGTAGCATTACCATCAACACCACCATCACTGCCGCCGCCACAGACAGCAGTGATGAAACGCTATACACTTTATTCTTCATCTAGAGAGAGAGAGAGAGAAAGTGGAATGGTAAATTGGTAATGGGTGCTTCTTGGATTAAGGCCAGGGGCTTGGCATCATTTATAGAGGCCAAGAGCCAGTAAACTCGTTGGTGCCAAAATGTAGGCTTATTAAGGGACCGGTGACGGAGCCAAGAATTACATTCAGGGTGGTGCCGTTAAACGAAAGTCTACTGGTATTGTTGTACTCCCTCCGTCCTAAAATGACATCCCTTGTGAAAAGAGGTATAATTTTCAGATAAAAAATAAAGTACTTCTGTTCCTTGGACTAACTATTTTGTTTAAAACAAAAATAAAGGCTTGAATCCATTCTCATGTGATCTTTAAATGAAAGTCTTTTAGGGATTTTTTTAATGATCTGAATCATTCATCTCTTAAAACGTTATTTTTGTATTGAATTTGTAAAAAAATCAAGTTGTTTGAGCATCAGTAGGTGCCTAATCCATTAATGTAATATAAAATATTTTTTTGAAACCGAAAGTGGCACGTGCCACCCTGCCCCACTAGAACCCCCGGTCCCTAGTTGAGGCAAAAAGCAGCAATACTTGTGTACTCGTCTGATGTCGTTTTAGGCTTGTTAAGGCAAAAATTAGCAATACTCGTACTCGTCTGAGGAACTCGGAAGCATCACTTTAGCGCTTCCCAGAATCAACTTTACACTTGTGTTTTGTCCATTCATTTTTTTAATCTCTTCTCATAATCAACTTCACAACATGTTTTTGGCTGAAAAGGCGCAGAATGAAAAATCACCTCAATCGATCACGCTCGCTTACAAAAACAGGAATTAGGGCTTCAGAAACTATCGCAATGGCGTCCTATATTTCCGTCATTTGTAACTAGCTTATAGTCATGCATGACGTTACTAGCAATCGCCCAACAAAGGCGGCTACTAAGATCGTTGGAATGAAATCGCCGTGACTCTTTCCTTGCACTGACATATGGTTGACGACACATGAAATATTATTTTCCTTTATGTTCAATCAATTTCCATAGTCTTCTTGTCTCAACGGACTAAAATTATAGTGCTCATGATCAGTACCCAATGCAGTGGAAAATGGAATGGATAAAATAGAACTGCGATCATTTTCTTTGCCTAGTGGAGGACAAGTTGGGGAATGGTGGAGTCGTTAGTCGTCGATTGGACAGGAGTCACGAATCGTGCTGAAAAAGTTCCACTGCCAACCAGAGAGCAAAGACTAGTTAGCATGCCTAACTGAGTGGGTTAGGGTTAAGAATATGAAAAGACAGGACGCTCAAACCTATACCAAGGAAAAAGTCGTAAAGTAATACCGATGTTGATTCAAAGCAATCCATCATCGCCATCTTACTGCAAATCATACATTCTCTTCTGTCTTAGCTTGATATAACCTTCAAAAGAGAAAACAAAGGAAACTATTAGGCGTTACTCCTTGCCGCTAGGAGGGTAGTCGTAAATTGAACCTTGAGAAGAATCCACGTAATTTTCACATGTTTTTTTCACAGAAAGAGGAATTCTTTTCTTAGTTGAGCTCGTACCCTTTTTTGAAGTCAGGTGTCCTATTGTACAGACTAATTAAAGTTTGCTTATACTTTTTATTGCTTTAAGCGATTCTTTGGGAAGAATTCCTTATCCACTTATCGATTCCATCTAATGAAGAGATGATGATTTTATGATGGAGAATGGGAAAGTACATTATATTTCCCTTAGCGTATACTTTATCAGGACCATAGCAAGATCTTTATGGATTGGGTCAAGTCAAGAGATAGAACCGAAGGCTTCATTGAGAATGGAGGTTCTGTTGGTGCATGTGACATTAATCAAATAGTCGATGTATACCATTCTAGTACAAGGAGAAGAAGATGTAAATAGCAACATGCGGTACCCATTGACTAACTTTGAAAAACAAAAGGATACTCCTAAGACGAGAGTGATGAGGGGAAAACATGGTAATTTCAAATCTCCTAATTAGTGCACGTGAATAACCTATCATAAACACTGCATCTTCTACATCTCCCAAGCAGTAACGTTGGCAGTCCAGGATACCGCACTTGTATTCAAAGAGAGCAGAGAGGATAGGGTCTTGGTAACAGTCCAAATTTGACTTGAAGGTCAGAGAAGAAGATGGAGGATAGGGTCTTGTTTCTAGCTAGCAGTGATCGTTGGAGCAGTTGTGGGATGGAGAAAGCCGTTTGTGTTGATTAGCCAGTATGTGTGTTTGGGGCGTTAAAGGATATGTTGTTTTGGTCTTTGAACTACGGGGTGTTGTGTTTTTAAGGGAAGGAAACATGAAGGGCATTTTAGGCATTAAAAAGTAGAAAAACATTCACCATTTTATAAGCAGCATAGATGAACAGTATTAAAACCTGTAACTCCCTTTATTACTTGTTCATTTTCACTAGCTGCAACAATGGCGGAGATACGAACCTTGGTCTGTGTGACTGACGAATTTGTGGAGTTACTTGCATAGGGAAAAAAAGATGTATTTTCTGTAGGATTGCATATAACATCAACAGAAAGAAGTTCTAATCAAGCTTCCCCATCACCAAAGAGGGATTACCATCAATCAGGTGAGTGGTTGGATTTGTTGACCTGTGTTAGAGCTTGTCCCACATCGGTTCATTACAACCTCAAAAACCAATATATGATCTTGGACGGCCTCTCCATTTATTGCCAATTGGTTTTGAGTTGAACGATTTAACATGGTATCAGAGCTAGGCTTTCCGAGTTTTTTGGACAAGACTCAATGTCGTTGACAGTTAGTTCTCCCTTTATTTATCGTTGATGGTTAATAGTTCTCGTATGTGTGTTGAATCGTTTGTTTACCTCACCACGTGCGAGTCAGAGGTCGCACGTGCGGGGCAGTGTTAAAGCCTCTCCCATTATAACCTCAAAAACTAGTATAAGATCCTGGATGGCCTCTCCCTTCATTGCCAACCTACAAATACTAAAAACCCACGTAACCATAAGACTCATGGTTAAGGGAAATAAAATTACAAGGAATGAAGGAAATAAAGGAAATAAAATTACAAGGAATGAAGGAAATAAGGGAAATAAAATTACAAGGAATGAAGGAAATATTGGAAATTTTCCTCCCAATTGTGTAATTTAATTTAAGGGATTGTTTTACATTTATACCGTATAATACATGACAACAGCTATAGTGTTCCTTGTAAGAGTCGTGTTGAAGTAGTGGGTCTGATGAAAACAAAATTTGCTCTAGACTTCGTAATATATGCAACATGTTCTATATAAGGCTTCACGCAGCTGACAGAACAACCTCGTGTTCATCTTTGGGTGAGTGTGTGAAGAATAAGGAATGATTAGTAGAATCTGTGGAATAAATAATGATTTGGCAGAATCTTAGGAATAAATAATGATTTAGCAGAATCTTAGGGTTTCCTTGTTTTATGATTTAGTAGAATCTTAGGGTTTCCTTGTTTTGTTATTTCCGTATTTGTCATCTCCTATTTAAACACTCGTAGGTTTATATATTCAGAAATATACATTCAGTATTTCAGTAATAATGCCTTGGTTTGTTTCTCTCCCCTTTGGTTTCCCTTTGGTTTCTATCAGAGTGATGGTCACTTGGGGTTCCGAGAGAGCAATCTTTTTCTCCTTTCCAACACCTATAACAAAGCCATCCATTTATCCGGACTAACATTGGTTTTTACGTGGATCACCAAATTCTCCAATGGAGCTCTATATGTACACTTAGGACACCTTTTGGATTTTGTTTTGGTTGCATTGCTTAGTGTTTGATCAAAATTGAATAAAAACAAAGATAGAACATCCATTGGGAATATATTGGAGAGCATCATCCAATATTCAAGAACAAAGCATCTATGACACTTTTGACCCTTCCCAACTTTCAAACTTGATTTCCGACCTCTTAACGTGTACCCAACGAGTCGGATGATGGAAAAATAAAACCCATCTTTACCGTGTGCTATAAGGCCGGTAGACATGTTATCTAAAGTGGCTCCATGGAGGGACTAAATTGGTTTTAC
This sequence comes from Vaccinium vitis-idaea, assembly GCA_963854785.1. Taxonomy (NCBI): domain Eukaryota; kingdom Viridiplantae; phylum Streptophyta; class Magnoliopsida; order Ericales; family Ericaceae; genus Vaccinium; species Vaccinium vitis-idaea. Next base: position 40,127,519 of record OY978220.1, read on the forward strand.
TTGAGGACGTTTTGACTTGGAGTCGGTCCAAAACTTGTTCTTCCGCGGTATGGTGGTGGCAAAAATTTGGAATGATGGTAACATAGACTAAAAATCCAACCATCCATGACCCTAAAGCTTCCCGCAATACCATAGTGCGCCCCTAACATATCCATTTTGAACAGAAAAAAACATATCCAGGGGCAGCCCAAGAGTTCCGGAGGCCTTAGGCGAAATATTAACATGAGGCCTTTCCAAAAGTTAAAATTCTCTTTGATTATCTCCCTTTTTAGCTAATTATTGAAATTTAGTAAGTCAAACTCTTATATATAAATGTGTGGGTATGTGTACAGCTATAGACATGTGAACTGAAAAGTAAGGCCTTCTCATTTTGGAGGCCTTAGGCATTGGCCTTAATGGCTTAAGGCCTCTGGGCCAACCCTGTACATATCGTACACATATTTAAGCGTGTCTAATACGTATCCAAAGTATGTCCACTCTTCATCGAATGATCAAAGTAGCACTACGGGAGGACTAAGTTGGCTTTATCTAAAGTGGCTCCATGGAGGGACTAAATTGGTTTTACTTGAGGAGGTTCTGACTTGGAGTCAGTCCAAAACTTCCCGCAATACCATAGTGCGCCCCTAACATATCCATTTTGAAAAGAAAAAAACATATCCAGGGGCAGCCCAAGAGTTCCGGAGGCCTTAGGGGAAATATTAACATGAGGCCTTTCCAAAAGTTAAAATTCTCTTCGATTATCTCCCTTTTTAGCTAATTATTGAAATTTAGTAAGTCAAACTCTTATGTATAAATGTGTGGGTATGTGTACAGCTATAGACATGTGAACTAAAAAGTAAGGCCTTCTCATTTTGGAGGCCTTAGGCCTTGGCCTTAATGGCTTAAGGCCTCTGGGCCAACCCTGTACATATCATACACATATTTAAGCGTGTTTGATACGTATCCAAAGTATGTCCACTCTTCATCGAATGATTAAAGTAGCACTACGGGAGGACTAAGTTGGCTTTATCTAAAGTGGCTCCATGGAGGGACTAAATTGGTTTTACTTGAGGAGGTTCTGACTTAATTGGAGTCGGTCCAAAACTTGTTCTTCCACGGTGCGGAATTTGGAATGATGGTAATGTAGACTAAAAATCCAACCATCCATGACCCTAAAGCTCCCCGCAATACCATAGTGCGCCACTAACATATCCCTTATGAAAAGAAAAGAACATATCCAGGGTGGCCCAAGAGTTCCGGAGGCCTTAGGCAAAATATTAACATGAGGCCTTTCCAAAAGTTAAAATTCTCTTTGACTATCTCCCTTTTTAGCTAATTATAGAAATTTAGTAAGTCAAACTCTTATATATAAATGTGTGGGTATGTGTCTACAGCTATAGGCATGTGAACTAAAAAGTAAGGCCTTCTCATTTTGGAGGCCTTAGGCCTCTGGGCCAACCCTGTACATATCGTATACATATTTAAGCGTGTCTGATACGTATCCAAGGTATGTCCACTCTTCATCGAATGATCAAAGTAGCACTACGGGAGGACTAAGTTGGTTTTACTGTTGGAGACTTTTGAATTGAAGTAAGTCCATACTTGGTCTTCCGGAAATACAATCATGGCAAAAATTCCGCATGGAGGTAATGGAACCAATAGCAAATTTGCCAAGACCTAAAGATTCCGAGAATTGGCTCAAATCTATTGGACCATAGTTGGGTCTTCTAGAAGCTGAGATCAGCTCCAGCAACTAAGAACAGTTGCAGAAAAGAAGCATTGAAGTTGCTCTTGAACAGAGAATTGGCTGTTATTCATGTTTTGTCTCTCTTATACTGGTGTGGGAACAAATTTAAGCGTGTCTAATACGTATCCAAAGTATGTCCACTCTTCATCGAATGATCAAAGTAACGGGAGGACTAAGTTGGTTTTATCTAAAGTGGCTCCATGGAGGGACTAAATTGGTTTTACTTGAGGAGGTTCTGACTTGGAGCCAGTCCAAAACTTCCCGCAATACCATAGTGCGCCCCTAACATATCCATTTTGAAAAGAAAAAAACATATCCAGGGGCGGCCCAAGAGTTCTGGAGGCCTTAGGGGAAATATTAACATGAGGCCTTTCCAAAAGTTAAAATTCTCTTTGATTATCACCCTTTTTAGCTAATTATTGAAATTTAGTAAGTCAAACTCTTATATATAAATATGTGGGTATGTGTACAGCTATAGACATGTGAACTAAAAAGTAAGGCCTTCTCATTTTGGAGGCCTTAGGCCTCGGCCTTAATGGCTTAAGGCCTTTGGGCCAACCCTTGTACATATCGTACACATATTTAAGCGTGTCTGATACGTATCCAAGGTATGTCCACTCTTCATCGAATGATCAAAGTAGCACTACGGGAGGAATAAGTTGGCTTTACTGCTGGAGACTTTTGAATTGAAGTAAGTCCATACTTGGTCTTCCGGAAATACAATCATGGCAAAAATTCCGCATGGAGGTAATGGAACCAATAGCAAATTTGCCAAGACCTAAAGATTGTGAGAATTGGCTCAAATCTATTGGACCATAGTTGGGTCTTCGAGAAGTTGAGATCAGCTCCAGCAACAAAGAAAAGTTGCAGAAAAGAAGCAGTGAAGTTGCTCTTGAACAGAGAATTGGCTGTTATTCATGTTTTGTCTCTCTTGTACTGGTGTGGGAACAAATTCAGAGAGTTGAGAGAGAAATATGAGAGGTTGTACATGTGAGTTGGGTGATTGTAATCCTCCTCCTACATATAGTGAATCTGCTACCCTATGGATGCACCCGATTTTGAAGAACCACGTAAAATTTCTCTTGTTCTCTGTGATTGCTGAATAAGTTGTGCGTGAGTGTTTGGTTCACGATCTTGTTGCATAATAAAGATAGCTTCGAAACTTCCTCGTTCAATATATACTACTAGTTTGCTACTAAGCCAACTATTTCATTAACTTGTTGGGGATCCGTACTACCACAGAAAACCAAAGAAAGGAAATTGATGGGATTGATTCCATGTACATGATTTTAGCATAACGACGAATAACTAAACTACCTAAAATGATTAGAACCCTTGGACCACAAAGGCCGCAAAAGAAAAACGAGAAAAATGGGAATTTTTCAGAGAGCTAGGGCTCCGGAATACCTTGTACAGTTGTACCGCACCCCTAGGACTGGAGATGATGAAAAATGGGAATTTTTCAGAGAGAGAGAGAGAGAAGCAGACCTGTTTAGGAGAGAGACGGGGTCGATTTCACGCCGACTCCGATTACTTCTCAGGTATGCATATTACTCTCTTTATCCGTACCGTCGGAGGAGACTTGCTGCCGGAATGCACAGAGGGGAATTTCACGCCGGAGGTCGTCTGGTTTTTCACTTCCTGCTATACACTTCTCTCTTCTCTGCTTTTGGGGAAATATTAAAAAATAATAATAAATAGAAAGAAAAAAAAAAAAAGGGGTGACATAGGTTGAACCTATGTCATACTCCAAAAACGACGTCATTTCAAATGGAGCATTGTTTTGGGACTTTCTACCTATAGTAGCCATATTTTTTTAATCCAAGACATTAATCTTGTATATATTGTCATAATAAATATCCAGGAAAAGTTTTATTTTTATTGAATTTATATTAGTACTTAATCGCAATGTTTTTTTGTTTCTTAAAATAGGCTTAGTTACACTGAATCGAAACCACAACACTCCTTCCATTCAACTCTTGGCTTTGAAACGGCGTAGTTTTGTTTAGTTTCTTCCAACGACATTTTCTATCTATCTCAATCGTATTTCATTGATCTCAAACATTCATTTTGTAGAATTCGTTAGACTGTAAATCATGTAAACGTTTCATATAATTTGGGTATAAATTAGTACTTGATCTTGATGCATTTTTGGCTTTTAAAATGAGTTTGGTTTCACAGAATCAAAACCCAACAAACACGTTCCGTATAACGTCGTTCCTTTTTTTTTCCTCGTTCCACCGTCGCTGCTTGATCGGCAGGTAGGACAATCTCCGAACTCCAATCTCCGACGACAGTGGGTCTTGAATTTCGTGAAGAAATGGAGGGAATATTGAGAAGAAAGCAGTTCTTTCAGCCATTGACAAGTGCATCTCTCCTTGCTTAATTGCCCTCGTCTGCTGTACCGTATGCTTTAGCTAATTCTCATTTTTCTTGTTAATCTAGCTAATTTCTGGTTCCGATTATTAGTAAATTAGCGTAAGGATTTGGTTTCTGCAATTTAGCATGAATTTACCGAGAAGTATCCTGACTCTGCAGATTCTGAGATTGGATTGATGGTTTTCGGTGGTGATAGGTATGAGAAGTATCATTATCCTTACAGAAGAGACGAGAAAGAGAGAGAAGCAAACTGCTCCGACATGGTAAGCTTACTTTCTCCTCCTTTGCGTAATACATTTGATTAAGAGGAAAATTGAAATCGAAAGAGAATTTTCCGTGCTTAAATAGTTAATTTCATGAAAACAATGTGATCCTCACTTTTGAACTGAGAGATTTAATATGGTTCACAGCTGAAATAAGGTAAAATTTATGATCTAGTCAGGAGTGTCGAATTTGAAGTTCAGATTTTTTTGCCCTTTGTAATAAGGAAAGGCGTTAGGAAGTTAGAGTCGTTCCATCCATGCAGCATTTGTGCAATATGGATGTAATTCACTGAGCAGGAAGATTGTCCTCTTTGTCCAGTTATCTTAGTTTGTCTTGCTAAGATATTGTTGAAGGGCAATTGATTTGTGGAAATAGAAGGCAATTGATACTAGGTTAACAAGTATTGTGATCAGTCATGAGCTTCTACGAATATGGATGGGGTGAGTCTTTCCATTTTGCAAACAGGTACACAGTGAGCATTTCCACATATATTACATGCCTCTTTTCCTTCTTTATGTACATCCAAAAGGTCCGTGGAGCTTGTATTAACAAATAACACTATTGTTGTACTGGTAGACGGAAAGGGGAGTCACTTCGAGAGAGCATCAAAAGACACGAGCACTTTATTGCTTTGCATCTAGGCCTGAAACCAGGACAGAAGGTTTGGTTCACCCTCAGACCTTTTTTTTCTTTTGATCAGCGACACAAAAGATAGTTGTACTAGAGACATGCCGAGGAGGCACAACCCTTATTCAATAATAGGAAAAGAAAGTAGATGCAAAAGTACGAAGAAAAATTGCAAATTGTGAAGCTATCTGCTATCCACATGGACTGCAAGAATCGCACACTCTCCTGCTGTGGTTGATTGAGATCTGTTATGCTATATGTCGGTTGTATGATGCTGATGTCTGCATTTTTCCCCTGCTCTGCTGATGTTTCACTATTTTGGAAGGAACTCATATGTGCTGGTTTCATTGGTTCTGAAGGATTTATGTTTGAAACCTATCATGCCTTTTCTGCTACTTTGCTGGTCTGATTTTGGATTCATCTTAGCTGCTCAGGAGTATAATGGCTTCTCTTGTTATTTGGAAGTTCAGTCTACTATTATTCTCAAGGATCTAGGCCTGTAGCTGTGATTTTTTGAAGATGATAAAACCAACCTGATTATGTTTGGCCATGGATGTTGCTGTCAAGGTCTGTGTTACGGGTTTTGCTGCTTATGCTTATGTTTATGGTAGCTGTCAAGGATGGTGTATGGTACCTAATTCTCTGTTGCTGAATCTTTTGGATTGCTGAAAGCTTGGAGTACTCTACTCTGTCTTTGTCCATTTGAGCCTAATTGTGTTACCATTTTCTGTTTCTTAGACACTTCTCTCTTCCTTCAGCTTTTCGCTGAATGGATTTTTGCTTTTGTTTTTATCTTTCCCGGCCTTTACTTTGCTTTGTGCCTAGTATTTGGCTTCCCCTCGATGTACCCTTTGTCGAGTATTAATAAAATTTTGTTGCCAATCAAAAAAAAAAAGAAAAAGAAAAGAATCGCATAAGCAGCTTTTTTCCTCGTCCGTCACTACTACAGCCTGTTTGTGTAAGTTAATACAAAATCTTCTTTTGGTATTTCCATTTCTCACTACTTGAAAGGCGTATTTCTCTAACCAAACCAAACCGAGCCTTATGTCTCAATCAATTGGGGTCAGCTACATGAATCCTTTTTCTCAATTGAGCTCTGTCAAGTGTTGTTTGTTCACTTAAACGTAGTAGACTCAAATCTTTGCATACTATCATCTACAACTCAATAGGGTTATATAATGGTTAGTCTTTGTACAATTTTGGGAAATTGAATCCAAATTCATAACAACATAATTGGTTTGAAACATCAAACATGCGAGTCCCCGCCGGTGTTATGGTCTCGCCCCCCTATTTGTATTGCCCAAGCCCGACCCCAAACTTGGTTGCCCACTTACTATTAAGTCATAAAAAATAAAAATACATACAAGTCAAAAAAAGAATTCAGGTTATATTGTGCTTTTAGCTTGAAGCCTTGAATTACATCAAAAAAGTTAAAATCAAAATGTAATCCCGGTTATAGTGCTTTATTATTAGCATGATCCCATTTAAAGAAAATAACTTCTCCTTGCATTTTTTTAAGCAAATTCTTCTTGGCTTTTACTATATCCAAGAAGGGTACGCTTCCTTTCTCTCGATAATTAGTTCTCCACAAGTATGTCGGGTCGGAGGCAAGTTTCACATTCTTGGACAAAAAAAATCAAGGTTGGGACCCGAGAGCCCTAGGAACCAAGGAAAATACCCCCCGCTTGTCTCTAAAAAATCTGGCTAAGTATAGAAAGACGACTTCTTAAAATATTGATTTATGAAATAAAAATTCTCGGTAATTGATCCTAGGATTTTGCCAAGAGCAACTGCACCCTTGCATGATTTCTATAAGAAGCAAGGTTATTTTTGAAACCATTATTTACATGGAAAAATGTGCAGTATTGTGTTTTGTACTAAATTGAAAATTTAGATTTTGATATGATTTGGAATTTATTTTTCTGGCATTGCCATTGAATTCAAATGAGGGATGTTTTCTTGTTCTCATTAAATAAATTAAAGTGAAGAAAGTCTTAAGTTTATTTATGGAAAATAAGGCTTTCTTGTTTTCATTACATAAATTAAAGTGAAGAAAGTATTAAGCTTATTTATGGAAAATAAGGTCCGGCATAAGCAATTGTAACTGTAACTGAAAGAAGTTTTTTTTTGTTGTTGTTGGGTTCACAAAAATTTAAAAAAAAGTATATTTGTTGCCCCAGCTCAGGGGCCAGCCCAGGGGGCCCCGCTGGGGTTGAGAAATTGTCCAAGCCTATAATAGCTGACTTGGGTACTTCCTGGCATTAATGTGGAATGTTCTCTGAGTTTGTTGCTGAATTGAATTGGTTTGATGAGAAAGATTATCGGATTCATATTGGCAGAATTGGTACAATTGTTGAATAGTTTGATATACACTGTTAGGCCCATTTTCTAATAGTTTAAGCTTTTGGGGACAACTTGAACTTGTACATTAATAACACTGGTATCATAGCTCAGGTTGTAAGAAGCATTGGGTTCAAGTCTCTCTGTTTGCTTTGTTCCTCGTTTACATTCTACTTCTCCCCTTCGTATTATGTTTCTCTCCATCTAGGAAAAGTTTGCATCTCCACTTGTAAGACGGGTTGTACATAGAGAGGATGTTGAATAACTTGGTATATATTGTTGGACACAATTCCTAACAGCTTAAGCTTTGGGGACCACTGTTGACTTGACAACATCCATGTGCTTAACACAAATCCAACAACAGGAGAAGCAATACATAAACATTGCTTTTATTACCTTGTTAATGTTAGATTGCATACAGAAATTGGACATCTGGGGATATTGTGGAGATAATATTAGATTCCCACCATACTCATCTCCTGAAATTAGTTATGTGAAGGTGCAAATAGAAGCATTGAAATCTCAGTTCGTACTTGTGCCTGCTAGTTTTTACACTGACTTGTAATTTTCCATGGATGCATTGGGAAGTTCATATCTATTGCTCCTCAAGTAAATGAAGGGCAAATATTCTCATCTTTTTCATCAGATTACTATCTGATATTCAGTTAGGCATGAATTCTAATGCAAACAAATGTTGACGGTTTTTCGGCTCCATGGAGAAATACTTTACGGTCGACTAGAAGCAAGGCTTTTGAGTGAGAAATTTAATTACTATAGCGCTTGTTAAAGCATCCAAATAATTTTTACCAAAGCTAAACAATTCGCAAACCATGTACAACCAAAGGAAATTAATTACGCGTGAATATGCATCAAACACAGATCGTTCCATATGGAACGCAAGGACTCTGCTATCCCCGACCCCATCCGAGTCGTCCAAATGTGTTTTCGACGGCCCAGATTAAAGGAGAGTTAAAATTTCCAAAACACATTTGGACGGCTCAGATGGTATCAGTAGGGCCTACTGGCCCCTCGGGACAACAAAGTCCCCGCTTCCTTCAATATGACACTGGAACTACAAAGACCTTAACATTGGGACGAAAAACAATTTCCCAAATTTTTTACATTGCAGAATCGAGGAAACTGCCATAGCATAACCAAAGAAGCCTGGTTCTAAATTGAAGACCGGGGCAGTAAAAAATAAATAAAATTTTATGAACAGGTTTGTATATAAAATATGAAGGAAAATAAATAATTAAGTGTCAATAGGTACCCAAGGACACGGAAATATCCATCACACACTTTCTGATATTTTTCTCTGACTTTCCTCATTTGGCTGGCACTGCCTATGCCCATATTGCCCACAACTTTTCATCAACAACAGGAAAAAAGAGTGAAGCTCCAAAATCCTAGTTTCAGAATTATCGAGAAAGGCGACATGTCCTCGTACGAGACCCCAAGTGAATGTGTGGTGGATTGGGGTAGGGGCATCCAATGATTTTACCATGAATCCAGATAAAAAAAAAAAGACACCCACTTCTGGTCAATGGTGGCTAAAATGTAATCAGAGTAGCACTAATTTAACATTTGGGGGTAGTTCTCTTTCTAGCTGTCTGGCACGCTTTCTAACTTCTTCTTTTCTGCTGGAATTCTTATGTATGCCCATTGCAAACATCCACGGACTATGAGGATTGATAATCAACTTATCAAGAGAGACAGCAATCCCAAGCAAGTATGAAAGAAACTCAAGTTCATCTGCATCCCCATTAAAACCAACCACTTCCACCACTTTAAGACATCTGTGCTGAAACCATTTAGGAGCAACCCTCTCATACCCGTCTTGCCTCGCTATTGTTCCCTGCCACCAGTAAAAACCAAGTCATTTTGTATTTCTACAGAAAATAAGATGACCAAGAATAAAGAGCTTATGTCACGTCGTACATTACGATTCCTGGCACTCGATGCCTGTCGATACTGCAATAAAGAAAATCAAATCAGAAACTTGTTGCAACAGAAAGCCATTCTGCCATATGTAATATACACTATACAGAGTAGCAAGGAGCGGAGTCTGGCAAACATCCATAAAGCACGAATACGCAAAAGCAGGTGTATAAGGTAAAATTATTTGGAGTTCAGAGAACAATGTACCATTATATAAACATCAAAGAATACAAGCCCTTAACTAGCATCACGCGATTTTGTCGACCACGTATGTGTCTAAGATACGTGTCGAACTCAAACACCCCATGTGGTCTGTCAGAATGTTTAACATTATTTTATTCCAGACACGTGAAGAGCACGGCTTGGACATGCATGTCTTAAAATCTAAGGCAAAGTGATGCAGGACAATAAAATAAAATGGAAAAGCGATACCGGAAGATAAACCTTGGGAATCTGAATCTAGGGCAAACCCCAGCATCGGCACTTGGGGAAAGTAATGGCAACATGGCATGCATCAAATTGTTTGAATAAGCCTAGGGGATTAAGATAATTCGGTAGCATCAGTGAGGTTTACAAGTCAATATAGGGGGAAAACCAGCTGATTTTTTTTTTTTGATCAACGAAAACCAGCTGATTGATCTCAGGATCTCGAAGTAAATTACTCCTCCAAGTCTAAAATGGAATCACTAACGCTACAGGTACATAATATAAACGAACAGATTGCCATGCATGTAGCTACTTTGAGGCAGAGTCACAAGCTGAATCAAATATGAATGAATTTTTTAGCCTATGTGAACTATGTGAATTGTCTACTTCAAATAACCTTCTTTTTATTCTTTTTTTTTTTTTTATCTTTACACAATTTCATATTCACTATGAATCTTGTTTTATAGATCTTGCCAAGTAGGTTCCAGATATGTAATTTTTTTGAAAATTAGATATCTTCAAAAAAAAGTTATAAACGGTTTTAAAATAAATTTAAAATAAAAAGAGAAGAGAGAGAGAACAACATGGGCAGCGAGAGAGAGAGAGAGTGTGAAAGAGTGCACGCGTGTATGTGCAGGAGAGAGAAAATATGAGGCGCATTGATGACAATTACATGTACACGTGCATGTGACCTTTGGTCAGGACTTAGGACTATTTTGAAAAGGGAAATAATTGTGTCAGGACTATTTCGAGCCCGAACCTAAAACAGGGCCCATCTCTAAAAACTACATTAGTTAGTTGATTTGTCTCTTGTTTTCTGGGTTGTTTTACGACAGAGTTCTTTGTAAGTGCCTTGGGCTTTTTCTGAATGTGAAGTCTATTCTTGTGTTAAAAAAAAAAAACAAAGGGAATTAAGGGATAATTCTAGCCCTAACTTACTTCACTCGAACGATTAGTGGTCTAGCACACGAGTCAGGCCTTGCTCCAAGCCTAGAAAGACGGAACCGATCAACTGGATTACCAGCGTGAGCTAAGTAGAATTAACAATTTTGATCCAACCCGTGAACATCTTTATGGCTTTATCTCACATAGAGCAAATAATCTTTACCCTATGTGGCATCAACTATTAACTTAATAGCAACCAAACTCAATATCATTCGTCTTTTGTTTCACTAAACATGAACATTCGTGAGAAAATAAACACGGAAAACTGTAATGACAGGTTCTTTCCCCTTTGAAAAGGCAAAAGTTGATCTCCTTTGACATATGAAGACAAAACCTGTTATTTGCGACATCCCTAGTCCCACCCATACAACTAAAACAACAAATCAGTAGATTTAATAGTTAATAAAGTGCAAACAGCAAAGTAAGAAGACTCACTCGCACTGTATATTTGGACAATGAAGGGCACGCCATAAGCAAAGGAGTGTAGTAAATGAGGTTTTCTCCAGGTGCTTTGCCCAGTCCCAATTCCAATTCCAATTGCTTGAGACAACTTAGTTCAGGAAATGTTTCAGGGAACATTATATACCTCTGAACATACTGAACAAAAAGTAAACCAATACACACCAGTAAATAATTGTGCGGAACTTGGAAAACATAAGGAAAGCAAGTTAAGTGTAGAGCACACCATAAAGCAAAACGGTTTAGCATACTAACAATCGGCGACAATGACAATTTAAGACTTTCCAGCTGACGCAGATAGCTCAGATGATCTCTAGGTCTGTGAATTACTGAACCGCTGTAATCTTCCCCAACGCAAAACTCAGAAAGAACAGGAACATTCTTGAGAAGCATCCTTATAACTCGCCCTACATATGTCAATGACACAAGATTTACAGCAGAAATCTCCAAAACATCCATATGTTTACAGCGGTAGATCTCCAAGGATTTCAATTTGAGTGATGAACCAGCAACTCTCAGATTCGTAAGATGGTGGGAGAGTTTCACCTGTAATTGTTCAAGGAGGGGACAGTTGGCCAAAAAGTTCTCAATAACCTCGCCAGTGATGTTAACACGATTCAAACAGAGGGACATAAGGCAGCAAAATCCAGCGGGGCGGGCAGTCCGCGCCATGTGGTCAATACCTAGCAGTGGAAAAGCATACCACGCTTCCCCTCCCCTGGGCATGGCCCCTTCCAAGTCCAATTCAAACCTTTTGACTCCTTTCTGAAATGCAAAAATCACCCACGTAGTGATATCGTGAGAATAAGTGCCTTCTTCAATATGAAACCGGATAACAAATTCATCCACAAGTGCACCCTGGTGTAACTTCAAAACTTCATTGACCCGGCTCACGCACTTAGCACTGCTGATTTGGGGGTAAAAGGGTGGGTTGAAATTCGGTGGCATGAAATCAAAAGTCAGCCTAGTGGTGTGAAATGCCCATAGATGTCTCCAATTGCGTGAGAGAAGCCTTGTTCTTCCTGCTTCCTGAAATGTCAATCGAGACAGCATGGCAACGCGGATGTCTGTTGGCAATTGACTAATCCGGTCCTCTCCGAGTTCCATCTTTTGACCCAACAAAAACCCAAATAGTAGATCTAATTATTTTTATCAAAAGCATAACTTTCTCAAAACACACAAAAATACTTACAAACAGCAGAACCACATCACATTCAGAAAGGGGAAAAAAAAAACCGAGTATTTACCAAATGATGAGCAGTATATAGAGGCTGATCGAACACACAGAACTGATAGGGATGGTGATGATACAATTGCTTCGTCGTCTTCGCTTTCCTGGGAGCAGCAGGACCAGAGGCACGCCGCCGCGACATTGCAGTTTGCTGCACAATAAGGTTTAACTTTGAAGACGACGATAGGTGCTTGCGCGGAATAAATAAGTACCGGGAAATTCTGGTCCTGAAAACTCGGATCTGAGTTCGAGGTTATCTTGGGCCTCGTTTGGAAGGGAAAATTTCAAAAAAAAACCCTGACCTTTCACCAAAATGTCACATACACACCTGACCTTAAACAAACATAATTAAATCCCCCACATTCACTCTCCGTTATCAATCCCCCCTCACTTGTTTTGTCGTCCAAATTGATAACGGAGACTCACACCTGGCATACTGGGGGACCCAATGACCCTCACTTGGCCTCCGGGTGGACATGAATATGGGTTTACCGCAAAAAAAACTCTACATGAAACCCACGCGGTTGATAACCCAAATACTCACTCACTCATTACTTTACCAATCACACACCCTCACTCTCACTCATCGTCTGGGTGAAATTAAGGTTGACCGAAATAGAGAGTGATTGTGATCAGCAATTGGTTGTTGGTGAAGACTAGTGGTTGCATTTCGACCACAATGGTGTGGAGTTTAAGAAGCCACCCTAAGGGTCCACCAAACTACGGTAACAGCCAAAAGGCTACTTTTTTTAACGATCGATAATGGTGTTTTTCTTTTTTAATTGTAACTATTTACATTGTTAATGTTTTTCTTTGTTCGAGATCGAAAATTTATTCATTGTTAATATCATCTTTCAAGAGTTAACATCGTAACCCTAACCCTAAACAGTATAATTTTTTCCTTTACAGATCCAAGGTCCAATAATTTTACAATTGAAATGCATCATGGGGGCTTTTGGGGTGGTCTTTCTGGGCATGATTACACACTAAGGGTAGTAAACTATTTTGATTACTACCATAGTGATGAGCTATCAATTATTGAATTATGGACCATGATTAAGGAATTGGGATACGATATCAGAGCTGTAGATTTTTTTATTATGAAAGATGGTGTTATTTCCACAATTAAGTCTGATGGTGAAGTCATGGGTTTAAGTGATTTAGCTAATGAGGTCAGAGTGGTGAAGTTGTATTCTGTAATTGAGTCAGATTTAGACAAGTATGTGGGCACACAATCCAGTCAGGTTTTTAAGAAAATTCCCAAGAGGACTAGGACCACAACAATCAGCCCAAGATCCAAGAAGACCACAACTACCAGCCTAATTTCCAAGAGGAGCAAAATCAGTGGCCCAATTTCTAAGGGGACCAAAATGTGTAGCCCAATTTCGAAACCTGATAGGACCACAACTTAGAGGAGTTTGAGGCATGTCATAACATCCCCTTGTTCATCACCTATTTCTAGGACCACAAATGTTCCCATTGAAAACCCAACTCCCAAAGCTAAGGCCCAATCTGGGACCACAAATGTTCCCATTGACAACCCAACTTCCAAAGCTAAGGCCCAATCTGTCAAAGGTTCTAACCATAAAAATGAGGGTGAGAAGGGTAAGGCCCATGTGGATATTGAAATAAGTGGGGATACTGGTGATTAATATGACCCTGATTCCTCTTCAGATACAAGTGATGAGGAAGTTTTCTATGACAGTAACTATGGTTTGACAGAATTTATGAGGAAAATATAGATAGGAATGAAAAAGACTGGGCTGGGTTGGGAACAATTGGAGCTACCCATGGTGCAGAACATGCATCTGTTATTGAAGAGTTGGCAGAAATTGATGGTGATTGTGAGTTGGATAGCATGTGTGGCTCTGATGAGGATGGTGGCAAGATCACAAGAAAATACCCTGTATTTAATAAGAAATCTGACATGGACAACCCTGTTTTCAAAGTAGGAATGGAGTTTAAGACTCACTTTCAATTCAGAGATGCAGTTAAAGAGTATGCAATCAAGAATGGGGAAAAAAATAAGGTTCTTGAAGAGTGACAGGGAGAAGGTTAGGGACATTTGCAAAACAGGATACCCTTGGGAATTCTATGCATCATATGTCCCTACTGATGCCTTGTACAAAATCAAGACCTACAAATCTGAACATAAATGCATCAGAGCTTATGATATTCCTTGGGTGACTACTAAGTGGATTGTGAACAAATATTGCAATAGGATAAGAAATAACCCAACATGGCCAGTGAGTTCACTGCAAACAACTATTGAACAAGAGTGGACATGCAAGGTAAAAATTTAGAAAGTGTACGGGGCAAAAAAAAAAGGGGCTTTCAACATCATTTATGGGACTGCAACTGAACCGTTTGCCCAACTGTGGGGTTATGTGGAGGAGGTGAGGGAGGGAAATCCAGGAACAACAATCAAGATCCAAGTCAAACCTCTACCTGAAAGTCAGGTAATTGCAAAGTTTAAGAGGTTTTACATCTGTTGGGGAGCACTTAAAAGGGGTTTCCAAGAGGGTTGCAGACCAATAATTGGGTTGGATGGATGCCATTTTTTGAAGGGCCTATTTGGTGGTATTCTGTTAACTACAGTAGGTATAGATGCAAATAACCAAATTTATCCTTTTGCCAATGCAGTGGTGGAGAAGGAAAAGTACAAAACATGGTATTGGTTTTATGAACTCTTGGGTAAGGAGTTGAACATTCAAAACTCTAGGAAATACACTTTTATGAGTGACAAACAGAAGGGGTTAATTGAGGCTGTTAGGATATTGTATCCAAATGTTAAACACAGATTTTTGTATTAGGCATTTGTATAACAATTTCAAACAAAACTTCTCGGGCCTTGCTCTCAAAGACATTTTGTGGAAGGCTGTTAGGGCAAGCACTGTGCAGAGCTTTACATTTGCAATGAAGGAGATGAAAGACTCAGATGTTAAGGCATACAACTGGTTATCAGAGAGGCCACCTGTCCATTGGAGCAGATCACATTTCAGCACTTACTCCAAATGTGACATATTGTTGAACAATTTGTGTGAGAGCTTCAATTCAAGCATTTTGAAGGCAAGGGATCAACCCATACTGAGTATGTTGGAGAGCATAAGGCATATATTAATGGAGACTATACAGAAAAAGAGGACCGCAATGGGAAGGTACAAAGGGGTCATCTGTCCTAAGGAGGTGAAAAGCATAGAGAAGATTATGGCAAGTGACTATGCAAAGGGCTGGATTGCTAGGTGGTGTAGCAATGATGAGTTTGAAGTGGCTGGTCCAAATGGGGTTCAATACAAAGTTAACATTCCAAATAGGCATTGTGGATGCAGGAAGTGAGACTTATCTGGCATCCCTTGCATACATGCAATTACGGGAATTGGCTTCAACAATTTAGACTCACTTGACTATGTTGATGAGTGCTACAGGGTTGAGACTTACATGAAGTTTTATAACAATTTGATGGGCCCAATCAATGGCAAGGATATGTGGTCAACCACTGACAATGTGGAATTGCTTCCACTAGATATAAAAAAGAGGCCTGGCAGACCCAAAAAGGCAAGGAGGAGGGAACCTGAGGAGCCAAAGGATCCATCTACACTGGGAAGGTCTGGGATTAAGATGACATGTAGAAATTGTGGCAAGGTGGGACATAATAAGAGGGGGTGTAAAAATAAGGGGCAAGGAACCTTAAATGGTGTTGAAAATGCTGCAAAAGGAACCTCAAATGCAGAGTCTACTGTGCCAACTGAAGCTATGACACTTCAAGCTGTAAGTCCTATTAAATTGCTGAATTTGGGCTATATTCCTTTGTACCAATGATGAATTTTGGCTAACTTCTTTTTCTTTTTTTCCCAAGTGCAGATAAATGCAGAACAAGTTGGAATTATTGAAAAAGTTGGAATTGCAAAGAAGAAGCAGTCTAGGATTCCAAAATTAACTATTAGTTTGATTTGTAAAATTTCAAACAACTCTGTCTTGGAGATTTAACTCTAACTTTCATTTGAAAATTAACTTATTGTGCAGATCAAAAGAAGTGATGGTAAAGGGAAGTGAGTTTGGACAACATGCTATAGAGGGACTTTTGTAGAGTAAACATGCCATGGAGGGTTTTTTGTGAACAAACTTTTCCCTAAGTTTATTATGCCTTTTTGTAGCCCTCTGTTTTTCTAGCCCTCTGTTTATTTATGACTGAATTATTGTAAGTTTGATGCTATTATGCATTTTTTAGCCCTCTGTGAGGCAGATGACTGGTTGAACAATTATGTTGTTGGTTAAACTGGAATGGAAGTAACGGTTGGCCTATGAGCCACTAATGTAAAGCTAATGTTAGAAACTGCCACACTTTTGCAGCTATTGAGCCAATTATGTTATTGCTTGAACTGGCCTTATGTCTGTGTTGAATTGTTATTGAGCCAATTAATGTTTGTATTGGCATACTCTGTCTGTTTTTTGGTTTTCATGCATTGGTTGAATTGCAAAATTGGTTTCATGCTAAGAAACCTTAATTCTGGTCATGAACTGGCATGCTATTACTCTGAACTGGTATACCTTAATACTCTGTCTTTGTGTTGATGACTGCTACTCTGGGTTTTATGCATTCTTTGTCTTTGTTGTTATTTTGGCATACTTCACTATTTGACTTTGTACTGTCTTTGTTTTGGCATAGTCTGGGTTTTATTGAGCTAGCCAATTAATGTTTGTTTTGGCATACTGCATTTTGTGTCTTTGTGTTTGTTATTGAACTGCCATACCATACCATAGAAATTGGTTTCATGCTAAGAAAACCATAGACAACCGATCACATTAGACAAGATTTCATGATAATGACATTAGAGGTGTATTACAAAATGGTCATTACCATCATTCATTCATTCATTACATGGAAAGCCTAAACACAACAGCCTATAAATACCAAGCAAGACACCACCATACCATACCATAACTCGTCCTACACAACCACTATACTGTACCATAACACCTACCACCACCAGAAAACAGAACCCTACACGTTGAGGGCTAGCAGGATGGCAAATAGAACCCAACTGGTTCCCAAAGCAACCCAGAGCAATTTTTCCTTCTTTTTCTTCCTCCTCGATAACTCCTCCTCCATCTTGTTTCTCATCCTCAATAGTCCATGAATGATTTGCACAGACCTCTCGCACAGGGGAGGGTCTAGCCATGCAAAATCCTTGCACTCATCATTGGGACAAGAGACGAACCTCTTTCCAGGATTGACAGAGGTCCAAGAAGTGTGCAGCTCCCTTCGATTACCACAGACCGCACAGGGATTATCCTCCATGAAGTTGGAAACATCAGACCTTCTTGGTGCTCTGCATGCTCTCATCACCTCTGAGTTTGATCTCATTTTCTAGGGTTTGCAATGGTGGGGTGGTCAGAGAGGACCACGAGATGTTATAAATAGAGGGAGGATTCTATTTGTCGGGGAAAAATGGTAGATTTCCCTCCAAAATCTGTGATGAAAGGGTCATTAGGTCCCCCAGTATGCCAGGTGTGAGTCTCCGTTATCGATTTGGACGACAAAATGAGTGAGGGGGGTGTAGGGGTCCGGATATACCGAGCACCTAAACCCTGGAGATAGACACCTCTCGGATACATGCCGAGAGACCCGTCGAACCCTGTTTTCTAAATGACCTTACATGGTTCATGTGGAAGAAGCTCGGCTTGATGCCGAGGGGCTGATTAGCATCCAAACCGAACAACTTATGTCGGGGAAGCTCCGAAAGGCTATGAGTGCTGACTCAACAAAGGCTTTAATACTGCATGTGCGCGTAACAAACCGTGATCACGACAAGTGACGTCACCTGAACGGTTTGGACACGTGTCATGATTTTACTGGAAGCATGTGCTCGAAGTATATTTTCTCGGACCCGTCATTGTGACGTCAACCGAACGGTTAAGTCACGTGACGGGCACAACCATACTTGGAAGGCAAGCCAAGGCTCACCTATAAAAGGTAATGTTCATCAGATGATAAAGGTACACACAACTCTCCTCTAAAACCCTAGATCTGCACTTCAACTTCTTCCTCTACAAATTTGACCGACGGAGTGCTGTTCTGGACTCTACGGTCCAGTCTGATGCTAACGGTGTGTTGAGTGTGCAGGACTAGAGAAATCTGAGTGAGAGAGTATCATCTTCTTTACCGATCATCATTAGGAAGGATTAACCGAGAAAGAGGGCTCCACAGGGGGGATTGATAACTGAGAGTGAAGGTGGGGGGGTTTAATTAACGTTTGTTTAAGGTCAGGTGTGTATGGGACATTTTGGTGAAAGGTCAGGGATTTTTGAAATTTTCCCTGTTTGGAATATAGCCAAACGAGTAGCGGCCCTGTTCGGCGATCGGATTTGCACCCGAATTTGCCTCACACCCGGATTTGTAATACAGCTCCCAACACAAACCGGCGGCCTTTGGGATACCATTTCGACCCCCCAAATTTGAAAAAAAAAATTGGGAGTACAAATCAGGGAGGATTTGTGGGTTTTGGATGCCAAAATCCCCCTCCAAATCCGGGTGTTTTTACTAGAGAGAGAGAGAGAGAGATTACGTTCTGGCACCGCCGGAGCTGTTCGCTTTGGGGGGGGGGGGGGAGAGAGAGAGAGAGAGAGAGAGATGAACTGGTGAGATGATAGTCGCCGTTCAAGAGGCAAAGCCCAGCTAAAGCAGTTTTGGTTCTAAGCTTTAATGTATTTGCATCACAGGTATGTCATTTATGTTTGTTTGTTTTTTCTTTTCTTTATCAGTTTACATGCTTCCAAGGGTTTACAGCCACTTTTGTTTTATAGGTTCTGAATATTTACGTTCATGCTTGTTTTGTTTACGTTGCTGAAACATTTCTCAATTGCCTTGAATTTTAGTTCAAATTTTTCTTAAGCTTCGGTTTTTGTCTAATTCTTTTCTCTACTGAACTGTTTTTGCCCTTGCTTATTGGTTTAGAGTATGCCTGATCTAAACATAACGACGTAATACACTGTTCTTGCAGTTAGATACGGCTCAAAAAAGCCATTCACAGACTGAAGTGGCTTGGTATCGGTTGCGCTGGGTTTTTAGTCTCTTACTAATGGAACCAATGACCCTTTTTTTTTTTTACTACAATGCTTTTGCCGTAAGGTGGGCCTATTTCAAACTTCAAGTTACACATTATCCCAAAAGTTTGCTTGTATTGAGTGTTGTTTTCTGACCAAATCTTCTTGATGCACCATTAGTGGGTTGTGGAAACAGTAATCTCCAACGGACGTTTTCATCATTGGATATGGGGTAAGAGTTGATTTGTAGATTGTTATATAGTTGTTGGCTTGTTCTTACTGCCAAGTAGCTTCGTTTTACTATTCAAATTATAACCAATTCTTTGTTTATGATCATCATTAATTTGGTGGAATTGCTAATATTGTATCTGACATACATAAAAAGGTGGACAATCACGTGTGAAACATAATAGGCAAATAGGGAGTCGAATCGTGGATTAAAGTTGCCTTTTCCGGAAGCAATAATTAAATCCCATCGGCAATGATAAAGTGTCAGGTATAATTCAAAAGGGAAATGCTAGTGACTTACCAATTGGCGGTTATTAGCTTCAATGGGCCCTAGAAAAGTTCTTCAGAATGTGTGAAAAAAGCGATTGGAATGTCCAGAAGTGCTTAGTAATGTGTGAAAAATGCCTTGGGACACCCTCATAATAACATTTCAGCGGACAGTTGCCTGTTGCTAGTATGACCCATTTCTAATTACCTAATACTTATATCTAAACAATACGATTTTTGCAATATTATTGTAGTTTTTACATAAAGCCAGTAAAAAGCTCATTACACGTTGAGTAGATGGTAAAAAGTTGCTTGCCTCTACCGCCGCCATTGTAGATTGGCTTTTTGGTATGATCTATGCTCCCATATCATTTCATTAATGATACAATGTCAATTCATAAATGCACATACGAACTTTGAGGGATCCAAGCCAGAGCAATTGGCAATGGTAGGAGAGGTCTCTTGATGATATGAGAACCAAGCTTGAATGGCTTTGATAAGAGATGTCACTCTCCCGCATATGTCGCCCCATCGCATGGATGAATGTATTTGGCAATGCCCTTTGAAGCATTAAATTTTTTTCTCTTGCTATTTCTGTAACTGTTCAAGGGCACACATTTTGGTTTTATTGCAATTGCCTTACAGTTTTCATGCAAAAAATCTGGATTCTCTAGAAATATTGGAATTACATAGCATTCACGATTACATCTATGTTTTTACAATGCAACAGGCCCTAAACTTCACGTGGCTCAAGTTTTTGCTAATTTGGCTCTACTTTCGTTTCTGGTCACTGGTATGTATTTCACTTTTATGCTTCCCCTTTCACTTGTTTCCTATATTGCATCCATATTTAACTATTCAAGAGGACCAAACCTGATCTTAGCCTTAGGTCAGTCGATCTGATTTTCACTGAAGAAGTTTAGCTATGTCATGTGTTAATGTTAGGAAGCAAGTCATTTATCCACTTAATATGCAGATCAGTGGCATTGAGGCTCCTGAGAACATGCCAAAGTGTATAAATAATTGCTACAACTTGGATACTTTTTGGAAAAGTTGGCATGCTTCGTTCAACAAATGGCTTGTCAGGTGAAGCTTTCAGATCTTTACGTAAAGGTTCTCTACTTCTCTCACATTTATTTTCTGACTGACATGTTGGTTGTGAATGACTATAATTTCAGGTAAATGTACATTCCTCTTGGTGGTTCTCAAAGAAAGCTGCTCAATGTATGGGTTATCTTCACATATGTCGCCATATGGCATGATTTCGAATGGTACTCTTAGCTTCGTTATGCTTTCCTTCGTCCGTAGATGTTGTTTTGTACTTAACGGACGCAGTTTTTAAATCGGCTTGGCATGATTGCTTTGGCTTCAGAAAGCTTCTTTCTTGGGCATGGTTAACATGCGTTTTCTTTGTGCCAGAAATGATTGTGAAATCAGCAGGAACTTCTTTTTCAGGTGATACTCTTTCTGTTTAGCTATCTCCATGCGTTATTGTATGCTCTGAGTTATTGCCCCACCAATCCTGAGAAACATCATAAAGTTATTGCATAGTACATGACTAATATGATTATGGGAAACAATACAATTCCAAATAAATATAGCTTAGCAACATGATCTGTTATGATAGTTCTTATTATCATTTTTTAAAATCATCTAAAGTTTTTTTTATTACACTTAAATATTTTTGTCCTTTTGGAATTTTAACGTTACGCTTCCATATTTCGTCCGAGCATGAGGATAAGCCAGAACTTAGTTTCAATCAACTTTCTATCAGGTTCAAAATCTCATCCTAAAGGACCTAGTACTTCTTGAATGGTCTGGCTGGGTTTGGCTGTGCTCAGGTTAGCAAATCTTATTTTCTGTAAAGTTTTTTTAAGGCAACACAAAGCTTTAGACTATTACTGACTGTATGCCTAGAGTAAATCTCACCAGGAAGGTTCAATGACATTTCTATATCAACCAACTTGGTGAGGAATCACTACATTCCAAGTGTGGTTTTGAGTTGGTAGGGTGATTGGATCTGCCTTTATTGTTCGGTCACTTCTTACTTAACTGTCTAGATTCAGATGTAGAATACTTAGGTGTGGAATTTGCAATTAAGTCTCTAGGTGATTCCTTGGGAAACAATGGAAAGAGCAAACCAAAAATTATAGTTCATCTCGGCTCTATTGGGGACTTTCTCATGGCAAAACGTTTGCATTCCCACTGTTAGGGTCAAGATGATTTAGAGGTAGTTAATCTGCACAACATGGAGTTTTAGAAGTCAAGTTTTAGTTTTAGGTCTCTTAGTAGTTGGGAATTTGGAGGTTGACTTAATTGGTATCCCGGCGACAATTTAGTGTTCTGTTACCATAGGAGTGTATGGAATTGAAGTTCCTGAAATCATATGATCTCTCACTTAAATATACTTTCTTCTTCCACTCAGACCACTCCATACTCCTTAGTCAGAATTGACTTCTAAATTCTTTCAGCAAAGGCATTTGAAGCTTTCCTCTGCCTCTTGTAGTCACTTTCTTAGGTTGGAGCCCTTGGTACTAAATTTTGACAATTGACTTGGTATGTGGATCAGTAGCTTCCAAATAAATGCAATTTCCATAGGAATTTTGAGGGGTGGTGATTCGTCGTGTCATTACTCCTTTCTAGGGGTGTCAATGAGCCGAGCTATTTGCGAGCGGCTCGTAGCTCGGCTCGATAAGAGCTCGTTCAAGCTCAACTCGATAGACAAACGAACGAACTTGAGCTAACATTTCAAGATCGTTTTGTAATTGAGCCGAGCCTGAGCTACAAGATGCTCAGCTTGAGCAAGCTCGCGAGCTAGCGTACATGTATATATTTTCATGCATATATATACATGTTAGTATGGGGTGTGGCTCCCATCCACATGCCCATTGATTGAGGGAGTGGGGGACACATGTGGAGTTCCCTTTTGCTCAGTGGAGCACTGAAGACCTTAATGGTTTATTGAAACCCATGTGTTGCCAGCCAAAAGCCCATGACTTGCCAGAGCATTTGATGCTCTTCTCTGCCTATATTAGTGTACCTCTTGCTTTGTATTTGCATCACCCATAGAGTGGTCTTGTATATCTTCAGAAGGGAGACTAGAGATCTCCGAGAGGGAGACTTGTATCTCAGTGAGAGACTTGTGAGGTAGCAAAGTGAATCAGAGGGAGTGTAGTGAGTTGAGAGGAACTCCTTGTAAGCTTGTCTCTGTTTCCCGAGTGAAATTGCTTCTTTGACTCTGTGGACGTACCTGATTTTGGGGAACCACGTAAAATATTTTGTGTTATTTGTATGTGTGTGTTTGGTTCGATCCCGTGGGCATAACAATACACACATGCACATGATGCAGGAGATAATTCCTCATCAAGGACTTGGTGGTTTTGGGGTTTGGGTTTACCGCATGGTTTAGAGGGAGGAGGCTTGCCTCTTCAACATCTTTTAGTTGATGTGGGACTCGGTGCACGTGTAACGTGTATGGTGCAACGAAGTCATTTCGTGTGCTTGTTTCTTTTAAACTTTTAGTCCCACATCGGACAACCACTCAAACGCACAAGCATTGTACCCAATATAAATAAAGAACCCAACAACTTTGCCTGACGCTGCTATTGACGGCTCAACAGCATAGCCGTTGCATTCAGATGAGCCAAGCGAACTGAGATTGAGCTTGGTAAAAATTGTACGAGCCAAGCTCAAGCTCAGATATCCCAGCTAGGCGCGAGCTCGAGCCTATTACATTTAGACCGAGCCGAGTCCGAGCAGTTTAAAGCTCAGCTCGGCTTGCTTACAACCCTTCTCCTTTCCCAGTGCATTACATTCATCTTAAAAAGTGACCATGGGACAAGTCTACTCTTAAGTATCTATATTTCCCTTAGAATAAGAGTTTAGTGTGGAACTGGCCTGCCTGGTGGTTAATGAGTAGGCCAATTTTTTGGATGGTTTATGATAACTACATATTGTAAATCTTGTAAATTAGGCAACCACATATACCATATATTTTCGAGATAATATCTGAATTACGATAACCACATAATATCTGATGGCTCACGCTTTGCTACACTAATTAAACCATGTTGTTGGATGAAAAACTAATTTTTCTCTCTGCTTTCATCCAACATCACCGTTTACTAGTGTAGCAAAGCTTTGGCCATCAGATAATCTGAAGTCTTAGTCATTCTGTTATTGCACTTTTCGTTCCAGATGTTTACTCACCGGGTGCTCATGTTTTTCTTTTTTGAACAACAGTACTCATTAGGTTGTTCTCATGTTTTTTAACTATCATTTCTGTTGTCATGTCCACCGTGCGTTCAGGACTAACTTAGAAACGCACATTCATTAGGGTTTATCCTCAAGATGTGCATTCACCTGATAGTTCGTATCACATTCTATCCCCTATTTAGGGTTTATCCTAATCATCATGAACCAACTTTCTCATCAGGTACAACCTCTGGGGCTATGGCGCCGGGAGTGTTCACCTGTCCTCCGATAGGAGTCCTCGATATCACTTTAAACACCCTTTGCCCCAGGGGATCAAAGGGGGGTTAGGTCAACTTGTAGCTCGGCGGCGACCCTTGCGACTTCGATAAATTCTGGTGCGAACCCTCGCATATTTGTAGCGCAAGTGCTGGCCTGGAGGAATGTCGTGGGGGTTTATCCATCTCAGGAATGTGTGAATCGCAACCACATCCTTGCCATCCTTGAGATGACAAGTATTCAAGAACCTGAAAGCCCTCATGTCTGCTTGTATGGCTGTCTTCCGGTTGTTGCAAGCAGCTTCCAGTACATCAGCCTCGCCTTGTCAAAAATTCAACTCAGCTTGTGCCAACGCTGGGTTGGCTAACAGAACATGAAGGTCTAAATTATTAGTCGCGATGTTTTGGATTTGGAGGTTGATTGCGTTTACATTGTTGACGCTTTGTTGGAGGAGTAGTCAAGCCGCTCGCTATTGCCGCAGGAGAGATCTGTATTCGTCGACGGCGAGCGAAATTTGTCGGAATGTCACCATCTCTCTCGGTCTCTCGGTATGTTCTCTGTTTGCTAAAAGTCTCTTGAATATTTTTTTCTTGAAAATCTCTCTCTCCCTCTTTCTTGAAATTGGGTGAGCTTGGAAATTGGTTCGGTTGGGTTTATAAGGAGTGTTGGTGGAGATTTTCTCTCTCTCTCTCTCTCTCTCTCTCTCTCTCTCTCTCTCTCTCTCTCTCTCTCTCTCTCTCTCTAAATTGAGTGAGGCACAAGTATCTCTGTTTCTAAATTGAGTGAGGCTTCTCCCTCTGTGTTTCTAAATTGAGTGAGGTGCCGACTTGGTGCTATTATAATTGCTGAGAAAATTATAACTTTTTAGAAATTATAATTGCTCGCCCCTTTTGGGAATTATAACTTTTTAGGAATTATAATAGCACCAAGTCGGCGCCTCACTCAATTTAGAAACACACAGAGGGAGAAGCCTCACTCAATTTGAAACAGAGATACTTGTGCCTCACTCAATTTATCACTCAATTTAGAAACAGGGAGAGAGAGAGAAATTATAGAAACAGAGTGAGAATCTCCGCCAACAATCCTTATAAACCCAACCGAACCAATTTTCGGGCTCACCCAATTTCAACAAAGAGGGAGAGAGAGATTTTCAAGAAAAAGAGATTCAAGAAAGAAACTTTTAGCAAACAGAGAACAGACCGAGAGAGATGGTGACATTCCGACAAATTTCGCTCGCTGTCGACGAATACAAATCCCTCCTACGGCAATGGCGAGCGGCTTGACTTCTCCTCCAACAAAGCTGAGTTGAATTTTCGCAATAAACCTCCAAATCCAAAACATCGCGACTAATAATTTGGACCTTCATGTTCGGTTAGCCAACCTAGCGTTGGCACAAGCTGAGTTGAATTTTCGCCAAGGCGAGGCTGATGTACTGGAAGCTGCTTGCAACAACCGGAAGACAGCCATACAAGCAGACATGAGGGCTTTCAGGTTCTTGAATACTTGTCATCTCAAGGATGGCAAGGATGTGGTTGCGATTCACACATTCCTGAGATGGATAAACCCCCACGACGTTCCTCCAGGCCAGCACCTACGCTACAAATATGCGAGGGTTTGTTCACCAGAATTTATCGAAGTCGCAAGGGTCGCCACCGAGCTACAGTTGACCTAACCCCCCTTTGATCCCCTGGGGCAAAAGGTGTTTGAAGTGATATCGAGGACTCCTGTCGGAGGACAGGTGAACACTCCCAGCGCCGTACCATAGCCCCAGAGGTTGTACCTGATGAGAAAGTTGGTTCATGATGATTAGGATAAACCCTAAATAGGGGATAGAATGTGATACGTTTGTTTGTTACACAAACGTATCAGGTGAATGCACATCCTGAGGAATTTCATTGCAGAAAGTTGGTTCATGATGAATAGCCGCCATGAGACTACTATACTCGGGCCTTACCTCGAGTGATAATGTGTTTCATCCTATATTCACTGATCTTTGATTCAAAGTCGAGTTGAGAAATTTCATTGCAGAGAGTCTTCACCTTGAGGAAATATTGGCTCACTGTCATCGATCCTTGCATCACCGTAGCCAGCTCATTTTCTAGAAATTGAAGACGAGCATCATTCGTCTTAGAAAACAATGCTGCAAATGTATCCCAAACTTCTTTTGGAGCAGTAGCCTCCTGTACATACTCCAACAATTCTTTTTGAACTGTCGTCCTCAATACGAACATTGCCTTCCCTGCCTTATCTTCCACTTGCGCAGTGCTCCAGCATCTTCATTTGCCGGTTGAGTAGTCTCATCGCCACCAACGATCTCCCACAGATCTTGACCTTGGAGATATGCTGATATGCACATCTTCCAATAGTCATAATTATAATTGTTTAACTTTTCGAAACCTCCTGTAATATTGTCAAACTCCGACATTTCACTAGTGCCTAACCCCCACTGTGACTTCACGGTCCCCGATCGCTACACTCCTCACATACCCCCACTGTGACTTCACAAACGACGTCTTGGAATGACCACTTGATTGCTTTGCTCCTCTCGGTCCCTGACCGTCTCGCTCTGATACCAGATTGTTGAGTTAGGACACCCCTATACACTTGTATTGAATATTCTCACTCTTATTCAACACAAAATTACACAAGTACACTCACTAGTATACAAGACACACGACACCTCACTCTCACACTAGAGTTTGTGTCAATACTGAATCAACTCACTCAAGCACCCACTCACTTGGTGCTCAACACACACTTGGTGTCTCTCACCAACACTTGGTATTTTTCTTCAACACCCACACTTGGTGTTCCTTACACACACTTACAAATGAGCTCCCACTCCTATTTATAGGGAGCAATGGAACTATCTAGGAATAGGAATATCCTAGAATAATTCTACAAGCTTCTAGAGAAGCCTAAATATTTCTACTATACTCTAGAAGATTCTAGAGTAACCCGGAAGGCTCTATCACCTTCCATAAGTTTTCGGAAGGTTTTAGAATAGCCCATGGCATTCTAATAGGATCCAGAACCTTCTACTAGAGTCCGGAACATTCCAGAACATTCTAGGAAAACCCGGAACATTCCGAAAGCATCTGGAGACTTCCGGAGAGTCGGTGATGACTCTTAACAGACCAGAGGCACGCCGTCGCGACATTGCAGTTTGCTGCACAATAAGGTTTTACTTTGAAGACGACAATAGATGCTTGTGCGGAATAAATAAGTACCGGGAAATTCTGGTCCTGAAAACTCGGATCTGAATTCGAGCTTTCTTGGGCCTTGTTTGGAATATAGCTAAACTAGTAGAGCACAAAAAAGGGCGAGAAAAAGAAAGAACGCTTCTATTGGTACAGATGGGGCATCTTTACATTGCATACAGACGGCTTGGGACCCACTTTTGAGTCCCGCACGGACATTCCGAGCCGTTCATTCATCTTAGATTGATTTTCTGAGATGCTCCTCGCGAGATCACTTCAATCGGATGTTCATAAGTGGTTCATCTGAAATCCCCTCGTTTCATTCATCCTAAATTTGAATGAAACGGGGGGATTTTTCTGATGAACCACTTACAGACATCCGATTGAGGTGATCTTGCGTGAGGCTCCTCGGGAAATCAATGTAAGATGAATGAACAGCTCGGAACGTTCGTACGGGACTCAAAAGTGGGTCCCAAGCCGTCTGTACGCAATGTAGGAAGTTTGTCCTCTTTATTCAGTTACCTTAGTTTGTCTTGCTAAGATATTGTTGTAGGGCAATTGATTTTTGGAAATAGAAGGCAGTTGATCTAAATTGCCGGTCTACTTGATACTCCCTCCATTCCAAATGGCTTGTCCCTTAAACTATTTGGGGATGTTTTAAATTGTTTGTTCTCTTTGAAAAGTTAAAGTAAAATTTATTCAATTTTTCAAAATGACCCATTTACCAACAATCATTTCACTCAAAAGTTGAATTATAAGGGCATTGTTGGAAATTAATGAAAGTGTTCAATGTGAATTCATTTATTGCATGTCTGCTTAAAAAGTTAGAATTCCCACAAGTGACCAACAATTTAGAACAGAGAGAGTACTAGGTTAACAAGTATTATGATCTAGTGATGACCTTCTACGATTATGGATGGGGTGAGTGACGTGAGTCTTTCCATTTTGCCAACAGGTACATAGGGAGTATTACCACATGTTACATGCCTCTTTTCCTTCTTCATGTACATCCAAAAGGTTCACGGAGCTTGTATTAACAAAGTTGTAATTGAACTTCTATAGTAACTGGCAGGTGTTGGATGTAGGATGTGGAATTGGTGGGCCGCTAAGAGAATGTTAAAATATTGTAAATATTGTGATTGAGGATTTGATTATGTTTCCATAGTTTAGGATTTGATTTTGTTTCCATAATTCAGTGCTCCACTCTTGTATAAATAGAAGACCGTATGTACATGTTAAATACAATTCAATGATATATGTTGTGAAATTTTAATGTACTCGCAAGCGCACAAATCGATTTGATAGTATAGTTATGCAAGTGCGAGGTCGAACCCACAGGGACTTATGATTTTTATAGGAAAACTATATAAACTTAAATTGATTCAACCCTAACCTAGTTCCCAAAAGTGTGATTGATTTGGAAAATAAAAATTAAATAAATTAACGATATAAATAGCTAACCTATCACGGAAAAGTAGTGGAGATTGTTGGTTGAGTAAATTAACTAACGTTTCGGAATCCAAACCATAAATATTTACCAAATAATGTTATGCAATAATTTTTCCTATGATACTGTACAATGATTTAGAGGCTAATCTTAATCATCGTGGATAATATTTTGTTAAGCCCTTTTTATCTATAAGAAAAATATGTTCCTCTGCTTCAAAGTTTAAGCCAAAATCATCAACTGTTTCCGTAAAAACAAATCACAGTAGATATTCCGTACTTAAGTATGAACTTTGATAAACCAAGCAATTCGATTAATATGCAGATATCATCATGAGAAAAACCCATTTCGATTGAACCCATATCCAATTCCAGACATATTTATTAATGAGCCAAGAACAATAAACAATTAAAGTACGTAGGAAAAATCATACGCATAATAATATTAATCAATAAAATTCACGGGGTTTCATCCTCAACCCTATTTGAGGATTTTATCCTGTCATAGATAAAGGGAAATGATTTTCACACCCCCCATTTTACAATCCGCACTCCCTTTTTTTCTTTATCTTACATGAATTTACAATATTGCCCTTTTTCAATACACCTTTTTCATAAATTCAAGGGTAATATTGTAAATTCATGAAGATAAAGACAAAAAGGGAGTGTAAAAATCATTTCCCTAGATAAAAAAGTAACAATTATCCGTCTAAAACCCATAAAATTATAAAGCTCACAATACTTTCTGTTGCTCTTCGTTTCCTCCCAGCAGTCGTCCTCCCTGATGCCGCTGCTGCCATGTGTTTTTCTTTTCTCTCGTGGTCTCTGTTCCCCAGCCGCAGTCATGCAAAGCACATATATATATACGTTTTCTTAAAAGAGAGAATTCTGTCTTAATTACAACCCTAATCTCTCTCGGTATCACTGGCCCATCAAAATCCAATCTCTTCAAAGCCCAGTACCCTAGTAACTAATGAGCCCAAGTTAATTTGACCACGTGCAACTCCTCATTCATGCTTCACATACTAGATTTTGTTCCTGGGTAATTGAAATCATATCCGTAGTCGTCAATTATTAATGGACCAACTTATTTATTGTCATCTTTTCCTGCAAATTTATAATTTGAAGTGAATGATCAAAAAGACAACAATAATATCTAATTAAGTGCAATAAAGGACTAACACTATGCAATATAGAGACTACTAAATGTCAATATTTTGGATTTATCAATATAATTCTTTTCTCCTCAATATCGTAATATCGTAATAGAGAAATCGCTAGATTCAGGTAACCCTTTCATTCCTTTGTTCTTAACTATCCAGTTTTCTTTGTAATCTTGTCTTCTACTATTTGATTTGTTTGTTCAATAACGTGCTCTTTCTTTCAAATAATGTCTTCTTTTTTTTTTACATGGGAAAAAAATATGTACGAAGGAGTCTGCATCTTTTTTTCTAGCTTTACATATTCCACTTCCGGCAATGCAAAAAAGTTTTTGGTTCGAATGAGCAACTCTGTTTGAGCTTCCCATTCAGTGTTGTTGCTATTTTAGATTTTAATGCCAGCCACCATAAGAAGTTGTAATGCTGGCTTCCTGGCTTTGCCTTAATAAGACTCCAGTTGAAAACTAAACTTGCTTTTATTCATTTGGACTACACAATTGAAACTTGGAAAGTACACGTTAATTTCCTTGGAAAATAATCCTGAAGTTTGTTGTGCAACCCATCGTGCTTATTGGGGATCGCCGGACCGAATTAATGATGAACTTCAGTTTCCTAATATGGTTGTGTCAATAAACTGCGAGAAAGGAAAACGTGAAGAGGAAAGAAATAATCACTTTGATACCCCAATTACCTATATTAGAGCAAGGAAATGCGAAAAAACATGTGAAGAAAAGACGCCGGTTCCTTTCCAGTGTTCACTTTCCTTTTCCTTCATTTTCAGCAACCAAAGAAACGTAGTTCCTATAAGGAAGAATTACATACAGTAATTTCGGAGACTAGTGGTGAATCGAGACTTGTTCTTAAAGCAATCTCCATTTTTTATGGCAACCTGGTCTTCTTTCAAAAGATGCTATGTGAGAATTTAGTTCAATGTTTTTTTACATAGTAATATACTGTTTTGATAATTCCGGGAGGCGGGAGCTTAATGTTTTTTTTACGAGAAACTTGACGCGTTGAAAAGATAGGATGTTTAGAATGGTAGGAACATTTTCGAGACCCAATAAGCAGGTTTTATGCAAACCAAGTCTCTAGCAACAAAATGGCTCAAGATATCGACAAATTGCAAAATGGCTCCAGCATAATTACAATGTACAAGGGAGAATGTGAATGACTGTGGGGGGTGTATTCAGCGAATGGATCTCCTCGGGTGAGCCCGGCTTCCTCCTCCAATGACCTGCACAAGTAGAGACCCGTTAGAGCCCCACCGGCCTCTTGCCGGCGGGCACTCCGACGGTCAAGTCAGTCTCCAGAGAGAGAGAGCCAATATAGAGAGTAATATGGGTGTATGTGAGTGTGTGTACCTTTAGGGTCTAACCCTTGTATTTATAGCCTCCCACTGGCTTGCTCTCCAAGATAAGCATGCTCACACACGTGCACATGCTCACACACATCGGCCCGTGCCCCTACGGATTGTTCCCACTACAATAGCCCCTCAACTTCTCGTCCGTCCCTTATGGACGCGAGGAGTTGATCTTCTAACTGTAGGAACAAATCCTTTTCAAAAAACTGGCTTGTGAGGTCCTTCAGAATTTCAAACCGGACCGTCAAGGTCCTCAAATCCCTTCGTCACAGAGACCTTCAATGGCTTCAAATTCTTTTATCAAACTGGACCGTCCTCAAATCAAACCAGAGCGGTCCTCAATCCTGAAATAAAACGGGACCTCCAAGTTCCTCAGGATTCAAACCGGACCACCAGAGTCCTTGAGTCAAACTGAAGCAGTCCTCTTTGCACTTAATCTTTTGAAGATTCTTAGCCCCTGTCTTGATCGTAGACCTTTGCTTAAACTCAACCTCTTCCTCGCTCGGGCATCCCGAGAGAAAAGTAAACAAGCTTCTGTGTCGGCAATTAGATACTTATGTTCGGCCAATCTGCCGCATCATCGCTTGATCAATTCTTCCACCGACTAAGCCTTCGGCACTCGAAGGTTCACGTTTGGCCAAAGTGTTGCGCCATCATTTGCAAAAGATACCGTCGGCTCTGTTGCCTTATCTGACTCCATGCAATGCCTTTAGGGAACCTCCGGCTCTTAACCAGCCGTCTTGATTCACTTTCGCTTTATCTTTCATGAACTTTGTAATCTTTGTAGGTGCTTCGTTGCCTTTCACGGACCGACTCCTAGAACTTAGGAACATGCCGCGTCCAAGGTCTATGACGTTGTTTCGTGATGGCCGACCTCATATGTATCAACCGGTCATTCCATCTTTCTGCTTAAGCTTCTTTTTCCAAGCATCTTCGAGTGCTTCTGAGTGCCACATACCATCCTCTACCCCCCACTCTGGGTTGGGCTGGGACTCGGTCTAGTGCAACCCAGAGTATTCTATAAGCAATACATGCTTCTGTAGAAAACTGTCCAGATAGGACTCAGTCTGGGCCAAGCCAGAATCAATGATTTCAAAAACTGTCCCCTTCCCCCCATTCTGGGTTGGTCTAAGACGTAGTCGTTTTGAGGAGAAAATTTCAACACTTTTTGATGAAAACCGAGGGCCACTCCCTCTCGTTAATACCGAAGAGCACATTTGCCGATGGTTGCTCCTTCCAATTAAAACCGAAAGCCCCGCTCTCTCAACAAAATCAAGAGTCACACTCCTTTGATTATACAGAGAGCCCCACTTTCTAAAAAATTCTTCACTTTGGATGAATTAAGCTTGCCGAACACAACATCATTGCTGCCTTGTCGGCCATACCAATCACACTGATTGCGTGCTTTTCATTGTAAGCGGTGAAGCCTGATCCCAAGGATCTACCTCTTCTTCATAAAATCGGACTTCGAAGGTCCTCAATCCTGAAATAAAACGGGACCGCGAGGGTCCTCAGGATTCAAACCGGGCCACAGTCCTGAAAATAAAACGGGACGCGAAGGTCCTCAGGATTCTCGGCCATCCTGAAATAAAACGGGACGCGAAGGTCCTCAGGATTCTCGGCCATCCTGAAATAAAACGGGACGCGAAAGTCCTTAGGATTCTTGGCCATCCTGCGAAGGTCCTCAGGATTCTTGGCCATCCTGAAATAAAACGGGACACGAAGGTCCTCAGGATTCTTGGCCATCCTGAAATAAAACGGGACGCAAAGGTCCTCAGGATTCTTGGCCATCCTGAAATAAAACGGGACGCAAAGGTCCTCAGGATTCTTGGCCATCCTGAAATAAAACGGGACGCAAAGGTCCTCAGGATTCTTGGCCATCCTGAAATAAAACGGGACGCAAAGGTCCTCAGGATTCTTGGCCATCCTGAAATAAAACGGGACGCAAAGGTCCTCAGGATTCTTGGCCATCCTGAAATAAAACGGGACGCAAAGGTCCTCAGGATTCTTGGCCATCCTGAAATAAAACGGGACACGAAGGTCCTCAGGATTCAAACTTGGCCATCCTGGTGTCCTCTTTGTTGCAACGAGGTCTGATCAAAGGATCTCTCCTCTTTATAGTCATGTTCTTTCATAGAACCTGCAAGTGAAACAAAGCAGACAAGCAATTTCTTGCAACAAACGGGCACGGCCACAAACATCGGCTCGGCCAAATAAGTCGTCTACGTTCAAGCACAAACTACACGACTAAAAATTCACACAAGCCGTAAATACTTGGTTTCAAAACCATCAAATTAATTAATACTCGGCTTTTAAACAGAACACTCGGCATGCAAACAAAACATTCGGCCGAGACATGGTGAATACTTAGTTTTACTTTAAAACTATCAAAACAATGAACACAACTACCGCCGCATAAGGCCACGAGATTCACCATAAAAAATAACTTACAGGACTCAGACTTATCTCAAAAACTGTCCCCTTCTTGGTTTTTCTTTAAAAACCACCAAAACAATTAACACTTAGTTTTTAAAGCGGGTAACGCTAAATGTCGTTTTAATCATTTTAGCAAATAACACCGAAGCTCAACACAAGCCCCTCACTACGCCATCAACATGGCCATGAAACTTGCATGCATACTCGACAACTTAACACCAAGATAATTGCCAAAAATAGCCCTATGAACTCATAAATCATGATTTGACACTTCAAATAGTAATTTAAAGCGGTAAAATAATACGTACCGATAACTTTGGTGTCAAATCACCTCAAACGGAGGCCACGGTTAAACCCAGAACGCTGAAATTAGTCAAGAACATGTCTCGAACCCTCCAAAAATGGTCTCCATCGGTCCAAAAATATCTTTGAACCTCAAATAGCCCTTTAAATGGCCTTAAGACCCAACAATTTACGTGTTGATTCACCTCGAACGGAGGCCGCGGTTGAATCCGGAATGCGAAAATTAGTCAGGTACAAGTCTCAAACCTTCTAAAAATGGTCCCGACCGGTCCAAATAACATTTTGAACCTCAAAATGCCCTCTAAATGGCATTTTGGACCTTAAAAAACCTTCCCAGAGCCTTCTGACCGCCGCTGGACCCCTCAATGGCCCTTCTGACACGCGGGATGGGCCCTATGACCGAGATCTGAACCGTTTGACCACATATAGAACCATTGGACCGCACGCGTGAACCGTTTGAACTCGCGCTTGACTTCTTTGACCAGGTCTGATCCCTTTTGACCATGCGCTTGACCGTTTTGACCCGAGAGTTGACCCGTTTGACCTTCTTCTCCGGCCCTTTAGCGCGTGTGTTACACGTCGAGAGTAGATCTGACGCGACTCTCACGCGCCACCTTCAACCGGCGCGTGAGGTTTCCTCCAGCAACACCCAGCGACGTTCCAGCTACCTCCATGATCGTCTCATCGATACGAATGAAGCCCAGTACTCAAAAGTCATTTTCAATCAATTTCTACTGGTGCGAAATGCAAAAATACTGTTCGGTGCTCTCCGCCGGTGTTCAAATTGTGTTTCCGGCGTTATCCGACGTCCTCCGGCGAATTTCTTTACACCTCTGTGATCGTCTTGATGAGAGCAACAATACCTTGTGCCCAAAATTTGCATTCAATCTAGTTTGATCTGAGCACAACCACACAAACCACTCGGTTCCGTCAGTCTTGCTTCAAATCGACCGTGTGAGCTCCTCCGGTGACCAAATCCGTCAATCTTCCTACCGTTGAGTTCGTCTTGATGAGAGCAACAAAACCCTATCCTCCAAACTCGTTTTCGGTCAACTTTTACTGGTTCACAACCCATAAAACCGGTCGGTGTTCTTCCGCCGCGAGTAGATCTGACTCGCCATTCACGCGCCACCTTTAACCGGCGCGTGAGACTTCTTTCGGCCTCTTCCTGCATCGTTCTTCTCATCCCCGTGATCGCCTCGTCGAGGGGAACAAAACCCAGTGCTCAAAAGTTGTAACCGACCACTCTAAGTGAGATCGGTAGCCAACAGTTCTTCCGGTGCTCGTCCGCCTCCAGCCGTCGCTGTTCAAATCGACCGTGAGGGTTATTCCGGCCACCAAAACCGACGCGCTACACACCGTAGCGATCGTCTCTTCGAGAGGAATAAAACCCCGTGGTCAAAAGTTGTCGTCGATCAATCTAACCGACAGAGATCTTCAACAGAACCTCCGTTCATCTTGAGCCGCCTTCCGCCGGTCTTCAAATCTTCCATCTGCACTGTTCCGGCCACCGAACTTGGCCGTGTCACCACCAATTGACTCGTCTGGGTGAGATCTACAACCCTTGCTCGTCAGATCCTGTCCTCGAACGACCTTGAACTCAACCCAATCAAACCGTCCCCTTCGTTCTTCAACACCGCCAAGGACCACCAAGAACAGATCTGAAAATCTTCCATAACCACCCGAAATCCATCAGAAAATACCACAGGCTCGAATCCCAGCAGCCACACCAATTGTGGGGGGTGTATTCAGCGAATGGATCTCCTCGGGTGAGCCCGGCTTCCTCCTCCAATGACCTGCACAAGTAGAGACCCGTTAGAGCCCCACCGGCCTCTTGCCGGCGGGCACTCCGACGGTCAAGTCAGTCTCCAGAGAGAGAGAGCCAATATAGAGAGTAATATGGGTGTATGTGAGTGTGTGTACCTTTAGGGTCTAACCCTTGTATTTATAGCCTCCCACTGGCTTGCTCTCCAAGATAAGCATGCTCACACACGTGCACATGCTCACACACATCGGCCCGTGCCCCTACGGATTGTTCCCACTACAATGACCATGAGCATCGATCTCAACTCCCTTCAATACAAATTAACTACTTTTCCATTCTAGTATCCTCTAAATGCTTTTACCCAAACAACTTTTTGTGGTCTGATCAAATTAAATCCATGAATAATGGCCCACCAATGCATGCATGTATATTGGGATGCCTTTCAATTCCGTAGCCACGTGGATGGATAGTCATAAGGCCCAATCCCAGCTAGGTTCATCACTTTGATTTTATTAGATCACGGGGTTCACTTCGACACCGAGTAAAATTGGCATTTACTCTTTTTTAATCAAAGTCTTCAAATATCTGCAAAAACACATAAACAAAACATTATACTCCAAGCAACAAAATAAATGGACTTAGAAAGGATAAATTAGGAGCGCTTATGTGAATATTTTGCGCGCCTATCAATAACGACCGAGGGCAGGCAGAAAAGATGGTCAAATGGGGTCAAGGGGGGAAAATTAATTCACCAAAATCTGGGAAGGCACTTGGTCCTTTTAACCAAAAGAACCAAAAAGACGGAAAAGGACACAAGAAGACACATGAAACACAGAAAAACCAACAGCCATAACACCCAATTGAAGGATAAATCGGGGAAGATCAGCCAGCCGAAATGACCAAACATGAAATGTCAAACCCTCTAGTATTTTGTTGGCGTGGAAAACAAGAACAGCTTTAACCGTCGACCTTCAAGTCTTCAACTTCGGCATCAGCGTCGAAGCTTTCAGAACAGCAATGAAATGAAATCTGCTTCTTCTCAAGGATTGAAGGATAATCAAACGCTTAATGGATCAGGGAATCGCGTGGGCTCTTGGGTAGTTGTTCTTCAAAGTTACGGCTTACGCCAGGTATATACCACCCTCCATCTAAAGTCTATTTTGGGGGCAAATGGGTAGCTCTCCCTCTCTCTCTCTCTCTCTCTCTCTCTCACACACACACACACACTTGGTGTGTTCCTGCGTTGAATTGTAGCTAGGCTTGCAATCTTATCTGCTAGTTGCTTAAATTTTTTCTCTCTTGGCTCTTCTTTAATTTAGCTCTTGTTGTTCGATTCCGATGCTCTCACCTTCATTTTTAGGTTGCACTACTATTTGCTTCATTGTTGTTGTCTTTTGGCTTTCCATCTTTTATTTTCTTTGATTCCTTGAGTACTATTCTACAGCCCGCCTCCTGCATACTTTGAGACCATGCTTAATAGTGATTTCATGGAGCTTGAGTCTCAAAGGCTTACCTTGGAAGAGATCATTGAGGCTCTAAAGCAAGATCAGATCAACTTGATTGAGATTTACGGGATGCGTGGTATAGGCAAGACAACAATGGTTAAAGAAGTTGTAAAAAGAGTAAAAGGAGAGAATCTCTTTGATGAAGTTTGTTTCTTAGATGTTTTGGGTGAGCTTAACCCAGGAGTGATTCGATAGAGGGTGATAGACAACTTTGACAAAGCAGACATGAGAAAGGATAGGAAAATTCTTGATGTACTGGAGAACATTGGGGTAAACTTCAATGTGCAGGATCTGAAAACTCCTTGGGGATGTTCCCATAGGACTTTCAAAATCCTTTATACATCAAGAATCCAAGGTATTTGGCGTGATGTACCATATAGGAAGGAGATTGCTCTTGGACTCTTATCGGATGATGATGCATTGAAACTATTCACGTTCAAAGCTGAATTTTTGGTTGATACTCTGCGTTTGCTACCCTTGGCCAAAAAGATCGTGAATGTATGTGGAGGTTTACCGCCTCTGCTCTTAACTATTCGTGAGATGGTTTGGGACGGAAGTTATTGGCCTACCACAGAGGATTCATTGGAAGTTATGGAGTGCAAATTGGAAGACATGCTTGAAAGCCTAACTTCTCGTATAACCAATCCTTTTCCGAGTATGGCTTTGTTAGATGTAGAGACTGCTTCCAGTAACTACAAGGAAATGAATGAGAAAGCTAGAGGCCTCTTGTTGTTATGTTGCTTATTTGAGAGGGAAAAATCTATCCGTGTTGAAGATTTGGCCAGATGCGCACTGGGATTACAACTTTTTCCCGGAATATATCACTTGGATGAAAAGAGGGAACAAGTTTATACCTCGCTTGATTATCTAAAGCAAAGATATTTTCTGCGGGACGGCAAAGATCATGAGCATGTGGCAGTGCCTGCCTTAGCGCGCACTATTGGTATATTTGTTGCATCTAGTCGTTAAGGTTGTCTAGTAAGACTTGGTCGTCAAGGTTGTCTAGTAAGACTTGGTGCAGTATTTGAGTGGAGGCACACAGACTTTTATTCTAACATCTCGGTGATATCGGGGGAAATTACAGAGCTTCCGGCAAGATTAATTGGAGACAAACACATTAAGTTTTTATTGTTAGAATGCAGTAAACTTAAGAGTGTTGATCTTCATCAGTACAAGGAACTCCAAGTTTTGTTCCTTAATTACTTTACTGGCACCCTGAGGCTTCCGTCCTGGGGGAACCTCCGGATGTTGTCTCTTGAATATTGTCTCGGTGACATGTGCAAGAAAATATCTGGTCTTGGAAAGAGAGATAACTTACGAATCCTCAGCTTTCGTGGTTCAGGAATCAAGGAGCTACCAGAAGAAATAGAGAATCTGAAATTCTTACAATTGTTAGATCTAAGGGAGACTTTTGCACTGAATCGTATACCGCCTAATGTCATATCACGTCTGGTTGAGTTAGAAGAACTATACCTCATGGACAGCAATTTTGTCGATTGGGAAGGAGTAGTTGAGGAAGAAGGGAGAAATGCAAACCTAGAAGAGTTTGTGTATTTGCGCAGGTTAAAAACTTTATAGATCTATGTCAGAACAGATGTACTTGTACCAGAAGTCAGAGTATTTAGGAGATTCAAAATAAATAGGGTTATATCTTAATGGTGAAGGAGGAAAGATTTGGTGCGAGAGTTAACTACTCCGAGATGGGGTCGAAGGAGACCAACGATTGAAGAGATTGCAAATCTATTGAGTGTAGTACACCAGATTGCCTTGCCAATACAATGAAGCGGTTCAACAACCTCGTGCTGTTGCTCGTGCTCGTGCTGTTTGTCCAGTTTTAGTAGGTTCCTTCGGGGAACTAAACTTCTATTTCAGTCGGAAACTTGTAAGATTGTGAAATCTTTGCAGTTCCAAAAGTCATTGGATGTGCCATGTGTGTGTTGTGAGTCAGTTGTAACTCTATGCAATCACTCTCTTGAATCTGTATACTTTATGGTATTTAGACATTGAACTCAATTATGTGTCATCTTGTCTTTGAATTTTCCCATAAATTTTCGTTCCGTCTTCCTAGAATACTTTTTGTACAAAAAATCTATTCCAGAGAATAAATGAAAAAAGCAGAAAACAAAAACTGACTACCTAGAATACTTTTTGAAATTACACCATCTGGTAAATGTTTAACAAGATGAACAGTACATCAGTTGCTTGCCTGCTCGGACAAATGAGGGAATGGGAATCGAACAATGCTATGGGTACACCAAAAATGCACCCCAAATGCACACTAGGTGATGTGGCGGATGGGGAGCCACTTATATGTTTGGGCAGGCTCCATGTTGGGCTTTTCTCCATCCGTCACATCACCCGGTGTGCATTTGGTGTGCATTTTTGGTGTACCCATAGCATTTTTGGAATCGAACAATGCTATGATTCCCCTAGATGATAGGAAGGGAAACTCTTATCTCCATTGACAGTCACAGAAAAGGACACTCAGCTCTAAATCAACTTCTAGTTTACGAACAAATTTTCTAAACAAGTTTTCTTTGTTTTAAAGACAAACCTAAAACACAGATCTGTTAGGCACACAATCTGCCTCACCAATTCGTGGCACCATCTGCATCGCGGGATTGGTAGAAGTCATTTGGCCTCACGATGTTTACATCCTCAAATTCATTGTCATCTGTAATCAAGAAAAAAGTGAAAGTGAATCTCAAAATTGCAACAATCCTGGGTCAAATACACACGATAATGTACTTCTGAATGACAACGGTCAAGGATTTGGCCAGAAAACCGAAGTTAAATCTCAAGACAAAGTGAATAATCCCTATGAATGAATGAGGCTGTGGTTGGATCCTGGATTTGAGTAAGGTTAGGTTTTTTTTTTTTTTTTTTGCTTCCAGTGTGTCCTGGAGAGCTTAGGAGGAAGTTATGGGAAAAGAAAAAGGTAGATCAAGATGACAAAGACAATGAAGAGAAACAGCTACTTAGACAGAAATCGATTTAAAACAAAGCTTATAACCTACTTACATGTACCATGCATCTACTAGACTTAGGGATGGAAGTTTTAACCGGAAAATCGAACCGATCCAGTTTTGTTAAATTCGGTCGGTTTTATAAATAATTCGGTTCGGTTTTAAAATTTGAGGGAAAAAATAGTTTCGGTTTTAAATGCAAACAGACCGAAAGTGGTCGAACCAAACTGAATTCCTAACTCTTGCATTTCATTTCAAACGCAGCCTTTAAATTAATTGTTAATTAGAAACCCCAAATTAGTGAAGTCAAAAATTGAGTCTGTACTTCACCTCTGTCTCGCATCTCTCTCTCTCTCTCTCTCTCTCTCTCTCTGCAATCCATGGCGGCTCGCAACTCTCTCCCTAGTGGACAGTACTACTATTATGCATTAGTTCAAGCTTACCACAACACCGATCATCTACGCCAAATTCAGTATATCTTCATAGAACAATTCTTTTAAAGCATCCATGTGGCCCACTTGTAGCCTTAATGCAACAATCAACGAACCATCTTCATTAGGCCCATCCATAATAAAGGACTTTCCATCAAAGGCAACACTTCCTGGACCCATGTGAATTTCTTTTCCCCATCCAAAATCCACACCTTTTTGCGGCTGGCCGAGCGAACTTGTGACCTCAAGATTTGGGTTACCATAGAAAGCTCCATGAGTCGACCCGACGGTATGATATGTCC
Source organism: Vaccinium vitis-idaea (assembly GCA_963854785.1). Lineage (NCBI taxonomy): Eukaryota > Viridiplantae > Streptophyta > Magnoliopsida > Ericales > Ericaceae > Vaccinium > Vaccinium vitis-idaea. The sequence continues at coordinate 40,168,737 of OY978220.1, forward strand.
TGAAACGGGTTAAGTTTGGTTGAACCTTGACAAAATCGAATGCAGATTTCACATAGTCATCTGTGACCATCTCTATAGCTTCTCTAATTTTAGATGAGCCATAACTTAACGGCATAGTCATCAGCTTACCCGATCGGCTTGTAGCGGCGACCCTTATAATTGCATTCCCAAAGTACCCTCGTGGCAGCGGTGGCTTCACACGATCGCGGATGTTTACTTGAAAGTACAACTTCGTAATTTGATCATTTTTGTGCTCACGTGCCTTGCACGTGCATCTCCATAAGTGTCCTGCCACAGCCTCGTATCGGCTATAGGGCCGTGACTCTGTGGCTCGGCTATCATTAGCCATGTTCTTCAGCCTTTCAACTTGTGTCTTACTAAGGTGTAGCATGACTACAGTTGTTCTTTTGTTTCGCTCTTCATCACTGTCTGATTGGTTAATCAAGAACGGTGGAGGGTCAAATCTTTCATGATTATATTGCGGCATGGATGGATCTCGAGCCAACAACGCCGTTCGATCAAGGTAGGGGAGGACGACGTCCAACGGATTGCCACGCGCGATTTGTGCCCACACAGACATGAAGTTTCTCAAACTTGTACCATCAGCCATGACGTGTGATATGGCCAAGCCAAGACTCAAGCCACCACACCTATAAACCTAGTGATTTGCACCAAGAGCAATGGAATTTCATGCAAAGGAGTACTATAGTCCACTGAAGGAATAAGTGATCGGAGCTCTGGCGTTGGACAGAAGTCGCCAAAGTCGGCGAGTTCTGCATCCGACTCTGCTTCACAAAACCCAACACCAACCGAGTTGCATTCAAGCTCGACTCGGCCACCTTCTCCAACCAATTTCAAACGTCCAGCTAGTGGGTAGAAATGCACGAGTGCTTTGCTCAAGGAAACTTTTATAGATTCAAGAGCTGATCTATAGGAAAAATTGCCAGGGGGACAATAGATGTAGATTACGGGAGCATGGGTTATAGGTTTATCCTGATCACAGTCAGAGATCACAATACCAGAGGCGGTGTTGGTTCAGCTGGCTTTATTGTGTAGCAACCCTTCATTACAACCATTTTGAGCGAGAGAGAGAGAGATGCCGGGTTTGAGAGAAAAAGGAATATAAAATCTAAGGTTTCCGAAGCTTGGTGCACATTCAATGTCTTGGAAAATGATTCCGTGAAAAACAAAATAAATTATCCGAATTATTTAATTATTCAAATATATTAGACATTAAAAACTACGTACTAGTCTAATGGAAGTCGAGCTATTTCCTGTTCGAAAGTGAAAGAAAGTCCATGATTGATTCAGAGTTCAATTTTAAATATGTAAACCCCAAACTCCATCAAATAAGTTAGACCACTGGGCAAGTGCAACCAACAAGTGGCCGATGATAATTTAAATGACATTTTAAAAAGAAACTCCATGGATTTGTAAAACCATCACTTTCATTGTCAAAATTGTGATTCCCAATACCAACCACCCAGAGTTGAAATTGCTGCCATTAAGAAAAGATAAACTCGATTTCATAATCTAATAAAGGGCACCAGGGGTGGAGCTATCTTGAGTAGGTGAGTCTAAATTTAAAAACCGGCTCACCCCAACACTCCCTACTCGCATACTCGAGTTTTTTTATCTTTTAGTCCTACGACAGGATTTGGGGTCCCCGCAGTGACCCAAGTCACTACAACCCTGTAATGACCTCAATTGTGGGCCATCTATAATCTGTATTTGAGATCGGAACCGTTCAATTTGTCGGGAATGTTGAGTAGAAAATCAAATTAATTGGATATTGGTAGCCATATGGTCGGATTCCATTTATTTTACGAAAATGGATGGCCAATATTATTTAGAGAATACACCGTAAAACAAATTTGTCTTGATTATGTGTCTACCAATCTCCAATGATCATAATTTTTTATACTCATGTGTTCAACATTTCTGAAAAAATTGAACGGTTCCGATCTTAAATAAAGATTTCAGAGGACTCACAATTGAGGACACTATGGGGGAGTAGGGACCTGGGTCATTACGGGGACCTAGGTCCCCAACAACGCACCCAGAATAACCTAAAACAATCATTTTAGCCACAAAGATTATCAAACCTATGCTTTGGAACAAAATGAGAGATGATTTCCTCTCAAACACTTTCTTTGTATACGTTGAAAGGGAAACTGCTTTGAGATTTGGTTTAAATCAATCCTACACGGTTTTTAGGATTTGAAATGATGCCGAGTTCTATTTTGATAGATCTTTTTAAATTACTCTTGTTCAATGTTAATGGATTCTTAACCTTAAAACGTGTCCATTTTTATGGGTATTATGGATGATTAACCGTGACATGTGTACATGTTTTGGGTATTATTATAGATGATTAACCTTAGAACATGTAAACTTTTTTTTCTGGATATCATTAAACCACTAATAATGATTTTATTATTAGTGGTTGATTTCTCCTAATTTTGCAACTTCCAACCCTGAACGCTAATATTACTAGTTTCCAGCTCAAGTAGTGTTGCCCAAGACTGCAATGGATGGAGTAAAGGGTTCAAGTCCTGGCTGAGAATTGAGGGGGTGTCTCATCACACACACAGACACAGAGATTGGCAACGAAAACAACTGGTTAAGAGTTTTGATGCACTCCATACTTCTTTTTGGCAAAGAAAAGAATTACATTTCCTAGCACAGAAAACACATTATACGCTTGGCAATAACATTACACAAACAATCAAGCATACATGGAGCAGCAGTAATACAAAAACAAAAGCACAATAAAAGAGGACCTCGCTAAAGAGACACTAACCACCAGCCAAAAAATAGAATGAGACACTAACCCAACTAGCAGCTAACAACTCAGAGTCAACACGGCAAGAGGCCTTTGGCCCAACAGCGCCAGGAGTGCAGTTAGGTCTCCTCTTCCACGGTGCTAATCTAACTATACTATCAATACTAACTTTCGCCGAGGAAAAAACAAACAAACAAAAAAAACCTCAATAGTCAACACCAACATATCAAGCAAAGAGGCCTAACATCCTTCATAGGGTTTTTCGTACAATATCAGTAGGTTGCTGAGTTGTTCAGCTTGTGCTATGTATGATGCACCGTTCAGTATGTTGAACGATAAAAACCCACTCTTTTGAAAAAAACATATCATTCCAACTTCCAAGCTTGCTGCTTTTTAGTTTTTAATTTCATAACAAAGCAATGTAAACCTCATTTCACAGGTTTGGTGGCCTATCGAGACAAAATTAGCATAGAAGGTTCTTTCTATATTAACAGTCAAGAAGGGGCTGGACTTATGAGTCATCAAGAGAAAAAACGAAGCTGCGATAAAAGTTAGGTTTAATATTTTCGTATGGACAGTCAAGAAGAGGCTGGGCTAAGCAGTGACAAAAGTTAGGAGCTCTGCATCCTGGCAAGGTTCTAAAACTCGCTAGGCGCTCCCAGGGCTACCGGACACCTTCTGCTTCTAGCTTCCATGGCCGAGTACTCGGTGCCTAGTCGGGCAATTACTCGGAATAGTCGGGATAGTCAATCTAGCCGGGCTAGTCGGCGAGGGTCCTTCTAGCGCCTAGGCGGCGAGTACTCGGCCTTCTAGACCTTCTTTTAGAACACTACATCCTGGTATAATTTGAAACAAAAGACAAGTCGAAGGCTTTGAAGTAGGAGAAATGTAGAGATAAAAAAAGGAAGAAGAAAAGGGATGATTGTTCCCTTACGGAGTCGATGAAGATAGTAATGCAAAAGGCAAAGAACCAATAGCGCATAAAAAAAGGCAGATAATAACAAGAAAGAAATGCATTAAGCCAAAGGGATAAAAGCGAGGTTACAAAACACAACCTTTTCTCAGGGTCAGAGCCACAACAGCATCATTCTCCACCTGAAAAGGTGTGACAAATTTGTTAACCACATTGACAAATCCTCAGGTAAGCTTTAAAAAAAATAGGAGATATTCCAAGGACATCGTAATGAGAATTCAATAGGATGATGGGAACCAAGACCAAGTATTGCTATTTCTCATACACATAACATGGACCCGGAATAAAGGAAAATTGTAATGAAAATGGAGTGATACCTTCTGATCTGCCAACGTTTTCAAATCATCCAACACATCACCGGTTTCCACAAGAGTCAACCGCTGATCATTTGCGGGATGATCAACAAGGGGTTGCAACTTCTGCTTAATGTCAAGAATTGTCTCAGTTGGATCGCACTGCAAAAAGTAGGTAGTCTTGCTACGCTTGACACGAATGTACATAGCCTGCAAACAAGTCCCAATTACGGATTTATCAAGTAACTGAAATAATAATGAATTGTTAGAGCGAAGTGCACTAGAACAAGAACACCTAAAACGAGATTTACTTCATCTGGACCCCGGTGCCTGTGCGGCTGTGCCTATTGGTGCTAAATGCTTCACTATGCTTGAATGGCCATTAATTGAGGTTTTCCCAATGTTCCAACTTCCAGATTCCTACTGTTCTGTGCCTATGTCTTTACTGATAACCCAATTTGTGACGAATATTGGTTTCTATGTGAAGTGCACACCCTAACCGGTCTAACAACTGCTCTAAACATCCGGTGTTTTTTGCACTAAACTAGGGCACTGGAGCTCAAGTCTAATATCCCTCTTAAGGATTCAACACTTTCTACTCTAAAGCCACAACTGAAGCCATATACGATCATCTCAATCTTCTCACACTTGTATGAATGAGGAAAAAGCCTTCCCCCACCCCCGAAATTGCAAAGTACATATTTCCTTTGTTCCTCCTTAAGGTAGTTTGAATCTTGGATTTGTGGAGGGTTCTTTGAGGGAAAATGTTATACATATTTTACCTGAAATCTCTTCACAAAACCATGCTCCAAACTCAGCCTCAAATTACATAGTAACATTAAAAAAAAAAATAGACAATATCCAAACTGGTGGATATGAGAGTATTCAAGTGACAAAAAGCCTCAGTTATGTTGAATGCAAACTCCCCTTCCTCCTCTGAATTTCCTTCTTATTGTCCTTTTTGAATGTTACACGTATTGAAGAGCTATTTTTCACAATTCTTGCAAACAATACACGATCCATGAAGCTGAGTAATTCTACAGCTCGAACCCTAGAATACGCACGTACAAACATCGGACACATATCAAGAGAGTCGTAAAAGCGGGCCCTTGATCATCTAAAGGTAATTAGCAAATATCATTGTATTCTTTAAGACGTATACATCCATTATGCGTGCGAACGCAGGGCTGAATTAGTAGAATCGATAACCACTTCGATTTCCATTGTAAACGCAATTACTATTACAATTTACTGATCGATCAAGAAATACTAACCATTTGACCAGGATTTGCAGTCTCCAGGGCCGGAATTATCTGCGGAGAAAATGACCACCGGCAGCGTTCTTCTCTCTCTCTCTCTCTCTCCGTGTGAGAGAGTGGAGCAGGTCAAGTCTCTATTTAGAACTTGCAAGGAGAAAATACGGAAAAATAATTACAATGAGTAATTAACACAAGAGTCTTCCTAACGCGGTCTAATAGACACAATAATGGTCTAATAGGCACACAATAAGTACACAGATAAATAAAAAAAAATACATGCTCTAATACACTTTTTACACCTTTTAATATACTTTCACATTTTCCTACATATTTTTCACGCGTTTCAATATACTTTTTCAACTTTAATGTACGTCTATTGGCACACGTTAGCATTTTGCATATTTTTTTTTTTTTTGGTACTATGTAAGTTTTCACTTGTAAATTACATTTTCTAAATAGTAATAATAATAAAAAGATGTAACTGAATCCATTTGTACTCCAGGTAAGATCGAACCTAGATCACAAGGATTTGAATCCAAAAAATCTCCCTCTCCTACCCAATCAACAAATTCACACCCCCCGCGCCCGATCTCAAGCATGTTTCAATCGATTGGGTTTCATTGTACCATTCTTTGAAGAAAATCACTCGCTAATTGGGTTGTTTTGCACACACACTCCATTCAGTGGCGGACCCAAAAATTTGATGTAATGGGGGCCACTTGATTGACCATGTCGAGAAAATTTGTTTCATAATAGGAAAATGCTAACATCAACGCTTAGGGTAGAGGATAATGCGTAGAAAATATACCGATATTCAAGAAACTTGTATTGATATCTGAACTTGTTTGTTATAATACCTTCTACCTAATGGGCGAGTGTTAGCAAGAGCCTTTGTGATAAGTAACAATGAGTAAAACGTTTATACCCCAACCACACTAACAATTTATAAATTGACAATTGCAAAACAAACAATGTAATGGAAGAAAATTGATGCACGAAATGCGATAAATCTAATTATTTTCAATTTATATATAAATGGTATATTTCAATTTTGAGTGTTATTTATACAATTACTCAAAATATATAGGGGCACAAGTGAGATTTTCTAATTTTGAGTGGGGGCACGTGCCCCATGTGGGTCCGCCCCCTGACTCCATTCCCGCGCAACCTTTTGTAGATTCCCACTCGATTTCGGCGAGTTTTTTCAGAACCGGCCATTATGGTAAAATCCGATCATTTTTCCAGTGAGATTTCAAGTAAATTCCTGTGCAATTAAGTTTGATAAGGTGCCGTATATGGCTATAGCCATTTGGGGTTTCAAATTCACAACCCTATATACAACTTTGCCATTTTCCATTCCCTTTTCCATCCCCATTGGAACTTAGAGTTCTATAACGAAGGATGGAAAATGGCTTTACATTCTCATATCCATCCCATTGGACATGCTCTTAAAAGGAGTACAAAGGAGAGTGAACAAAATCCTCCTTCCTATTGGTTGAACTAGCGTGGAATCCACGCAAAGTGATAACATGCTCACCTCTGCTCTCTTAGAGCATCATCATCAGCTTCTCCATTTTTACTTTAAAGTTAAAATAGAGAGTAAATTCCTCCAAAACCTCAAAAATCAGTCTCACCAAACAAACTCACAAATTTGAAGTTTTTTAACTTTGCTATAGTAACTTAACAAATTTGGTGTCCTACTGTTCACTCACCAAAATAGGAGGAGGGAGGGAAGAGTAAAAGTTTGAATAGAGAGTCTGATTCTGTAAGCTTTTGATAAAGTGACTTGCTAAAGTTTGAATAGAGAGTCTGATTTTGTGAAATTTTTGAAAAGTGACTTGCTAAATTATAAAAAGTGTTTTTGAGGTTAAATTTGGTATTTTTTTTGGTGTGCCAAATAAGGATGCCCTGAAAAGTGGATCTGGGGGCGCTGCTGCGCAGCAGCTGCACCGCACCAGTGCAGTGCAATGAAACGACGCCGTTTCAAGTCTCCAAACGCGGAAAAAAATTAAAAGGCAAAACGACGTCGTTTTGCCTTTATCCCACAAAATCCCAAAAAAACCGAATTTCCAGTTTCCATCAATCAGAAATGTTTCTTCCCTCATACGCTTCTTCCCCAAACCCTTTCTTCCCAAATGGAAGATCTGATTAGGGAGGAGGAACCGACCCCCATGGAAACTCTATCACCAACAACCGTCGTAGCAACCGCTTTGCCACCTCCAGCACCGCCCACAACCGATGATGGCGCACCACCGACGCCCACAACCGGCGATGGCGCACCGAACTCGCCTAAACAGTAAGCTTCTATCTTCGATTTGTACAAGCTATATCATTCATTCAACTTCTTATTTTCGTGAGTTTTGAAGAGAACTAGTACCAAATGCTGCATCAAAATGCTCCATTTTTTTTGTCGTTTTTCCTTAGGTATTCTGCTAGTATGGCTTGGTTCTTGTTGGGTTTGTTTTCTATTTCTTCTAGAATGTTGCTTTTGTTGGTTTGCATGGGTGAATGTCCAAGGTTATTGCCTTCGTCAGTGAATTTATAGTTTGTTTCTTAAGGAATCAACTAGCTCAAAAAATTGGGGTCCTAATATAGACTTGGGGTCCTAATATAGACTTGGGATATAATAATCTAGCTACCCTCGATTTGGCTGCGTAGGGTTCTAATATGAATATATTAACCCATATTTTAATCTATCATGGAGGATAATCTATCATGTGGAGTGCTCCTTTTCATATTCTTTAGCATTAAAGACTTGTGAATATGCATTTTAACATTACTGTGTATTGCTATATGATAGAATGGAAGATGGTGGACTTGAGGAGTGTATGAAAGAGTTGTCGAGTGGGTATGCTCTATCTCTTGTGGATTAGGATGAACCATTGGAAACCGCTCCATTGCCCTATGTCCCACAAATGTTGAATTATGAATTTGATTTGTCTTCCCAAACTTCATACGAGGTGTGTAGGAAACTTCGACTTATTTTTTCTATGGAACATGACTTGTAAATTTCCATTCTAGCTCTAAAATTTTTCATGTTCATGCTTTCATTTTTTTTGCAGGTGACGGGAGATGAGACATATATGCAAGATGAGGTGTTCTTTGAGTTATTGCGTAATCCGAAACATTCTCAACAAAATTAAAAATGTAATGCGAGTTTATCTATTGGAAATTTTACATTTGGGCAGTTGTATGAGAAATGTTTATATTGGCTGCAGAAACATCGCATTAACAGCCAATGATTTTGTTTATATTCTTGAGTATCGTGCACATTAAACAGATCCACTGGTAGGCTTAAGAATGATTATTTGTTTCCCTATGGCTATTATGCAGCCTATGGTTTCTGTATTTGAGATATGCAGAGTTTTGGAATATGAGATGCTCTTGTCCCTTTAATATACTTTTGAGTAACAAAATTTTCCTTGTGCTGTTAAAAAAACAAAAGTCCCTTTTTTTTCCTTTGCATTTGCTTGGAGAAATAGACTTCAAATGTTGGACACAGAACTAGACAAGCCAGGGGTGTTCTTCAGTTTGCAAATAATTGAGGAAAGTTGGTGTTCTTTCCTGGCAAAATCCACTTGAATTTCCCTTCAAATCTGTCAATTTTTTCAAGCAAAACGACGTCGTTTTGTCCTAATTTCGTATCAGCTTTAAAGCCATGAAACGACGTCGTTTTATTTAAGTTATATCCGCTTAAAAAACCATGAAACGACGTCGTTCCATTATACACAAAACGACGTCGTTTTGCCTTATTTTTTCCCCTGCGTTTGGAGGCTCCAAACGGCGTCGTTTCATTGCACTGCACTGGTGCGGTGCAGCTGCTGCGCAGCAGGACCCCCGAGTCCCTGAAAAGTCGCCCCCCTTCTTTTAAATTTGGCCTATTCACAAACAGGCCATTAAACCTCAATGATTTTGCAGAAACGTCCTTGAACTTAAAGATAATTTGGAAATGACCCTTGGTTTTGCAGAAACGTCCTTGAACTTACAGATAATTTGGAAATGACCCTATCACAGCAATGCCCGAATCGGATTTAAGCAGTCCGTGTCGCCATCAGGCAGTTGATAAACTGAAACAGTTATAGGCAGATGGCCGAACCTTTACCGAACTTCATAACTCGGAATTAGGGTTTTTGCTGTCATTTTAGACCTAACAATCTCCTTGGATTATCTCATCGGAAGTTGAAACAATGGGCAATACATCTTCGATGCTCACTCAGTACGACATCGAAGAGGTTCAAGAGCACTGCAATCACACCTGTAAGTAAATTTACTTATTAGATCTATGTGGGGGTGTGATTCTATGGTAATGAATGGAGTTTTGGGGCATTGTTGATTAGTTAACTGCGATTTGTTTGTCTTTTATTTTTTTGTTTGGTGGGGGTTCCAGTTTCGCAGCAGGAGATAGTGTCGCTCTACCAGAGGTTTTGTCAGCTCGATCGGAACAGCGGTGGCTTCATCTCAGCCGATGAGATCTTATCCGTACCTGAATTTGCTGTCAATCCTCTCTCTCAGGTTCTTAATTTCTCCCTTCTTTCTATACTAGGTGGGAGACAACGTGCTGCGCACGTACGCTATAACCCGGTAATGTCAACCCGTGAACTATAATGTGTTATGCTAAGTACTGTATTAGAACTTTACTACTATCGCTGCGGAAAAGAGGCGCATGCATTAGCGTCTTAGAAAGGAGAACGCAATTGGTTGAAGGATTTGATGTGCCCTCAGAATCTTTAGCATTTGCTGCTCAAAATAAGGAAGCAAAAAAAAGATGGCTCATACTAAGAACCTGAGGAAAACTAACAGCGGAGATTTTGTTAGTCCTGAATTACATTCATTCTAAGTAGCATTCTTCAATGCTGATTGGTTCAGCAAAGCTAATCTAGGTTGGAAGCCAATTGTTGCATGGTGGTGGCCAAAAAGAGGTTCATAGATATAATACAAGTGCAGTATTGCATTGGAACGAATTAGGTTCCTGTCATTATCATTTCAAAAACTTCCCCAAACAAAGTAATGTAATAGACCAGCATGAACTCCAAAGCCAATCTAGACCCTCTCCCTTTCACTCTTGCACACGAAAACAAGTGCAAGTGAGAGAGATGCAAAAGCTAAACTGTTGAAAACTTAACCTGAATATGGCATTACTTGCAATTCCCCGTCTTTGAAACATATCCTGGTAGGCTCATTTCATGGGAAGGTTGACAGTCTGAGTGACGATGAGTAGGAGTTATTATTATAGGTAAGTTGCCGTTAAATTGAACGTAATGGAAAATGCTAAATATCCTGAAAAATTAGTCCATAAATTACCCGGAAGTAGATCAATTGTTGAGATAAATATCCTAGTGAATTTGAATCACTGATTTCACTCACGGCTACCTAGCATTGCTAAGAATGTCATTCTCCTCGGACCAAGTTCTCGTCCACAAATTTCACTTTCAGGGTACATAGCATTGCTATTTCTAACACGTACATGTATGTAAAGACAATTGTTATAGGATAGGGCTTATATAAGGTGTCAAGATGTAAATAGCACGTTGTACAAACAAGAAGTCCTCTGCATAGAGTTCTATGCAAAAACATAAATCTCTTAATTGATCGACATGAATATCAAAATGAACAAATACAGAGCATTTCTCACACCAATAAAAAAAACACTTTATTTCCATAGCAGCAGTAACCGTCTTGCTAGTTACTACTATTAGGCCTCAGCAATTCACTAAATGAATATCGATCAAAATTAAATATAGTAGTAAAATTCTCTGTAATTAAGGACATTTGTGACCGCCGGTGCAGGGGGTTTTGAGGTTGGCATAACAAGGACAGGCCTCGTAAGGTTTTGGGCAGTTCGGTTCGGTTCTGAAACCATCAATCTTATCAGTCTGGAAGTAAATTCACATGAGATATGCTTGGTCAAAACAGCAAAGCGAAACTCAGGCCAGCCTCTCCTAAACCTTTCACTAACAATCTCCGCTGGCCATGCTCTAGGTCCATGCCTTAAAATAATCCACTCCGTTGTGTTGTGAAATTTCAGGGTCAGCTTTAATCCGAGAGGCAATGTCTACATTTGTAAAAAATTGTGATCAAACCTAGATACAAGCTATTTACTGACATAATAAATTCTTTCCCAATGTATACTCAATTGGACAAACCACAAAAGAGACTACACTCATCATAACCATGGCCTTTAACTTCTTTTAGATACCAGCATCTATCGGACCTACACACATAATTTAGTTTCACCTCAGTACCATCTCAGAATCCAAAATCTAGTCATAGAAGGGGGAATTTTGAACCTAGCAAATACGATCATACCTTCCACACTGTACCGCAGAAACGAATGGTAGACAACACTAATCCAACCAAGCAGACATGTCCTCACTCTCTTTCCACTGCAACACAACCAAGAGGCAGTATTTCTCCATAATCCCTCACAAAGAAGTCTGAGGCCTAATACATCAGACCCTCTGGTGCATCCCTAACCACTTCCACCACCATGGCATGCGAACCAGCAGCAGTATAGAGAAGGTAAAAGCCATCATTATTACCGGAATAGTAGCTTGCTCAAAAGCCCATCGAACAAAAGGATCACGTATCGCCATTCAACCAATACCTACGCAGACTAAGCATATCAAAAAAGTACATGTGAATAAAAGCTTTACACCAACGGGACCTCTAACCCAAAGAACAACCATACATTTAGACAACAACGCACAGCTCAAAATTCTGAATATCGAAAGACAACATTCCAAAACGAAATGAACCCAAACACGAACCCAAATAAGAACTAACTTGTAAATCAAGGAGCCAGCAATAAAAATAAAGATAATTAGTAGTCCATGAGTGAGCATAAGATCAACATGAAGGAAGATAGACGCCGACGGTAAAGATGAAAACGAAAACTTAACAAAAAAACTTGAGTTATCTGGCAACACAGACGAAGAAAAAGCAGCCGGGTTGCGCAGACAGAAAATGCAAATATTGGTAGAAACATTTAACGCATGGTAAATAGCTATCTTCCTTCAGACATGGCTTGCCCCCATTCTCTAGTCCTCAACTACCAGCAGTGCTATTTACTGCTATCCTTCCTCAAGATCTGAACAAAATAAAATAAAAAAAGATAATTTTAATTCCACGAAAAAAAGAGAAAAATGTAAAAATTAGACTGAAAAGTCTCTCGAATTCGACTTAATCAATTCAAATCATTCACTAATATGAGTACTCCCTTGGTCCTATATTGTAAGGCCTCTTTCCTTTTTTAAACGTCTCTAAGTTTTGTCTACAATTTGTAATTTATTAAGTTTTTTATATTCAATACGAACTTGTTTGATAAATCTCAATTAGTTTTATTTGAGGTTCACTCTGCATTCCTTAGCCTCATCCAACTTTTCCATCATAGGTAATTGGAGGTAGTCCGAATAAAAACACGCTTTGTTAGTTTGTTTAAAGGAAGGGGAGTTGGCAATAGGTTTGTTATTGCTTACATCAACAATGTTCTCCATCATCTCCGCAGAGGTAATTTTGTAGAATTCTTCAGCTTCTTTTGCAAACATGGTAGTAGAAATGTGGCCAGGCACATCCAACATGTACCAGCACCGACCAATATCTGCGGAAGAAAAACAACTCTAAGAAAATCACGAGAAACAGAACAGCCCTTAAAAAAATCACACAAAAAAAGGAAAACACCAGAATTCCATGTGACAGACCAAAGCCGCAAATTCATTCTAGAGTACATACGTTGCCCACTATACCGAACAAAGGAATGATAAACCACCGAGTTCAACCAAGCAATCACATCCTTCTTGAAATCCCACCTAAAAACGTTCCCAATCGGCAAAATACCCCTGTAGCAAGCAACAAAGGTCAAAGCTGCCCTATAGTAGAGGTGATTTGCCCCGTTGTCAACGGCTGCTTCAACAATGACCCTAGCCCCACGACCAGTTTCCATGTAGAAGAAACCACCATTTCGACAGAACTTGAGGGGATGCTTCACAAACAACCAACGAATGAAGGGCTCTTGTACAACCATAACTTAAACAAAGAGACAAAAAATATAGGTTACGAAGTACACAGAAGACGGAAATCAAACAACGGCAATACAATGACACCGCCAATATACCATCTACAAATGCATCGTGTGTAATGAAAAGAAGAGTTTCCCCAGGCATCTAATAAATTTATACCGGCTTTCTAGAACTAAATTAGGCAATGTAAATATTAGAAATGAATGTACAATTATTTAAAATGAGAATTATGAGATACACATGAATTGAGATTATAATCTCTACATGATGCATATGTGTGCAATAGGCAATCCAGAAGGCTTGGGAGCTGAACTTTTGGAAATGTTGGTGAACATGGCTCCAACAAAAGACCAACCTTCTTTGCTGGAATCATACGACTAATCAAGTTTCCGTGGACAAAGTGACTTCGATTTCTTCAACTCCCCATTTCTAGAAAACTGAACGCTAGAAATTGGTCCATCAGTTTTGTTTTTTTTTAATGCCATCCCGCAAATTCAAATTATCAAAAGCTACTTCGAGTAACCAAACTTTTCTTTCCCCTTTCGCCAACTAATCCGGCCATGGGACCTGATCAAAGACAATATTTTTTCCCTTCTATGTGTTTTTCAGAGATTTTTAATCATGTTTCCACTGTAATTTGCTCCTGATTCTCTTCCAACATGCATAATTATGATGAGAACCCTTGGAAACAAAGATTGTATCTCGATGAATCAATTTTGTCACTGTCTGTTCGACGAAATGTTGAACAGATCACGTCCCCCTGCCCATGACGCATAAGTTGATTCTGTGAACAACGCGTTAATCAGAGGCTTTGTTCAATAAACACCTCAATTCCAAGGTCTATTATTCCCAATAAAAAGAATTTAAGGTCCACTACTTTACTTGGAAATGTCGAGACTACAAACTTGTCCCCATAGCTACACTTTTACGTCGACAATTCAAAACTGCAATTTAACGTTCCCTTTGCAAATCTGGGTTTGCGTAGCTCACTTCTCTGTGAATCCGCAAATAGCTCTAGAACCACCCCAAAATTTAGAACCACACGACCTTCCCTAATACACAAACCCCATCCGAAAATACCCAACACCACACATAATCCATAAATGCCATAAACTCTCACACCCATGCCACCTCCCTAGAATACACAACCAGCTGAAAAAAGAGGAAGGAAATCAAACCTCAGCTGCGGAGAACAAACACCGAAACCCAAATAGATCCTGTGACCAACACCACAACACAAAACAAAACCGTAAAACTCTAGAAGGCGAGAACAGAAACAAAAAACAAAACAACCGGCAGTAGAATTGAAAGCGGTAGCCTCACCTCACCAAAAGAGCAGCGCAAAACCCTAAGAAGATGAAGCAAAGCAAAAGGAATACACACAGCAAAAAGAACGAGAGTGTTATCTCCCCAACCTCCATCGCATTTACTCGAGCGATCTCAAAAGAATACACAGCAGCAGACATCCCATCGGCATTCAAGTCACCCACAGCCCCAACGCAGAAGAGGAAAGAAGATGAAATCTGTGAGCTGGAAAGCTCCAACGCGACTTCAACTCCCCCACACCTACAACACACACCAACGCGCGTGCAACAAATAACCCAAGCAAAATGTCAAAATTACCCCGCAACTTTCAACCTAGAGCCAAAGACGCGAAGGGTTCAATTGGAAAAATCGGACCAAAAATCAGGGAACACTGAAATCAAACTTAAGCTTCTTTTCTTATAAGGTGTTTGGATATCATCTGTATACACACGCATGCGTGTATCGTGTGCGTACATTTTCGCATTTGTATGTATTTTATCGTCATGCCCTATGCATAATTAACAACAACAATAACAAGACCCGTGTAATCCTCGATCGAGGGTGGTAAGCTTTGGGATTTGGCAATATGAGCGCAAAATGGTTGTTCTCTTGGGATGTTATACCACTGTAATAGTGGCTCCCCATGTGCCATGCAAGTATGTAAAATAAGAGGTGATAGGTGTTGAATATGTGAAATAACTTGGTAAATAGTTGGAGGAATTATGGAGGAAGGAGATGATGGAACTGAAGGGAATAAAGAGACACTTATTTGAAAGATGAGAACAATATGAAACCTAATGAAAAAACATATCTTAAAGTCAAGTATGTAAAATAAGTGCTGATAGGTATTGAATACGTGAAATAAGTTGTTGCCCATTTCTCAGCTTGGTTGGGAATATGATTAGTGGTTTTGTGTCTGTATGTGTGTGTGATGTTTTTGTTTCTTGGACCTAGGTCCTCGAGTTGTGAAGTTTTATATTTTTTATTCGCCCAGCTATGTCTTTAGAGTCCGTTTTGAGAGTTTTGTATCCATCTCGGCTTGTCCTTGTGTGACGATTTGGGCATGTCCAGAGCTTTTTTAAGATCTCTGTTTCGGGTCTGCAGTTATTTATTTGTTTCGGGTCTGTTAATTTGTATCATTTTTCCCTTTTCAGAGATTGATGAGGATGTTGGATGGATTGAATTTCAAGGAATTTGTAGCATTCTTGTCTGCATTTAGTTCTTGTGCAAGCTTGCAACAAAAAGTTGAATGTAATGACTCTTTTCCTATTCTATGTGTTCACCAATTCACTTCTTATTGGACCCATGCCAAGCACTCACCAAGACCAAAAATGTAGAATAGTAGTATCTCTGTCCAGTTAGGGTACTGGCACCAAGGGAAGGAAACTTGGACCCACAGCATTTGAGTTTTTTAGTACTATATCGTTATATTTAATTTTTCAATAACATAATGGTGCATATACATATTTGTTGTAGTTATCTTCAAGGTTTATGATTCGGATGGCAATGGAAAGGTTGCATTCAATGATATGTTGGATGTTTTGCGGGATTTGACTGGACAATTTATATCGGAACCACAAAGGGAGGTTAGTTCTCTGTCTTCTTTATTTTGTTAACATTCTTTAATTTGTTCAGAAATGTTAACCTGGTCTCCACATGAGAGGGCGGATGGAAACTCATCTGAACTAAGGTTTCCATTATGCTAGGTCAGTGGAATGACCACTAATTGACGGAAATTAAGTGTGATGTAAGATCAGGAAGTCTAGTTAGTGTGCCACCAACAGAAGCAGATCTTCCCCAATTGACCAATTGTGACAAGAAAACGGAACCTGCGGTTCGTGAGGGAAATGGAAGTATGGGAAAAAAGAAAAAGAAATTGCTTTGTATGACATAAAATGTGGAAAATGCTTTAACCAATATCTTTTGAAATTTTAGACAGAGGGTAAGAAACTTAGAATCCTATCATACCCATCGACCTTATTGGTCATAAATTGCCATGTTTTTTGACACGTTCTCTCCCATACTTGGAATCAAACTAAGTGTTTTAATTATGTTGAAGCTTCAATTAAGACTTCCTCAGGAGAACTTTTATTTTCATAACATTGCTCTGATCTTGGTACAGTCTGGCAGATAAATGAATTTGAGTTGTGTTGTCATTGTCACTGGTAGTTTCCATGAAACCTCTAAAGTACATTGGGTAGAACAACTTTGAGACTTTTAAGTAAGTTACGTTCACTAAATTGAAAATTGGATAATAATACCACGAGCTCAGGTTACTTGGTTACAAGTACACAGGACACTGGATCAGTTTGGGGTGTATCTAATCCGTTATGCATTGGCAACAAAAGATATAAGGCACTTTAGATTTTTGACTAATTATTTCATAACACAAGTTGGTCGAGAGAATTATTGAGTAGTGTAGTTCTGTCAATTGCTGATAGAAAGCGTAGAGAACCTGATGTATATGTAAAGCCAGCTTATGTTTTCTACAAGATGAAAGCTGGTGCTAACAAGCATGTTTGTTTTGTGTGATTATATTTGTACAGAAAGTTCTGACCCATGTGCTTGAGGAAGCAGGCTACACAAAGGATTCTTTGTTAATTCCATCAGACTTTGTGAAGGTAATAAGGTTTTACTTCTCCATTTCCTAGTTAATGTAGTTTTGGATACCATTTGATTTCTAACGCTGATGTTCAATTAGAATGCATGAATTTTCACTTGGCATGTCTCTGTATTCTGATCTCCTGTGCACTATAGATGTAGTGCAGCGACGGGGTATGTGTGGTGAAAACTGTTTCTCATTTAAGAACAATGTTCAAAGTCTATCTTTTTCTTCTGTCTTTTTGTGCTTATGGAAGGCAATATGCAAACCATGTCAACATGCTGCCTACCTATTTATCTCAACACACACACACACACCCCTACACATAGACGAGAGAAAAATCGGCAAAATAGCACCCTAGCACCCAGAACCCTAGTATCGAGTGTAAACCTTCAGCAACCCAAAAATGGCTTCCAAAGAGAAAAAGGGAAAGAAGAAGAGATGAAGATTGTATGAAGATGATATTGACCCCGGGAAGAAATCAAAGAAAGCAAAGAAGAAAAGAGCATCTCGTTCAATACTTCCATGTATCCCTTTCCTACAATAGAGAAAAGGTAACTCATTTTGTTAATCGAAAAACAACTAAAATGGAGAGGAGGGACGTCCATTGGTCCATGGCCAACGACATACTTGGTACCCTTCAGAAGAAGTTTTTGCTGGTCTACTTTGACGACTTCAACAAGGTGTTGGAAGCTGCGTAGTTTTTGAATGGCTTCGACCATGCAAACATTCCGAAGCTTGTCGTTGTAAAGGATGATGATGCAGAGCCTGGGATTGTCGTCATTGGATTCCTCCAGTGCCGCTTTTAGGGTGGCTAGAGCACGAGATTGGGCAAGAGCTGATGTGGATGTTGGGCCCCACCGGAAAACGATATTTGGAACTTGAAGGAAAATATGGTTTAACTCTTCAGGTATAAATACCAACTGCATCTCCATATATAAACTATATGTTTCTCTATATGGTTCAGGATTTCTCAATATCTTGATGCTTCTTTCACCACTATCTGTTAAACACTATCTTAGTTTAGATATAGTTAGATTTATTTGATGGGTGATATGTAGTTTGTATAGATAAAATCATGTAATAAAAACAAACCCAAACAAATCTCGAAAACCAATTATATACATGTGTGGACAAATGCATGTCAATTCATTAATTATTTCAAATGAATCACCCATCAAATAAATCTAACTTTATCTGTACTAAGATAGTGTTTCACGAATAGTGGTGAAAGGAGCTTCACACGAATAGTTTATATGTCATGGAGATGCAGTTGGTATTAATACCTGAAGACTTTATTGGCTGTGTTCGTTTGGGGGTTTTGCCCCAGTTTTGACACTATTCCAGTTTTGATTACATCATCACTTTTTTCACTTTTCTCTCTATCTCTCTCCACTTATTACACCTGCTTACATCATCAAAACTAAAACTAAACAAAACTAAAACTAACAACCGAACATAGCCATTATATTTTTCTTCAATTTCGAAATATCGTTTTCTGGTGGGGTCCAGCGTCCACATCACCTCTTGCCCAACCCCGTGCTCTAGCCACTCTGAAATTGGCACAAGAGGAATCCGATCGACAACAATACTAGGCTCTGCTTCATCATCCTTTACATCGACAAGCTCCAGAAAACGTTTGCGTGGTCTAAGTCGTTTAGAAACTGGGCAGCTTCCAACACCTTGTTGAAGTCGTCAAAGTAGACCACCGAAACCTCCTTCTGGAGTTCACCACTCAAGCTGTTGGCTATGGACCAATGGCCGTCCCTCATCTCCATTTTAGTTGTTCTTCTCTTAACAGAATGGGTCACCTTTTCTCCTGTGTAAGAAAGGGATACATTGAACAAGAAGCTCTCTTCCCTCTTTGATTTCTTCCCAGGATCAGTATCATTTTCAGACAATCTTCATCTTTTCTTCTTGCCCTTTTTCTCTTCAGATGCCATTTTTGGATTGCTGAAGGTTTACACTTGATACTAGGGTTACACACTTGTAGCTATTCCGCCGATTTCTCTTACTCTCTCTCTCTCTCTCTCTAGCTCCTTAATGCCTTTAACTTGAAACAGGGATAATTTAGACTGACTTGGTCCTTACGAAATCAGTGGTGCAGGGAAAATTACAGACACTCTTGAATTCTACAAAAATCACCCCATCCTCCCTCTAATTTCTAAAATACCAGTGCCAACCCTGTTTAAAGACCTATTAAATGTAAGAGTAAATCACCTAGACACCCCCTGTATTATACCTCTTTTAGCCAGACACTCCCTAAACTAAATTAACCTACGATGACACCCCCTCTACTTTTTAACGTTATCCCCGACACCCCTTCCATTAGCAATCCGTCCAATTTCGTTAATTTTTTTGGTGAGATAAATATATTTTTTCCAAACTTGCCCTCGCCCTGTGAAATAAATATTTTTTTAGTCCAACACCCCACCCGCCAGAGAAGAAGACCATTGCAATTTCCGGCTAGGCTGCTTTTATTCGATCTAATTTCCCTTACTGTAAATCCAATATATATATATATATATATATATATATACGGGGAGGCTCCAGTCCGGGATCCCGGAAATCCCGGATTGAAGCGTTTTGAAGCCCTTCCCGATATTTTTTTGACGATCCGAGCCGTCCAATGTGTTCAAAAGGTGTTTTCCAAGGCCCACGCGGGAAATCTTCAAAAAAAAATACCGGGAAGGGCTTGATCCACGCAATTTTTCGCAAAAACTGCATATTTACAAAATTGCATGGATCAAGCCCTTCCCGGTATTTTTTTTTGAAGATTTCCCGCGTGGGCCTTGGAAAACACCTTTTGAACACATTGGACGGTTTGGATCATGAAAATTTGATCCGGAACTATGAGTTCCGGACTCTCAAGTCCTGGACTAGAGAGTTCCTCTATATATATATATATATATATATATATATATATAGAGAGAGAGAGAGAGAGACAGACAGACATGGGGGCAGTGTTGATCTACAGAGGTCACGACACCCAACCCACATAAGCCTTGTACACATTCAAACCCCAAAAACTGTGGATTTAATGGATTTCTTTGTAAAATTCCCGAATTTGATTCTTAGTTCTTCGAACTTGTACGGAACGTTTCCAACAGGTAAATGCACTGGAGATTGTGAATTTGGCAAGCAATACAATACTCAATGGTTCTTTACCCGCCCTCTCCTACCCGCCCCCTCCTCTCCTAACCCCCACCGCATCTACAACCCGATCTTCGACTCTCACTTCCCATCCTCCGATTCAACTCATTGGGTCTTTTACGAGAGCCAATGTGGTTTCGGGTCAATTCATGCGGGCTCTAATATACCATTGGGACTGAAGACGAAGGGGCTGAGGATCGCGGTCATTGGGCTAGGTTCTTGGGGAGCCACCAGGTGGACCATCTGATTGCTAGAGGGGATAGTGTGATCGTAGTGGATCATTTCTTTACGGGTCGGAAGGAAAACATGATGCACCATTTTGGGAACCCGAGATTTGAGTTGATCTGACATGACGTGGTGGAGCCTTTGTTGTTTTGGAAGTAAAGTGGAGGGGTCGATTGAAGTGCTGTAGGGGAAGAGATATATAATGAAGGGCAGAAATGTCTTTCACCTCCTTTTTTTTAATGGAGTTAGGGCTTTTAAACCTTTTTGATAGTTGAGGGGGTGTCGTCGTAGGTTAATTTAGTTCAGGGGGTGTCTGAGTAAAAGAGGTATAGTATAGGGGGTGTCTAGGTGATTTACTCTAAATGTAATGGCTGTGTTTGGTTAGATAGTTTAGTTTAGTTTTGATGATGTCATCAGGTGTAATGAGTGGAGAGAGATAGAGAGAGAAATGAGGGAAATGATGATGTCATCAAAACTAAAACTAAACTGGGAAACGAACAGGGCCAATGAAATTCCCACTTCTCACAACTGATTTCCCTTTCCTCTCTTCCCGTTCTCTTTTGGAAGCAGCACCGCCATGCCTCCACTGTCAACACATAAAAACCAGAGAACCGAACAACAATCGATAGTAAACCAAGACCAACAACTCCCGCGGCAACTTATGACCCATTGCCAGGCAGTCGAGTGATGCTATTGGTGTTGCCCATGTCCCACCATTACCCATATCTGGCCGCCACCTCCATTACCAAAATATGTATTTGTTCAATACTACTTGAAAAACACACACACAAGCATGTACGTGTGTACAAAGCTAAAAAACACACACCAACTTTGTATTTTCTTGGCTATTGTTAACGAAGTGAAACCTGACCTCGTCAAATTGAATTTCTAACCTTCGTGTTGTTGATTGATATAATTTTCTTTCATTTCCTTTTGAGAAAAGCTTGATTGTTGTTTCGCGAAATAACTATCCTCATTTTCTTGCAGATTCTTGGAAACTCTGATTTGAAGATGGAAGTTGAGGTCCCTGTAGATTGAATGGAGGATGGTGAGTGTTGCAATGGAGGTTTCTCAAAATAATTGTTTTTTTTTTCCTTGTCTAGCCAGAAAAAGAAAAAAAAAAAAAAAAGTTTCTTAACGTAACAGTGCTCCAATTATGTTGCGCTACTTGTTGGAAGTTGAGGTCCCTGTAGATTGAATTAAGGATGGTGAGTGTTGCAATGGAGGTTTCTTAAAATAATTGTTTTTTTCCTTGTCTAGCCAGAAAAAAAAAAGTTCATTAACATAACAATGCTCCAATTATGTTGCGCTACTTGTAGTTGTCCTCGTTTACAAAATTTATCTTAACTGATTATGATTGTGGTAGATATATGGCATTTCCCACTTATCATTGTTGCCTTGTAGTAGCAGGTGTTTTTTTTTTTTAAGATAAATTTTAGTGGGCCGAATCTGACCCCTCTTGGGCCGAACACTACTTTGGTTGGGCCTATTAGAATGGGGCAGCCCAGAGTCCACAAGGGCGTGTTGGGCCAAACGGTCCATGTAGCCTGGCATTTAGAGGCGTGTTGGGCCAAGCCCACGGTCCAACCCGTTCTGTGTGGCCCAATGCTCAATGGGAACTGACCTCTCAATGGGAACTGACCTGATGAGCGGGTTAAAGATATTCTGGATGACACGTGGAAAGCATATGGCTTCGGTCATGTAGCCGTTTAGTAGAACCTTCCAAAACGTAATGTACCAAAGTGTTTATTAATGATATCACGTGCTGAAGTAGTTATTAGTGACGTCAGGTGCTTGTGCAGAGCACGCATGACTTGGAGAGCAGGTACATTTCTACTTATAAAGCCCCTAGGATAAACCCCAGAGAGGTACGTCGTTCTAGATCTAAATAGTGTTTGTACTTTCCTCTCTCGTGCTAACTTGAGTTTTGAAATGCCCTCTGACAAATATGGCCGAGGCGGCACTAATTGTCTTCAGCCTGCGACCACGGGGTTTCACGCACCATTCTATAGGCACTCTTGACCGACCAACCATTGATGAGTGACCGAACCTTATTGTATAAGTCACTGTTACGGTCCCAATTGGATGGATTAGGTCATGGCCTATCTAAAAAAAGTGACACTTTGCCGAACGATAAGAAAGCTGCCTGAAAGATTATTCTCAAGTCTTATCAGTTCATCATTATAATTGACGGCAGCCTCTATTGTTAGTTGTATACAAGGCCTCTGTTGAAAGTTGTTCTTCCAAATCAGATGGCGCCGAGTATGTTAAAATAGTGCGACCGGTGTCAACATTTTGCTCCAATTATTTACCAACTAGTAGAAAATTTGAATCATCTAACAAGCTCGTCGCCGGTCCGTTGGATACGGTCCCAAGGGATTTCATATTCTTGATCACTGCAACAGACTATTTAACCAAGTGGGTGGAGGTCGAGCCCTTAATTCACTTAGCCGAGAACGATGTCAAAAGTTTCCTATGGAAAAATATTCTCACTTTGGCATTCCTTGCACGATAGTGTTTGACAACGACACCCAATTTGTGAGCGACTTCATGAGAATCATGATGGCCTTCTGTGCAGGGCATAAGATCCGGTTCTTCAATTCAACCCCTCATTATCCCCAGAGCAGTGCCCAAGCAAAGTCTGCAAATAAGACCGTAGCCGTTGGAATTAAGGGGAAGTGGAAGAGTTAGTCCATGTACTGTGGGCTTACCATAGAACAACGCATCGGTCCACTGGACAGACTCCGTATTCTCTCGCATCCAGCATGGAAGTCACCATCCCAATAGCTCTTTTGTTACCAACACTTCAAACTCAAAATTTTGATCCAAACACTAATGAATCAACAATCAAAGCCATCCTTGATTCAGCCGAAGAAAAACGGGACTGAGCTCGGATCCGAATAGCTGCTTACCAGAGCGAATGCCATGACTGATTTTATGCTATGACTTCAGTTACTGCTGGTATATTTTCGTTTGGAAGCCTATTTTCAATAATATGTTTTCAGCATTTGAGAATGTGTGTGTGTGTGTGTTTTTCCTTTTCTGTTTGAATTACAAGCTCCCAGAATGGTAACTACAATTTGGCGATCCTACGCTCCTTCGTGAGCTTTTTTGGGCTTGTTTTATTCAAAAATCGTGTTGATCAAATATCGATAAATATAATTGTGCAACACATTTATCTTGTAATGAAACATATTATCGATTAATATAATTATGTAACACATTTATCTTGTAATAAAATATTGACACACTGAATGAACAGTATTGCCACACTAAATCCAGAAACGGACTTAAGTCAAAAATTAGCTTAGGTTAGTCTTTTAAGTTGATATATTATGAGAGAGTAATATGTCTTATAAAACACAATAGTCTTATAAAACACATTAGGTAAGTTTTGTAGAATTAGATATCAACTAAACTGACTTAAGTCGATTTTTTTTTAGTTGATATATTGTGGGAGAATAATGTCTCGTAAAATTCAAGTTTTGAAATATCTATTTTGATACTGATAAATTTGGTTTTTTTAATCATTGTTATTATCGATGAGTTTTAACAAGTGCGTAAACAATTTTGATGATCGAATTTAACTCAAGAAACGCCACAAAATACTTCAAACAAAAATGATAGGTACACACCCTTTTTGTGTCACTCCCCACCACACCCTCACTCACACGGGGTGTGGTCCCCATATGTGGACCCCATGTGGGCCCCACACCCCATGTGAGTAAGGGTGTGGTGGGGAGTGGCACAAAGGGTGTATACCCATCATGATTCGACTTCAAACCACTGCACATATCATATATGTAGGGATTTTGATTAGTAGAAAAAGTGTAAAGTAAGCATACGCATTTGACTTGCATAAAAAAAACATACGCATTGGATCTTGGTCCTAAGAAAAGAACATACTCAATTGGATCCGATAAAATAAAAATAAAAAGACCATACGAATTGGATACAATTATACTCATTTATACACTTATTTATTAGTGGTGTAAATTTAACCGACAAAGCCCAACCGTATGAAAAAACTGACTGAAATATTTAGTTCGGGTTTCTTAATAAATCTGTTCGCTTCGGGTTTATGATTTTTGTTGAACATCTAATGTGTGTGGAGTCCACGTAATTGTGAACGTGAGGGTGTAAATTGTGTTATTTTTATTGGACAGAATGGACTTTTTAAGTTTAACTGTTTCACCTCCATTTTTTTTTTTTTGATAACCGAAGAACAACTTTACAACAAGCCACTAATTGGACTCACTGCATGACCCAAACCTCGGAGGGAGCTGGCGCAACCCACACCAGTCACGGCCCCCCACTTAGCACAGGTACTCATCCTGCGGGGAATTGAACTCCTGACCAAAAAGACTACCCCTAAAGCCAAGCACTCGCCCTAACCGCTGGGGCAACTCCTTGATATGTTTCACCTCCATTTTTGTTCTCAGCTACACACGTTAGTGTATCTATGAAACGCGGGAGCATGCAAGTGCATTTGGTCGGCCAAAGCTGGACCCACAGTGTACACGTTATTTATAGCCGTTGGAATAACGGATAGCCCACACCCACCTTTTATTTTAATCTTAAATTAAAGAACCTCTTTATTACCGCAGGACATAAGGTCCCACGTGTCATGATTATTAATCAATGCAATTTAACTTTTAATGAATATCTTAGCTTGAAAGCATACCATTATTGTCATAAGCTCACGGTTTATAAGGTCCCACAAGTCATAAGCTCCCGATTTATACTGTTCCATAATGATATTTTCGGTATTTTTAGACTACTAATTGTTAAACCAATTGATGTATATGAAGAAAATAATAATGATTTGATAACTTGTAGTCTAAAAACACCGAAAACACAAGATTTGGTCAATGGGCTTCCTCTTTTACTCTTAGATTGATACACTGTAACACTGCTTATAAAGATGAATGTACCTAAAAATATGGGAAGTCATTAATTGTCGAAAGTCAATGCAACTTTCATTTTTTTTTTTGCAACGTGGGTGCCTTCTTTCTCGTATTTAGCTGGAATGAGGTGGCCCAAGTGAAAATCATCGAGGAATAGTAAAGTACAGAAAAAGAAATAGGTAAGTGAATTAGGCGACTGAAGTACTGAACAAATCTTAATCGTCCGATGCACTTTCTTGTTTCTTTTCTTGTCGCCTACACTTTACAAAAATACCGAGTATAAATGTATAATACAATACAGAAAAAGAAAAAGAAACAGGCAACTAGGCAAGTGCATCCGGCAACTGAAGCACCGAACAAATCTTAATCGTCCGATCCATTTTCTTGTTTTTTTTCTTGTCACCTACACTTTTCGAAAATCACCATTCCAAATCGATGGTTCCAGATATTTGAGTGATAGTCATAAAAGGACAGAAGATCAACCGTTAAATGTAGTACAGTACAAAATTTCCACTAATGTAGTATGATCTTGAAAACTATGGTACCGAGGCACTGAACAATTTTCAAAACCCGGGGAAATTCGATTCTATTTTCGTCCCTTCGGACATCCGATAAAAAAGGATTCTACTATTTTCGTTCCTTTTTTTAAAAGAAGACAACACAACAAACCGTTACAAAGGCGCAACCCTCATTATGATTTGATTTTCTTGCAAGGCTTCATACTGTTTAAGCTTTTTGAGGATATCCAAAGAAAAGGTGGTCTCTCTCTCTCTCTCTGAAATAATTTCAATCTGGGTATCATTTGATTCTGCTAAATTCAACTTCCTTTTTCAATTTTTGGATTTGGTTCTTCACCTGGGCTTTTGGAGGGTCTTATATTCGAGTGAAGTTGCGATCTTGAGGAGAAAGGGAGGCGATTCTTGTTCAGAAAGTCTACATTTTCCAAAGGAAGGTAATCGTTTCTCATCTCTCTTGATTAATTTTCTCTCCAATTGAATTTGTCCCTGTTGAACTTGAGATATCTATCTTCATCTTATTATGCAAGATTTGAGTCTAGGGTTTCACAGAGTTTCTTGGGTACTGGTAGTTTTAACATTTTGGAAATTGCAATATTGTCCTGCTACCTGACTGGGGAATTTAGGATTTTCAACCTTGAAATCAAGATTTCTTTTGATAATTTGATTTGATGAATTGAAATTTAATCCCGGAGAAACAGAATTAGAAAGTCGAAAATTGCCAGGTAACCCATTTTTCAATTTTTTTTTTTTTTTTTTGTAATTCATTAAGTCTTCATCTCCTATCTAATGCTTCGATTTTGATTGCAACTCTTCAGGGATAATTTCTTGAATTTTTTTTGAATAACACCTCGCGGCGCACTCACCTTGTGTATAAAATGATTTCTGTAAGTTTTTCCAGTCAATTTACTAGAAAGAGCATGAGTGTTTATTAGTATCTTCAAAATCCTAAGCTATCATTCCCCTCTAGGTGGTTATTCTTGTCAAAATTGGTTCTTGTTAATCCGTGGTTTTTTTTTTTTTTTTTTTCTGGGATATGGGTGATGCGAAGCCGACCCCAATTGATTGGAACATGAAGCTCGGTTTGGTTTGATATGGGTGATGTGAGTTTTCTGTGTTCTTGTCTAGTTGAAATGAACCACCCTTTATTTTGTAGGCTTTCTTGCTTCCAATACCAACCAATGCTTAATGGCAGACAGTAGCACGAGTTTAGGAACGGTCGGAAGTGAGATTCCAGCTTTAAAAGAAGCACTTTTTGCTCAGCAACAGCTTCTGCAAAAGCTTTACAATGAGTTGGATGTTGAAAGAGAGGCCTCCGCCTCTGCAACTAGTGAAGCTTTATCTATGATTTTACGGCTTCAGGGAGAAAAGGCTTCGGTGAAAATGGAAGCAAACCAATATAAGAGATTGGCGGAAGAAAAGATGTGTCACGCGGAAGAAGCACTAGCGATTTTTGAAGATCTCATCTATCAGAAAGAAATGGAAATCGCGTCTTTGGAATACCAAGTACAGGCTTATAGGTGCAAATTATTAAGCTTGGGATGCACCGATATCGGTGTTTGTGAGACAATGTTTGCGGAAAATCTACTCCTAAGGAACGAAAACTTAATTGGAGACACGGTTTGTAAAACAAATTTGAGAAGGAATTCTATGCCACTGTTGCCACTAAAATTCTCGAATCAAAGGAAGGGTAGTTTTGAAAAAGAAAGATCTGTTAGTCCAGAATTGAGCTCCAAGATAGAAGAGAAAATTCATAATTCAAAGATCTCAGATATGGAGAAGCCGGAGAACTATACAACTGGGGATATTACTTCATATAGGGAACAAATCAGGAAGTTAGATGAACGGGTGAGGGAGATAGCGGATGGCAAAGGAGTTAAGTCTAAGAACTTAAGGAGCGGATCAAGGTCTTTTTCGGTAAATTTGGATCCACCAAAAGGACCCATTGCTACTAAATCCGGTCAGCTTAAGAATCCTGAAAATTTACTTGAAAATGAAGCAACTGTCAATCCTTGTGGTTGCTCGAGTGTTCATGATGTATTTGAAGTTCCACAAACTCGTGAGAGTGAGAAAGGACGTGGTGAGGAGATAGAATCAGAGAGAGAGTTAGTCTTGGAAGGGAATGGGAGGGATGGAAAGCCAGATTCTGTTCCACCGGAGGCTTTCAAATCACATGTGAATAAGGACACCGATTGGGTAAGGAAAATGTTTCCATCCAAACAGAAAAACAATTTGTCCGGACCAAGTGAGAGGGTGGCTCCTGACTGCCATTTGGCTCTTGTTCGTTCCACAACCGACGTTGATGAATCTCATTCCAAGTTCCAACAGTTTAATATTGGTAGGACATCAGAGATAATTGAGGTTGAGAGAAATGGTGAAGGACCGGAAACTGCTAGCAGAGGAGGAGAAGAAGAACTGAAGTTATTGAAGGAGATTCAAGAGCAACTCAAATCAATTCAGTCTGAGATAAAAAGTCTGAAAACTGTGAAGTCCCCTCCTTCCTACGAGTTACCTCTCCTTTCTATAACTGAGGTATACTTTTTAAGCTAGCTTCTTTCTCTTGCATCCATCCGTACAAATCCCCCTTAATAAAGAATAAGAACTGTACTAACTTCTAGCTGTGTCGATTTGTGCAATATGATTTAGGTGCTAAAGAATTATTTGCTTGTCATGGACAGGCAATGTTACACTTTTGGCTCTGACTCGACAATAACAGTATCAGCTGCTCCAACAACCATCAGTATTAACTCGCCACCTCTTTTGCCTCGATTTTCATTTTGTCGAAGGTATTGATGAAGGGGAACCGATTGTGTAAATGATCGTGAAGTGTGTTCTTGGTTTTCTGCTTGGATTGACGTGACGATGGAATTGATTCTGACTGAATTTGAATTTCTTTGTTTGACAAGATGTATACTGATTTTTTTATTATTATTATTTTTTATTATAGGATGTATACGATGTATAGGTTCGATACTTGTATAGAAAAAATTGGATTGCAGGGCATGTGTGTCTTCAAAGGATTGTGCAATGCATACTTCCACTCCATGTATTTTAGCTTTTCCTCTTGGATATTAATGGATTTATTGGCAGAAGTGTTTGATATTTTGTTACCTTGTCTTCTGCAACCATATTTGGTCCACCCTTTTTTGTGCGCTTATATAACAACACAAAGTTCCTTCGGAATAGATTGTACTCGATTCCATAGAGATATGTCTGGTATTCTGGAAGTTCTTATTTATGAATTGCCCAAATCCTTTTAATTAAAAATCACGTCGTCTAATATTGCAAACCGACATATGAGACTTCCATAGAAAAGCATCTAGGTTTTCAAATCACAGAAGAGGGACAAGGAGTTGTGGGTCTGATGGATTCGGGGAGGCCTCTCCCCATGTGTAGCCTAAAACTGCAGGAGAGTGAAAAAAAACAACAGAAAGAGAGAAGGAAAAAAGCAAAAAAGAAAGAAAGCAATGGAAATGAAATGAAAAAATTGAGCAACTTATGCTGTGAGATCAAGTGCTTATGGTATTTCATCCTTTGGGACAGCATTTTCTGAGTTTTAGGACCTTTGTTGACTAAACAATAAGCAGTTTCAGCTGCACCAAGCCTACAAAGCAGAAGTTCCCTTTTTCAAGATCACTAGTTATAAGATTTATCTCTTTTGTCAGATCTTCATCAATTGGTCACACTTTTTTCTCTTTTTCCTCAGTTGGGATGGAGGTGGTGATGGTAGGTTTATTTAAGGGGAAAAGGCAGGGGGTGATATTTTCGCAAACATAGTGATGAAATATGATTTGTCATCTCGGGGCCTCGTGAATTATTTTCTCTTTAAAATTCTTGTTGGGGTTGTTAAATTAGTAAACTAATGATGAGTAGACATCAACTCCAATCGTCAATATATTATGCTTGTTTACTAAAAAGTGAGTGGAGCCGGGGCCCCTCCAGGCCAACAACAGCTCCGCCCTTGATCCTAATTCCTAAATGAACACTTCATACATTTAGAAGAGTCTGGTTAGCATAGCCTACTGCTTTACAGAGGAAGTTCGAGAGAGATTAAGCACCTGTTCTTGACTTGTTAAAGCCAAAAATCATGGTGATATCAGAAACCATGATAGGTGAAGGATTTTAGTGCATTGTATGATTCATTTTGGGTGGGCTACTGAATTGGGTAACCTTTCTTGACCTTCCACTAGCCATAGCTGCGCCTATAATGGCAAATTAAATAAACGGTAGGCCAAAAGAAGCACAAGTGCAATTTGAATAAGCAAAGCACCATAGGCTGATTACCACAAATCACTATGCTAATGTGTCTAGATAATGGTAAAATATTTTGACAGAAAGGTAATTTATTATGAGACCAAAAAGAAAGAAAGGTACTTTATTAAGCTTAATTATGATCTGTAAGAGCAACTATATCATTTCATTTGCGAGAATATTTTTAACCAAAGGTTGAGTTTGTTTGGATGCTTTCATAGATGTGTGGGACCAAGAAATCTCTCAAGTGAGAATACCCGTGAATGTAGTACAAATTAGGAACCACAATACCATTTGCTTCTTTTCTGTCTTTTTGTGGAGAAGATTTTGGGTGCAAAGTATGTGTCACATGGAACCTGTGCGGCACAGACGGTCTAAAAATACAATCGACGGTCCGGATTGAAACACATTTTTGTTTTCTTTTTTAAAATCCGCTCAGCATTTCAATCCGGACCGTTGATTGCGTAAATGGACGGCCCGGATGTGCTGCATGGGTACCACGTGGTACCCTCCCCGTACCCAAAATATTCTCCTTTTTGTGACCTATCAGAAAAGGCTTGAGTGCAAAACACGAACTATATAAAGTACATCAAGGAGAGGTTATAGAACAAAAGAGGAATGAGCAAATAATTGAGCAAATTAATCCAATGAATTGAAATGGACTCCAGCTGACTCATTCGGGTTTTAGATCCCTGGACTTGTAAACTTGAAATAAAATCTGCCCGGACGAAGAAAAGGGAAAAAAAATAAAAATGAAATGGACTCTCCAGAACCCTAAAACCTTGGTTTTTCGGGTATTTTTCTCTTCACATGAGTTACTTTCGTCAAGTTTTCTTTGAAAAACATTGACGTGTTATGTATAGAAAGACAAAAGAAACTTAAAAAAACGGCCAAATTGAAAAAAGTTCAATAAAGACAAAAAGAAAAAGAAAAAAAGAGCATTTGTTGGCGCGGCACTGCATTCTGAAGTCATTTCTGTGAAATTTTTCTGCGCGTCTGTAGGTTCGCCTAATCAGTAAACCCGACTTTGTCACAAGCTTCTTCAATGAGTAATGTGGAAGCAGTGCTACAAAGATACTGCTTCAACCGTGTCAACTCATGGGCAACATCTGACATATTTGGCCTTGTTGAAGGGTTGTACTGAGTGCAAATCAACCCTAGCTCAATCAACTCTAGAACGACGTCACGCCACGTGTTCTTGTCATAGACTTGGTCCCCATTTGGCGCGCTCCTCTCCAATGCTTCTTCGACTAGTGGCTCGAGCTTATGTGGGTAGTGACCCTTCACCCACTCGTGAAGGCTAGAACCATCATGGAAAAGCACGTCTGTGGGGCGTTTTCCTGTTACGATTTCTAGCAACAGGACTCCGTAACTGTAGACATCGCCTTGTGTTGATGCTCGCTTTCCTAGTCCGTATTCTGCATTTGATCATGCAAGACTCTCGTTCAGTTGTCAAGAAAGGAAAGAGTATAAACTCGGACTAATCAATTGAAATCAATAGTTATATATCCAAAACAAAAAAATAAAAAACCACTAAATGGAGATAAGTATCAATCAGTACTAGTAAGAAGTGCTTGAAATTAAGTACCTGGAGCAATGTAGCCAACTGATCCACAAAGCAACCCGTGCGTAGAACTATAAGAAGCCGAATCATTCACAGATTCACTCTCATCCTCTCCGCCTTTCACCAATCGTGCAATGCCAAAATCGGTTACCAAAGCAGTCATGTCCTCATCAAGGAGAATATTGCTCGGTTTCAGATCGCAGTGCACGACTTTAACCGGGGAGTGATGGTGCAAATAAGCCATCCCCTCAGCCACATCACTGCAAATGCTCACCAGCTGAGCCAAATCTAGTCCGTGGCTCACCCCATGCCTCGGATACAGATGATTTTCGAGGCTCCCATTAGGCATTAGTGGCAAAACAAGTGCCTTGAAATCTGGATTGCTGCAGATTGTTATGATTCTGATCAAGTTTCTGTGCCTGGTTCTTTTTAGTACCTGCAGTGGCAATTTCAGAAATTTTAGTATGCAGCGGATGATGTTTATTGTCTACTTCTACTAAATTCATGTGTAAAAAAAAGTTAGTTTTCGGAGTGGAGCTGCCTATTGAGTACCTGACATTCTCTCTTGAAACTGCCTGAAATATCTGCTTTTGTTCTCGAATCCAATACTTTCACGGCTATTCTTGTGTTGTCTTGAAGTAATCCCTTGTAGACATGACCGAATTGCCCTGACCCAATTAAACTCGAGCTGCTGAATCCACCGGTGGCTTCAATGAGTTCCCGGTGAGTGATTCTTGGGTATTTCATCTCTTTACTTCCTTTTTCTTCTCCTGTCTCCATTTCCCCACTGCTAAATACCGAGAATTGTCTTTTGAACTTCGCCTCAAGCGATATAGGGAATCGCAACGTGCAAAACGTGAGGGCTGCAATCGAAAATGCTGAGAGGATAACTGCCACGATCAGCAGATGTTGAATCCTTTTCTTGGGGCAGCTTTGCATGCCTTTGATTGAACCACATAGCCCCCGGTTCCCCATGAACGAATCAATGCTCAATGACGAAAATGCCCCCTTGTTCGACACGTTCCCATGGAAATTGTTGAAAGAGAAGTTGAGATGTTCTAGAGTTGATGACCTCTGCAGAGATTGTGGTATTTCACCAGTTAAACGGTTGAACGATACATCAAGGTCTCTAAGGTAAGTCAACTGTCCAATTGTGGTAGGGAGAGGGCCTTGCAGTAAATTATGGGAAAGATTGAGATGTTCTAAGGCAATACAGCTCCCAAGCTGTGGTGGGATAGTACCGGAAAGATTGTTTGAGGACAACTCAATTGCTAAAACCATATCCATTTTGCTCAGCTCTAGTGGAATAGGCCCTTGCAAAAAATTGCTAGACAAATTCAAGTACAACTTCAAGCTGCTTAGCCCTGCAACTTCACTCGGAATTTCCCCTGAAATTCTGTTTTGGGAAAGGTCTAGTATTTCCAAATTTATGCATTTCCCTAAACTTGGCGGGATTGTTCCAGAAAGCTGGTTTCCATAGAGGAAAAGCCTTCTTAATTGAGAAAGATTAGCAAAACTATCCGGGATTGATCCGGATAGCTTGTTATTCGACAAGTCTAAAAGACCCAAATGGGGAACATTGCCAAAAGCCAAAGGGATCTCACCGGATAGGGAATTGTTTGACAAATAAAGCCTCTCCAGTCTTTCCAGTTGACAAATTTCATGTGGGATGGATCCATTCAAAAAGTTATGAGACAAGTTCAAGAGGGTGAGATTGAATAGGTTTGAAATTTGTGGAGGTATAGAGCCATAGATGAGATTTTCATCTAATTGAATCTGTACAAGGTTAGTGGAGAGATCA
Source organism: Vaccinium vitis-idaea (assembly GCA_963854785.1). NCBI lineage: Eukaryota > Viridiplantae > Streptophyta > Magnoliopsida > Ericales > Ericaceae > Vaccinium > Vaccinium vitis-idaea. The sequence continues at coordinate 40,202,385 of OY978220.1, forward strand.
CCAATAATAGGCGGTAATGCCCCACCGATGTTGTTTCCAGCCAATTCAAATTCTTGCAAATTAGAGGAATTAGCTAAAGAAGAGAAAAAGGGATCAAGGTTTGTGTTACCATTGTGGCTTATGAAATTGTTGTAGGAGAGGTAAAGGTATTGCAGCAGTGGCTTTTGAGCCAATATGTCACTTGGCAATTCCCCAGAGAGGGAATTTGATTCCAAATCAATCCATTCTATTATTGAAGAATTGGACAGGGATTTTGGAATTTGGCCCACCAAGTCATTAGACCAAAGTAGAAGAAACCTCAAATCCCTAAGCTCACATTGATCATTCATGGGTATCAAACCACTAAGAGAATTGTTGGAAAGGTCCAAATATTGCAAAGAAGAGCCATTGCACAAGAGTGGCATCGGGATTTCGCCAGAAAGGCGGTTACTTCCAAGATTAAGGTAGTACATTTTGCGAAGAAATCCCAACTCTTTAGGAATGTTCCCTTCGAGAAAATTAAACGACAAACTGAGTTGTTCGAGGAGGGAAAGGCGTCCTAACTCAGCCGGGATTTGGCCTTCAAAGAAGTTACCGGTTAAATCAAGAATTGTCAAGAAAGAAAGATTTGAAAGTGAGGGTGAAATTTTCCCCATTAAGGATCTTCCTCTAAGATCAATCTTTATTACATGGTCTCTATCGTTATTGCAGTGAATTCCCGCCCAGTTGCATACGTGAGAATCCGAAGAATTCCAGTTCTTAAGAGCTTGTCTGGGGTCAGAAGTGACCCCAGACAGGAACGAGAGGAGAGAAGAGCGGTCGTTCAAAATCTGAACATTGTCTTCACATGATACCACAAAGAATGATATAAACAAGAAGAGAAAACTATACTTCGAATACTTGCGAAAACCCATTTTGGTGGGTGGATAACTGGATATTGATCTTCTTCAAAGAACCGAAAATTCGAAGAAAGAGATGGAAGTGAATAGGTAGACAGAGAAAGAGAGGGAAGTGGATGATACAGGAGAAATGCAGTACCATTATATATGGTTATAAGATTGATGAAAGCTGGAGATGTCCAATACAAAGAAGTAATGCAGAAAATTTGAAACTTTCTGCCTAACTGCCGTTGAGGAGGAAACTAAACGTTACGTTTGGCGCCTTAGGTATTTGACTATGGCTTTAACAAATAGGTTTTCAACATGTGTAAATAAGTAATAGCGGGCTCATGAGGCTGGGAACATACCGTGTTTTTTGCACTCACAGCCACAATATCTTCCTTCTATATTCTAACTTTCTTAATAGTTTTTTAGTAAGGGCCAGTTTACGCTAAATTTTTCGTCATTAGAATAACTTTCTTAATAGTTTTTTAGTAAGGGCCAGTTTACGACAGTAAAAATAGATACGTCAAGATATAGTATTATCATGTAGCTAAATTTTCATCTCTAAGTACATAATTAGAGTTGTCAGACCGAGTTTCACCATCTCTTAAAAAATGAACTGATGTAGGGCTTCATTTGAGTTTTTATGGCACTCGATGTCAAACCCGTAAGTCTATTTTCAGAGTGGTTGCATGGAGAGGCATTTGTTTCCGTCAATCCCTCTCTCATGATGATGCTCCCGTGATTCAAACCCATCACCTCCTAACTTTGGTACCAGTTGTTGAAGCAAGGTCCATCATCTCTCCTAAATCCTAATTAATACCAATTCGATCGATCAAGATTTGAAATTGATGCCATTGCTAAAAAATGGCGAAAAAGGGTCCCACACCAACAACCGAATTTTTTTCTCAAAAATGACAAATGGCAAAACATATGACAAGGTTGTCATTTCATATTAGAGAGAGAGAGAGAGAGCGCCAATACGTAAGGGTGTAGCCCCCTTGCCAATTTTTTTTTTTTTGTTGCAAAATGACATTATTCATTACTCGAAAATGAGAATGACAAGATAAAACGGCAAAAACACCGGTGCGGGTCCAGATGCCCTAAGGGATTTTAACAATGTGTTCTAAGTTAGTATAACCTTATCCTTTGGAAGGAAAAATTAAGTGCATTGAATTAACGAGGAGAAAAGAACATGCATTTCAAGAACAGAGGATCCTTCCCTTTACGAGCAACATTATGATCCTCTATTTAATTGATTAATTAAGCGATTTGGTGGTGTACATGTCATGAATTAATTTACAATATTTAACTTAGCTTAGGCCTAACCTCACCATGTAGTTAGTTGTTTTTTCCTTGCGGGAGTTGTGTTATTATTAGTGGAGGATGCGTTGTTAAGGAGATAATCTAGGTTATGAGCACGCTTTGGCTTGGAGGGTAGGCAGCGTGACGTGGCAGCAAGGTTTTTTCTATTCTTGTATACAAAAAAAATCTACGTGTAACCAGACGTGCGTACGTAAAATGCAAGGTCCAAAAACATTTTTGGCGGTCTGGATTTTATTTACTCTTTGACCGGTAAGAAAGCTTTTTGACTGGCCAAAAACTAATCAAGATCTGAACCATTGATTTGTTGAAACGGACAGTGCAATTGTATGTGTAAGTGTTGCGTACGCGTACGGATAGTCGGATTGTCTGGTATATTTGTCGGCTCGAGTGTGTGATGCATGGGTTATGTCACTTCTTGTAGTGGTTCTAATTTGAGTGGACGTCATCGTCGTAGTCCATGCAACAAACCCTACTTTTTACAACTGAGAGTTGTTTCCTAATAGGAAAGCTAATTATCATGAGATAGGTGATTTCAGATCAAAGAAGGGGTGCAAAAGAGTTGAGCCGAACTAAACTTTGTTGTGTTCGAACTCGGCTCGTTTACTAAACAAATCAAAACTGGATCTCGAGCTTTGGAGTGAATGAGTCTATGTAAAAGAGCCGAGCTTTAAGTGTTAAGCTCGACTTATATGTACTGATCGAGTCCAAAACTCAGCTTGAGCTTGGCTTGATTACTAAATGAGTGGAATCGAGCCAAGCCTCGAGCTCGAGAGCAGTTTGGTTCTTTTCCAGCCCTATATCAAGTTAATATTTTAGTTGAAACACTATGTTTAACAATTCAGATCCAATTAAACCAATTCTTTTTTCGTTTTTGTACTAGCTAGTTTTGGAGTTAATTTGTGAAGCAAATTAAAAGTCGACACAATTCAGTAGTTTTGAAGCTCGAAAAAACATATTGAGGTAAAATTTCTTCACGACTTCCTTGATTTGTAGAGGGTGGTTTGAGAAAACATGCATAGCTAAGCAGTACAGCTTGCCAACTTTGACATCTAATGCGACCAAAGCTCAGGTTTTAGCACATTTCATTGCCGAGCTGACCCCGGATCCGAGGCAGAAGCTCAAGCTCACCCGCACCCAGAAGTGGTCACGCATGAGCGACCGTACCTAACTTGGAAAATGTTTCATGGAGAGGTAAGGAAGCTCCACGTTGACGGAACATCTAATAGCCGAGAAGCAGGAGCTGAGGTCAAGGGCGGAGCCAGGATTTTAAGTTAGCAAGGTAAAAACTATATATATATATATGCAAATTATTTTCTCTATTTGCTCCTGCTAACGTAAAAATAAAGTGACACATGTAATGTATTTCTGCTCTGTAACTCATCCCAATGACTAATTATATTTTGAACACAATGTACATACTCTCATTTGTAAAACTATCAACTCTCAAAAAGAAGAAAAACTTGAGAATTCTATAAATTTTAAACAAGTTGGGACAATTTTTGAATTTTGTGCAGGGCAAATTTGTAAAATTTAGCTCCAGGCTATCAAAAATCCTATTGAGAAATTGAAGTGAAAGGGGTCAAGTGACCCCTCTTGTCTCTAGGTAGCTCCGCGGCTCCGCCCATGGCTGGGGTGGTATTGGTCTCTCCGTGCAGGGTTTTGCATGAGACGCTATCACAATGGACTATCCGTCTATCCAGATCTCCAACAACGAGGCCGAGTACAAAGCGCTTCCACCCTAAAAAATATATGCATATATATGTTTTGTTTATAAACTTGTGAAAATATTGTTTGATATTCAATCTGTATTCCTCAAATATTTGGCGACATTTACACTAAACAGCAAAATTATTTTAATCCCCTTTGCTAATCTCCGCGTCTAAACATTGACAATTTAAAACATGACCAGTTGACATGTTTAAAAGCCAAGCTTTTAAAAGACAATTATAATTAACTGCCTATCGACATGGTATGAACAGATCTTTCTATCCTCAACCCATTACTAAAAATACAGTCGTTAGAGACCGAGAAATAAATTATCATATGATATATCATGCTATTCCGAATCATCAATCCATTACTAACAAATCATGCTGCGGCTATTTTATATGGAAACATCGTGAATCACGGGTAGCAAATTCGGGATGGTTTTTGGAGACCGAGAACCTGCCCCAGGCAGGGCCATCTGGGCAGGGACGCGTCGCCTTAAGCCTTTCTAGCACGGTTACGGGGACGCACGAACTAGATGAGACAACCGGAAAGAGCTGAACGCAAGACCTCCAAATTTATACAGACGACTCTGGTCACGGCCAAAAACTGCTGCGCTATCAATAATAACAGTTTAGCATTCGAGTTGTAAATAAGATCGTATTCATATTTTACTGTTAGCAAAATCTAGGAGACTAGGTTTCAATGGGTTGTTATGAAAGTTGAACAATTATTATAATTGGCTTCATTTTCTCACAAAATTGACTAGATTCACATTTACTTTAAAAGGTAGACGCCCAAGTTGCAAAGTGCTGCTACATGAACTAGAAGAAAAAGCACTTGCTCTCTTGCTTTATTAACCTTACCACTTTGATTTTTGGACTTTCAAAGCTTTTATAAACAATGTCAAGGGCAGGAGAGAATGGGAATTTTCGTCGGCATAGGGGTTTTGAGTAGCACGACATTTTTATTAAATTTTTATTTTCACTTTACTTCTTTTTCACGTTGAGATTTATCAAGCTCGTTATATTATGAACTGGTAAATTTCCAGCAGACATGACAGCACAAATAATAAATAATCACACAGCATTTGCTATCATAAAAATCTCAATCGTCATGGATAACCTTTCCTGATTGTCATAATCTAAGAGAAAACTGTATCGCCTTCCTCCTGTTGAAGAAGCAAGTCACATACCTGACAAAGACCGTGTCTACTCAATCCAAATGCTACTAAAGGCTTCATCCAGTGCACGTTTCTTGCTCAATTCTATGCTCCAACCTCCTGCCCTTCCCCCTCTTTCAGCTCTAAGTTTCATCATTTCTTCGTCACCAACCCCGTACAATTGCATGTAAGGATCCGACCCAGTTGGAAAGGGCTGTGGAGCCGTGCCTGTTGGCCGTGGCTGCCCAATTGGACCCCCAGGAACTGAAGGGGCATAATACCCCTGTGCGCCAGTACCAACCCCTTCTTGAGAGCTCTGCCTCCATAAAGGAAATATAGTTGAGAAAATGTGACATTAATCAGATCTAAGTATATGGAAAAAATCTAGCAAAAACAAGCTCGAAATACACATACTAAAATAAAGGCATACCAATCAACATAAGCCACCACACAAGGGCTAATATTTTCAAAGTTTTGACGTTCGAAATACTTATACATTTGTTTGCAACTTCCCTATCCATAAAACAACAGGAGGTAAAAGGAAGTCGGTTGATGATTCATGTGGAATATATCTCCGTTGAAGTCAAAACATGGTATGATTCATAATGTTCTCTTGTTATAAATATTCACTTTCCTGTTCAATATAAACAGAAAAGTTGGTGTAAAATTTTTCTTAGTCTGCTTGAGGATGGAGATAACAGAATCCATGTAGCCAAAGTTGGTACAAGATTTTTCTTTGTCCACATAAGGCACTTGGTCATTCACTTTAATTTATGTTTTCACCACTAGGGTGTTGAAGCAAGACAAATAGACAATTTAGTGAGCTAACTCCCAGCAAACCAACAACAAAACGAATCCAAGAAAAGAAAAAGAACTTGCAGTGCAACTTAATGTTGTCAAAGAAAGACTTTAGCAGAGAGTGCATGTTTGCTACCAAAAAACAAGAAATCTGAATCCATCTGATCTTCTTACCGCATCATTACCAGGCAGTCCCTTACTTGCAGCCAATGCTGCTGCATATTCTTCAGCCTGTCATAACAGAATAACCAGAATTACTAGTCAGAGAGAATTATGCACCAGGTGTCACAAAATTTGCAGGCTTGAGAAACATGAAACATTTCCAGAGCGTGACAGTAAGAATTTAGCTAACTTTAAAACGAACCTTACGAGCTTGAGCATTCATAATTTGCTCAGCATTTTCTTTCTGGTACCGCGCAATATATGCTTCAATAATAGGAACATCTATTCCTTCAACCAAGTTTACTGCTGCAAAGACAAAGCATTTTCAAATGAGTAAGAAATTAATTGATATTTACAGAAAGGAAAATCAAATGAAGCTCAAACTAAATCTGCTGGAGGAAACTCTCACATCTCAAGAAGGGATGGGAAATCCCCATAACAAACCGACAAATAATGCAACAAAATCGAAGTTTCTATCACAAGTTCACAACCAAAGAATAGGTCACAATCACCCAAAAAAACAAAACACCTCAAGCCATGTTTGATTTTGATTAGGATACCAGTGCATTTGGAGAGAGGGAAATCATGTTTATTAATAAAAAGCAAAATTGAGTGAAAGAAGGGACTCATATAAAGAGTAAGACTACCACAACTTACTCATGTCCTCCACTTCCTCCAAGTAATCATTGTATTCTCTCAATGATGAAAAATCTTCCTCTCTTTTATTAAATCTGCACAATTGTGAGAGAGAGAGAGAGAGAGAGAGAGAGAGAGAGAGAGAGAGAGAGAGAGAGAGAGAGAGAGAGAGAGAGAGAGAGAGATAAAATAGCAATTAAGAATTCGACATATTCTACATTTTATGTACATTTCCTAGAAGCGAAGCTCAGTCAAAACAAATGAGATTCTTGCAGAAGACAGAAATACAAAAAAAAATCTCACATGCCTGAACTGGTAATCAGGTACTTCACTCACCATACTACAACCTAGCAAAAAGTAACAGTGATAAATGATGCAACATGGCAGTATTATGACTTTCGGTAAAGGGAAACTTGTTCTACCGTTGGATCCTCTCTGATTCCAGGACATAAGCACTTCAACTTACGCCCACGGCATTTCTATTGACAATTTATTATGCTCATCTCCTGTTTTCCGCTCTTTCTGTTTAAGTGTGATATATACCAACAACAACAAAACCCATCTAGTCCCCAATCATTGGGCGTATGGGCAGGGACTAATTAGAGACAAACCTAACCTTTGGCAATATGCACAAAGTGGCTGCTCTCAGAGTACCACTGAAACAGTGGCCCCCCTAAACCTCTAAGAACCGAGGAGCTACAGGGACGTTTTGCTGCAGAACCATACCCTTAAATCAAAGCCGAAAGGCATCAGGGAGGGCAGGCCTAGAGACCCAAATTAGTTTATGTGCTCATGACCATGCTTCCTTCATTCATGGTCCAGAGCATCTTACTAATGAGCACTATCCAGCATGTGTTACAGGCATGAAAAACACTGGTGTTTTAGCAAAATTTAACGATTTTCTCTTAACTGCTGAACAAGAGCCAATGGTAAGCTGAAGTATGTGTGCTACTATGCCATGATGATGCAGCTAGGTTAACAAGCACTTTAACATTTTATTCTACAAGTCAACCTGAAGAATTTGTTCCAGACTGATATCTGTACGAGTCCATAAAGATATTAATTAAAATCACATATACGAACAAGAATCATTCATAATTTTGGGATTGACCTTTCGAACACAAATTCAGTCCTAGCGTCATTACGAGATCGAAAGCCAACTCATTTCATGGGTATAGTGTTTAGTCATATGACTAGTACCTGTCCATACTATACAATGTTGAGTGCGGACGCAACGGAAACAAACAGAGTCTTTTATTGTTTACAACGTTGAACGTTCCTTGCTCACATACAACGGACTGCTCCCCTACACAGGTAATCTCACTCAAACCATTCTAGGTAAACTCCAACTCTTGGCACATTCCAAGTATACTCTTCCAGGTACACTCTCCTAGCACATCATCCTTTGAGGGTGACAATGTGTGTTGATGTGTACACAAGTTTAGTGTACACGTGTTTATAATCAACAAATTTACATTTGTTTGTCGTGTTCAACTCTTCATATAATATAAATTCAGGTTCATCGGTTTAAGGTTCCGGGTCAAGGCATTTTAGTCCATAGATATAGATTGAAAGTTGAAACTCAACTCACAAAGACATAGAGACTCAGTTTGTTTGTTTTTTTTTTTATGAATTTATGAGATTTTAAAAAAAAAGTAAAAAATAAAATTGAGGGTTTTTTTTCATATTTTCTGGAACATATGGATCCAAATTCCAAGTCCAAACAAGAGTAGTCAACAAGAGAACCCATCCCCTCACTCTTCAATAGTATATGTACCCAAACCCAAACCCAAACCTAAAGCTTCAAATCAACACATACACTTCTTATCACTGCAGCTCCCAAAATTATCTTCAATCACTGTAGTACCGAACTTAATAAGTTCATCACTCTGTTCCAATACTCGAAGCTACTAAAAAAAACAAGATCCCGAAAATGCTATTCACTCTTGAATCAATAGGAAGATGTACATATTAAAACACAGAAAAACAATTATGTAAGCACATATATTGGGGAGAGAGAGAGAGTACATGTTGGAGATGCGCTTGCGGATGGCCATCTCCTTGGTGAAGGGATTGGTACCGGAGGCGACCACCATTTCTTTTCCTTCCGATTTCAGGACTGGCTACTACTCGGATGGCGGTTCGAGCCCGCGAATCGTGGAGCTATTTACCGTTTTTGTAAAAGGTTTTAGTTTTGGGGGTTTTAGCATTTTTTTCAACCGAAAGCTAGTGGGGGAGGAAAAAAGGTTAAGGATAATCTGATCCAAACATTATTTAACAAGACTGTTCCAAAAAAAAAAAACATTATTTAACAAGAGAAAATTACAAAAATTCTATAAGTACAATGGAAGTGGACACACATTTATCGCCTTCCAAAAGTGTTCTCAACGGTCAAAGAGTATTTCAAGTCTAGACCATTGATTGCTGTAACAAATGATTGAGATCCGTGTCCACTTTTGTTGTCCACTTTTATTGTACATGTAGCGCCCTGTTTGTTAAAGGGATATGTATATGAGGGAGAAAGAGGGATATAATAAGAAGGGGATATAGGGGTGGATATAGTTGGAGGGGTATTATTTTAGAAGGGAAAATTAAAAGTTATTATGTTTGTTTTGTTGTTGTAGAAGAGGGATATGAGAGGTTGAATAATGTAAAATTCCCATTTTGTCCCAAGTAAATAAATAAATAAAAAATTTCAATTGGTGGGGTGTGGGGCTGCTGAGGACTTGGACAGGGGTGGGGTCGTGCAGCACCTCTCCATTTTCCCAGGGCCACGTGCATACTTTCTCACCTGGCGAGGCATAATGGCATGTGGGGCCAAAAGGTTAAATAGGTAAGAGAGGCCCAGATATAATTTAGGCTGGGGGTGGGGTGTCTAAATATAGTGAGGCTGCAAATGGATATACATATCCCAGGTATAATATATCCGGGACCAACATAAGTAAACAAACACTGCATATGAGTGAACTGGATATTTATATCCGGCACAGATTTATATCCACCCTGTATATACTGCTGCCAAACAGGCCGTAGCATCCTTGAGAAAATTAAGACATCACTCTAATTTAGAATGCTTTGAATCGCTTTACCCAAATTAAGTCCAGCTAGGCTTTCATCAAACAGAAATGTTAGATACACACAATTTGGTACCCACAATTTACCCAAACACACACACAAGTGTGTGGGCTCCACTCATAGAGTGGAGCCCACACACTTGTGTGTGTGTTTGGGTAAATTGTGGGTACCAAATTATGTGTATGTAGTGTTGTTCATCAAATGAAGTTTTAGAATCCTACGTCGGTGGGGTCAGGGCTAAATAATATAATTTACGTGCGTATGCGTCAATGGAAATGCAAGTGAGAGCGTGGATTGCGAACGCAAATGCATTGTGAAAACTGAGAGCGGGATCGCGAATTATTTTGAAAGTGTGACTAGGTCGGAACATGACAGTATTAAGCTGAGCAAATTTGACTTCTATCAATTGAAATTTTCTAAAAGCTACCGGACCAATTAAATGATACATGTACAAAAATGTTAGCAGCACATAAGCTAAGTTATGACAACCCTAAGAGCATACCCTAATCTATATAATAGCACATAAGCTTCATATCAACATAGAGAACAAAAATTGGAGTGTGGTCACTAAACAATGGAGTGCCAAAACTCAATTGCTACCTAAACTTATTTATATTTTCTCATTTTTACTTTATCTAAAACATCTCATTGTTATAGTGGGGAGTGAAAAAAGATTAAAAAGAGAGGTTAATATATAACTATTACTCCTCCATTAACTATGTTTTTAGTTGTCTTTTTCAAATTTTATCGATATTTTAGTTCTTTTTTAAAGTTTGTCTAGGCTCACCTGCAAAAAATTCCATGGTTCTCGTCGGGTCTTTGCTTTGTCCAGTCTACGTGGGTCTTTGTTTTGTCCGGTCTATGTGTGTGAATTAATCGAGGTGCGCTTAAGTTGGCCCGAACACTCCGTATCCAAAAAATACAATAGAGTTCGTCTAGGCTAGGTGCACTATCAACTAATATGATGCTTGCGCAGTTGAATTAACTTTTTCCATTCTGTATAGAGTCTAAGGCCTCCCTGGCCAATATAAGTCAAGGTGGTTTATTCTTTTGTCTTCATTCAATTTTTTTCTGCATTTATTAATTTTGCGTCAAAATTTTGTGAATTATTAATTCAGCTCAACGAGATGATTTGAAAAAGTAAAATATTATGATCGAAACTCACAAATTTTTGAATGAAGGTGAAATAATGAAATCAATTCGAAGAAGAAATACATTTTCATTGTGAATATTTTCTAGTTTAATCCAACTTCACACCTAAAGTTACAAAATGCGTGCGTGTGAGCAGGAGTGAAAAAAACGTCTTATAACTCAAGCTAGTGTGAGTGTGAGCGGAAGTAAAAAAAACGTCTTATAACTCGAAAGCTAACGGATAGTCAAGAAATCTTTGTCTTTAGAGCATCTCCAACCTTCCTCCAAAGTTTACTCAATTTGAGTTTAAAATTTTGGGTAAAAACTATGTTCGATCCCCACTCTCTCCAGTCCTAAACCCTTTTTCACTCAATCTAGCCAGAATTAGCATTTTGCAATACGAGCCTCGAGTCGAGGGTACGGCAATCACCAAGCTAGCTACAACATTTGCACATAACATTCCATTAAATACAAAATCATTGTTCAAAAACAGAGGGGCATACCACATAATAAGAACAACAAACTTATCCCCCAAAAAATGTCTTCTTACACCAATAAAAATGAAAGCATTGTTCAAATCAACTCTCATAACATTTTTCTCTTCAGCAACCCGAGAAATATCATGTCTCTATGCACTTCCCTTTGGAATCTGGTTTCTCAAAAAATTCTAGATCTTTAAGAATTGTATAATGCTACATTGAACGGTTCCATTTTGATTTCAGAAGTAGCAAAAGTTCGAGCTCTTTGCACTATACCAATGCTACTGTGATTTCAGAAGGTGATGCCGCCGCATGGGTTGTAATGGTGTTTCCTTTTGCTTGCGTTTTGCCCACTTGTAGAGGTGACCGAAATGGAATCCCAAGTTCAAAGTCAAAGCAGACAGTACATGTTACCAGGGGCGGAGCCAGCCATGGGCTGGGATGGGCCCTGGCCCCCCGCAGTTTGAAAAATGTACGGAAAAAAAATTAAAATTTTGATATAAATTAATTTTTTTTTGCTATTTTCAGCGCAGGGTTACTCGTTTGAAATTAAAATAAATGTTTCCAACAAAATTTTAACCAAATTGTTATAGCCCTAACAAAACAAAACAAGTATGACCCACTTATGAAAACTCATATATAATAAACATATAAGGATAATAGTTATCTGACATTAGGTTCAATGTGGAAACACTGAAAAATTGAAGAGAATTAGACGACTTCTTTGCATACAGCTTTCATCATAAATATGTTGTGCATTTTTGTCAGCGTTAGATGAAAATCTTAGAGCCTCCCTTGAACTCGGCCCCCCCGGATTCTCAATCCTGGCTCCGCCACTGCATGTTGCAGTGTTCAATAATGCTTTCGTAAGTCCTACCCAAATCCAGTGGACGGATTTAGAGAAATTAGCAGAGTTTTGAACATAAAAAGAAACTTGGAATGCAATTTTGATAGTATACAACATCAGGTGTGCATGGAGCATGTCAATAACCAAAGAAAAGCGCAGAAATTCAATGAACCAAGAAAGAAAAAAAAGAGATGGAGTATCAAGATTTGGTCCAGAGAATTCATCATCTAGATTGAGTGAGAGTGATCAAGCTACCACAACCCTGAACATATGCTAAAACAACCAACTGCATAACAAACTAAACTCCTACATAGTAATACGCCTGCAGGACAAATGGGAGTGAACTAGAGATACCGTAGATTCATATTTCCAATTTTGTCTTGAGGAGAAGTCGAGAACTCTGTAGATAATCATAATGAACAGTTTACAGGAGAGGCTGTAAGAACAAAACAACCTAAAAGTTAGAGTTAGCCGAGGACAAAAGAACAATGTGCAATGTGTACACAAACTGCTGCTTCACCCCAGAGGTTACCATCAAAAGTCAGTCCAACTCCTATAACTGAGCAAGGAACATAAGAAGCTATGGCTTGGTAAGCTATGAACAACAGCTGGCTGCAGCACTTTAAGAGAAACAGTCTGCATCTTGAAAAAACCAACTATGATATCTCTTGCGAACTGTGAACCTCTACAAAACTTTATCAGTAAAGTGTGCTTTGGATCTCCTTCCTATCTGCAATTCAACATCAAGATGGTCATGATAGATATAAGCAACATCATAATTGTCAATGGATCCCATTTACAAGCCAATACACAACACAAAACTTCAGTTTGGTAGAACTGTGCTATAGCAAGACCTATATATAACCAGCAAGGGGTCCAATGGGGTCCATTGTACAACAAGCAACGAAACCCACCCAGCTTCAAGCACAGTCCACAAAAGAAATAATTGCATTACACTAATCATTACTGGGGTATTTTCTAATAGCCTACATGTTTTATTGGTCTACTAGGGATTTGTGACCAAAACTCAATGGATAGTGCAGCAATGCACTCATTTAGAGAAGCTACAAAACAAGTAGAAAAGTTCGACTCCCACCCACATGCTAATTCATGTGTTGGGCTGGTTCATAGCATAGATTTAAATATCGGCCGAGACGTCTCGTATCGGCCGATACGTACCGGTATTTGGGGCCTCCGATACGGATACGGGCCAATATCTCGGTGTGAGGAAAAATCGCACCCCGTCTCGGCCGATACCCGAGACGTATCGGTGTCTCGGCCGATACAGGCCGAGACGGCTTCTGTCTCGGCCGATACGGAAAAAAAAAAAAAAAAAAAAAAAAAAGCTCAAACATTTTGAAAAATTATCGGTGAACCAAAAATTAGCAAAAAAAAGAAAATGAGAGATTATAATTTACAACGCCAAGAACTCTATGGTGTGCTTATTGTTATGAGTTAGGCTATTGAGCTTGAATCTTGTTATGGCTCGTAATTGCGTGTTGTAAGAATTCTATGGTGCGCTTATTTTCGTATTATAACCTTATCATGGTGGTTTGGTTCAATTATATGTGCTAAGATTGGTTAAAATATTACTAATTAAGCTAATGAGAGAAAAAAAGAAAGTGTAAAATCAAGTTTTCTACATATTGCTAATGATTTTAAAAAATTCACGGCCGAGACGGCCGATTCCCGCGACGTATCGCCGATATGTCCCGATACCGATACACCGATACCGCGACCGATACCGCGACCGATACCGAGATTTAAAACCTTGGTTCATAGGCCCCGGACTTATATTGGCCTCCCAGTAGTAAACGGTGGGATTCGTGGGCCGGATACCAAGTTATCAACAGCCAGAGAAGAAAGTGAACGCTGCATTTTCGGTAACAAGTGATCCAGACTGTGTGATCTACAAAAATTGAAATGGGTCGAAGATGTTTAGTGTATACACTTAAAAAAAAAAAAAAGGCAAGAAAGAATTGAAAAGACTATTTACAGCCAATCAGTTGGCAGTCAGCAAGTTGGACCAAAAAGAAAAGGAAATATCATCCAAACCCCAAACATCCAACAACAAAGTTGTTAAAATTGTAAAAGGTTCAGTTTTTGCCCAAGTTCAAAAGGCAAAAGCCACCAAGAGAAGCTACAATATGTTATTCCAATATGTTACTCGCAAAAAAACATGTGACAACGAAATGCTGCACTTATGCAGATCACAAGTGAAAAATCTCGAAAGAGCCCAAGACGAATTGGATCAACCGTTCCAACTTCAATACCCACTTGTCTTCCCACCAGAATCTACTGCTTTTATTTTCTTATTTTTCCAAAAACTCAAATCATATATGAATTGAGCAGAGAAAATATCTTCAAGGAAACGGACGTAAGGAATATAATATCTTTGGTAGATATTGGAAACCAATCGAAGTTTATTGTAGCTTATTGATCTGGAAACTTACAAAACAAACAAGAGAGATTATTGACGTTCTTGGATTTATTCCGCGGTGAACTCACTTGTCCATTGACCATTGTTGGCAAGTAGTTTTGGCTCTTGGCGCCCTGTCTTTTGCACTTGCAATATCTCATTAACATCCAATTTCTATTGAGCTAGCGATACAAACAAGTAGAGTCAACCTCCAAAAGCGGTAGTTTATCATTCAAGTTGATCTCAAACGAATGAATGCTCAATTACTTTGGCTTTAATATAATGCATTAGTTTCTTAAACCAAATACCAAGTTATTCAAGCTTGGCTTAAAACCTAACGAGCTCAGGCAGCTGACTTGTTTACCTAACGAGCTCAAGAGCTGACTTGTTTATCCTTCGTAACGATGAGCTCAAGAGTTTAACTTGTTTATCCTTCATAACGATCACACAAACTTTCAATATGCTAAATAAAGGTCAGGCTCGAGTAGGTTGAGTCATTTAACAGTCCTATGTTTAGCAGAACATTAACTCACTCCCTTGTTCTATGCAATTACATCGTAAGGCCAAAAGTAGAATTGATGCATTAAGAAAGTTGTTCGGATTACTAATAATTTAAAATCCCATCTGATGATTTTATTAACGGTTTAATCTCTTCCAATAAAACATACTATATTCCGCTCAGCAAAGACTCAATCAAAAAAAAAATATTGAACTATCAAGCCTTGACTTTGAGATCTTTAGTCTTTAACTTGAGGATATTCCCACCACTCTCTAAAGCATTACAGTTGTGAGTGCACTGAAACACAAACCATCAAATCTTGGGTATCTAGAGCCTCAAATAGAGAGTGGAAATGAATTCAAGTGTTAGTGGAAAAGAATTACAGTACAAAAGATTGGAATTAATCTTTTTTGAACTGCGTTTGGAATTAATCTAGATAGAAGCCAGATTGCTCTAATAAAATGGCTTGTATCCATTTCGACTCCATCGCGGGAGACTAATCCATCACCAGCTGACCTCCAATAATTCAATGCCCTCTCCTCTGGTCGATTGTTCCAGTATGTTTTTTTATTATGTGAATCCTAATTTGGTAATGTTGAGGCGACAATTCTCAGACAGTGGAAGACCAATATTGAAGAAAGCACAATATATGTCGGGTGGGGACATTCTTGGTAGGCCAGTCCATTGACAGGCCTACCTAGAGGGGACTTCTAGAAGTTTGTTTGCGTTTTAGTGGTACTTAATTGCTGGCACCACCACTGACGTTCTCGTCGTTGTTATAATATTAGCTATCAAACCACTGACGTTCTCTCTCTGTTGAGGCAAAGCATGTAAACATGTAGATATATGTATCTTTCTGTTTCACATCTAAGCAAGACCATGTTTCAGTTTCTACTTTTAGGCATTCAAAACATGCTAGAAAGAAGAAACTTCCCCATCTCCGGTGGTTGAGCTCAGCATCTTCCCCAAAACATCGTCCCTGAAATGGTGAATAGATGATGTAAATTTCAGTAGATAAGTAATTTAAGTAATTTGCAGTATTCATGTAAATTTCCTGTACGTATGTAATTAAACTAAAAGTCCGAGATACAGGAACTACTCAATATATGGAGTAGTATTACATCTCAAAATTATGTACCCCATAGACCTCCATCAGTCAAGAATTCAATAGAATGCTTCCACTGTGCACTCTAAACGAACGAATATAAATCTCCCCATCTCCAATGCCTCAAGTATTCAAACACATTAATGAACTAATCCAAAAAAATCTACCCCAAATTCCTAGGTTATGGCATACCTCCCCCCTCTTTTTTCCCTCCCTTTCTCTTAGTTTTTCTCATTTCCTCGACTCTCCTTATCCTCTTCCTTTTCTCACTCCCATGGATGCAAGCACTAACAAAAAAATGAGAAGGTAAAAAAAAACATAGCAAGAGGGTGTAGACCGAAAGAGAGAAAAATGATAAGAACTATCTTGCATCATAAAACCAAATTATCAACATGCTTACCGAGCATCCGGCCCCAAGTCCGAACTCCATCTTCTCAAACCCTCACGGACAACTTGAAAAAGGTTGGGCCAAAGTTTTTCTATTTCTTCCACGATCTCAAGCTCCTCCAATATCTACAAGAAAAAGAAGTAAGAATTAAAACCTTTTTCTATGCGATGATACTTGCCGAAAAAATTAATTACTCCTATGCGATTTAGAAGTACCTTAACTCCCATGGTCCTTGCATGCTGGTTGCAGTGTACAACTATGTTTCGACAAAATCTCATAATGAGAAGATCCAACTATAAATCGTTCGGCACATAGTCAGGATCATCTCGATCAGCTTTAAACTTATCAAAAAGACGTTTGATTACTGTTTCATCCTTTCGATAATGTCAATCTAAATGATTTCGAAGGTTTCGACCGGTGGAAAACCCTTCAAAATGAAAGATTGGCAAGAGTCTATCACACCGACCATGGCGATGGAGATACGGACAAGGGTGAAACACGTGTGATAACAGAAAGATTTGAAGGAACGCTTCCTATGTGGGTGGCTAAGAAGTTGGGGGAATGGGAAGACAAAAGTTGCACTTGGTGGGATTTTATCCAACGTGGTTTTAAACTAATAGCTATGTATGGTTTTTATATAAGCAACGATTGAATTGTTAGATTATTATTCATTGAGCACAAAATTAATTCCTATTGTTTGGTTTGGTGTTGTAGGGATGTTCTTAGAGGATTGTGGTTCCTCTATGATAAGGGTGATTATCATGGATCCTTGGAAGACAAAGGGATCTTAATCACACAACATAATCGGGCAAAACTTTTACTAAGTACGAGTACCAACACAAGTACAAAAAGAAGTGGGAAGACGGAATTGAAAATGATATAAAATGTTGGAAGAACACAATTGAACATGCTCTCAAGCCCAGGGATGATCTTCAATTCCCGCAAGATTTGGATTTTAGGATGTTTGACTCCCACTTCTTTTTTGTACTTGTGTCGGTACTCGTACTCAGTAAAAGTTTTGCCCGATTATGTTGTGTGATTAAGATCCCTTTGTCTTCCAAGGATCCACGATAATCACCCTTATCATAGAGGAACCACAATCCTCTAAGAACATCCCTACAACACCAAAACAAACAATAGGAATTAATTTTGTGCTCAATGAATAATAATCTAACAATTCAATCGTTGCTTATATAAAAACCATACATAGCTATTAGTTTAAAACCGCGTTGGATAAAATCCCACCAAGTGCAGCTTTTGTCTTCCCATTCCCCCAACTTCTTAGCCACCCACATAGGAAGCGTTCCTTAAAATTTTTTTGTTATCACACGTGTTTCACCCTCATCCGTATCTCCATCGCCATGGTCGGTGTGATAGACTCTTGCCAATCTTTCATTTTGAAGGGTTTTCCACCGGTCGAAACCTTCGAAATCATTTAGATTGACATTATTGAAAGGGATAATACTCACTCCGATAGGTTTTGCATGGATGCTCGCTAATGAACTTGTGCCTTGATAAAATCCATCAGTGATTTTGTCTTCGATGACATAACAAAAATTTGAAAGTTCCTGAAAAGTAGACACACAAGTAAAGCCCATTATCCTCTTGGTGCCAAGTATTCATAAATATATGCTTGCAAATGAGTTTACCCTAGTATGTTGGCTTTTCCCTAAACCTATTGTTGATTTTAGTGGAAAGAATGAACAAGAAATGGAGAAGAAAGTGGACAGCTTCAGTGGTTCTGGGTAGAAACAGAGGCAACAAAATGGGGTTGCTCACACTTCCCTTCTTTCCTTTCATACTTTAGATAATAGGGTCTTACAAAACACAATAGACTTGGGCTTGCTCAACAACTAGCCAAATAACAAAAGAAATACATAGCCCATTAAATAAAAATAACATTAACCCAAATAAACAAATAAACATGGACAAGGCATTAATTTTGACGTTGTAGACATCTATCTATATTACACATAAAGGAGAATTTGGTCTCTTTTTAAGCTGTGCGTATTTTTATTTTTTTCCCCTTTTTTAGAATTTGCTCTCAAACTGACTATAGGACAAATATGTAACTTCCAATCCAATAACTTCCCACACTTCAACATTTTCCAACATCAAATTCTAATTTAGAAATAACAAGCTAAACAGTTTTCCAAACCCAAAGCAGTCCTCCCTCACCCCACCCCTGAATTTGTTTTCAAGCATCTGTGTCAACAATGTCATTGTTTGATACGCAAACACATCTCTGATTTTTGTTCAACAATCCCTCTCTCATGCATTCTACTAGAAGACCATTTCTCCACCGAATCATTTACATCCTCAAATAAAAGGATAAACAGCTATACGTTAATCTGCCGTTCTAAGTGAACTTGGGGACAGCAAAAGACATACAACGGAATAGCCAGCCTTGTGACAGTCATGCCTAAGATGTAATGAATAGATTCTGGAGTGACCAGTACGGTCATTATTAAGTTGTCGAGAGAAGAGATGATGCAATGGTTTCCTCGAGTCACAAACAACATTGGTGATGATTTGAGGTATCCAAAAGGAGTGTAGAAGGAGAAGAATAGGCCGCAAAAATTTATGAAACTCATACATGACCAAAATACCACCTAAAAGTATCCCATCTGCAATATTGTGTCATAGTAGGTAATTTCTTGGAAATATCTTATACACAGGTTCCAAGATCAAATAAAGAAGCCAAATCAGAATGAGGTTATCACAAATATAGTAACGGGTTGGAAGTTCTAAATGATACGCAAGAGCAGAAGGTAATGAAGGAATAATCAAATA
The DNA here is from genome assembly GCA_963854785.1 of Vaccinium vitis-idaea. NCBI lineage: Eukaryota > Viridiplantae > Streptophyta > Magnoliopsida > Ericales > Ericaceae > Vaccinium > Vaccinium vitis-idaea. Next base: position 40,221,772 of record OY978220.1, read on the forward strand.
ATGACCTCAAATAATTTACACTGAGAATATTCCCTGATGGTAAAGGATCCGAACATATTTTCTTTTCGAAAATGGTAAAACAGAACGCGAAATGGGGCCACTAAGCGGCGCCCAACTATTTGACGACAAAGAAACATACAAAAGTTGATAAACCCATATGCCAACTGCCAACAAAGTAAGGAGCACAACCGCAGCGTGTAACCTCCAACTAACTTGTGCTTCTCCGGCTATGGAAGCCGGCCCCTCTCTAACCAAATGTGTCATAAGGAGCTCCTGGTTCCCCACTCAACATCTAAATCTCATACACACTCGCACAATTAAAACAAAATCGAAAGAAATCCCTACGTTGCCATTAAGGAAGGTCAGAAAACCAAAACATTAAGGACAGAAGTGCAACTAGTTTGATTGTAAAAGTTATTTGGCATGTGGTCCTACTTGTCGGTGGTCCAGGTGGATCATGTTTAAAGAGCATACAATCACAGCTTTAGATGCCTAAATTCTGTAGACTGATAGAGCAATACTATTCACTTTTGGACTTGGTTGAAGATGTTTCACAGGACAAATTCAGATTGAAGGGATGCAACGTAACTACTATATGCTTCCATATGCATTTAAAATACAGTGTTTGGCTCCCATTCCAGCGTACAGTTTTCCATAACAATTTCGGAAATTAGTTTTGAAAACAAAAACCAAATGTTTAAAATCGTATTCAGTGTTTAGCAAAAATAGTTGTCGAGAATTAAAAAACTTCTAGTCTCTAAAAAACATGTTTTGAAAAAAATTCCCAGAAACAAGTTTCCAAAATTATAGTCAAACAAGTTTTATGCCTTAATTGAAAAATGAGAACAGAAAACAAAACCAAAAACGATACCCAACAGGCAAGCATTAAACTATTGTTGCCGTGTCTGTTTAGATTGTGCAAAATCCACATTGTAATCATGGGTATCATTTATCACATGGCAGGGGCAGAGAGTCCATGCAATAAACCAAATCCCTCGCCCTCGGTATGATCAAATAACACTCCCAAACCCGAAAACATATAACTCAACATTGTTGAAAAGTCACATTGACACGGGAAAGTAAAACTGAAAATATCATTTATAACCAATGGCACGGGCAAAGATTTTTTCATGGAAATCTCACTCCGTCATGACCCGATAATACTTCCAAAGCCAAAAATATTTCATCCAACGATGCTGAACAAGTGACATTAATAAAGGAAAGTAAAACTAAAATATCTTCTATATCATTGACTTGAGCTTGAGCTCAATGGAAAAATAGGATTCCATCATGCGTATCAGGCTATAGTACGATTATAATTAACTAACTAATATGCTTGAAACAAACAATTTAAAGGTGTTACTACTTACTAATCATAATATTTAACAATTTAAAGGTTTTGTTAGTCATAATGACCTTGTCTGAGCTTTTATCTGGGCCTTCCAAACTTTCAAACAATAGCTGGGGTCAGACAACCCGAACTCACAATTTCGTCAAGCTTGGTTCTCAAAACACGATCTACAAACCAAAAACTCAATCCTTCTCCGTTGAACACCCTTGCCTGGTAAATCCGCCATTTCTTCAATCCTTCTCCCCTGACCCCTCTCTCCCCTTCCTATTTCTTGATAAATGTTGTTGATTTTGTGAGAAAATGGTAAAGATAGAATAGGGGAAAGGGTTATGGTATGATTTTTTTCACGGACCAGATCCGAAAATTGGGGAGAAAACTGAAAAAGTTGTCAGGAATACTGTCTGGCCATCAACTCTGTTTTCTGTTCACCGTCTCGGCCGATACTGTCTGTATCGGATTCTGTCTCGGCCGATACACCGAGACGTATCGGGAACCGGCCGGTTCATATGCGATTTTTTTACTCACACCGCTATATCGGTGCGTATCCGCATCGGAGGCTTAGAATACCGGTACGAACCGGCCGATACAGTATGTATCGGCCGATATTTAAAAGTATGGTTACTAATCATAATATTTAACAATTTAAAGGTTTTGTTAGTCATAATGACCTTATCTGACCTTTTATCTGGGCCTTCCAAACTTTCAACAGCAGTGGGGGTCAGACAACCCGAACTCACAATTTCGTCGAGCTTGGTTCTCAAAGCACGATCTACAAACCAAAAACTCAAAATAAGCTTAACAGAAATACAAACAAACATATCTACGAAGTCCATAGCTCCAAACGGACAGATGAGTACTTACAGCTGATGGTAATAGGGACGACTGGAATGAATTCATCAGACCTTAGCAGCCGCTTTCCAACCACATCCATGGGATTATCATCTGTAGGTTTTCTATTATTCACCTGGTGCGTAAAGGCTGAGATACACTCTAAATCCTTCTGTGTGAGGTCATTGAAGCGTCCACCAAAAGTTGTCATGAAGGAGCGGCGACACTTCCGCGCCGCAAACAACCTGCCGTGGGAGAGGAGTTTCAAAACTTCTAACACCTGCGGGAGTGAGCAGTTTACCTCGACATCGGATTGGTTGGCCTTGTCAATGGCTTCTTTGACCTCATCAACCACGATTTGAAGGAAGTCGCGGTTTTCTTCGAGCAGCTATAGTTGAGCCAGAACGGTTTCCTTGACCTTTTTTTCAGCCCTGTGTTTCTCAATAGAACCTTTTTTGTTGCGGATTTTTTTTTTCGATACTCTTCAGCTTGTTTTCCACAAACGCAACCTGTTTGGAGACAATCCCGACCACATAGCCATTTTTTATGGAATCCGTTGTGGGTATGGGGGGACGGCTTCGGACAGCGTCCGCCCTCTTGTTATCAACCTCATCACCCAGTGTTTTAGACATCGTTTCAACATGGAAGTCAAGGTCTTTTCGATTTTCTGGCTTGGCATTTTGATTTTCTACCCATTGGAGTATAAACTTTTGGATCCTATCTTGGGAAGCCATAATCGGAGACGTGAAGAAACAGAGAGAGTAGTGGGGTTTTTGTGGTTGATTACGAGGAGAAAGGCCGGGGAGGAGAGTGAGAGAGAGGCAACGGCTAATGTGCGCTAGCCATGGTTGGCAATGGAGGTCACACAGTGGTGGTACGAGAAGTTATGAGAAAGTAGCGGGAAGAAGTTTCCAAAAAATATCTTTTGGGGAAAAGCTAAAAGTGCGAGAGACTAAGGTTGCTACTTGAACTATGGCAAGACGTGAAGAAACAGACAGTAGAGAGAAAGTAGCGGGATTTTTGTGGTTGATTACAAGGAGGAAGGCCGGGGAGGAGAGAGAGGGAGGGAGGCAACGGCTAATGTGCGCTAGCCATGGTCGGCAAAAGATATTTTTTGGAAACTTCTTCCAAAACCCTCCTAACTTCTCGTACTACCACTATGTGACCTCCATTGCCAACCATGGCTAGCGTACATTAGCCGTCGCCTCTCTCTCACTCTCCTCCCCAGCCTTTCTCCTCGTAATCAACCACAAAAGCCCCGCTACACTCTCTACTGTCTCTGTTTCTTCACGTCTCCGATTATGGCTTCCAAAGATAGGATCCAAAAGTTTCTACTCCAATGGGTAGAAAATCAAAATGCCAAGCCAGAAAATCGAAAAGACCTTGACTTCCATGCTGAAACGATGTCCAAAACACTGGGTGATGAGGTTGATAACGAGAGGGCGGACGCCGTCCGAAGCCGTCCCTTCATACCCACAACGGATTCCATAAAAAATGGCTATGTGATCGGGATTGTCTCCAAACAGGTTGCGTTTGTGGAAAACAAGCTGAAGAGTATCGGAAAAAAAAATCCGCAACAAAAAAGGTTCTATTGAGAAACACAGGGCTGAAAAAAGGTCAAGGAAACCGTTCTGGCTCAACTATAGCTGCTCGAAGAAAACCGCGACTTCCTTCAAATCGTGGTTGATGAGGTCAAAGAAGCCATTGACAAGGCCAACCAATCCGATGTCGAGGTGAACTGCTCACTCCCGCAGGTGTTAGAAGTTTTGAAACTCCTCTCCCACGGCAGGTTGTTTGCGGCGCGGAAGTGTCGCCGCTCCTTCATGACAACTTTTGGTGGACGCTTCAATGACCTCACACAAAAGAATTTAGAGTGTATCTCAGCTTTTACGCACCAGGTAAATAATAGAAAACCTACAGATGATAATCCCATGGATGTGGTCGGAAAGTGGCTACTAAGGTCTGATGAATTCATTCCAGTCGTCCCTATTACCATCAGTTGTAAGTACTCATCCGTCCGTTTTGGAGCTATGGACTTCGTAGATATGTTTATTTGTATTTCTGTGAAGCTTATTTTGAGTTTTTGGTTTGTAGATCGTGCTTTGAGAACCAAGCTTGACGAAATTGTGAGTTCGGATTGTCTGACCCCGCTGTTGTTGAAAGTTTGGAAGGCCCAGATAAAAGCTCAGATAAGGTCATTATGAATTAAATTGTTAAATATTATGATTAGTAACCATACTTTTAAATACCGGCCGATAAGTACCGTATCGGCCGGTTCGTACCGGTATCCTAAGCCTCCGATACGGATACACACCGATATAGCGGTGTGAGTAAAAAAATGGCATATGAACCGACCGGTTCCCAATACGTCTCGGTGTATCGGCTGAGACGGAATCCGATACAGATAGTATCGGCCGAGACGGTGAACAGAAAACAGAGTTGATGGCCGGACAGTATTCCTGGCAAGTTTTTCAGCTTTCTCCCCAATTTTCGGATCTGGTCGGTGAAAAAAATCATACCATAACCCTTTCCCCTATTCTATCTTTACCATTTTCTCACAAAATCAACAACATTTATCAAGAAATAGGAAAGGGAGAGAGGGGTTAGGGAGAAGGATTGAAGAAATGGCAGATTTACCAAGCAAGGGTGTTCAATCTTCTGTGGTACAACTGTAGGAGGGAACCATCAACCATTGCTCCAAAGGTATGTTCCGTAAATTGATGTTTATACTTTGTAGATCTGGCCCTGTTCCAAACGTGGGTTGCTCTAAACGTGGGTTGAATTTAGCAGTGACTTTTTGCGAGAATCATGACAGTTGTTGAACGGCATCGATTGACTGGGATCGATGAAGTCGCGGTTCAGCTTATCTTTTGATTTGTTTTGATTGAACTCCATAACAGCACCACCAGACCTCCCTCTTCTTGAGAGAGAGAGGGATACACTGAGAGTCGGCACTCGGGACGGCCGGCGTTGCTCTGGCGGTCTCTCGACTCTCACTGAAGATGGGTTTTCTTAGGAAGAAGAAATGGGTAAAGGGATTTGGGATTGGGAAAGTGAATCACAGATTCACAGGAGTAGTGTTCTACTCTATTTATTAGTGCTCATTAAAAATAAAAAATAAAAGTACTGGCCATTTGTAAGGGCCCGTTCCGCTAAAAAAAAAATAGTTTTGTTTTAACTAAAAAACTATATCATTTCATTAACAAAAAAACTAGTTTAATGGAAAACCAAAAGCCAAAAATAGTTTTGTTTTAATTTAGTTTTTTTGCAAAACCAAAAGCCAAAAAAACTAGTTAGTGGAACTAGTTAATTTTTTGTAAAACTAAACATACAAAAAACTAGTTTAATGGAACAAGTTAGTTTTTTTGCAAAACTAAAAACCAAATTAGTGGAACAAGTTAATTTTTTTGCAAAACTAAAACATCCAAAAAAACAAAAAAAAACAAGTTAGTGGAACGCCCCCTAAGTTTATTAGTTTTTTTTTTTTGGTGCAACATTTGTAAGTTTATTAGTACTACTAGGGTCTTGTATTTTGTCATTTTCTTACATGTAAAATTTATCAAAGGGTAAAAATCACTTATTAGACCCCTCCATCTTTCACCAATCCACACATACACCCCCTCATCTTTAAATCCATCAACCACATCCCCCTCATCTTTCAATCTATGTGAAATGCCAAACGGCGTTAAAAATTCCTTTGATTTGACCATAATACCCTTTCATTTATAAGGGTTGGGTCAGGGTTTTCTCATTTGCTGCCCAAACCTTTTTTCCACAATAACTCTCTCTTCTCTCTTCTCTCTGTAAAACAATGAACAAAAAATCCCTACCCTAACGATCTCTCTCTCTCTCTCTCTCTCTCTCTCTCTCTCTCTCTCTCTCAAAATCGATCGATTTGAACGATGATTTCGGATTTGTTAGACGAAATACTTGAAAACCCAGCAGCAAATCGAGCAAGGTCGAGCACTGGGAGAGGATTTTGAAAGTGGAGATTAGGGTTTCGGGAACTGGGTACTATTCGAAGGCTAGAATCTGGATTTCGAAGTCTAGAGATCAATTTCGAGAGCTAAGGTTTGGATTTCGAGTTGATTCGAGTAAAAAGGGTTAAGATTTCAAGAGGATTCGAAGTGGTATATACGTGATTTAGGATATTTCGACTCTGTTGAAGGCTATTATGAACAGTATACATGGTTTTGAAGGTATATTGCAGGTACTTGGGTCTTTCGCGCTCCGATTGGTTTTGATTATGTCAACGGTCGGCTGCGATTTTGAAAGGTCATAAAATTTCCATCGGTATATATATACATAGTTGTATAGGCTTCGCATTTGGTTTCTTAATAATTTCATTTGAGATAGAAGAATTTCTGGGTTCACTATGTCAACGGTCGGCTGTGTAGTATCCTCCATTGTTATGGAGGAAGGAGGTTACTGGGGATGGAGGAGAGAGGAGAATGATGCTTTTCGTTTTCCTGGTGATGGATAGGAGAAAAAGGGCAAGAGGGGGTTAAAATTTTAGATTTGGATGGAAAATCTCAAAATCTGTTAAAAAAGTGGACGGAGCACTAATGGAAGGGTGGTAAGTGATACGGGTTGAAAGATGAGGGGGTGTGGTTGATGGGTTTTAAAGATAAGGGGGTGTATGTGTGGATCGATGAAAGATGGAGGGGTCTAAGTGATTTTTACCATATAATTTATCGAAAACTAGTCAAACATTATAACCACGTAATAGTACTTTAAGATTATGGATCGAAGTAATCTACCTTAATTCTGAGGGTAAGTTGAAAGACGCATAAGCTAAACCAGGGTGGTTCGTCGGACGGTGTAGCGGTTAATTGTTTTGAAAGAAAAAGAATTACTTCTTTTTTTAGAAATAAGAAGTATACTACTCTTCTCCTACTTTTTGGATTAAAGGATGGTTTTGCTGGCGGAGAGTGGCGGCTCTTGGTTTACTATATATGGGAAGAACAAGTTGAGTTTCTATTGAAACTTCAACCTAAAATAAGAACAAGAAGAGTTTTTTATTTATTTATTTATCGGCAACAAGAATAGTTTCTGTCTCTAAAACTCTCCAAAGCTCAAGAAGAAGAATACTACAAAGTGAGGGTGGAGAAAGGTGTGAAGAATATGTGAAGTATGGGGTGCTATTTATAGGCAACCATGAGCTCCTTCTCTCCCTCTCCCCCAACCAATTGTCTCTCTCTCCCTCTCTTACTAAATCTCTCATATATGCTCTTATAAATGCCAAGAATCATGGGATTTTGGAGGAATAAAATTCATAGGCTTCATCATGAGATTCCTATATGCATTTAGGTACTTTGGTTGTGGTTTTAATGAGAGAAATCACGAGGAAAATCTAGTAGACTAGTTAGGGGTTATGGTTTGCATGGCCAACTTTGTTTTAGAGAAGTGCAAATTAGTTCACCCTCACCTAATGAGGGTGAACAAAACCCTCACCCTTATTGGTTGAAATGGTGTGACGTCTCCGAAATTAATACACTTTTTGGTAAGCATGACATCACTTTGTGGTGGGATCCACACCATTTGTGATGGACCCCACACCATTTCAACTAATCAGGATGAAGGTTTTGTTCACCCTCATTAGCTGAGGGTAAAAATTTCCACTAGTTTTAGAGGATTTTGGGTACTAGCTATACATGCACAAGCTTAGACTATTAGACATATGCCTAATAGATTAGGAAATCTAGGAGAATCTAGGAGTATCTTAGGAGAATCTAGGTTAGAACTTAGGAAATCTAGGTTTGTAATGAGAGAATACTGAGAATTAATGAGGGAATATTGGAGAGAATAAGTAGGGTTAGGGTTTGTCGGAGAAATCCTCACTTAAAGAGATTTTTGGTGCTAGTTATGCAAGTGTCCATGCATGCATGTGCATGGACCAATACTTGGTGAACAAGTAGGATAATTCCCACAATTCTAAACTCTCCCCTCTCCATTATTGTTCCAAGATCTACGTAGTCCAGCATAATCCTATATGATCGATCTTAGGAAATCCGAGGTAAATCTATAGGTTAGAACTTAGAATCCTACGTTTTAAATGAGTAAATCTTAAGGATAAATCATGAGAATCCATAGCTAAATCTAGCAAATCGTAGGCTATGTACTATAAATCTCTAGGTTTTTAATGAAAGAATCCTAGAGAAAATCTATGGGATTCTTGAATGTGCATGGAGAATATTGTAATAAAAAAAATCGTAATAAAAAAAATTATTTATCAAAAATTAGTGTTGTTACACATTCAGTACTCCTCCGATCGGTGAAGCTATTTCTTGCTTCCATAACAAGTGGTAAGGTGCTCCCTTTACTAGGATAAGGTTCTTGATTCTTTATCCACCATCTTAAATTAAGATAGAGTAAATTTCTTGCTTGTAAAGGGAAAAAACCAAAAAAGTCAAAAGCATTAGAGGTATATATATAGTAACATGAAATTGGAGTAAATTTCTGAAGTAGCATTGTAGCAATTCTTGCTGAACGAATAACATTAACATATTGAACTCGCATTTTAGGAACTTGGTTGAGGAATTCAAAAGCATGCCCACATCCATTTGGAGTTCTATTTTTATCGTTTTTTAAAAACGAAAATGCTAATGTGTGTTTAATAGGCTCAGCTCATATGTGATTTAAATAATTCTACTTGGGTGCAAGTTGCAATTGTGAAACGTTGGTCCACCCAAATCTTGATAGAAATAATGCAAAAGTTGACAGAAAATTGACTTCGATACTAAATTTGAGCTAAGTTTTGTCTTGACATGAGGGCATGTTTTAAATGTGGTGGTCCTCATTGATGGGGTCACCATCACATCTGCAAACGGGCATGCTTGTGACACGGGGCGACATTAGAATTTTTAATTAGTGGAATCAAAAGTTGAAATTGTATGCAATTGATTTTTTTATTGCTAATTGAAAGAATTAAATTAAAACGCAGATAAATGAAGTAAATACAGGTTAAGAACCAAACAAAATTCTACTGTGAGTGACAACTGTCAATAATTGATTGCAAGGGTATTATTGAATTAATTTTAATAAATAGAAAATGTTAACCTCCACGCTTTTAGGGTGAAAAATAATGTGGAAAAAGTATATTGATAATTTTAATAAATAGAAAATGTTAACCTCCACACTTTTAGGGTGGAAAATAATGTGTAAAAAGTATATTGATATCCGAAAAAGTATATCGATACCGAGAAAAACATATTGATATCCGTGAAATGTTTATTGATTTTTGAAATTTTTTGGTCATTTTATGGATATTATCATCGAGCTAAGGAGTGGAGATTAACAAGACTCTTAATAAAACTTTCTTCAAAAAGAGAGGAAGAAATGAGGGGAAAAAAAAAATCATGCTACATGTACAATAATTTCGGCTCCAACCATTTACAACTCCATCACATACATGTGGAGCCCACACATAATTATGGGTATAGGCCCTACGTGTATGTAAGTGGGTTGTGTTAAGATTTCTTGGAGGGCTCCAACCTAAAACCAATTGACAATAGTTGGAGTAACCTCTAGAATATAGTATTAACCAGGCTTGGATAGGCGATGTGGGATTTAACACTTCGGCTGCACGTGGAGGTACAAATTGAGGAGACTGAAAGATTTGACTCGGGCGATAGAGATTTGACCACATCATGAGGTGTGACCACCTAAGACCTAGTTTTGATACCATGTTAGATTTCTTGGAGGGTTTCAACCTAAAACTAATTGGCAATAGGTGGAATAACCTCTAGAATATATTAACCAGGTTTAGGTAGCTTGGATAGATAATGTGGGATTTAACAGATTATAAATGATTGGAGCCGAAATAATTGTACAAATAGTATTTTTTTTAAAATAAAATAAAAAATAGGCACATATTCTGTTGGACGGTGAATGTCATGGCAGCTAATCAGTTTTTTGTTCTTCCAAAACTTTACGAAGAACATATTACCAGTAGTATTTTACTTGCGATTACTTCTCCCACACGGTCTTCGCATGAAAAAATTCCCTTCATCCTTAATCAGTAGATGCATATAAAACAATATACGCAAGAGGGTTTCGTGAAAAACGTGTTCTTAATTTACCCAAAAAAGAAAAACGTGTTCTTAGCAAATTCTGGAGTACTCTCTCTCCCCCCCCTTCATTGGTGTTATTTTTATAGCTTCTGATTATCTTCGCTGCTCGGGTTCAGATTTGCTTTAGTCCTCCTTTGGCGAAAAAAAAAAAAGATCAGAGAAACTGATTTTTTAGTTTATTCATTTTGTTTTTATTTAAAAAAAGTTTGCATTTATTAGTTTTGTGTCAATTTTTTGTGATTTATTCGTTTTTTTCGACGAGACGAATCTAACAAGTATGAGATTATAGTGAAAATTAATTATTTTATGAATAAAGCCAAAATTAAACCAATAAACCACGTATTTTTGGCTTTATTAAAAAAAATTTAATTTTGACTATAATTTTATACTCTCTTTAGATTCGTCTCGTCGAGATCTCTTTAGATTCGTCTCGTCGAGAGGAACCAATAAACTAGGGTTTGGCGCTGGCAACATAAGTTTTCTTTTGGGGATATTTTACAGGTTTCTGTGATGGGTCGGACGTAATTAGGGCTTTATTATACATCTTTTGGTGAGAAATTGGCCGTCTTTTTTCGATTCCCTTTGAGGGTACTTTTTTGATTGACTGGGCATGTCAAAATTCGAAATTTTTTGATAAGATTCCTTCTGGGTTTATTGGGTTTTCTTCTTCTGGGTTTATTTGTGTCTTCTGGGTTCTGACCCATTCTTTCTAGTGGTATAAGATGAGTTCAAACGTGACCGAAGGTGCAGTTCATAGAGGCAAACTTCTTGTTCATATTGCCCAGAATGGGCAATCGTTTGAACTCGGCTGCGATGAATATACCCTAGTAGAGGAAGTTCAACAGTTCCTAGAATCAATGTCTGGGATTCAATTAAGTGATCAGCTGCTTTTATGCTTGGACATGAAGCTTGAGTTGAGGTGTCCGCTTTCGGTCTACAAACTACCGTCCAATGACCGCGAGGTGTTCGTATTCAACAGAGCGAGGATGCGTAGTAATTCCGTGCCTCCTGCAGCTGAGCAAGTTGAAACCCTTGAAATTCCAGATCCTCCATCACCGTCTGATTCGTATAACCCCCACCCCCTAGATGATGCTTTGGACCCTGCACTGAAGGCATTGCCTTCTTATGAGAGGCGATTTAGGTATCATTACCAACGCGGGTATGCGATTTACAGGCGCACCCAAGTGGCATTTGAGACTTGTGAGAGGCTCTTACAAGAGCAAAAGGTGCAAGAGAGGGCGTTGGATATTGCTAGGGGTAATTTGGACCACTTCTATAAGATGATTCTCCAAAATTTTATGGACTTCATGAAGTGTTACTCGCAACAGCATAGGAACCACTCCTATCTTCTTGTGAATTTTGGGAGGGAGATTGAGAAACTGAGATCCTGCAAACTTCTGCCTGCTTTACAAACGAGTTCGCGTGGGTGCTTGCTTGATTTTGTGAAGGTAGAGAACCTGCACAAGGTGGTAGAGGATTGCAGCAGTTCACACAGGCAGTTTGAAAATAAGATTTTGGAATTTAAGGAGGATTTCGGAGAGCTAAAGCGAAGCACTGAACATTTGTTTTCTAACAAAGCTTCTTTTCGTGTTAGAGATTTGGAATTTACAATCAGGGACCACCAGCGATTTGTCAATGAGCAAAGAAGCATAATGCAAGCTTTGAGGTTCTGTGTGTGTGTGTGTGTGTGTGTGTGGTGCCTTTAAGTTATAGGAGTAGTTAGTAGTTGATTTGAAATGAGTAATGTTGCCTATAGTCAGTGACTTTTACCCAGGTTGTAGTCAGTTGGTAATATTAAAATCTAATGGGGCTATAGAGCCATGCAATTCTAAATGTCACTTTTGTTATAATTGTTATGCGTATACTCAAAGGGTATACTCAAAGGGCAACGAAGTTGATTATAAGGGCACTCTCGACTTGTTTCAATTCTGCTTGTACATGCACATTGTGAATATTTGGCCAAGGAATTGGCACATGCCTCATTAGGTTTCCCCGCTGTCAACTTGGTTCTCATTCGACTCAAATCTTAGTGCTAGATTAGTTTCCCACAGCGTAAAACTGCCAAATTTAATTGGATTTCTGCATGTCTGGATTGGAACCTCTCTTAAGAATCTCCAAAGTTATAGGCGAGAAGGAAAAGATTCAATGTTATGTCACCTTAATAAGAAGTTTGGGTGACCTGCTTCAGATCTCCAGAGTTATAACCCTACAGACCAGTTCAGTTTTCTTTTGCATACCTCTATCTAGCATACCTTGATATGGTATTAAAGTTTCTGGCTTGGTCCTATGGAAAACATAGGGATCTTATCTGTATACAAGTGTAAAAGACTTCATGCTTGAATTGATACTTATGCTTAAGATCATTTAGTCATTCTAAGAGATTTTTCAGTGGATGCTTGGTTATTGTGGTTGAATTTTATTGACTTCTAACCTGAGGAGTTTCTTTCCACCATTATGCTTTAGTAGCTTTACTGAGGCAAGAGAGCACAACATTCTTTATATCACTTATGTGTATATGAGTGCTTTTTTTCCCTCTTTTCTTGCTATGCTTTTGTGCATAGGTTCAAATATGATGTTGAAATATGTTCATATCCCTGCAGTAAAGATGTAGATACAGTGAAGAAACTTGTGGATGACTGTCTGAGCAGCCAGTTGTCCTCTTCCCTCCGTCCTCACGATGCAGTTTCAGCCTTGGGTCCCATGTATGAAAGCCACGACAAAAGTTACCTCCCTAAAATGCAGGCTTGTCACCGTACAATTTCCAATCTTGTTGATTTCTGCATGGAGAAAAAGAACGAAATGAACATCTTTGTGCACAATTACATGCAAAAGATAGCGTATATTCAATACATCATTAAAGATGTGCGCTACAAGTTTTCTGTTTTCACAGAAGCAATCAACTGTCAGAATGATCAATTTGAGAACTTGAAAGTTGTTTTTGGAATTGGCCCTGCATATAGGGTGTGCCTTGCAGAAGTAGTGAGAAGAAAGGCTTCAATGAAGCTCTACATGGGCATGGCTGGACAGTTGGCCGAAAAACTTGCAATAACGAGGGAGGTTGAAGTCAGAAGAAGGGAGGAGTTTCTTAAAGTACAATGTTCATTTATACCTAGGGATATTTTAGCATCCATGGGATTGCATGATACTCCTAACCATTGTAATGTCAATATAACTCCTTTTGACACTAATTTACTCGATATTGACATATCTGATTTAGATCGTTTTGCCCCAGAGTATTTAGTTGGACTATCGGCAAATAGTGGAAAACATGGAAATTTGAAGGGTTCATTTATTTCTAACCATAGTACTCATTCAGCCATAGTTGAAGAGAATGCTGTAGATTCCTCTGAGAAATATGACACGGAGGAGCAACTTGAGGGTTCTGAGTTGTTGGAGATTGCTGGAACTAGCAAATTGGAAGTTGAGAATGCAAAACTGAAAGCTGATCTTGCTTCTGCAATTGCCCTCATTTGCTCCCTCAGCCCTGAAGTTGAATCTGAATCACTTGATGATAGTAAAATGGATCGTTTACTGAAAAATGTGGCAGATAAGACGGCTGAAGCCTTGCGTCTGAAAGATGAATATGGAAAGCACCTTGAATCTATGCTAAAGGTAAAGAAAATTCAGTGTCAGTCATATGAGAAACGCATTCAAGAATTGGAGCAAAGGTTGTTGGATAAGATGGGGTCGAACTTTGCCCTTTCAACTGTGAAGGTTGGTGACAGCAGATTGGAAATCTCAGATGAAGCAGAAGCTCACATGCCTTGTGTGTCTAGTGAACTCATGGATGAGGTTTCGTGTGCCTCTAATTCTTTGCATGTCAAATTAGGGATTTCTCCTAAACTGACAGAAACAGAAGGATTGGATGATAATATGGTAGATTCCTCGTCAAGGATAAATCCTCAGTTAGATTCGTCGATGTTGGAACTACATCATGACGTGGCAAATGCAAACGACAAAGCTGGGAAAGATACAGCTGCAGCAGAAGTGGGAATGGGGCTGGCAACCAGTTGCACTGCAGAGAGAAAATCTGAACCCCCAAATCATTTACCTGCTGAAACAGCTGCTGGAAAGGTTTTTGACTCTAAGGCAAGCCCTTATCTTGTGCTGGAATTGCAGAATGCACTTGCAGGTCAGTCAAGTCAACTGAATGAAACAGAAAAGAAGCTGAAAGGTCTACAGGAGGAGGTTACCAAGCTCGAGAAGGAGTTAGAAATTAGCCAGAAGCTCCTTGATGAATCTCAGGTATTAAAGCAGTTGTACCGAAAGATTTCTATTAAAAAATTGCATGACAACTAATGAAATTTTAAGTTTGAGAATTGTTCTTATCTTTTCATTTTGATATGCATACTTATTTTCTCTATATTTGAATATAAGTTAGAATGGGGAGCTTAGTCTATTCACCATGTTTACTCGTAGTCGTAGGTACTTAAGTTTGGCATAAAGATGGGGGGAGCTTAGTCTATTCTCCAGATATGAATGGCCAATAGGCTCCGTAGCATAGATTTGAATAATTGAAGCTTGGTTGAGGATGTCAAGTTTGTTGTATGTAGTTTAGACTTTACAATATTTGTAAATCTTTGCTTTCTATTTAGCAGAATTATCTGCCTGATGCAGCAGATAACTTGATTTCATACTGCAGATGAATCGTGCTGACTTAGAGAATTGTCTACATGAAGCCAGAGAAGAAGCCCAAACCCATCTTTGTGCAGCTGATCGCAGGGCGTCAGAGTATAAGGCATTACGTACTTCTGCTGTAAAGATGCATAGCCTTTTTGAAAGACTAAAGAGCTGTGTTTCTTCAGGCAGTGTGGCTGGGTTTCCTGAGTCCTTGCGTGCTCTAGCTCAGTCTTTGGCTAAGTAAGTCACCGATATATTTATTTGTGTTACCTAGCATATCCCCCATCGTTCACCATATTAGCATTTTATGAATGACATAATTATCATACTTTTCGCTTTTCATTCAACAGTTAAATATAGAAAAAGTCAATCAGGATATAAATGCCTATCAAATATGATATCACCATGGACTTGGGTTTGTCCACTGCAGGTAGTAGAATTATTCTTATTCTACTTTCAGGGACACTGGGCCAGGGTTAGATATTCACATTTTTTAACTATTATTCTTGTAAATGATGTCTTAGTACAATGTTCACTCATTGTGAAGAAACCACGTCGAAAAGTTAACATCATTAGGGATCGTAGTTGCTATTTTATAGTAAAAATAAGTTTTCGGACCATTTCCATTGATCTACTGACAAGACATCGCATCTTTTCTGTAACAACCCCGCCCAGCTGACTATGGACCCCTTTTTAGCCTAAACAGTTGGCCTTAAAACGTATACCTAAGAAGGTACCATGTAGCCCTTGGTGGGTGTTAATATACCAAGTGAGGCTCTAGCTCTCAACCAATTTGGGACTAAGCACTCTCTTTCCCCAAATCTGGAGTATTACATTTTCTTCTTTTCATGGTATCTTCTTTTGTTCTCTTATCTTCAAATGGATCAATGTGTGATGTCGCACCTTTACTTCTTTTCATGGTATTTTCTTCTGTTCTCTTCTCTTCAAATGTATCAATGTGTGATCGTACCTTCTTTTCATTTCGATTTCTCAAGTGTACTCAACTTAACAAGCATTTTCCCCAAGTACTGGCATTGTAATTTGTCCAGTATGGAAAATGTTGCTTAGAGAGCAACAACGAGAACAATTGCCTCATCCATTGTGATTGGGCACCGCTCTTCAAGGTCTCTTCATTGTGACCTTTTATGTAGACAATATGCTTTGTTATCATACATACATAGGTGACATGAAGTCTATTGGACTCTGTTATGCTTTTTACCTCAATAATAAATTGGTCCTTCTATTGTCAGCCCACGTAAAAAGACAAAAAAAACCACATATCCTAGTGTACTTTTTACACTTTTTAATACACTTTCACACACTTTGATACACTTTTTAAACATTCAAATACACTTTTTAAACCTCAACGACAGCCCAGTGGGCTGATTTTTGCACTTTCAATAATAAATTGTGAATCTCTAAGGAGCAAATTACTTCCTTTGTGAATTTCAGATCCACCAATGATAATGATGGTACTACCGAGTTTCGAGAATGCATCCGGGTACTTGCTGACAAAGTCGGAGTCTTGTCAAGGCACCGGGAAGAGCTGTTTGACAGGTATCCAAAGCTTGAAGCTGCAAATGAGCATCTTAAAAAGGAAGTGGAAGAAAAGAAAGAGTTGCTCAATGCTCTGTACATGAAACATCAGCTTGAGAAGCAGGTAAACTTTTAGGCCAATTTGACATCTTCGCCAAATTTGTGGCTGACGCACATATTGGGATTAGCTGTCTATTCATGATGCATCCCAATACATAATGGGTCATTGAACTTGAACTTGATTTATGGAACACTTTTTTGGAAAGTGTAAAAAATAGTTCCATATTGATTTGATGACTTGACTTAGTTGGCTGTTAGCTGCTAGGCGGGTAGCGAGTTGAGTACTTGTGTGACGGGTTCACTGACCCAGGAAGCAATTATATTCAGTAGAAGAAACATAAAAATAGGGCATAGGTGCTGAACTTCCAATAAAATTCCTTCTAAGGCTCAGTTTGGATTTAATGATTTGTGGAGGGATTATGGAGGGAAAAGAAAAGGGACGCGGGGGGCGTGCTGCGCGCAAACTGCTGTGCATCAAAACGGCGTCGTTTTGATGCACTTTTGGGTCACAAAATGCTGCTGAGAAGGGCTCTGTTTGGGGCCTTGAAAACCTATTATTCTTCCATTCATGTTTTCCATTTTTTGGTCACAATATCTCCCAACAGAATTGCTACTTCTTTATGGGATGAATGAACACGAATGGGATCTGGAGCCTCACAGAACAAGATTAAAACCTTAAAAGAAACAAATCTCTAAAGTTGTAGACTTTAACCATGCAACCAACCCTTTATTTGTCTCCTAGTACTTACATTACAGCCCTATCAACACACGAACAACCACAATTCAAACACCATACATACATCCTGTTTGTTCTGTTGGGACCCTGGTATGATCTCCATCATTTTTTTATCTCACTTTTAATGATCACTTCCAACAGAAACATGAACAAAAAAATTCCGGATCATTCATTTTAACGGAGGGAAAAATGGGAGAGAAGTAGACGCTACTTAGAGTTTTTGACGTTTTTGGCGCGGGAAAGAATAATGGGTTTTCAAGGCCCCAAACAGAGCCTTTCCCAGCAGCATTTCGTGACCCAAAAGTTCATCAAAACAACGCCATTTTGATGCACAGCGCGCTGCACAGCAGCCTACGCGCAGCATGCCCCCCGTGTCCAAAGAGAAGTTGGAATGAAATTTTGAAGTGAAAAGCAATTCATTCTTTTGTTTCCTACATTTTCCTTTCTGCTGATATAGCCCTCCACTAATCTGTGATCCAAACGCAGCCTAAAGAAATTTAGAATCGGAAAACCTAGTAAGGGACGGTTTTCATCTGCCAATGGAAGCTTAATAGCTTATGTTAAGTGTGAGCAGAATGGTCTGAATGTTTCTTCTTCTGTACTCTGATTGCTTTTCTGCTTTTCAAGAATTAACACACTTCTGATCTTTTCACAGGCAAACAAGAAGAAGATATCTTTTGGCCGTTTGGAAGTCCGCGAGATTGCTGCATTTGTCCTAAACTCTGCTGGGAATTACGAGGCGATCAACCGAAATTGCCCTAACTACTACCTGTCTAAAGAATCCGTTGCCTTATTCGCGGACCATCTCCCGAACCGCCCGAGCTACATCATTGGGCAGGTAGTACATATTGAGCGTCAGTCTGTTTGTGCACGACCCACTAGGGGAGATCACATAGAGTTTCCAAAAACTCCTTATGGTCTCCAGGAGGGCAGTGAATACTTTTTAGTGACAGTGGCTATGTTACCTGGTACCGCTATTCATTCGCAGCCTCCTTCCTGATCTTGCGAAGATGAAGACTGACATGGTGGAAGAAACCCTAGTGTACATTTACTGTGCTCTAATCCAAAGATAAATCCTCATGCTGGTGGGAGCAGTGAGTTAATTTCCTTTCTGTGCGGATGATGATAAACTCAGTTCAATCTCCCCTTTGGTATATAAAGCTACTAATGTCTAATTAGCTGATTTGTATATAACCTGTAAGTATTATCCATTTGTAAATATGAAACTGTCTGTCTAAAGTCTTTAGAGACTCCTTGAAAATCAGTGGCCAATGTATCTGGATTCAAGTACTCCCCGGTAAGAAGAGACCTCTCTAAAACTGTGCTTTTGCAGGTTACTTGCTTTCTTAATTTTCGGGCTGTTTACGCTTTATTTGAGTTTTGAAGTGTTTAAGCTCGGGTCATTCAAAGAGCTCGACCTTGTTAATGTTTATGGAAATCGAGCTTGTCGAACAAATATAAACAGACGAGCCTGAACTCAAACTTGAGCTCTCAACATAAATATTGGTTAAATTCATGTGCATATTTTTTGAATAGAATTCGTAAATACATTTTCGAGGTCTGGTACAGTACCAAAAAAGTTTCTCATAAAAACACCCAGAAGAACCGTTAGATGCATTTTATGGGATTTTTTTTTAGTACCAAACACTTTCCCTATATTTTCATGTTTGTGAGCCTGACGAAACAAGCCTGGAATTCGGACTTGAGTTTATCAATTAATTTAAAAAGTTAAACTTGAACGAGCTTTTATCGAGTTTCTCAATAATGGCATACTACCCAACTTACTGCCCAAAGGTCTCTTTTTGTTCATTATTCTGTAACCTCTACTGTACATCGAGCAAAACAAAACTTAAGGCGGATTAAGACCAAATCTTTTCCTTCCAGCAAAATTATGAACAAGAAGAGACTAAGAAATGAACAACCGACTTGAAACAGGGCATGATTGAACTTATTTTAGTCCACATAAAGGGGTACGTAGTTAGTATTAGTTTAGGCTTTAATAATTTGTGTGAACATTTTTATCTTTATTCAAAAAAATCTGCCATAATTAGTTTTGCATCAATTTTTTTTAGATTATTGGTTTGTCTCGGCGAGAGTAATCTAAAAAATAAAAAAATATGAAATAAACTAGAGTAAATTTTTTTAACGAAAGACATAAATATTCCAAAAAAAAAAAAGCCAAAAGCTCTACCCTGCCTCTCTCCAAGGAATGGAAGGGCAGAGGCCTTTCAAGAAATAATAAATAATTTTCTGTCTTGGTTTTTTTATTCAAAGAAATAATAATTTCGACTTTTCCTTTATTGTCTACATTTCTGACGTGGCCACCGTGGAAAAATATAAAAATGAAGGCGACCGCACCAGATTAATCTCTCAGTAACCGACATTATAATAAGCCTTGCGGACCCACAACGAAACCTTTAAAAGCTGGGAAGCTCTACCGCCAAAACCCTAACCCCTTCTCTCTCATTCACACACACACACTCTCTCTTCCTCTATATCAGTCCCGACGTAGGGTTTCCTCAATTTTATTCTGATCCAATTACTTTTTCGGATTTTTTTTGTCCTCTTCGGCTTCGATTGAACACCTCCCACTCGCTCAATCACAAGGTTGGTTCTGATACCATCTTTTTCCCTTATACGAATACGTCTTCAATGTCAAATTCGAATTTGAATTTTTGTACGTGTTTGGCTTGTTTTGTTTTTTATTTCTGCATATTAAGGGGACAAAGTTCCATTTCTTTCAATGCTTTTTTTTTAATTACCAAACCAAGCCAAGCCTTATTTCACAATCAATTGGGGTCGACGCCTGTTTTTTTTTTTTTTTTTTTTTTAAACAAAAAATACTTAGGGTTCAACTTACAAGGACATATATAGTGGTGTTGGGTTTATTAGCCGCTCCTACAATTTAGAGAGAATTTTGATGATTTCGTATTATAAGCTATTCTTTCTTGTAGCCTTCTTAAAGCTGTTCCAAAATCAGGAATAGATGACATGGAGATACCATGAATTGTTTGTGTATGTGTTTATGAGTTACAGGGTACTTTGTTTTCAAATTGTATTCACTTTCTGGGTTTGGTATGATTAGGTCACAAGGCTCATTAATGTGATAATGGGATTCATAAAATGGAAATCGGTGGTTGGTTTATTAGCTACGAAGTAGAGAAAAATCAATGCAGTTGATGTAGCTTATAAGGAACGTTTTCAAGTAATCTTCCTATTGGTTTTCTAATTTCAGGATAGAACATGGAGAGGGTTTATCAGAATCATCCAGAAGTTGCCTTTGCCTCTGATTCCGATGAAGATCCCCAATCCTACGTCTTGCGAAATGAGCCATCGAACCATATTGGATCTGTGCAGTTTGGTTCCAACCACGACTTTCGTCCAACTCAATATGGGCCAACGCCAATTTTACGGCCTCCGGGAGTGTACATCATCAATTCGTACCCACCCTATGGTCATGATAATATGAATGCAGCAAATTTGTTGACTTATGGATCACAGTATAACTATTTACAGCAACCAATTTTCCAAAGAAATCCTAGAAAGTTTCAAGATGGTTTGCTTGCAGCAAAGAACTTTTATAATAGAGGAGAGCCAGCTGCTAAATGTTTTAGAGGTCAGCACATTCAGAGACCAGAATTGTTTTATGGCAATTCGCGTTGGTTTAGCTCCGGAGATAATACATATGCAAAATACCAATCTAATGTTCATAATGAGGGCCATCCTTTTACCGAATCATGCTTTTTCCCTTCAGCACAAGGTAATGAAAACTTTTCAGCTCTCAATCAGGATACGGTAAATGGCTTTCCACAAGCTGGCTGTAAGAGTGGTTGGGATTCGAATCTCGTTGATGATAGAGGTACTCAGAATACGTACCATGAAGCAAATTTAACACAATCTAATATCCTCCCAATGCAACAGGGGTCTATGCAGGAAAATTTCCCACTGCCAGAGGACCATACTTTATATAGTTTAAGTAAAGGTGCTTATGGAGATACAGGAAACATAAGTGAAGATATTGATAGAGACTTTGAAGGATATGATGCTGATACGGAGCCCGTTGGTCAAAATTATTCCCAGCAGCAGCATGGTAACGAGAATGGAGAAGAGACCAACCCTACTGAACCTTCTGTGGTTCCACTGAGGACCTCGCAAAGTACTAGCAGAGCAAAGCAAAAAGGTAACAAGTTTGCACTTTGGTGCTCCACCCTCAACATTGTGATTGGGTAGGATTAGCAGACCTTCCTCCTTCCTTCCCTTTCTCTGATGGGGCCTGATCACACATATGCCGAAGTTCTTGCTTCTTTGTTGTCTTCTTGTTTGGTTTCGGTTTTAGTATCCACATTCTACACTCTCTCTTTTAATAATCCTATACACCTTAGTTGTTGATTCCCGTCACTTTTTGTTAGTCATTAGAGCAATTAGGATTGAAGTCCTGCTTTAAGCTAGGTAGGATTATTGTCACAACAATCATCCTTTCTATAGATTTTTTGATGATATCTAATTGGAAGTTTTCTCTGTTGCTCGCAGGTCAACAAGGTAATACTCAGCGCATCAAGTCAATCCAGTCAATCAGAGACCATGCACCACGTGTCAGAGTCGGAAACCGAAAGGTTTCAGTTCCTCGTCTAGTTTATCTCATGAAGGCCAAGGCTCAACTAGCGGCTAGTCGATCCAAGAAGTGTACTACTCCGACGAGTCCGACTCCGATCGACCATATCACATGGGATGGTATGTCTGAGGTTTCTGCTGTTCTAGTCTCTTCTTGTTTTGAGTTTTCTCATCACTATTGCTGTGCGCGCTTATGGGTGTGCAAATGAATTTCTCAAGGAACTTGGAAAATGATAAGGAAACTGAAAAAGGAAATAAGATTCTTCACTTCATTATCTTCTCATATTTTTCTTTGCCTTTGTCTCCATAATCCTTTCACGAATCATTGAACACAGACTGGGCTGAATATTCATATGTTCCCAATAACTGGAATTAACAGTCAAAGTTCCATAGTAGAGACTTCTCTACACTTGTCAATCTTCGACATCACATTCGATTCACCGCTCCTTCCCTCTCTCACAGTGCTACTTCGTTGTGTTTTCAGGCTTTGATGAAGAATCCGAGCCAGCTGGACAGAATTGCCCCTTTTGTGATAAGGTTCTCTCATATGCACCAACGGAGGAAGACGATTATGGGTATCTAATCGACGAGCCTCCTAACCTTCCAGTCGTTGCAGTTTTATCATGTGGTCATGTTTTCCATAGCGAATGCCTGGAGCTCAACGTTCCTGAAGAATTGTCTAGTGACCCACCCTGCTTTCTTTGTTTGAGCTTTGGCGATTAGTTGAATTCCTTCATCAGGGCTTATTACCCTTCAAAATCTTGATCTTCTCTCTCTGTTTTCTGTTTAATCCTTCTCCGATTAGAAAGGTGAATAAAGATTGAGTAATTCTTCCACTTTTGAAAGTTGCGCGTTTAACTGTTGATGTACGGGACTACAAACCATATTCCACTTTTTGTACATGGGATGAACTCAGAATGTGCACAGAAATGGCACCATAAATCTGTTTTAGCTTCAAGTATTGATTTTCAAACCGGTTGTTACATTTTGTTCGTACTTACATTCATTCCGTGTCAAAGTCCTTATGTCCATGTGAAATGGTGTGGTAGAAAGCAACCTGCGACTGAAGGCTCTGTAAGTAAAAAAAAAAACACATACAGAATTTCGCAGATCAAGGTAAAGGCTTGATGTCCCGAAAACCAGCAGAAAGCCAGAAAGGCTCCAAGGTGTAACAACAAACAAGTGGAAACAGAAATGGAGTCAATCATCAAGTCATTTCCACCACTACGTGACCAAATGCAACCTAATAATAGGAGGGTGTCTGCTGTTTTTCTCCTCATTTAGTCAATCAACTATTGGATGAGGCAGGAGGGTGTCTGCTTTGTTTCTCTCCTCAATTGTTGCCCCCTCGCTGAGTTGCTGTCGTCCGGACACGTACAAATGATGTTTTGAAAGCACTAGACAATTTTTTAAGAACAACTTTACATGGAAAACATGCAGGTATAACAGCAGCAACAATCAATATTTACTTTACCCGTCAACGTTATGGCACGAGTTCAAGTCAAGAAAATCAGTCTCCCCACACTTAAAAGTATAGATAGAGTTGTAAAAGTATTAATGGGCATCTAGCTAAGCCATCTAAATTGACTGCATTTCGCAAACGTATGTTGCTTACCATCTGCTACAAAACAACGGGAATGGATTTTGTTTACAATCTGATATGACAAACTGACAAGTTTGTACGTTACAATTCATACCGGCTTGATTGTATCAATGATTGTGAATATGCCCCATTAGATGTAAAAAAAAATGTGGTATGATAGACGTGATCAAAGTAGGAGTACAACATTTTGTAGTATTGCTGATTAAAGCAGTCTGGAAAACTCCAACCCACACCAAAGTCAATTGAGAGAACTTTTTGTAGTATTGATACTGCAAGTTGCAACTCCATTTCCACGTAACTGATTAATATAACATTCGACACTTTCAAGGGAAAGACTTGCCACATGCATAGGTCAACTTGGAAATTTGAAGCATTAAGAGCTTCATTTACAACAAAATGTTAACCAAGAAAAGAATGTGAGAAACCACCTCCTCCAATACAATGAAAGCATCACCTCTAGTTCTTTCGATTAACCTTCAGATATGGCAAACAACCAATGACGTTGTTATAGTCACTGCGGTCAACTTGTACCTGCACAAGATTCGCCATACTGATAATCAAAATTAATCCAAAATTCAGATATACCTAACAAATAAAAGCTAGTGACAATCAGATATTATGTCTGCTCTTTGGCAACTTCAACTTTCTCTGCCACTTCTTATCAAGATCTGGGATAAATTATCAGAAACTCAGGAATCGTGGTTAATCACCCAATTAGTTTTCTCATAACAACTGGGTGATTCATTCAATTCCATAGATGTCATATAGCATCAGTCTCCTTGACACTTTTTTTTTTTTGATCGGCAGTCTCCTTGGCACTTAATCTAAAATTCTTTGCACTATGATGATTCATATGTGGAGTCCAATATAAAAGCTTTCAAGTTTCTAAGAGAAGAACTCAGAAGAGCAAAGATAGGAAATGCACACGGTTTCCAAGCATCGTTTATCTTTGTTTGATGTTAGGGAGTGCAAACATGGCAACAGAAAGTAATCATAGACCTTTTACATAATACTTAGACAAATATAGTCCTTCCACCAATGAACAAGAAACGATTCACCTTGGGACGAGTTTATCCGAAAGGAGACAACTTACACTAAAGCTTAGCTAATCAATGAGCCAATGGAAGGATGAAAGGATTCGTTGACTTTAACAGAAAGTCCACCAAGGAATGTCGTATGTTTCACGTGACACCAAAGAATAAATGTCAACGAAAGACACAAGTTTCTCTAGGGTTTTGAAAGAAATGGAGGAAAGGGGAGGAAAAGAAAGACAAAAGCACTACAAACACGAGCTTCGAACTCTAGGCAATAGATGTTTCCTACTGTTACTCTTTTCTAAGCCATCAACATATCTCTGAAGAAAAGATGAACAGTTTTTCTTAAAGACTCAAAGTGCATAATATAGCAGAAGAAGAACGGCTCGGGCCACCCTACGCAAACATACACCAAGAAGACCACAACTAAAAGGGGGCACCACGGATTATAACCCTCCTAAGCTGACAATCATAACAATACGACATGAATATACAGGATCCTAACATCAAACATCACAATCCAGTCAATGCATAAAACTTTTCCAATCTACTTAATCATTAGGAACTTCTTCCAAAATCTGGCAATTGTCCATCTCAGATGCCTGGAAACCATGTAAGTAGCAATGAATCAAAAGTATCATGCCATTAGGATTCAAACAGCGATAAACGAGGCAACAAAAAACAAGGAAATATAGACAGAAACCAGAAACTTCATTCTTTTTCTCTAAGTAAAGCCACATAACATGGTAATCACGAACAACCTTATTAAGAATGACTGAAATTTTTTTAAAGTGAATAACACAGCAGGAAATCCTAATGCCAGAAGCTTAGTTACACGAAGCGAGAGCGAAATCGTGGGAGCGGGGGAGTATATAGAAGTTCCCAAGGTTGGGAGAATGAAAGGAATGTGTTACAAGGACAAATATTACCAAAAAAAATATAGCCTAGGAAATACACTTTAAAACTACATTCATTTTAGAAAGTAAAAAATTATGGGCCAAGTCTACCTTAATTATAAGAAATGGTATAGTGTTAGAATGTATGGTTTTCTTTTCAAGATATCATAACTTGGGTTATATATATGAGCTTAATCGAAGACCAATTCATAAAGTTAAGTAATAAATTTCTTTTCAAGATATCATAACTTGGGCTATATATATGAGCTAAATCGAAGAACAATTCATAAAGTTAAGTAATAAATTACTATTTCTCTATACCAATATCATACAAAGCTCCCATCTTCGTAAGGAGCGAGCTCCCATCTCAATAGGGGCGGGCTCCCATCAAGCTTCTAAGTTGGGAGCGCAGAATCGCACTGCTAATGTGGGAGTGACACCACTTTAGGAGCTTCTTGCAACTAAGGCCAGGAGTAATATAATACGTAGTAGTAGGGAATAGGAGCCAAGCATCACAAAGAAAAGGCCCTTCGTATCCAATAAATATCATCTTCTATTAGACTATTGTCAAATGTCAATACTTTGAAAAAAGGAATAGGAAATACTGCTATATCTTAGAGCTTAAATTTTCTGCTAAAGCTTGCAGCAGTTGCAGGTATGGAGTGTTGGTCACTGCTCCAGCTTAGAATATACAAAGTCACTTTGCCTGTATAGTCGCTAACAATGAGATGTGTTGAAATATGAATTTAACCGGGAGCATTTGCAGGTATTGATTGTTATGAGGGCTTCCATTGGTGTGTCAAGAGTAGTTTCAGTCATAGTGAATTCCATTACATAGAGACCACTATCCAGAAACAGAACCCATGAATTTAACTCAACCAAGCTACTACCCATTAGAGACTATTTAGCCTAATTCTACCCAAATATGACCCTAAATAACAGCTGAACCATACAACCAAAAGGTAAATTTTTTAAAAGAGCCTCGTCAAATATTTTGAAAAAAAAATAAAAAATTGAACATTTTAATCCTTAGTACCTGAAATTTTCTAAGAAAGACTTAGACCAGGTAAATTACAAACAAATTCACGTACAAATTAAAACGATCATAATAATGAACTTAAAATTTAACAACTAAGTGCAACTGCCTATTATAAGATATGAATAGCTAGAAGGATAAAATGACAGAAAACATCAAATAAAGTAGTAATCCACAAAGGGAATAGTGAAAGAGTTAGGAGCCCTAACCGACTTGGAGAGGCGATTACGCCTCTTGGCATTCTTCTTTCCCAGCAAATGCTGCTTCCCACATTTCCTCCTCATTATCTTCCCAGTACCCGTCACGCGAAACCTCTTCGCCGAAGCCTAAAGAACCCAAATTTAAATCAATTTAAGCACCTAGAATTTCGTGATCAAATGCATATAGAGAGTGAGAAATACCTTGTGCGTTTTCATTTTGTAGCCTTTAGCGCAGACGACAGTGAGAGGTTGGGGGCTTCGAGTAGGAGAGGCGACCGTATGGATTCTTTGAGGGAGCAGTGGACCGAACCCAGATAAGGTGTGCGAAGAACTGAGGGTGAGAGAGGTTTTATTGGCGAATTTAGAGAAGTGAACAGTAGTGGGATGGCTACGAGGAGCAGATGGTGATGAAGGTGAGAATTTGAAAGACATAGAGAACGCGGTTGAGGAAGCCATTGTTGTCATATTGGTTTTGAGTTTCTTTGGTCTGTAACTGTTGGGTTTCTTCGAGTTTTGTTGGATGTGGATGATGGATAAGACGAGCGGGTGCTTGTTGATGGAGGATGGGTGAATTTTTGGGGCCTCAAAAATAATTATGGGTTAGTATTTTCTAAAAAGGACTCTAGAAAAGCAATTTTTTACTTTAGAATTCTTTAGTACCCATTTTATGATTTTATCATATTAAATTTGAATTTCAAAAATATAGTAATTTCTTCGATTCTTTGAAATTAAAATTCAAATCACACGAATCATAATTGTGAAACAAACATTTAAATTGCCATACTCTCCCCGTATGGGTATGATAGAGCGGTAACGGTTATTTGGGTATGGGACAATAAAACTATACTCGACTGGATATTACTACCTCTCCATCTCTATTTTATAGTCTCAGTTAGCACTTTTTGACAGTTTTGTCATCTCGAAAAGATTGTCCCACTTCACAACTACATGAGTAATATTTAATACAGTAAATAAGAAAAATATATTTTCAAAAGTATAATGATTGTGTTCCCTTATTTAGTTGAAACCCCCAAAAAAAAGACTATTAAACGAGGAAGGAGGCAGTATATAATTACCTCCAAACCTACTCTCATTAAAATCGGTCAATATCCACGTACAAATGATCAGATTGGATATGGAGTATAATTGTCATCCCAATCCAGTAGGCGGTGGATAACGTGCAAAAGGTGCTTTTATAGCCGTAAATGTATATTGATAACCGTTATGTGTATAAACATCAAATTTGTTTGACATTTTGTGCATATTATTTACCTCCTAGTGGGCGGAGGTTACCAAGAATCTCCTAACTTGTCACAGCAAGCTCAATTATATGCTATGTAAATAGCAACATAGAAAAAATTGTCATATTTATTGTTTAATAATTTAATCCCATCGATTTACGATTTAATATGAAATGTAAAATTTTAATAAAAGAAATTTTGAACTTGAGAAAGTCTGGAATTTTTTTTATTTTTTTTATTTTTTTTTGTGGTAAGTGATAAAATCTACCTAGAAGGGAGATGCATATTAGCGGGGAAGGTGAATTTTTGTGTAATTTACTTTTTCTTTTCTTCAACTCTCGATCTATTGGTACACGCAGACCGGTTAACTTCACAACTCACAAACTAACCCAAGACTTCAATCCTAACTGGAACACTTGCTTAGCATATGGTATCGATTTCATATCAAAGCACACCAAGATGAGTTAATAAAATTACAAGTTTATAACTAAGCCCAGTCACTGCCATTAGATCACCAGCAGGAGAAACGAGTGAATTTCCCATCACAGTAAGATTGCACCAAAGGTCAGCCTTGATCCCGTACCTGTTCGCGTTAGTTATGGATGAATTGACTAGGCAGATTCAGGAGGATATCCCATGGTGTATGTTGTTTGCAGATGATATTGTCCTTGTAGATGAAACGGCTAATGGTGTTAATACTAAATTAAAATTTTGGCGGGAAGCCTTAAAGTCTAAGGGCTTTCGGATAAGTAAGAGTAAAACTGAGTACATGGTCTGCAAGTTTAGTGATACCAGAAGTGCGTATGAGGAAAGAGTGATGATCCAAGATCAGGAGATATCAAAGAGGGACCATTTTAGGTATTTAGCCTCTATTATTAGTCAAGATGGAGAGATTGCAAATGATGTGATTCATAGGATCCAAGTGGGATGACTCAAGTGGAGAAGCGCTACTGGTGTACTGTGTGACAAAAGGGTACCCAAAAAATTGAAAGGAAAATTTTATAGAATTGCCATAAGACCAGCGATGCTTTACGGAACAGAATGTTGGCCTATTAGGAAGCAGCAAGCGAACAAGATAAGTGTAGTGGAAATGAGAATGTTGAGGTGGATGTGTAGTAAGACTAGACAAGATAGGATTAGAAATGAAACAGTTCGCGAGATGGTAAATGTAGCACCTATAGAGGAGAAGTTAAGGGAAAATAGGCTAAGGTGGTTTGGGCATGTCTATTGTAGACCAACGGATGCAGTAGTTAAGAGAGTGGATAAGATAGCTTTGGGTAGAAACGCACAAGGGAGGGGAAGACTCAAATTGACGTTAGATGCGGTAGTACACAAAGATTTGAGTACACTAGGTTTAAGCGATGAAGCAGCACTTGACAGAGCTCAATGGAGAAAAATGATTCATGTAGCCGACCCCAATTGATTAAGACATAATGCTTGGCTTGGCTTGGTAACTAATCCCAGAAACAATAAACAAGTGAGCTCGTAGAGAAGTATGGACATAAACCCTCGCGGGTTAAAAACTTAAAATGCCTGCCTTCTACATACGTAAATTGTATCCAATAGAATTTTTTTTGATAACTCGCTGAGTTTGCTGAGTTCAATTCCATTTAACAGTTGAGAAAAAACAAATGAATCCCAGAATTACACTTACTTTCCAATAATATGCCTGACGATTTACGGGTACTTACTCGTGCACGGAAGTCGGCTTCAGAAACAAAATCTGTCCCCCATACGATACGATGAAATGTAACAACAGACTAAGTTTTCAAGCAGTTAAAAAAAAAGACTAAGTTTTCAAGCTACAGGTTTCGTACTGAAACATGTACTGGTACAAACAACTGTCAGTTTCTAAACTTTCTATGTTCTTCACCAAAGATCACATTGTACAGCTTCAGTGCAGAATAGTAGGCCGGCGCTTCATCCTCTCTTGGTACACAAGGAAAAAGACATTGATAGGATCCCAAAATATGCCTGAATTCTTCATGTCAGTAGACTCGGATCAAGAAGCTATGGCCTCAACAAAATAGCAATGGATTCCCATTCCAAACTACATATAACATCCTGGATTTCAACAACAAAAACCATCAACCAAGTAGAAGCCCCGTCAATACAAGGCAAGGCATTCCCGAGGAAAAAAAAGGGTGATTTACACTCATACACACACGCAGATATTTTCCAAAACTTAGTACTCACAGATGGGTTCTGACGGTCGATGTCAAAGCTGTTGATGGCACAAGGTTCTGCCAAAAGCTCGATGGGTTCCTCACCTATTAAAAAAGAAACAAATCGGACATGTAAAGAGTCAGACACCATCCAACTACGACTAATGTTCTTGTACTTAACTGCACAAGATGGCATAAAACTTTCATGTAGAAGTAATGATGTTTTACCATTCAGAACAGTTTCAGCAAAAAGTCCATACCTTGTTGAACAACAGCAAGGATGCCGTCTTCTGAGCAGATCATAACAGGTAAAACCCGTGAAGATGAGATGTTACCAATGTTCATAGAATGCATATAATTGTCGTATTGGACCTCCCACACTTCACTTTCACAAGGTGAGTTAGCTGGTACCTCACCTATTGCAACCCCAGAAAGAATAATTGGCTGTTGTTGCCACCTGAGATCCCATGCAAATACAGTACCAGAAGAGCCTCCTGCCTTCAAATAGGCCACCATAAAACAGAAACAAGCTTGAATCTTTCTCAGGTTAGATGACAATAAGAAACATTGTTCAGGTTCACGGTAACCACGCAATTCAATAACTAAACATGGATGCATGTCCAGCATCATACGACTTTTTAATTGTCAATTATTATGCTTCCATACTATAACGACTTTTTAGCAAAACAGGGATTCGCTCCCTTAGCCAAGGTACTTGCAATCAGAATATATTTAGACCGTAGTCAACTAATGTGTGATACTCTGTTTAGCTGATAAAACTAACTCGACATCCTCTAAGCCTCTGGCTGGTGTAATTGTAATGGAAGGGGCAAAACTGGAGAACTCAGGAAGCATAGGATATCAAATTCCTGAACACAAAACCACAGGCAATACCAGCTATGCCATTGTCAATTGTAATAGCAACTTAATCATAACATATCATCTATATGCAGCAAGCATGAATGGAGCAACTAGATGCACCAGAACTCTCCAAACTAATTCAATCAACTGTTTAATGACACGTCCAAACTATTCCTCTTTATTTTTTGCTTTGACAACTCCGGGTGTCCGAGCCAGCGTATGTGCACCACAAGAATCCTTGGAAACCAATTCAACCATAACGAAGCAGGGGCAAAGCCCCATATGGTCAGGCTCTAGAAGAGTTGAGAGTACCTAGGAGCTAGGAGCGATTCTGACAACTATACCTAGGAGCTAGAAGAGTTGAGAGTACCTAGGAGCGATTCTGACAACTGCGCCTAGGACGTTTCAAACCTGAGACTTTAGAGGAACCAAACCTCTAACCAAGAATTGAGTCAATTGACTAGTGGCTGGTATAACTAAATGCGTTTGCAACACAAATGTGCCATCATAAAGTCCTAAAATTACGGTTTGATGTAAATTGTAATGTCTAAAACCCAACTTGAACAGAGAATTTTGTGCTAAGATATGTCCATAATGCACGTTTTGGATGGTATCACATTCATCACCTTTTGATATGGAGTAGTAGAATTGATCTAGTTTATTATTTATGACGCTACCTGTATGCAGCTAAGAACAATTACAAGAGGTATTCATGACCATTTACTCCCTTGAAGAACCATTAATAGAAGAACTTATGTAATCATAAACAGGAGCAAAAATGAGAGGCAAGTGGAAGGTGGAAAAGAAAAAAAAAATAGACAGCTAAACCTAGCACTAAACCTAGCACATTTCTGATGGTGTTTCTCGTCTGACAGACATCAAATATTTACCATTCACATAAAGTTTATCCTAGTACATCAGCATTCTTTATTCATGGTAATGAAAAATGGTAAAGCAGCATCTTACAACACAGGTGTGCTTTCGTGATGGATGTATATCAATGGAGTGCACAATCCCAGAAGTAGTTCCCCGAGCCCTGTAGCAAGACAAGAGTAACAGCCAGACGCATGAGAGGAGCTCAAAAATTAAAATTATTAACCAAACCCACAAAAGTAAATGAAATCCAACTCCAAAACCATATGTACATTGTACTGAATATTGATGCCAAGGTAAAAATTGCATAAAAGCAAGTCCACCCATGAGCAAAATTTCATGCCAAAGTCAAAAAAATCTGGCATCAAGAATGGCAAAACCCTCCTCACCCTTGTGCTGAACTCAAAGCCAAATTTTGGCAATACCATTCTTGGTGCCAAATTGGCAATTGTCAAACTTGCCACATTATCCAAGGCATTAAGTTGCATCAAAAGATGAGATGAGTTTATTCAATGTTTTGAATTTGGGATTGTCAATGTTTTGAATTTGGGATTGTGTTAAATGAAAACAAATCGGTGCAGCCACATTGTTGTTGTTGTTTCTTAGTGGACTTTTTGACACTGTAGCAAGCCAAATATCGACTTTGACAATGCCATTTTGGCATCAAAGTATGGACCTTTTCTTGTTCTAACATACCGCAAGTAAAATAAGCTCAGCCAGTTTTATCTTACCAGTTACCCTTGAACTGAGAAGCAGGTCCACCAGGCTTCCTTAGATCCCACCACTGCAGCCCAAACCCCAACCCGCCCGTAGCAAACTCGGTCGGAGACGCCCACTTCGCCGCCGTATAACCCACCAACCCATTCCCATCAAAAACCCTTCTGTAACTCAACCTCTCATTTCCACCACTACCAATACTCACCAAATTCACTCTTCCGTCCTCCCCAACCGTAACAGCCTCCGACCCACTTTCCACCACATCAATACACGAAATGGGTCCCACGTGCAACTCCCCCTCGGGCAAAGAAAGCTCCGATTCGACTCGGCCATGAACCGGGTCGGTTATGAGGAAGTGGAGGGATCCGGTTAGGGTGGAGGCGGCGATGAGGGGTTTGTTGTGGAGGGTCGTTGAGAGTTTGAGGGAGGTGATACGTGAGGGTGTAGGGATTGAGGATTGGAGGGTTAGGTTTGGTGGGTTGTTGGATTGGGTTTGGGTTAGGGCGTGGATTTGGACGGTGGAGGTGGTGGAGTCGGAGTCGAAGGCGGCGGTGGCGATAAAGCGGTGGAAGGGGGAGAGAGGGGGGATCCAGCGGACAAAGTCAACGTAGTTGGGTTGAGGGAGTGTGTGGACGTGGAGGGGTTGGGGAGGAGTGCCGTTTGATTCCATTGTCTGGGGTTTTTGTTCTGTTGGGGGGTTTTTCGGAGTGAATGCAAACTTGAAGAGAGAACCCAGGAGTGTGGTTTTGGAAGGAAGAGTGCGCGAGGGTTTAGCTTTGCGAATTGATAAAATCTCATACTATTTTTTAACGCAAAAATCTCTCAAAAATATGATTTTATCAATTGTCAAACTAAGCCTTAAGGTGTGATTGTGTGGATTTCGTCCCCGAAAATGTCAGAGCACATGAAAGTTTTTCATGTAATAACAGAGAAATTAATATTTTGGAAAAAAAATTCATGTACCCTGCTACTCTTTTTCTTTTTCTTTCCCTCACTTGTCATGAGTACCAAACGGGGGGTAAGCTTTCTTTATTAGGACCAGGGCTGGATTTCGCCCCCGAAAATGTGAGAACATGAAAAGTTTTTCACGAAATGGTAGAGAAATAAATATTTCGGTAAAAAATTTCATGTGCCCTGCTACTCATCTTTCGCCCCTGGTCTTAATTTGGGATTGTTCATAAAAGAAAACTAACGACCTGTTTGGAACTCATGAAAAGTGAGAGAAAGAAAAGGATTGACCACCTTCCATGGGCGTCCAAAGCAATCCCATCCTAAAAGACCTTTTGTCCAGCCAATAAAGATAGTTGTTGCAAAAGAACAGAGATGGTGTTGTCCCTTCAGATATAGCATAGGTGCTAAGCCGATTACGGTCGTCCGTGGTCGGACATGACTCGGTCAAAACGAATTATTTCTTGTAGTACAGTTTCTCGTCCCAAACCATCTTCCTCTTTTGTTCAGGCAGTGAAAGAAAAGTTAGCTTCTTTCTATTTTTTCTTCTCTTTTTCTCCAAATATAGTACATATATCCAAGTTCAAATTTTGTTAAGTTCCATTTTTAATTCCTTTCTCATCTCTTATTTAGTTTCAAAATGATCCCAATTCCTCTAAACACAAGGCATAAGTTTCTCAAACAACTACTAATTAACAACAATCCACGAAATTCCACTAGGCAGAGTTGAAGGCATTCAAGTCCAAATACATGCATATTCTTTCAAATCATCTCTCAATCCACCATGACCAACCATAATCTAAATAGTAGTGTAATTCTATAACTTCCTCACAGTTTTTCTTCAACTGTCACAAAATACAACGTGTCCTTACAGCAGAAATGATGCCTCACTAAAACCCAAGGGGCTTTTGGTACCACTTTTGCTTACCATGAGGCAAAAATAGCATGAATAAGCTGGAAAATGGAAACAACTCCTTATCTTTAACTTATGATTTATGATCCTTCAGCTTGTACCACAGTTTGGCATACCCCGCCGCCAATCCATGACCACCAGGGTGGCAGCACTGTGCGCAAGTGCTCCGGCCACCACAAAAACATGAAAAATCTGGTGGCTATGTCCCGCAATATCAAACGCCCCCGCCTTCCACCGCTCGGGCACCCTGCTCATATAAAACCCGGCTCCCACCGCGTACAGAACCCCCATCACAAGCTCATACCCGAGGGCCACAAGAATCTGCGGGTGGGCCCAGTAGAGAACCACGGCGTGGGCAGCCGGGATTATCCCCGAGAAGCCCATGATGAGGAAGAGGGAGGCCCGGAAGGAGCGAAAGCGGGAAGTGGAGAGAGCAGGGGCAAGGAGGGTAACTATGACGAGGATGCCCGCGAAGGAAATGGAGGAGAGGTAAAGGAGTCGAGAGTAGGGGTTGCAAGAGAAGGCGTAGTAGATCGGGGCGAAAAAGGAGCAGACTATCATGAGGGAGATGCCGGCGTAGTCAAGGCGCCAGAAGAAGAAGTTGAAGCGTTTGGAGTGGCAAGCGAAGAGGTGGGAGAGGGAGCTGCAGATTAAACAGCCCATTGCTCCGGCTAGGAAAATAAACCATGGCCATCTGGGGATTGAATTTGAATCATCTTGTCCAACCACGTCTACAAGGAAATGGTTTGTAATGTAGGCTACGTGGGAATCCTGCAATATCCAAGTTTCAAAGTTCAGTATCAAAGCCTATAATCAAGATTATATATATAAATGAAATCCGATGTATAACTCCCTAGTTTTATTTTGGTTTAGGCTAAGTTTGAATTATGAATTTGTAGATCAAGTACATCATCATGGAAAGATATATCACTGGGTATCCGAAGAAACAAATTAGATCGATCCTTCATTTCATTATCTTTCTTAGATTTTTCTGTGTGTAAATCTCTCTATATGCATTTTCTTAATTTGTCATGGTAGTCCTTTTCATCCTAAGCGTCACTTGAACTTATTGACATGCTCATGTGTAATCAGAGACGGACACAATGAGGTACAAGGTCGGCCCCTGCACTCCCCCCTAATTTTCCTTCTATTTTTGGTACGCTTTTGATTTTTTTTTTTAAATTATTGATGAGTGGTTCTCGCAAAACAGGCCAAATTGACATTCATGCGTCTGTTACTCTGTGTAATGGTATCCCAAAAGGAAAATTCTAAAATCCACCCAATGGGTTGATTATAAGGATTAAAAAGTGTATGAGAATGTGTGAAAAGTGTATAGAAATGTGTAAAAGTGCATGAGAAAGTAAAAAAAGTACATTAGAGTATTTGTTTTTTTTGTTTTTTTGTTGTCTTATTGTCAGCCCAGTGGGCTGACAATAGAAAAACCCTCATTTCAATGGAGCATGAACTTGCTTTATTAGATTCTTGTAATTCAGCAATTTTGATTTTCTATCTTTGTAATTATTTGAAAATAGGAAGCCTTTTTGTCCATATATGATGAAAGTATATAAAAGGTCCCACCTGAGCTATAAAAAACATGGCTGCCCCAACAACAAAAGCCACTTTCCTTGGTCATGGTCATGGTGTGGGTACTCACGTGGATCTACCCTACCAGGCACCCAAAATTTTCTCCACAATGAGGAATAACGTTGTCTAGAAGTATTCACTGAAAATACATTGCGGATTGTAAGGAAAATTATTTACACACACGAGCGCTTCAAGTAAAGCCAACCGTGTTTGACCGGAATATGGAATGGCCAACGTAATACAGCTATACCGGCACTTGATTATTCTATTCAGGCCATACGTAGGATTTAAAGGTCACAAGATAACCCTCTTTTTTTTTTTTTGATCTGACAAGATAACCTTATACAGTCCACAACCAGAAATTTTTTTGAGTACCGAATGGGTACCACGTGGCCAAGCTTACGTGGTACGCACACATTTAGGGGTGCACAAGAAGACCGATATAACCGTCAAACCGATCCGATCCGGACCGAACCGGTCAATTTGGTTAGGTTCTATGGTTCATTGGTCTGGTTATGATTCTAAAAATCTAAGAACTGGTAATTATGGATCGGTTACTAGTTCTCAATTTAAGAACCACGGTTAGAACCGAACCGGACCGTATGATATTAATATATGTGTGTGTGTGTGCATTATACATGTACAAAATTATGAATCTTATAAAATCCTATAATTATTTATTTATTTTATGAGTTGTTTTGGTGCTCTAAATTTTAAATAATCTTTTGAACTCATGTGTTGTGATAAAGTTTTTCTTAATCGGGTAGAACCAGAACCGAACCAAAACCGGTATGATCTTGCGGTTTGGATGGACAGGTTCTTCATGTGTATTGGTTAGGTTTTGATTCTTAATTTTTTAGGACCGGTCGGAATGGTCCAGTTACTGGATTTGTAGAGAACCGGACCAATCCGGACCGTGTGCACCCCTATAAACATTGCATGCTGGCTGTCCAAAAGAGTATTAGACGGCTGAGTTCGAAACCCTCTTTATCCTCCTCTCTCCCCCCTTTCTCTCTCTTGAATCCGAACCGTCTAAAACCGAAATGAACGATCCAGATCGCGCAAGCTGATACCATGTGGTACTCGCTCGGCATTGAAAATTGCTCCAATTGCTCCACAATCAGGGACGGAGGAGGCATAACGGGTCAAGTCATGACCCCACTGAGGTAGCAACTTCCCATTGGAATTTTTTGGATAGCTACAATCATTTCAGAAAGTTCGTAGAATTTGCCCATGTAATGTGTATTCAGTATTGTTTAATCTGGCCCAAAACTACTTAAACAATACTGTTGTCATGTAAAAAAGAATCATCGGAGAATTTAAGGCTGTGTTTGGTTCACATTTCCAAAAAAAAATTCAAAAAGATTCCTTCCCCATCTCGCATCTCTCCAATCATTAATCACTTTTCTCTCTCTACTCATACCCCTTTCTACAATCATTAATTCTCATTTCTCTCTCTATCTCTCTCTAATCATTACACCTCTCTCTAATTATTATTTTTTCCAAAAACTCATCCAAACACTATCTCAAAAAATTTCTCAAAAAATTTCTTCTCAAAATTCTAAACCAAACACAGTGTAACTCACTATTTTGGGTAACTTATTTTGATTGCGAACATTGATCGTTTTCGAAACTGCCTGCATTCTAAATGAGACTACCATGAATAATTTCAATATACAAAAAATCATCGGACCAAAAAGTCTTATGTTCTATATACTATATTTTTATTTGGCATTGAAGTGAAAAGGCTCGCCGCACAACCCAAATCTGAAAGTAACACTCAATTATCACTCGTTAGGGACCCAGAACCTGAGAATGGTGTCATTTCATGTCTCCTTTTTTGCGTAGAAGAGGATGAAAGAGAGAACAAAACTTACCGGTAAGAACGAATCTGAACCGTTAATGTTGGTCTTTGTCGCCATCATCAACGTTGTTCGCAACGCAGGTCTGATCAAATATTCAAAGTCCCACAGATGAGAAATACTTATAATTTTCCGGTGGACGAAAAAGGACACACGAAATTCCCAAAATTACAATTACCTGAAAAATCTGGCGATCAAGCTTTCGATATTCGTCTTCTCCATCGAGCTCAACACCGCCAATGTAACGAATATCAGAAACCCTCCCAAATGCCTACAAAATTTTAAGAAAATTCAACCTAAATTCCCTTAAATTCAAGTATCATTCGACCAAACAGGCCAAATTTCAAGTACTCCTGCAAAACATCAATTAGCTGCTTCATTTCATTTATCTTATCGACGGTGAAACAATTACTCACGTCCAAATATTTAGGGTTTCGTTGTGCCAAGAGAAGACGCTGAACATCGTCTCCTTCAACGGCCATTCACACCTGTAATGGTCCAATATGAATTCGTTGTCCTTCAAATACTCAGGCAATGCCTCGTACTTGAGCAATTGCCTCTCGAATCTTCGCTTCTTGTCCGAGTCAACTCGGTCGGTTCTCCCTTCCACCTGATCGAGCTTTTTCCCACCTCTCCTCCTCATATTCGCCTGAAAATTTCACAATGATTCTCTTTTCCGGCGAATAAATTATTCGCCGGAAAGTCTCCCTGTTTCCCGGCGTTCCCCTCTGTACCTATTAAATAAATCTGTATGGAATTTTTCCGTACGTATAGGTGTTTGGATATGTGTATATATAGGGGTCTGGCTAATCGCCTGGGAGAAGCGTGTGATCGGATTAACGTGAGCAAAAATGATTGTGACATAAACTTTGTGCCACAACCAACTACAACCCCACTCACATGGGGTGTGGGTCCCACATGAGCCCATATGCGAGCCTCACACCCCATGTGAGTGAGGTTGTGGTTGGTTGTGACACAAAGTTTGGAGCAAGGTACGATATCCACGTGTCAAGATGTGGTTGGATTGTCTGGGTAAAAGTCGTAGCGATAGGCCCAAGGATTTGACTATTTTCATGTGTTGAACAAATTCGTATTAGCATTTCTAATTTGGAATAAGGAAAGTGATATTGGTACTCTATTTTTTTTATTGCCACTCATTCTTTGTTTTTATTAGATAAAATTACTCTTGCATTTTGTAAATAAAGACAAAAAGGAGACTGTCAATAGAGAAAAAAAAGTGCCAATATCAATTCCCTTTGAAAATAGCAAATATATTTGAAGAATTGTGTGGCACTAATAACCTTTTTATTTTTATTTTCTTGGGTAGGGTGAGCAGCCAAGACAGTAGTGCAACGTCAAGCTGACACTCGAGAAACCTCTGTAACAAAAGCTACTGTGATAGGTCCTCCTCCTATAAAAATTAAATTTAATACCATGTAAACCGATTATCCATGTATTAGATATTAAACTAATAAAAACAGATACTACACTTGATCTTAGCAGTAACATCTTTATATTCGACATTGTGTCCTTTCTCTTCAACCAAACCTGTCAAACCAATATATTACTACTACTATATTTAATTTTGAGCTTATAAAATTTTGGAAACGGCCAATTAAATCTTATAGGAAAACACACGTACTTGGCTACTTGCGCTAGCTTCAAAAGGGCCTACGAGCGGTTTGTGTCCAATTCACATTGGAAGTGGTCCCGAAAAGGCATAAGCGTTAGCCTTGCTTATTAAATTCAGTCTAATGTTACACTTGCTATAAACTTCTTGTTGTTAGCTTGATAAATCTAGAAGATTAGCACCAAATTACAGGGATTTGCCCTTTTTCTATGCTCTTTTTGCTTTGCGCTTGTTTAGTTTCAAAATTCAAATTTGGAAGAAGGTGAGAGAAATGGAACTTGAGCAGTTGAGCATAATCCTTTTTTTTTATTGAATGGATATGTCTGTCTGATTGATGTTTGTGGACCTCCTTTAACTGTTTCATTAGAAGTTTAACCAGTATTATCGTGAGGAAAAATGATTTATAAACCATACAAAGAAAACTTTTTCCCTGATCTCATATAAGTTGGTTCTTTAAATTCATAATCCGTAGGTAGCAATTTGGTTCTTGATTAATTTACTATAATACCAGATCAATCCGGTGCATGCTTACCCTTATACATACATACACTAAAAAGCTCAAAAGTCAAAAGTTAATGGAACGGGTCCTAAATCTATCTGTAGCTTATGAATTTTTCAAGTTGTTTACGCTATTTGGAACTTTAGTTAATGTATGTAAAGATAATGAAATGTCTCAAAATTTGTGTTTTTGTTGACTTTAACCCGTTTAGTCCATTTATCTCATTTGTACAATTAGAAAAACTTAGCCCAACATTATGGGAAATATAGTGCACGAAATTATAAATCCATATATTGGATTTATAATTTTTTCTTTAGATCAGTAGACAAGTAAATTTTTTGCTAAAAAAAAAAAGAGTAGCATTCAATTAGGTCATTATAATTGTTGTATAAGATTGTAAACACATTGAGCTTTTATTTAATTTCTTTCCTTCATCATCTTACTTTTCCCTTTTAACCTTCTCAAGCAGTCAAACCTAGGACGTCATATTGATCGAGCCTAACTCAAGCTCGACTCATTTTGTACGAGGTGATTATGCACGGTTTGTTAACTAAACAATCTTCATTAAATTAGCCGAATCTCTACAAATAAGTCTTGTTATAATTACAATTACAAATTAAGTCTTGATTCTGAATAGAAAATAAGTCATGATTGAGCCGGTCCGTTTTGTGCGAGGTTATTGGGCTGGCTCAACAACAAAACCATCCTAGAACTCAAGCTCAAGTTTGCAGTCCTAGTCAAACTTTGGCCAGTCAAGAATCATTAATAGTGACATGAGGTTTTTTTTTTTGAACTGCAATAGTGACATGAGGTTGGTGGAAGAAATAAAGCAAGAAAAAACATTAATTTCTCAATTACCTGGGCCCCGTTAGTATATAATCCACCATTTTGACATTTTGATTTGTCAAAAGGTTGACAGTACGATGCGTTTCGATTCT
This sequence comes from Vaccinium vitis-idaea, assembly GCA_963854785.1. Classification (NCBI taxonomy): domain Eukaryota; kingdom Viridiplantae; phylum Streptophyta; class Magnoliopsida; order Ericales; family Ericaceae; genus Vaccinium; species Vaccinium vitis-idaea. The sequence continues at coordinate 40,262,586 of OY978220.1, forward strand.
AATCCTATATGAATTGCCTTCTCAGAGCATCTCTAGTGCACTATTTAAAAAATATTTGCTAAAGTGTACATCTAAGCACAAGTGAGATTCTATTTTATGTGCTAAGAACTTAGTTAGCTAGCTAAGGAGAAATGCACTTTAATGGGACTCCCTAAAAATGTTCATTATCTTTTAGAGTGTGACCCATTTAAGTGGTGAGGGGTGCCAAGTGGTCCCACAAAATTCTCCTCTCCTTCCCTTCTCTCTATCGCTCTCCTCTTTCTCTCTCCTTAAGTCTCTCCTCAAATTTAGGTAGTCACTTAAGATACTTTAGGTAGTGAGGGGTGCCACCTAGGATTTTAGGGAGTCAATTTTTGTGCACTAGAGACCATTTTTTTGAGTTTTTCTTAGATAACTAGTTAGGGCACTTTAGAAAACTCTTTTAGGTAGTGCACTAGAGATGCACTTATGACGACATCTCTAGTGCACTACCTAAAATCACTTTAAAAGATAATGAACATTTTTAGGGAGCCCCATTAAAGTGTATTTCTCCTTAGCTAGCTAACTAAGTTCTTAGCACACAAAATAGGGGCCCACATGTGCATAAGTGTACACTTTAACAAATATTTTTTAGTTAGTGCACTAGAGATGCTCTAACTCATCAACTTAGAACTCCTCCGTCCCTTTTCAAGAATCCAGTATTACATTTTTAGTATGTTTTAACTAGTCTCCATTTTATTTTGTAAAGTTAACAAGTAAAAATTAGTACATTTTTCATTTTGCTATTAAAAATAGATTCTATTTTGAAAAATTAGATCCTGAAAGTGTAAGGTGATTTTTCATGGATGGTTACTATGGGAAGTTATAATTTTAAAATGTAATAATGATATCTCTTTGAAATAACTGTTCAAGGACAAACAGCTCCTCATCACTCTGCAACTCTGCCAATTGATTCTGTTCAATATTTTGGAAAATACTGAGGACCACGAAAGTGAAATTAATGGTTCAGATAAACATACAAACGAATCTGAACTTGATTTTATTTTTGGGGTAATGTTTGAGATACCTTTTCGCGGTACATAACATTGCTTCAACATTTTTGCAAGTCCACATAGAATTACATTAGTCAAAACTTTGTTAGGATTTTCGCAACCCCACAACACCCCTACGGATCTTGAAAACAATAAATCACAGAACAGAAAAAGAAGTAATCGTGCGTAATGAAAAACGGAAAAAGAAAGCGAGACACAGATATACGTGAAAAACCTCAACGCGAGGAAAAACCACGGGAGCCACACCAGTCCACTATGAAATCAAAATCAAGAGTACAAGTCTTCTGGCAATCTCTCTGAGATATGCATTTTCTCTCGCCTCTCTCACTCTGTTTTCTCTGAAAACATGTTCCCCTAATTACACACTAACAGCAGAATAATTAGGTCGGGCGTATAGCCGAAATTACACACTGAGGTCCCTCAAATATCATTTTCGTTTCCTCTGCCTATACCCTAGTACTGCTAAAGATTCTCCGCACCACAACAAATTTGACTACAATTTCTTTGCTCCAAACAGTACTATAAAAACATATGCTAGCTTGAGGGTGACAAAAGAAGAGAAAAAGTGATTTGAGCGAATTTATCTTTTACAAGTCAAATTTGACGATCCTCTTGAATCTGCTCCCTCCATTTTTTTTTCTCTCTCTCTTCAAAATGATAAAAGCACGTGTAATCAACTCACATATAATACCCCCCAAGAAACGACAAAGATTTGATCGCATACGACAAGCAAAATGGTGGTCAAATTTTTTCTTTTCTTCTGGATATCGGGATATCCGAACTAGCTTGCTTGTACCTCGACTAATTCCGAATTCTAAAATTAACATGATCGAGCAAACCTCCAGTGGCCTTTAGTTTTGGAATATATGACTTCTGTGAAATTCGAACAAACGATCTCGTGAAGGAGAAAACCTATTACATTTGTCATGCCCACTTAGCCAAACCCAGTAGGGTGAAATGGTTGTCAAACTTTTATTTCGATAGTTCAACTGAAAATACAAATTAGCTCCCAAATATTGAGGATATAATGGTGGAATGCAGGCTTCGGCCCATGAACACTTACTTCTGTAATACCTCTGAATGCAGGCTTCGGCCCATGAACACTTACTTCTGTAATACCTCTGAATGCAGGCTTCGGCCCATGAACACTTACTTCTGTAACTTCTATTGAGTTGTAGTACCTCTCAACAGTTGTAAATGCTTTGCCAAACAAAAATCAAATGAAATCAGGTAATTCGTAAGCCAGGAAATTTTATGCACTGATCCAAAATCAAAATTTGTGGAATATTAAAGATATATTTCATGCAACTTTCTCTTTAATCTGATTAATTAGGGGACCGTAATCTGAATGCCTTAGTTTTAGGGAAGTCATTGAGTATGAAAGGCGGGTCCTGAGCTAAGGCCCAAGAGGCGGTCTTCTTAAACCCCCCCAAAAAAAGTGTAAAAACTAGGGCCCTCAATTGTTTTTGTGCACAGTATATAAGCCCAATTATTATTTTTTTTTATATATTTATATCTAACCAGCCAAGGACTTAACAGGAAGAAAAAGAAAGAAAAAAAGGTATAAAGGGACAACCAGGCGTATTACCGAAGACTCCGGGATCGGTGGCTTGTAGGTGTAGTGAAGAACAATAACCGTTCGATTCGGTAATCAATGGTCCAGATTTAAAAAAAACTCTTCCATGTAAGAATAGTTTATTACATAGAAGAGTTTATTCTAAATCTGAACCATTGATTGCCGAATCCAATTCTAAAATCATAACCATATCCATCACTTGGAGTCCATCCATATGTTTCGACTGGATCCTCATGTCTGTCCCAATTAAGTATTGATATATGGGAAACTGAGAATCTTTTCCAGCCAACTGTTTTAACTGGTTTTATTGAGTGGTGTTGAAATTTGGTCACTATGATGTGGGTATGGCCCATTGACCCATTAATAGAGAGTCTTATTTTATTTTGGAGATAATATAAAAGAGATTGAAGTAATTCTACTCTAAGATGCTCCCTATATATAATTATTGCAGGATATTTACAATTGAGCGACACAACAATACCAATTATTGAGGTCTATAAATCTCTCTCCACTATTATTATCGAGCGATTCAAAGCTTTTGCGCAGTGGATTGAATTCAGGGTTTTTTTTAACAGCAAAAACGATTTTATTGATCAAATACAATATTACAATGATCAAAAGGAGAGAGTGCATGACGGCATCACTACACATGGCTAACATCCCAACTATTTTAGCACCCTAGCCACACGACAATCATATGCCACACTCAGTACCCCAAGCAAGTTGATAAGTAATCAACTTAAGGGAAAAGGGAAAAGAAAAAGGCAAAGAGCAAGGAATGAGAACACCATAGTGCAGAAATACAATGCAGTTACTAATCCAAAAACCCAGCTAGTCATCCATGCATTCTTCCATTTACCAAGCTTCTGCCTCTAATCTTCATTGATCAGCAACTAATGAATCCCTATCATCAACACTTCTGCAGCAAAATCCCATTGATCAGCAACTTTTGGAACCCAATCCTCAGCAGCTTTTAATAACTTTTATCAGAGCCACAAGCTATTCAAGTGATGTAGCAGCTGATTCACCTTAAATCAGCTAATCCCAGCTTTAGCAAATGATATAGCAGTAACAGAGAAGCCGTAGCAGAGATGCAGCATAACATAATGATAGTAAACAAACGTGATACTCAAAGCTCGTAGTATCATTCCATCATGCAGGAGATTATTGTTGTTTCAGTTAATGATCCGAAGTTCATGATTCATCCACAAAGAATCCGGTTCGATTTATGTTCATCGCGAGATAACCCGAACGATTGATTGCTTCCGCATTTATTAGTTATTGTTTTCAGGTGCCTTTAACGACCACCACGCATTTATTAGTCATTGGTGGCTTGTGGAATATTGAAAAAAAAAAACTTGGGACCTTCTATGAAATTTTCTTGAACTACCTATTACCTAACCTCCAATTGTAAATGTCAAAAAACAAATAGAAAAATTAAACAGTTGATGCATGACTATGCTCATGAATTTCCTCAAATATAGTTGTGAAGTGTTGTAATAATATTCCTCATTTGCAGAGGAATATGGTTCCTCTATTGTTATTTTGGTTGGATGAGTATTGGATTCTATTCTTGGTTTGTGTTTTTTTTCTTTCCTCTGAGGGCTATTCTTGGTTTGTGTTAACTGGCAAATTCCTTCTGTTGTTTTCGGATTTGGGGTGCCTGCTGTGCACCCATCCGAGCCGTCCGTTGCTCAGATGGACGGCCCAGATTTCATCTTGCATGCATGACAACGAACGGTTCGGATGCAAAGGTGCTGAGGTGAAATTTGGGCCGTCCATCCGAGCAACGGACGGCTCGAATGGGTGCACTGCACCTGCTGTGCGGTGGGTGCATAGCAGGCACCCCGTGTCCGTTGTTTTCTTGAGGGCAGTTAGGTGAGTGTTGTTAAGCATTAGTTGAAAAATAATACATACACTCCCTGGGAGTGACCACACCCCATGTGAGAGAGGGTGTGGCTATGAGTGGCTCACAGGGAGTGTATGTATCGCCGTTCTTTCAAGTTTCGGATGTCTGTTTTTGTTTTTTCTGATTACTCCTACTTTGTAAATGTGTTGCGAAATGCAAGGGTATGCCCTTGGTTCTGTTGGTTGGGTTTTTTCTTAAAGAAAATTAATTTACCAAGAAAAAAAAAAAAACGAAGAAGTTTGATACTAGTATTTTAAAAACCATGAAAAAAATGTGTTACCCAGATGAAAATTTTAAAATAAAAAGGAACCCATGCTATTCATTTCATTTAAGATTCACTATTTCTTATAAATAATTATGTAAACTAGAATTGTACATAAAATCTGCATGTGTACCTCTTTTTCCATATCTCAAAAATATGCCCGTTAAATTATCGAATGGAGGCAAGTGTACCAACTCGTCTCAAAAGATAAGTGTGTACCATTCAAAGGCAAAATCTATCGTCCGTCCAATGGATGGACACTAAGACCGGTCATAGTGTGTCTGTTACCGGTAATAGTGTCCTTTTTACATGTGAAATATACTTGTATACTATGACCGGTAACAGACACACTATGACCGGTCATAGTGTTTTTACATGGGCGGACAGTAGAAAGATCCTAATTCAAACACTTTTATGAATAAGAAACTGAACAAGATTTTACATCCTTTGACTTAAACAATTAATTCTTTTAGCAAGATTTCAGATCAAACTCAAGATTTTTCTAAGTGTGTACGTACGTACGTATTTTTTTTTTCTTTTTTCCTTTTTTGCTAAGCAAGTCTGTACCTACTTAATTCCAGATTCAACCCCATCCATGCTTTTCAGATAAGTAATTATTTCCATAGTCTTGGGGCACCGCCGCCGCATAATGCCCAAACGCTTTCGCCGAGAAAACAAACATAGCCATCGACGCTTTGTATTTTGATTTAACAAATCAATATGCATCTTTAGATATTTATAGGTACTTCATACAAGATCATACTGGGCACATTGCTCCCATATCGGGTTGGTCTGAAAATACACTATAGTGACACAAATTCAGAGCTAACAGGAATATCCTGCTGAAGAAAAAAAAGACGGTGGAGTTCGTTTTGCACACTACACCATCCCCGAACATCCATATGACTATAGTTGGTTCCATGTCCCCTTGAGAAACATCTTGCAGATCCTTTCCCAACACTTTCTATCTGGTTCGGCTACCTCCAACTGCGATTTCGCATCTTCAGCAAAACCTTTCTGTAGTTCATAATCAAGTAAGCAAAATTAATTTTTGAAGGAGATAAATGTTGAAAGACAAAAACACATCTTTTTTCCGATGTTTTCTTGAAAGCGATACAGAAGAGGCCCTGATCAGTTACCTCGATGCAGTCATTATTGAGAAGGCGATCGATGAGATTGTTAAGGATGTCTTTGGTGTACTCTGGATGACCTTGAATTCCAAGAATATGATCCCCTATGGTGAACATCTCCACAACAGTTTTGTCGGAAAATGCTATCACTTCAGCTCCTTCAGGGACCTCCCATACCTGCTTCATTAAAATTTTGTAACTGTTAGAACTGTCCCAAAGTGTTACAAGCCACTAGTGCAGATTTTTCATACAGAGTGACGCTCATGGTGTTTTTTTCCTCGCATAAATCATTTTCTTTTGTTTTTTTTTTTTACACCCGGTTGTTAATTAACTTAAAAGTCCGAAATTATTTAAGGCGTTTACAAGTTGACCTGAACATCCGACTATAATTTAAAAAAAAATCATTTTCTTATTTCACAAATAATAAGAGGGAGAAGGGTGGGGACCTCATCTTGGTGACACTCAATTATGGAAAGGGCAGGTGGGATTTCATCCAAGCCATCAAGGAAGCCACATGGGGAGAAATCTTTCAAAATTCTCACTTTCCTTAGCCCAATGTCCCAACCAGTAAAGGCTTTCCCAACTTTTCCTCCCAATGCTCTACACAGAACCTTCACAAAACCAAGAAAAGTTTGTTATTCAATTATCCAAATCCAACCATAACAAGAGCAACTATATTCAGTACTCTCGGAGCACCAACCGTAACTCTTTCGAACAAATAAATGCATTGTCCAATGTTAAGCGTACGTAGAGTCAACATTACCCATATTAGTCCAAATACTCTTATAACGAAACACAAAAGTGACGAAGTTAAATAATTTCCGAAATTATTTCTATTTGTATCAAGTACCTGGTGACCAAAGCAAATGCCAAGTACTTTCTTCCTCATAACATCTAAGGTTTGCAAGAGAAAGCAAAGCTTGAGAATCCAGAAGTCATTGGCATAAGCATCATAAGGGCTGCCACTAACAATAAACCCATCATAGTTTTGAAGCTCATTCATGTCTGGGAATTCTCCTTCAACAACTCTAAAAAGATCCCATCTCTCTCCTTCTTCACCAAAGGCTGCCACAAATACATTGAAGTACCCTCCATACACCTCCTTTACATACTCCGAGTCGTTGCAAGCGAGTAAAAGAGCATATCTCTTCTCTCCTTCAATCCCCATTTCAAAGCAAGCAATGGAGAATGTGTACAAGCAAATTGACTATTGAGAGAGAGAGAGAGAGAGAGAGAGATGGTTTGGCTTATGAAATGTTTGAGCAAGAATGGTCCTATTTATAAGAGGAGGGACAAAAAAGGAAAAAGAAAAATATGTTAAAATTGCTCTGGGCAAAAAAGGAAACTTCCATGTGGTGGGAGTACTGATGCATTAATTCAATTAACCATATTACCGCAATAGTATTAAAAAATCTGTACATATAGCACGCCCAATGTATGTGTTACGAAAATGTCAACTGTTTGCATGTGTTACAAGCACATGCATGAGTCGCGTACATTATTAATCCATAACCTCAACAAATAAAATACTCCCTTGCAGCTTCGTCCCAAAAAATTAGTCCACTAAGAAAACACGTGCAAATTTTGGATAAAAAAATAAAGTACTTCAACGCATAATTTTTTGAAGTTCTTCACACCAAATTAAAGAACTAATAACTTTGAAAAAATATGAACGGAAGTAATCAGTTTAATTTTTATCTAAGATTGCACATCTTTTCGTGGTGGACTAACTTTTTCAGACGGATGGAGTAAATAGTAGCTTCTATGCTCAAAATCTTTTTGGAAATTGGTCTCGTATTTTATTTTGGGTTTCCCCTGCATGTTGCAACATTTGGGACCATAGCATAAGGAATGGAAGATGCAACTAACGTTTGAGGATGATGGCTGCTAATAATATACTACTGTATTTAGGATCATTTCCTTAGTTCAGATACGATATAATGTTCCATGGAATAAGATTCCATATGATCTTGTCGAAACTTGCTCTCATGCCCACAACTAAAGTTGATTCTTGCCGTCTGTTGGACAAGGGCTGCATTCCTTCTCTCATAAATTCCCTCACATTTTATTTTCCTTAAAAGAAGAATTAAAAGTTGAACGAAAAAAATATAATATAACTGGTTTCTTTTTTCGGTGGGGGGTGAGAACAACACGATTTTATATCAGACGCATTGAACGAACAAAATTTAATATAACTGGTTTCTTTTTTGGTTGGGGGATGAGAATAACACAATTTTAGAACCCACAATTTTAAATCAGATCTAGACGTGGGATATTTGTAACTGTAGAAGGGTGCCGTGATGTCTAATTAATAAGTTTGTATATGGTCACATGGCAAAATATTACTGAAAGCACATAGACAAACACTTTTGGATGGCTAAGATGATGCACTACAACCTTGGGGTCCTCAGATCCGGCAACACTGTTGCTTGGACTTGGGGCGATAGTTGAAAAAACGAATCCCATTCGGAGACACTAATAAAGGAAATAATTAAGAATAAAATCTTTCATACCTTCAAAAAAGAGAGTGCACTAGTATTTTTTCTAGAATCAAATATGTGCCTAACAAAGAAAGGTAGCATTAATTTTACCTCCATAAGAATATTGATAAGAATATTTGAATTCGGCAGAATAATTAATTGAGGTCTCAAAAACACCAATATATTCTAAAGTTAATTAATAATCAACTGCATGCACGTTGCCTTTGCTGTATAATTTCCTTGTACATGCATGTTGCGTTGAGGGTGGTGGAATATCCATGGAGATGTGATTAGAAAAATATCCATGGAGATGTGATTAGAATACCCATGATTCTTTTCCCAGTTGTGGGATTCTCTTTCTTTAAGTCATCTTTCTGATGTCATTAAAGATTCCTATTGGCTATTGTGCAACACAATTTTTGCTTATGAGAGAGAGAGAGAGAGAATATAGGAAAGGAAGGGTAATTATTGTGCAACACAATTTTTGCTTATGAGAGAGAGAGAGAGAGAGAATATAGGAAAGGAAGGGTAATTAAAGGGGTGTTCCACTAAGTTGGTTTTTAAAAAAAATTGGGTTTTCACGCTTTTTTATGTGATGTATTGTGAGAGAATGACCTGTCTTGGTGTTTGGAAAAAATTATTTATTGTTAGTGGAACACCCCCTAAGAATTGAACCTACTGAAAAGACACTACCTACACAGGGGCTCCAGATAATTTGCGGTTGAAATTATGTAGAAATTTTCCGTAGAGAGAAGATAAAATAAAAAGAAAGAGATTGTCCATCTTTAAAAATAGATTTATTTTTTATTAGGAGCGGTAAGAGAATACAAGTATTTGAATCGCATCCATCTAAAAAAAATTCACAATCAGTGTAAGTCCAAAATAACTAATAGCCTCTTTTAAGGGGAGAAATTATAATCCTCGCAAATAAAAACATAATAACACTAACACGCTAAGGCCCCGATTGGATGCGGGATAGGTTTTGGTGGGATTAAATAGTAAGGGGGGATAAGATAGTAAGGGGTATTATTTAGTAAGGGTGGACCCACAGTGATGTGACATTTATGAAGGGGGGATTAAATAGTATATGGTTTGGATGAATTTGTGATAAAGAAGGATAAAGTTGGGTGGATGATGTAAAAACTTGATAAATGACTTATTTGCCCTTGTACAGTCATATTAGATTTTATGATAAAATAAATACATAAACACAATACTAATTAAATTAATTATACTTTTCAATAAATAATTCATTTTATTAGTTATATCTAAAATTAAAATATTTAGTTTTTATTTTTTATTATTCATTTTAATAATATTTCAATGTTTAATTATTTTCTTTTTTTTCCTTTCTAATTATACGTTTTTAATAATAACTAATTAGTAATTTTTATGTTATTCCCCAACAATGTCAAATTCTTAAGTATAAAAAAATTTAATTTTTTTTTGTATCAAATTAAAGATCTCAATTTGTAGTTTAATTTGGTGCAAAAAAAAAGTAAAAAATTTAATGTGAAAATACTTTATTTTTTTATCCAAAGGATATTGCAAAGCTAGCCAACAATGTCAAATTCTCAAGTATAAAAAAATTTAAATTTTTTTGTTTCAAATTAAAGATCTCAATTTGTAGTTTAATGTGGTGTAAAAAAAATGAAAAAATCATGCGCAAAAGTACTTCATTTTTTGATCCGAAGGAAATGGCAAGAGTTCATAAAATATTTTACGGTGCAATTCGGTTTGCCATACAGTAACGAGAGGGAGGGAGGGGTAAGGCAGGGGTATAACGGGGGTTATATTGGTAAATTGGCAGGGGGTATAAGGGGGGATAAATTAATAATGGGGGGGGGGGGGGGGGGGTGTTATTATTTAGTGAGGGGAAGGAGTATTATTTGGGTAGGGGTATAATTTTATCCGGATTCTCTTTTGGTTCCCAAACCATGGTTAAGGACGTGGGACCGGGATAAAAATAGGGGGTATAACTTATACTCCCTCCTTAACCCCCAGCCAATCGGGGCCTAAGCGGATAGATTCGATCATGATCTCCTAAGGAGATGCAACTGCCCTGGCTATGAGGGCTTGTTCTACACTTTAGCTTATTAGTTTTTTGATTTTTCGGCCTTTTTGAATTGTTGTATATGAGTAAAGCGTGAAAAGTAAACAATCCCCCCAAAAAGTCCCTTACAGGAAAGGGGCATGAGCAAGGAACCAATATTTTTTTAGTACATGCAGGAGGAGTTAGGCCTTGTTTGATGATAACCCATATTCCACACTTAAAATTGATTGAAGGGTGTTCCGCTAATGAAGTTTTGTTTTAAAACTGCCTTGATTTTTATGTTTACACATTTTTATGTGATGTATTATGAGAGGATGACCTGTCTTGGTTTTTGAGAAAAACTAATTTTTTTTCAAAAACTAGTTAGTGAAACCACATTTTATATTACTTAAAAGATTAAATAGTTGTGAGAGGATGATCTGTCTTAAGTAATAAGTAATTAAGTAGGTTTGATAACCACATTTTACATTACTTAAAAGATTAAATACCTCTTAAATGTGAGCTAAAAAGTTGATAAAATTTCAGTTGACTGAATTTAAGAGTATTCTCATTTAACATTACCTAAAAAATTAAGTAGACCTTCACACAACCGCCATTATCATTACCGTCATCACCACCACTACTTTACCCCCACCACCATCTCCACCACTCTACCATCACCACGCCACCACTACCACTATCACAAAATACTCTTCCCCTGGCTCCACTATCAACACTACTCTGTCACCACCACCATCATCACACCACCACAACCACCACTCTACCGCCATTCCACAACCACCCAGCCGCTCCACCACCACCACTTCGCCACTCCCACAACCACCACCACCACCACCACTGCCGCCACTACACTACCGTCACCATCACTCCCACCATCATTTCACCACTGCCGCCACCGCCACAACTCCGCCACTCCGCGATGCCACCACTCCAGAACCACTACCACTACACCACCACTACCACTCCACCGCCACTACCACTCCACCACCACCACTCCCATTAGTCCTCCACCACCACCACCACTCTGAACTCCCACCACTGCGATGCCACCGCTCCACAACCACTACCACCACACTCCACCGCCATTGCCACTCCACCACCTCCACTCCCATCTGTCCTTCACTACCACCACCACCACTCCCACTACAACCACCACCACCATTGCCGCTACTACACCAACGCCACCATCACTCCACCACCACCGATGCCACTCCAACCACCGCGATGCCACCACTCCACAACCACAACCACCACCACCATCACTCCACCGCCACTGCAACTGCCATTACCATAGCCCCATCAGTCCACCACCACAACTCACTCCTCGGGTCACCATAATCACCACTCCACCACTATACAAATACTTTGTGACCAGTAAATGAAAACTCCATCCTCCAGCCATCTTGCCAATATTATTTAAAAAAAAAAATGATTTGATCTTTGCATTCAAGTAAAAATATATTAAAAGGTAAAGTAAGAAATTTAGTGAAATTAATAATTCAGCTCCTTGTACATATCAAACAACTTATTTAATTGAGTACTTAAAATTCAGTACATAGCGAAACAACTTATCAGCTTAACAAATTCAGCATTCAGTACTTAATTTTCAGTTTTTAGTTTTGTTAAACAGTCCCTTAGTTGTAAGCTATTAGTAGTTTTTTTTATAACCGGATGTCTGGGTCAGCTTGCTCACATCTCGACTAATTCTGAGGCCCTGGAGGTAGGGGTGCACACCGACCCGGTAGCTCGCCCAGCCCGCCCAATCCAGCCCGATTTTTTTAGGGCTTGGGATAAATATTTAGACCCATAGGGCCGGGCTGGGTTGAGATTTTAAGCCCATTTACTAAATGGGCTGGGTTTGGGAAATTCCTTTGAGGTCCAGCCCGGCCCGATTTAAATAAATATTTTATTTTAATACTATATATATGTTAGTATGTTACCGTCGGAACCTAGCTGCTTCGGGTTAGATTATCTTAATGAAGAGGCGCATATCCTCATCTCCTATTATTCAGTAAAATCTCCTCGTCTCTTATTCAACGATCATCTGTTTTTAATATTATTGTAAGAATTTCGAACTTTAAGTATATTATTACGGTTTGGAATTGTAATTTGATCGTTATGATTGATTTATTTATGTTTGTGATACCATGCTTTAGAAAAATAAATGGGCTTGTTGGACGGGCTTGGGAAATTAAATTTTTATTTGGGTTGGGCTTGGGCATATTAAATGAAGCCCGATTATAAATGGGCCGGGCTTGGGAATGCACAAATTTCGTTATTATCTAGTACAAGCCCGGCCCAACCCGGTGTATGTGCACCCCTACCTGGAGGTAATGACTAGGTATAACCCCCAGTGGCCCCAAAATTTTGCTGGCAAGGGGAATCGAATCTGAGTCCTTAGGTGGGAGCAAACTCTGAAGTTCCAAGGCAAGACCACTTTAATTGCCAACCCATTGGGATTAGGTATCTATTAATAGATGTTAGTGAGACACAGAAACTTGAGTCACTTTACCCAAGGAATCAATATTTTGAAAATTGATTTTAGCACTCGCTTTATATTTAAATGTCTTTGTTTTTATTTTTATTTATGCAATCGTGTGCATGCGTGTAAAAAGAAAAGAGTGTACACTAGATAATATCTTACAATTTCACATAGTCAAAGACAAAAAAAAAGAAAAAAGAATATGATTATAAAAATTATTTCCCCCATTCGAGTACTTTGTTAATCATATTTTATTTTGAACGGAAGAAATTTTTTGTTATTGTTATTGTTAACCAAATTTGGTGACCATATTTTGACATTTTTTTATTGTGTCATCAATAATGGTAGTATATATGTGTCCCGTTTTTTATATACACATTCTTATTCTACCAATGCAATATGGTGACCGGCATGATCATCAAACTGTGTTTACCAGTGATCAAAAAAAAAAAAAAAAACTGTGTTTACCAGACACGGTCACTACAGTATTGCTCTTATACAAATAAGTGGAGACTGGAGAGTTACGAGCGTAGGCCAGAAGTCATACCACTAAGATTCAAGATCAAGCGGACCGAGCCTAATTCCAACATTAAAGTTTATGGAGCCCAATGAGGCCCATGACCCAAAAGCTTAACAAAATGGATGGTGACAATCGGAAAGAATAATAAAGAAAGAGATGTTTACCACTTCAATCCCACCCCAAGTGTGTTTCTCCTTCTTCTGATCATGAACATAACCCGCCATGTTGCTTCAGTAAGGTGGTGAAACAAAACCCAATTTTCTCACAATATTCTTGTGATTTCTGATGCTAGGATTGCGGCGGCGGTGGTGGTGGTGGAATGGCGGCAGTGCGGGTGCTGTGAAAACCGTACTGTTCAAGTTCAGAAAGCCTTGCAACTTTGTAGTCTTCCTGTTCTGGTTCAAATGACTTGGGACTATGTATTGTAGAAGGAGGACTGCTGCTGCTGTGATATTGGCTGGATGGCTCAATCTGTATGTTGTTCGATATTGTTGTATAAGTTTGCTTCACTTTTTGTTTTCTTTTTTCCTCATTTCATGTTCGGAATGTCTATGCAAAGTTGTTCTTCTCTCTCTCTCTCTCTCTCTCCCCCCCATGGCCTTGGGGCACCCAACACACTTGTTCACCACATATTCCTGTGAGACCCAATACAATGTGTGGTGGATAAGAGCGTTAGGCTATCACCTGGCAGTGCCCCAAGACCATAGAATAATTATTAGTCCTCCAACATGTCTCCCTACCAGCGAGATGACATAATGAACCATTGGTTCGTTCGAGATTCAACTGTGTAAAACTTGTAGTTTGTAGAGGGTTCAAATAATTCAATCTTTTCCCGTTACTTTTAAGACAATGATTTTCACACTCCACAATTACTATCTGCACTATAAAGGTGGAGTCAATCCATATATATGTATATATACACAACTATGCAACTGAATTTTTTTTTTTTTTTCGGTAAACCTATGCAACTGATTTTCGCACTGCACTTTTGGAGTGCAAAAATCCATTCCCTATTTTTATCCCCTCACAAATCCAACATCCAAATTCTAGCTAGAGAAAGAGAAGATCAACAAAGAATGAGAAAATTATAATTATCACCCCAATTCTCACGTGCAGAAGACTGGATTTAAGAGCGATCATTTGAACCCTGGTGCTAAGACATGTAGTAACAAGGGTAGCATTCTAAGGGAGGCTTTAATCCATGGAGCTATATTAAAATTGGAAACAAGATTGAACAGATCGGAAAGCAAGATTGAAAAGAAGAAGCTTCTTTCACAGTTTGGGCTTAAGGCGGTCAAAGATAAAGATAAAAAGGAGGTTTCTTCTCCTTCATTATTATTTTCTTCCCTTGATATTTCTAATGGAGACTCCATCTTAATCAAGAACGCTCGCAAGTTGATGGATTCTAGTGCCTTTACTAAGTAGAGGAAGCAAGAGCTTTAATATAAAGAAAATTATTGAAATGAAGGAGGGTGAAATTGCATGTAGGGAGGTTGCAGCTTTTGAGGATGGAGATTTTGATGATGTGGAATATGGTATCTCTCTTTCTACGTAGTTGTGATTTTCTGTTCCCGTTGGCTTGCATTTTGGTTTGGTCTGAGGATTAGCGAGAGTGCTGAGGTTCCCTGTTAGCCTGTTTTCTATGTGGTTCTGGGC
Organism: Vaccinium vitis-idaea; assembly: GCA_963854785.1. Taxonomy (NCBI): domain Eukaryota; kingdom Viridiplantae; phylum Streptophyta; class Magnoliopsida; order Ericales; family Ericaceae; genus Vaccinium; species Vaccinium vitis-idaea. Next base: position 40,277,685 of record OY978220.1, read on the forward strand.
TTCGTATGTTTATCTCGGTTTCGGAGTGGGTGTTGTGCACGGGTGCATGCATGCGTGTTGTGCACAATCCTCGCCATCCGTTCGGCGATCCAACGGTCCAGATGGAATCTTGCAATGAACGGCTCGGATGTTGCATGGCTCGGATTCCATTTGGACCGTTGGATCGCCGAACGTACGGCGAGGATTGTGCACAACACCAACACCAAATCCGTTTATCTCTCTTGGTGTTGTTTGGTTTTTTGGTCTCGAGTGTTGTCTTTTTTGTTGTTGTTTCTTATGTTTGGTTTGGGTCTTGCCTTCATAGCTGTTTTGATCCTTAGGTTGCGCGCGGTTGCACTCTTAGTCCGTTTGTTCTTTCTTTTCTTCATAAAGTAATAAAATTTCTTTTGCCCAGAGGAAAATAATAATAATTATTATCACCCTATTTTGTCCTAAGTGCATCATCCATGTCACTCACAAATTAAATTCAAAGAGACGTTTTTAAAGTAATTGATGATGGTGGAAGATTTGTTTTTGATTTGCTTCTCTAGAATGCAAACTTCAATGTCATAATAGCAGTACTTATGAAATCTAAATTCAGTTGACATATTGTAATACCGCTTTCTTTGACACTTTTGGTGTGTCCTGTTTTGTTTCTTTGTATATATAGTCAATATAACATTTTTTTAATTCTCAATAAAAAAAAAACATCCATCTACTTAACTGCCAATAATATATTACCATCTTGTACAAATCATTGTGTTTATGTATATAGTATTTTCCTATGTATACAGAGATGAAGTAAAGACAGACAAAAAGAGAGACAGTTAGAGCTCGACATGGATGGTTTTTGCCATGTCCCTGGAAGTGTCCCCTCAAATAATTATTTTTTGCACTACAAAATTGGTTAGTGATTTTTTATCTCCCGGATTATTTAAGCATTAGAAGTTAGGGGGCTATAATTTATTATTATTATTATTATTATCATTAAACGGGGAATCTTGCATTAAAAATAAATTTACGTGTACATAATCCGACGGTTATTAGTAACACCATTTTTTGTCTTTCTAAAGTTGGTTTTTTAAATATATATATTTTTTTTGAATCTTAATACAATTAGGAATATAAAGCCAAATTAAGAAAGGAAAACAATGCAATTTGGCGTCTTGTGCAAGTAGATTGGCACACTTGTGTCTTTTTCGCATGATTTACTTAATTGGAGGCTCACCTAGCTACTGTAGAAAGTATGTGCAAGCAGAGATTAAATTACAAAGATGGTGATCACTGATTCACTATCAACCCAAGTAGGAAGGCTTACTACATTAATTTGATGTATCAGTTTATATTTCTGTTTGTGGCTTATTGCTTCAATCGATTTTTTCAAGGGTCATTTTCGTAGGTGGTGGACCTTGGGATGGTTGCGTAACATCTCCGAATGTGGGAAATTTCTGATAGCAATTGAAAACTAAGATATTCATTAATGAATGCCCAGAAAAAGAAAAATAAATGTAATCCTACAAAAATCAGTGTCATTGTGTCAGGTCAGTCAAAGTCCAGATCACCTCACTGTATATTTCAGCCGATATCTCTAAAATAGAGCGGCTATTAAACAAATCAAGCTATTCGAGTTTTAGCTTATGTTTATTGGTTAAAAGTTTGTTCAAGATTGGTTGTTATATAAATAAACAAAACTTGAACATTTTTTGAAGCTCGTTAACGTCTTGAACCAAGCTCGAACGAAATAATACTCGACTAGCTCGCTCGTCTTATGATGTATACAAAATTCAAACCACTCGAGATCAACTAGTACTTGGCTTGATCAACGCTTATTTGAGATTGACTTGCCTTATAAACAAACTAAGGTCGAACAAACTTTTGAAGTTTTTTTAAGTTTTCAAACAAAGCTTGATTAACCACATGCTCATCTCCTTCGCCTTCTTTAGCACCATTACTTTGATGGTAACCTACCCAGTGCCCATGACGATCCAAATCTCTGAGAGAAAATGTGTAACGAAACAATTTAGAGCAGGTCCAATGGAGGTTGGATACCGGGTTGTATAGCCATTTTCCATCCCCATGATAGAACTCCAAGCTTCAATGGGGATGGAACGGCAAAGTTGGATATGAGGTTGGATATTTGGCACGCCAAATGGCTATAGCCATATTTGCCACCTCATCAAAACCAACGACTATATACATGAATGTGTTTAGCTAGAGAGAGAGAGAGCGCAATCTATTGCTCTCTTGAATTTTACCAGAGATACATAGAAAGGTATAAGATAAGTAAAGGAGAAAATTATTAGGTGTGGTAAGACCATTGTGCACTCAAATCCAACTACTATTTCATCTGCCAACGGCTCTCATTGCTTTTAACGTACTATAAAATTTTGCTTATTTTTCAAGAATAATGTTCAATAAAATTTTGGATGCAAGTTGAAAATTAAAAAAAATAAAAATTAAAGGTTTTTTTTTTTAAGTCATTGGTATTGCGGACTAAAAATATGTGTTTGGACGGAAATAATTATTAAATTGTGATTGAGAAATAAGGAAAAACGGGGTGGAGGGAAAGTAATTAGTTAAAATTTGGAACCACTTGGTTCTATTTTAGAATCCACCACTGGAAAGGTGGTGCCAAAATTTGGCACTTGAAGTTAGTTACCCACTTTTGAACCACTTTTTTGCGCTAAAAGTGCGCAAATGGCTATAGTTTATGGACATGCTCTTAGAACCAGTCCATAACGAGGAACTGGGCCTTTGAAGCTAGCGGGTCCACTTTTTTTTCCTTGCTATTGTCATAAAATAGTGAGTAGATCCAAAGGATCAAATTATAGAGATCAGATTCTAAATAACAGGGAAACAAATTCTCAAAAATAAACACTGAAATCTCTAGAATACAACCATAATTAGATCACATGGACTACCATGATTAGATCACGATAATAGCTAAAGCGTCTTGCATGCCTACCAAAACTATTCTTTTCACGGCTAATAAGGGCACGTTGTCATTTCTGGACATTACTATTTCCGTTCATCACGGATGTGGGCAAGTACTGCAAAAGCAAACCGCTAAAGGTATTGCCGTCAAGCACACCGGCAACAGAAAACCCAACCCAAGTGGATGGCTACACTAAATGGGCCTGTTTAATGAACCTGGAGGTGTCAATAAATCTGCCGAGCCTATACAAAGCAAGTGGGCCATTTAATTGCAGAGGTAACCACTAAATGGGCTTCTGTAAACAAACTAACCACATGAAGTCATGAACTATATGATGCTCGTAATTAGGAGTAACAACTGATCCATTCACTTTTTTAGTCTATATCCATAAATCATCCATGTAAAAAAATAGACTGAGCAAACATAAATAAATAATTAAGTTGATTGAATCACATTTGTGGGCACCTTTCACTGTTATGTTGAAAGTGGAAGGACAAGTAATAGTCAGGGATGGACCTGGGGGACTAGTAGAGGCGGTCGCTCCTGTAAGAAAGAGAGAGGGAAAAGAAAAAAAAAACTCTACTACTATATAGAAAGAAAAAAAATTCTATAAATTATCCTTAGCAATAGTCCCCACCATCTCCATCATTTTGCCAATTTGATATCAATTGGGTGCATCCTTGTGGCCAAACACCTTCACTACTTGTCCATATGGTTTGTAATAAGTAATAGGATCTTGCTAACTTTCGCCCATTAGAGAGAGAATAATTTGCATGTAATAACAAATATGTTCAGATATCAATATATATTTTACGGATATCAATATACTTTTAATTCTTGGATATCGATACATTTTTTACACGTTATCCTCCGCAGATGTTAGCATTTTCCTAAGTAATGTATTCTTCAATTCTCTTAGTCGGATAAGAAGATGAGATATTGATACTCCTTGCCAGAGAACAAAAATGTCTATTTGAATTATAGATTTGCAAAGAAATTATTCGATGCTGGGAAAAATAAAATAAATAGATTTAACTCTTTTTGTTTTGCTTATGAAGCCCTTTCGTCTATCCCATACATAGTGTTATTTCTCCTTCTTCTTCTTCATGGCAAAAGTCAGTAGCGTTAGTTGTAGTTAGTGAGATTTGAACCTCAATCTAATACATGGGAGTACGTGATATCTACCACTGAGCTACCACTCCACTTGCTCTCTTATTTTAAGAGCGTCTTGAACCACATACAAAAGGAATTTGATTTAGTTGTGAGACATATCCACTGCTTGTGCATGTTGTCAACTATAAAAAGAGGAGAATGAAAGATTTGAGAGATATTATGATAGTGATCATATATATGGATATGGATGATTGTAGGAGTTTAGAATGTTGCTTTATGCTTGGCAATATATTCACCTGAAATCAATGCAGAAAATGGCATTTTGCCACATACAAAACAAGGTGGGCCAAACTGCACCTTTTTAGATTAGACTTTTAGGCAATCCATTGTCGTGTTAAAAATGACATTTGTTAGTTGCTACATTAATGAATATTGCATCATTCACCAGATAAGCCATGTTGGCGATTTCCCTATCAAGTTAGGAAAAAGACACTCTAAACCAAGAGATTTTGTTTGAATATGTGAGCTCATGTCTAGTCTTTTTCAATGCAATCTCTCTTATGGTACTCGAACTTCGTTGGACAATGCCGGCAAATTTTGAATTTTGTTGGACAAGGCTTATATAATCTCTTATTGGGTCTAAAAATATTCCTAACACCTCCTAGACGTGGTGGGACTTTATCTTCAGTCCTGAAACAGGTGTTGGCTTATAGATAGTGGTGTGGTATAGTTTGACTGGGCAATACTCTTTGACAGAGGTAATATACTCGTGCACTTCCATTTTTTGTTGATGAAAAAAAAAAAACTAAAATGCACGCATCTATGTACTAAATTTATTACTGTTGCAATTATTTTGATTTGAAATGAAAAGACAACAAATACTGTTATAAAAAATTATCTCTGTAAATTATGTTTAGGCTGAGTTTCGTTTTGGGGAATAAATGTATGTTTTTTGGGGATGGGGCTTGAGAATGTGGAGGCACGGCCGCACGGGGTGGTTCCTTTTGCCTTTTTATCCAATTCCAGTGGCATTATGGCTTTTGCCACCCCCAAAACAATATTTTAAGCTTATTTACTATTTACCCATTTCAAAAAAAAAAAACGTATCTACTATTTCAGTCTCCATATTAATAGGCTGACAGGTTTTAATTTGGTATTTGTATTTTATAATGTCTGAATTTTGTCCTTATTTTAATATATAAGTTTCAATTTGGTTCTTCTATTTTTAAATGTTTCAAATTCATCTTTAAAGTTTCTTATTTGTTTCAATATGATTTTTTTAATTGCGAAACAGTCCTTTTAGAATCGTATAATTGTACATTATACCTATAAAATTTGTAAGGTCATGTTTATTATACTCCCTCCGTTCCATAATATTGGTCCCCTACGAAACTACGTGCAATTTTCAAACTAAAAAATAACGCATCTATAAAATAATTTTTGGATTTTTTCCGCACCGTTTAAAAGTTCACAATGAGATCTATCAAACAAGATCCATATTGATGAACAAATTATGTTCATAAGTACATTATTTTTTAGTTTGAAAATTGCACGTAGTTTCGTAGGGGACCAATGGAATGGAACGGAGGGAGTAATAATTTACGTTTTTGAACACTTTTTAAGTTTTTTCAATGGGTTGCAGCGGGGTCTTCCTAACTAATAAATACTTATTTAAATTCTAGTTAATAAATCTATTGTTCTTTATATGTTTGCAATAGTAAATTTATTATAGTTATTTCAAATATGATTTATTCACTTATTTCCTTAAAGATGAATATATCTAATTTCTCTTCCATGTATAGCAGTCTGACCATTTCCCTATCGGTAGGAGCTACACAGATTTTTAGATTTTGTTTTGCACTCCATGTCTGACTTCACCTCTAGGATTTCATGTTAGGCATGTTTGGACTCGTTTAGCATTGGCTAATCATATTTATATTGTTGCTTTGTTATAGAGATTTGTGTGACTACGTGGATCGAGGTGAGTGACTAATACTAAGTTATTCAATTTTATATATACACATGTTTTAAACTTTAAAGCAAACGATATATTTTATTTAATTGTTTTGAAATAATATGAACTCCATGTATATTAAATGATATGTGGACAAGTTTTACATCTATTAATGACATCCCTTACATCTCAACTTGCCAGTGCTAAGAAGCTGGCAAGATGTGACTATGACATGATATGGGATAATGCGTAGACGTCTAAGCTTATTCATGCCAAGCAGGGCGCGACTCCACCTTGTGGAGAGGGGGGTCAGCCGACCCCACGGCGAAAAAAATAATAATTCTACTATTATATTGAAATTCTCGAAAAAATCATAATGAACTCCCTAAATTTGTCGGTGACACCACTTGATAACTCCTAAAAGTTCATAAAAGTTACTTATTTGTGTGGTTTGTTCGAATCCTAGTAATTTATTTTGTTCTTTTGACAATGAGATGTTGATCTGTTTTATTAGGTTGAACTTTAAATGTGATTTTTGTTGGAATAAGATTTTAGTTGCCATTATTGTGATGTTTTTCTTTGATTTATAATTGGTAAAAGTATTTGACGTTTATGAATGATCCCATGCTTCCAAACTTTTGGAGTCGCCACTGATGCCAAGAACGCTTGGTGATATGAAATGACATGAATATGTGGGGTGTGCATTATAAATCTATATTCATATGCTACGAGCTAGTTCTTTCGACTGTGAAAAGCTATGATTTATTCCTTGAATTTTATTTATAATATCCATGGAAAGTGTGTGGCTTTATGTATCAGTCACTCATACGAGCTTTAACTTATGCTTTATTCCACCTTTCAGGCAACGAGGAGTAGTGTGATGACATAAAAACCACAACTGTATATAAACAAAAAATATCCATAAGTAGCAAAGTATACACCCCTTTCTTGCCAAAAAATTAGCCCATTATGGAAAGATGTGCCATTTTCAGATAAAAAATCAAGTACTTGCAAATTTAATTTTTTAAATTGTTGCACCAAAATTAAAAAATTAATTGAGATATTTAATTTAGTGGGAAGAAATTTTGAGAAATTATGTATGAAAACAATTTATTTGTTTTATTTAGAAAACTGCATATCTTTATGTATAGTAGATTAACTTTTTGGGACAGAGGCAATAGAATATTACAATTGCCTTCAACGAATTTTCATATTTTAAAACTGTTGCATAAAAAAAAACCGTTGCATAAAAGCCTCATTATCAACAGTATCAACTCTCAATATAAATAACCCAACAATCATTCCTCCATTGATTTTCAATTCGATATATTGGATTTTCTGGCTGAGTGTTTGATTTTTTGGCTGTGCCAGTGAGCAGTGAGCACCTTGTCATGACTGGTGTGGAGCCGGCCTGCCTAGTAGATAAGCCATATTTTTATCAGCTGAAAGTGGAAGCAGCCAACGTGGAAGAATCAAATTCCACAGCATGGAAGAAAGAATAAACGCACCCCAACAAAGATTTGGCTTTTGCCGATTCCCATATGTATGCAATATTGCTCTCTCTCCCTCCATAACTTGTGGACCTTGATTTAATGATTTATACCTTACCTTATTTTATGGTTCAAAACACTCACTCTTTTTTTTTCATTATTACTGGGTTTCACAACTTCACATAGTACTTTGCTGAATTCAAAATCGTCTTTCCTTGGGTTCCTCGCCGTGGGTAAAAAAATACTCCGTACAACAAAATATTAATACAAAATGCTCATAAAACCAAATACTCCACTTACATGGTTACTTTTGTGAGAATTAAAACAAAAAGGATGTGAAAGATATGGGAAACAGATGAGGTACGTAGTGCTTAATTTTTATGTTTCTTTTGGTGCAGAAAATTAAATAAAAAAGGTGGACCAAAAATACAATTATAATTTATAAACATTACACAAATTATAAAAACATAAATAACCATTATGCAACTATCTACCCAAAATAAAAAACATTATGCAACTATCTACCCAAAATAAAAAACATTATGCAACTAAAAGAGCACAAAATCAAAAATCAATTTCTAGGTTGTTCTAGCCCAGAAAGAAGAAACTTGAATAATCAGCAAAGACCCAGTTTGGTAGCAGATTAATGGCAGAACACGTTGATTTCCTTATACTTGGATTCTTACAAATCAAAGAAGGCAGAAAACCACAGTGAAAATGAAAAATAGAATTGATAGGAAGATCGAGATTGACACAAATTAGGGCTTGGGTTGATAACTAGGGAAGGATTATTGCAGTTGCAAACCATAATGAAGCTGAAATCAAGATTTATGAGCATATGAGAACAACATCAAAATTTACCTCGTCTAAAAAAAGAACCCGGAAATGAGTGGAGAGGCCCAACATCATATTAAGTGATCACTCATTCCTTCTCCAAGCAATGTGGGACAATAATTCTTAACATCCCCCCTCACGTGCAGACGCATTTGAGGTCTGTCACATGTGACCACTTTTTGGGTCCTATCACCGTGCAGCCTTTTTTGCTGGTCTGTCATCGTGGGGTGTGGATTGTAATTTTTTTTTAATACGGGGTGGAATGGGCTCCACTCTAATACTATGTGAAAACTTTATATCCATCTCAAAACCAATTGACAATGAGTGGAGAGGCCCAACATCATATTAAGCGATCACTCATTCCTTCCCCCAACAATGTGAGACAATAATTCTTAACAGTTTTTTTTTCACCAAGTTCCTTTTTTTTATATTTAATCATGGGAACCATCCATAGATCGCAGTTGTGTCTTCTCTAGATCCCAGTGGTGTAGAGGATGATAAGGGAAGAGGTAGGAATGACCGAAATGAAAGAGAGAAATTGAGACAAAAGGAAAACGAGAAGTAGAAATCAAAAAGTAGCTTTGAAGCTCTTTTTGGCTTTTGGCTTGGAACATCAAAAATGGAGAATGCATTATCAAGGAATGAGTTTTGGTGTAGGTCGCCCAAATAGGCAGAAGGTGAAAAGGCAAAAAATGAGCACCCAAACACCCTCTGATAAGGGATGTCATTGTAATTTCAGAAAAAAGCTTTGGAAGTTAGTGAAAATGTCACAAACCTCAGGGGTGACTGTAATTTACCCACATAGTACTACAGTGTGTAATTTACCAAATGCATTACGCACAAGCCGTAATAATGAGGGTTGAAAAAGAGAGGCATTCCCCGGTCCAGTCTCGTCTTTATAGTCTGTCAAAAGGAACAAAAAAAATAGACAGCAGAGTGAGCTTCCTTCACATCAAAATCTCAGAACACCCACCACCCCTGCAAATTTGTTTCCTTCTATTGCTTGGCTCCACCTCCTCTGCTTGTCGGAATGGGGGGCCTGCTGTGCACCAGCCGCATGGCACCGTGCCATGCGGCTGTGCACAGCAGGGCCCCCGCCTCCCTGCTTGTCATGGCTAAAACAAGTACTCCCCTCCGTCCCTTGTAATGGTGGAGGGGGTGTTCCACTAACTTGGTTTTTTTTGGGTTTTTTTTTACGTTTTAGTTTTGCAAAAAAACTAACTTGTTTCACTAACTAGATTTTTGATTTTTTGGTTTTTAGTTTTGCAAAAAAACTAACTTGTTCCATTAAACTAGTTTTTTTGTATGTTTAGTTTTGCAAAAAAAAACTAACTTGTTCCACTAACTAGTTTTTTGCTTTTTAGTTTTGCAAAAAAACTAAGTGGTTTTTTGTTAGTGGAATGAGATAGTTTTTGAGTTAAAACAAAACTGTTTTTTTTTTATAGCGGAACAGGGCCTGAGTATTTCATTTTGGTTGTCCTTTAATAAATGTCTATTTTGAAAAATTAATGGATAAATTTTTGTACAATTATTGTTTGACCATTTTAAAAACTTAATAAGAAAAGAGTTAATGAAAAGATGTGGAGGATAATTCTGAAAAGTGAAGGTAAAAATGATGTAAAAGGTATAAAGTGGAGGTAAAAATTGATGTGAAACGAGTACTAATGATATTTCTTTAATAAGTTGATTTACGAAGCAAACACACTTAAAAAAAGGATGGATGGAGTATTCTATAGAACCCGATTAACAAAAAAAATAATACTCTATCAAATGGAGTAATAATAAAGACGGGGGCTTGGAAGCCATTTTCTTTGCTTTTCGCATTTTGGTTTTTTGGATCATGATCTGAATTTATGATTAAATTTGTAAAGTGTTTGGAGATATGTGCAGAATAGATTTTGCAAAAAGAATAGTATTTGAAAGATATGTATAGTGCATTCTAGGTAATTGGGCGCTCTATTTTTTATAATCACACTTTAATATTCGTCTTTTAATGTTCAAAATAATATGAATACTAAATGACAAATATCGGAGTGTGGTTATCAAAATTTTAGAGTGTCAAAATCATTTCCAATATTCGAGAGGTCTTTTAATCTACAAAAATGTAGGGACACGTCCAAATGTACATCTACTTGTACATCATATTTAGAGGGTCTCACTATCACTTTGGAGAGATGTGTAAAAATAGATGTAAATTTGTTGTGTTCCTAGAATTACTATTTAGGAAAAGTGAAAATGAGAAGTTATAAAACTTGGAACTTGGCCCTGCTATGCACCAAATGCGCTGCACCGTGCAGCGCACATCACAGCCGTCCGTCTCGAAAATCAATGATTAGGATTCACTGAAGTTTCCTCACTGGTAAGAATATATTTTGACATGTAAGAAAGCATCTGCGAATCTGAACCATTAAAAACACGTTTAGACGGCTGGGATGCTGCACTGCATGGTGCAATGCATTAGGTGCACAGCGGGCCCCCTGCTTCCATAAAACTCATCTCCCTCCATGTGCACAGCACCGTGTAGTGTAGAGATCCGGCTGTCTATTGCGAAAATGCATAGCACAAATTTAATCCAAACAATAGATGGTTCATATTTACATGGAGCTCGAATTAAATCCAAACTGTGCATTTTCACAATGGATGGGCAGCAGGGACGGAGCCAGAATTTTGGCGTAGGGGGAACGGATATACACAATAAAAAAATTAAAATTAAGACAACGATATGAATTTTTTACTAACTCAAAAAAAATGAAAATAAATAAATAAATATATATAGGGAGGCCTTCTAAAACGGGATTCCCGTTTCCGGACCTCCATGATCCAAATATTTTTTTGACGATCCGAGCCGTCCAATGTGTTCAGAAGGTGTTTTCAAGGGTCCACGCGGGAAATCTTCGAAACAAAATACCGGGAAGGGCTTGATCCAAGCAGTTTTCGCAAAAACTGTAAATATTTGCAAAAACTGCTTGGATCAAGCCCTTCCCGGTATTTTTTTTTTGAAGGTTTCCCGCATGGACCCTTGAAAACACCTTCTGAACACATTGGACGGCTCGGATTTTCCAAAAATAATTTGCAACACAAAAAAAATCAATTTTTTCTTATTTTCGGGAGGTGTGGACTAGAAGTTTTTTGTATTATATATATACCCCTATATATATATATATATATCAACTTAGATTGCAAAAGGTACTATTGACATTTCTAATCCTATCTAGTGTCTACTCACGCATTTTGAACTGTGCTCAACACTTTTTCTTGTTATTAAAAGCATCAATGATAGAGCAATATCTTTCTCAACATAAGTGATCAGAAATTTGTTAAATAATCGTCCTCTATCCTGTTGCGACAAAATCTTTATCTTCACACATTTCACAGGAGAAAAATGCACGTTCGGTTGTAACCGTTGAAACATGTTAAGTTAATATAAGCCGAATCAAATTATCGAAAAGATGATATATCGTGTACTTTCTTGTCTTCGCCAACATTTCACTCAACTTTGAAATCGTTGACAAATTTTGGAACTTAGGATGTCTAGAGACATCAAACTTATAATTTTGCAATTGATATCTCAAGTGGTATTTTTCTTGCTCAATGAAATCCATTGGATAATATTTCTCTGCAAGTTTGCAAGTATCTTCAATGTTGAATGATCTGAAGCCATCACGAGGATCTAGAAATGTACTGAGAATAAACAACTCCATTGTTCAATTCTTGCAATTGAGAATCGACTATTTTGGGAGCCCCTAATTTCTTTTGTTTTTTTTTTTCCTTCACTTTGATGTCCATAGACCACGTTAAAGAGTTTTAGGCTTTCGAAATTTCAGTGAGCCTTAGTTTTTAAAAGTGAACAGGCCTAGAGTCCCTGAAGTGAGTTGGGTTATAATTTTTGGGGTTGTTTTGTTTAAAAGAATTGTAATTTCCTCATTAAAATCAATTTTTGTATACAATTGTTTCATAGCTTGATAAATATTAATGTTGTTCATATTATTTTTTTCAACGAAAAACGAAGGGGGGACAGGACTATATAGTTTGATGATAAATAAATTTTTTTCTATTATAATAGCACTAATTTTTTAAGACGTAGGGGGGCGATTGCCCTACTAGCCCCCTCTGGCTCCATCCTTGATGGCCAGATACCTCGCGCCACATGGTGCCAAGCGCACGGGAGGAACTCCACTCCCCTCTACTTTTGCCTTTTGTTCTCTGATATCAAAGAAATGAAAAATGCATTTTCATGAAATGCATTATGAGCAAGGACATTCTAACACTCACAAATAAATGTAGTTCCGTGTCTTCGATCCAAACGTCCATCCACAATCGATGATTCAAATTTGGCACTCTTACCAATAAAAGTATTTTCTTACCAATAAGAATTAACAAACATATTCGAATACTTAATTGTCGAAATTAACTATTCACGCGTATTAAGTGATGTATCGAAAAGGCAGAGTTCCTTCACACAAATAAAACAGTAATTACAGAAAGAGAAACTTATATCTATGGACTATGGATGGTTTTGTGTATGTGCAGGGAGAGAGGGAGAGAGGGAGAGAGAGAGAGCTCGGTATCCCACTTCTGTCACTCTCAAATTCTGCGCTTTCCACCGCACCCTCACTGTCAACTCGTATCACCCCCCCCTGATTCGTTCCATCTCCCCTTCTTTTTTCTCTCTCTATAATTTCACTGCAGTACTCCCGGAAAATGAAATACTCCTAGTCCTGTGTGGAAAGGGTAAATTAGAGAGAGAGAGAGAGAGAGAGAGAGAGAGTACCAAATACCCACACTCATGGCGATTGTATGGGTTTTGCTTTCCCTTCTGTTTCTTGCAACTCCTTCTGTCTCCTTTGAAGGCCGAAACCCTGAAGGTAATTAGTAGTTGTACATCACTGAAAAACAATCTTTCCGCTTGTTTATTACTAATTTTCTTGTCTATTAATTTGTTTTGTTTTTGGTTTTTTTTGGTAGTTGAAACGTTGATTAAACTAAAAAATGGTTTAATCGACCCTCGGGGAGTTTTAAGCAACTGGGATGAAGACTCTGTGGACCCATGTAGCTGGGCTATGATCACTTGCTCCCCTGATAATCTTGTCACTGGACTGTCAGTATTTATTTGCTTCATCAACATCATTAAGCATATTATGTGTATTTGTAGATTTCTCTCATAACTTTTGATGGGTTTTACAGAGGAGCTCCAAGCCAAGGATTATCAGGGATATTATCTGGAATGATTGCCAATCTTACAAATCTCCGACAAGTGTAAGAAATCAGAGCATTTATTGTGTTAAAAATTCTGCATTATGTACACTTATTCGCAAATGTATTTTCTATATTTTTTAAATCAGGAGTTTCTCGCCCTACTCTCTCTCTCTCTTCGATTCCAGTGGTCTGACGACTCACATGGGTTTTGCGTGTATTGTGCCAGTTTGTTACAGAACAACAATATCTCCGGTGAAATCCCATCGGAGATTGGAGCTCTTCCGAACCTTGAGACGTTGGATCTGTCCAGCAATCAGTTCTCCGGCCACATGCCGGAGTCTCTGGGCCTGTTGCATGATCTTCAGTATTTGTAAGTTCCCTCTCTCTCTGGACTGTAGGGATGGCAATGGGGCCGGTTGTAGTCGGATTTATAGTCCCCGTCCCCACTCCGTTCCTTATCAGGTGGAGTCGGAACCGGGAACATTTGGTGGAGTCGGGTAATAATCCAGTCCCCATTCACCGTTATAATTTGTACTAATTTTATTCTCGTTTTATGGCTCTGTTTGGAACTTGGGAAAGAAAGAGAAAAGAAAAGGAAAATGATCAAGACAGAAATTAGGGGGAAAATTGAAAAGCAAATGTGAGGAAAGTTAAATAGGAATTTGAATATTTTCCTTCCTCTTTCTTTAGAACCAAACAAAGAAGGGAAAATTTAAAAATTTCCTCTTCCTTTCCACGGCTTTCCCAGATCCAAACAAAGATTATAAAATACTGATTTATTATTGGTTGTTTTGGTTTTATTATATTTAAACAATTGAGATCTACATGCACAAGTACAAATTTATGTATGGAGCTATAATCGGGACGTGTGCGGGTAAAACAGGAAGGAATCGCAAATACCATTCCGTTCCATTTCATATCGGATCGGGGGAATTGGGAATACTCGCTCGGATGGTGCGGGGAGGTCGGGAGCGGGGGAGGATTGGATTAGTATTTTGTTGCCATCCCAACCCTGGAGAACTAGTTTTGATGTGGATTTTTTTCTTGTCTCAATTGATTGCTTATGTTTCTGGTCTTCCTGCATTACTGTGACTCTGTTGTTTTTGTCATGTAATGAGTAGGAGATTGAACAACAATAGCTTGTGTGGAGCTATTCCTTTGTCTTTAGCCAAAGTCCCACAACTTGCTTTCTTGTGAGTATGGGTTTTCTATGCTCTCTGTCTCTATCATATTGATTTTGTTTGTTTTTTCCTCACATCCTTGAAATTCGAAACAATGTTTTCTTGGTGCTTTTGCCGAATCTGAGGTTGTGTCAATATGTGAATGATTGGTTTTCTGTTTGTGAAAACTCTTTTTGATAATTCAGGGATTTGTCTTACAACAATCTCAGTGGACCCGTGCCTAAATTTCCTGCAAGAACATTCAAGTATGGCCTCTCTCTCTCTCTCTCTCTCTCACACACACACACACACACACACACAATTTGTGTTTTGCATTTCCAGTTTCTGATATTGGTTTGTATCTTTGTTCACACAGTATTTTGGGTAACTCGCTGATTTGTGGAAGCCACTCGACTGAAGGTTGCTCGGGATCAGCCTTTCCTATTCCTCTTTCATTTTCTCTAAGTTCGTCCTCTGGTTTGTCTTTCTCTTAATCTGTCTCTCTTTATTTGGAGCAATTTATAGTCTTCTAAACTTTTCTTACCAAAATTTTTCAGGGAAACACAGCTCCAAGAAACTAGCCACGGCACTTGGGGTTAGCCTGAGCTTGGCCTTTCTCATCTTCATAGCAGTTGTGTTCATATATGGGAGGAGATATAGATCCAAAAAGCATACAATCCTAAACATCACTGGTCAGTAACTGACGATTACCATTCTCAAGATAAAGCTTAGTGTTGTCTTCCGTTCGTTCAATTTTGTGTATTTTTGTATTGTTTCGTTCCGGAATAAAAAACTATGAAGTGTTCGAAAGCACTCATTGTTTGAATAAAGTTTTCAATTATTTACAAAGATGGAAGTAGTTTTAAAAAAATTAAGAAACATTTTTTTAGTGTTCCGAGCAGGGTATCTCAGCGAAACTTTTGTCTCTTGGAAAAAGGAACTGGAAACAAAAACAATTCGGAACAGTATCTCATTTCTTTTCCTTTTGATAAGTACGCATATGTGTATAGCCAATTTTTACAAAATACCTTGACAGCTGTTTACCTTTGTTGTAGACTTGCAAGAAGAGGGTCTGATGAGCTTAGGAAATCTCAGAAACTTCACATTTAGAGAGCTCCAAGTTGCCACAGACTACTTTAGCTCCAAGAACATACTTGGCTCGGGTGGTTTTGGAAATGTTTACAAGGGAAAGTTGGCGGATGGCACAACGGTGGCCGTGAAACGCTTGAAGGATGTGATCGGAACGGCTGGGGAAGCACAATTTAGGACTGAATTAGAGATGATTAGCCTTGCTGTGCACCGGAATTTGTTGCGCTTAATTGGATATTGTGCCACCCCAAATGAGAGGCTTCTGGTGTATCCATTCATGTCTAACGGCAGTGTGGCCTCAAGGCTTAGAGGTTGGTAACTCTTACTGCATTTGGATCATGAATATATGAAGGGTTACATGAAGGGAATGGAAAAGGTAACATAGATGAAGATATTGAATTCAAGAAACTAAATATTGGCTTCCCTAACAGTTTTTGTGTTCCAAACACAAAATTGCAGTAAATTTTTGTCAGCAACCACAATTATAGGGCATGAGCATGATTCCCTATTATCCTCGTAGGTGTTTCGTGAACTATGAATTGTGGTACTTTGTCAGTTTTTAGCTTGCTATGGACCGCTATGGACTAGGGCCCTGGACGTTTTGTAGTTGAACTTCCAACCGCGTGGGTTGGAGCAGGGACCGTGCTTAACTCCTTTAGAAATATTGTACTTGTGCGGATTTATTTGTTTTTTATTTCTACCTAAACTTGTCCCAGGATGCCAATTTGGGGTTGAAATTGAAACAAATTTCAAAATTCTGGTACTTCTGATTCTTTTTAAATGGAGACTTGAATATCTGAACTTTGTCTAGTGGATGAGTTTAGACAGGTGACTTGTCTTCATCCAGTTTTTTTATCACCAAATCCGGATTTGGCCTGACTTTGTTTTGGTCCAATTCTTCTCTATCACCGACCTAGGAATATTCTTTTTTTCCGATAGATTGAATCCAATTTTTGGCATAGGTTCTCAGTTTCTCTGTCTCAATTAAAATTCAAGGCATTAGTAAAAATGGGAAAATAAAACTACTTAAAGTGTTTAAATTGAACATATTTGATTCGATTTGAAGGTGACTTATCATTTCAGAATGGGGCATGTTTGAGGCACCATGATTGAACACATCCATTGCATTTTCTTTAGCAACTCTTCTTGATTTGTTTGTAAGATTAAGTATAAGATACAGAAGTTTCTTCAACCATGTTAACAAAAATCCCAATATGGTTTTGGTTATGACAGAAAAACCAGCTCTAGATTGGAACACTAGAAAAAGAATCGCTATAGGAGCTGCACGAGGTCTTCTCTATCTACACGAGCAATGTGATCCAAAGATAATCCATAGAGATGTAAAGGCAGCTAACATACTGTTAGATGACTACTATGAAGCCGTAGTAGGTGATTTCGGCCTTGCAAAACTCCTTGACCACGCTGATTCCCATGTCACCACAGCTGTCCGTGGTACTGTAGGACATATTGCACCAGAGTATCTCTCCACGGGCCAGTCATCCGAGAAGACCGATGTTTTTGGATTTGGTATTCTCTTATTAGAGTTGATCACTGGGACAAGAGCTCTTGAATTTGGCAAAACAGTTAATCAGAAAGGAGCAATGCTTGATTGGGTAAGTTCTTTCTTGAACCAAACTTCTGCCTATTATACCATTAGCAATCTGATGACTTAATCTTAAACCAAGAGAGAGATCTTTCATGCTTGCATGAGACCATCACATTCTAGTTATTACTTGGTATAGTCTTTGCAAAATTTAGTGATTCTGCGATAGTTATGGAGTTTTCGTCTGATAAGGCATCAATCAGGAATGCTCCTTTGATATGCAATCATTTGCAAGGATAGAGAAGAATTTATGAACTTGATACTGCCCTCCTCAGACATTGCATATCCTTGTTCGAAATGTCTCTTTCAGTTTCTTCTCTTAAAATGTTCTATTAGTGATCATGAAGGTAGTTATTAGTGATCGTGTTCGTGTTCTGTCATCTCGTGTTCGGGTCATAATTCTCTCAACCCTAACCTGACCTGTTTAGCTTTTCGTGTTATCGTGTCGTGTCATATTTGTGTTTCGTGTCCGAAATAACCGACCCTAACCCGCTACTTCGTGTCAGTGTTGTGTCGGAAATTCCCGCCCCTAGTTATTAGTACTGGACTGCTGCTTTTAGTTTCTATTTCATTTTTCCTTTCGTAATGCGTCTTGTATCTTTTCATGTCAATCAAGTGACTTGAAGTTTGCATCTTCAAATTGACAAACAGAGTATGCTGTGTTTTCAGGTTAGGAAAGTGCAGCAAGAAAAGAAAATTGAGCTGCTGGTGGACAGAGAGTTAGGGAGCAACTACGATCAGATAGACGTCGGAGAGATGCTGCAAGTGGCTTTACTTTGCACCCAATATTTGCCGGCCCATAGGCCCAAGATGTCCGACTTGGTCCGCATGCTCGAGGGTGATGGGCTCGCCGAAAAATGGGCTGCCTCTCATCACCTCGCTACTAATCCAACCACAAATTTCTTCCTTTCCAACAAGCACAGCAAAGCTCAGTTTTATCTAAACCCTGCCGCAAGGCATGATGATGAAAATGATTACGACTCTTCAAGCGTGTTTGGCATGATGATGGATGATGAACATGATAGTCATGCCATGGAGCTCTCTGGTCCTAGATAGAGGAAGATAGCAAAACTAAAGATAGAAGAAGAAGAAAGTAGATTCTTTGAAATTCTTTATCAAAAGTGGCTAGTAACGTCATTCTTGCAAAAGCAAAAGGAAAAAGGTAAATAGGGCTAACTCTCTCTTTCCCATCTCTTACTTCTGGTTGTTTCCCATGGGAATGTAGATATGTTTTCTGGTGTCTTACGCCAAAGACACTCTTCTTGGTTGGATAGGTTGGGTTGAAGTGTAAAACTTGGTCTCTATCCTTGTTACATTTGTAGATCAAATTAGTTCGCATGGAATTATGGTGTGAATACCTTTCAAATCCCTATATTTGGAAAAAAATTTGTATGTTGGGTGGGTACCACGGGGCCGAGCCTACGTGGTGCCTGAACACTGCATCCTGGCCGTTCCAAGGTAAAAGAAGTTTTTAGCAGGATTTGTATCGTCTATACTGTCTACTTGAGACCAGTTGATGGCTACTGTTGGGACTGGGTATATGTAGCCCATTTCAGCTATCCGATCAGATTGTGCAGAATATTAAGCTGATCAAATGACCAGAGCTGCATTATCATACATTCGTCACCACAGGATTTGAATCGGAGTAAAGAAAACTCCATCTTGTTGAAAATCAGTGTGACTTGTCAATCGATATAAATTGTGCATGCTCTTGTTACTTTCCAGGGCCTTAAGATAATCGGTTTAGATCATCAAAATAGGTTTGTGGTGATCCCAACACTACCATCGAGCTGGGAAAGAATCCTTGCCAATGGAAAATCCAATTCAATTCTAGTAATGTTACAAATGCAGGATGGCAGATACACTACTATGAATACTTTCCAATTAATTTTTTTTTTTTGGGTTTCTATTACTCCTAGTTTTTTTTGTTTTTTTTGGTGGATTGTACAAGGTACACTGGTCTATGGAGTAGGTAGGGAGGGTAATGATAAGGTGCTCTGCCCTAAGTATGTGAGACAGTGTGAGTGAAACAGAAAGCAAAAGGGTTTTCCACAAATTTTGACTAAAAGTTGGCACCCTGGACCATTCCTTGAAGCTGTCTTTTTGAGCTATGGTTGTGTATGTGTGCATGCAAAAGTGCAAGTGGAATGGGTAGTGTGTAAAAAGCATTTTCAAACTTGATGCTTTTGCAGGTTCATGCGCTTCTTGCTCTGTCGCTCGCTCGTTTCATCTTTTTCCTTTTTTTGGTTCCCCCCCTCCCTACCCTTTTTCAAGCTTTATTATCCAAGCACCTTTATCAAATTGCTGACATAACCCGAACAAATATCTTCAATTCCAAAAGGCCTTGACGTGTTTGGGATACCCAAAAATAAATGTTATTTCCCAATCCCAAATCAAAACCAAAACCAAAACCAACACCAACACGGACGAAATGCACACAAACCTAGATAATTACGTGTTTCTACCCAAAAATAAATGTTATTTCCCAATCCCAAACCAAAACCAAAACCAACATGGACGAAATACACACAAACATAGATAATTACGTGTTTCTATAAAATCGGGTGCTCCAAGGTAGCAAACGGGAGGCAAACTCAGGTTCTCTCAAAAAAAAAAAAAAACCGGTGTCGGGAGACCAATCTCAACGTCCACTAGCGGGGGTCACATTTAAAGCTAGAGCAAAGCTCTGTATGGACTAGCCTCAAATGAGTTGATAGTACCCACGAGGTTTCAAACTTGAGACCTTAGGAGGAAGCAAACCACTAAGTCCCAAGCTTTGACGACTAGGCCAACCTCTTGGGGTTAAGGCCCTCTATTTACTGATCTCACATTGTATACATGTGTATATTTTACTTCATACATACATTTCTTATGTACAGACATTTACAAGAGAGCATTCTATTTTAGAAAATAGAATAATCTCAACTTTCTTTTAGATTGTACTCCTAAGAAATAGATTTATGTAACCTTATATGCGGACATGTATAACCAACGTCCTTCCTAACCTAACAATTGCTCACTTTGTAAAATATCCCCCAATTTACCCAATATTTCCTAGAATTAGAATTCTCTCAGCCCTCACTTCAGTTTAGATAAGCTAGGAACGATATTCACAGTATTTGTTATTAAAAAAAAATTAAAACAGAGGCAAATATCAACACAAATCGAGCCTTAAGTCCCAATCAATTGGGGTTTGCTATTACCAAAATTGTAAAACCAACTGGAGTACATATTTTTGGCATTAACACCAACCTTTTAGAGATTTGGATAGCTGTATTAAGAATACAAGTTTTACAATACCTTTTCAAGATGGAATTCAACTAGGTGCCCATTATTCTTGTTCTTATTTTTCGATAAATAAGGCTACTTAACTAAAATGACATTTGGTATTTTGGTTTAAGAAACTTCTAGAGGGTTACATGAGGCAAGAAATGACTATTTAGATAATTAATTAAACAAAAAAAAAGGAGTAAATACCAATTTTTCCTTTTTTTTCACTTAATTAATTGATGCCCAATTTGCGGAGAGAGAGAGAGAGAGAGAGAGAGAGAGAGAGAGAGAGAGAGAGAGAGAGAGAGAGAGAGAGAGAGAGAGAGAGAGAGAGAGAGAGAGAACGCATAAATTGTGTTCACAACTCACATGTTTTTCTAAAAACTCCCCTGCACATTTGGACAAAAAACATATAACCACAAGGCTAAAAAAGAAAACATCAAAAGTCTGATAAGGGGAATACGATAAACTGCAAAACATGGTGAAATTACTAAATTAATCCTCCTCACTAGTCCTCCACGTAACACACCCAATATACATAGAAGGGCCATCTTCGTCCAAAATGGTTTAAAAAGTGGCAAGCCACGTGATTATTTCAGATATAGGTATTTGATATTGTGTGACATTGCTTTGATCATGGATGACCATCCGGAGCACTCTCCTCATCTTGTGCTGATAAAGGAGTGCAAGGCTCTTATGAGCATTACCGGGAATTCTTCGAAGCACACACTTTGAGAGGGAAAACAAAGTTGCAGACCACCTTGCTAATCTAGGAGTGACCAAGAGGAGAAAATGGTATCTCACATGACTCCTCCAGACGGCATCATTTTGCTGCTTGAGGCGGATATGAGAGGGGTGGCTTTCGAGAGAGCTTAGTTTTTGTTTTATTTTTCTGGTGTATCAGAAAAAAGATATTGTGTGACATATCAGGTGGCTTTTCAGTACATCCATTATGTTATTAGACATGGACCTGGGCCCAACATAATTGGTATAGCATGGGTCGTGTATTTGTTTGGGCTCAAAATACAAGCCTCAAAGCATGGTTCGTGGGCAGGAGTCCGGTGGGCCTTCACACAGGTGTCTTAGAACACTACAACTATAGAAGTGTTATTTTGTGAGTGGTGGCTAGCTCATGCAGTAGAGCTCTTAGATGCCTCATACCGCATACCGGAATCGAGTCTCATTCCCCCCTCTCTCCGTGTAATAGATTAGGAATACAAATAACCAAAAAGAAAAAAAAAATGTAATTTCATACTCCATTAATTACGAGGCATTATATGCAAATATAACATACCCCAAGGTGGTATCTGTAATCTAGCAAAACATAAGCACAACTCTGTGAAGAAGAGAGCTGCGAAAGTCTCTGAGAATATTTGATGAGCTATGGAACTTTAACTAGAAAACCAATACCAAAAGAAAAGGGTAGCTGGAAATCTTGAAAAAATGTCGAATCAGTCCTCCTCTTCATATCCGATCCTCTGCGCCTCCTTCAATCAGGATAATAGGTAGTGTACAAATTTACGTATGTTTGTACATACTTGGAATTGTATCTTTTGATTTTCGGAATTAGGGCTAAGTAATTAAAAGTTTGTGTGTTTTTCCTTCTTTTTCTTTTTGGTTTAATTTTTGAGTTCTGAAAATTCTCAGTTGTTTTGCGATTGGGACGAGGGATGGGTTCAAAATATTTGATTCCAATACAGGGAGGCTCTGTTATGAACGAGGCAAGTATATAATTATGCAAGTTGTTAGTTTTAATTGTTTAAGTAAGTTAGATTCTAATATGGGTATTGTGCTTGTGGCATTCATTGCTAATATTCGGTTAGTAGAGTTGGTAAAAAAAAAAGACTTTTTAGAAGCTAAAGTCTCTTGAGTGGAGGGAAGGCGGAGCGAGAGCGTGAAAACTTCTTTTGGAAACATCCCAAACTACTTATCACCCCTAGTCCACAGAAGGGAAAGCGGAACTGTGATTGGAGAAGAGAAGTGAGAGCGAAATCGGGAATCTCGAACATATTTCATCTTTTAAAACTTGCTTAAAATGGACCAACAAATCTCATCCTTATACGAGCAACGTCACATCTGAGGTAGAAAGCTTCTGCAGTCTTCTACATTATCCAACTATTGTTTTGTCTTTCTTATTTTAATCGCCTTATTGGATACCCGACTATTGTTAATCCCAGAAGTTAGTCCCAATATAGGAAACAGGAAGTTA
Source organism: Vaccinium vitis-idaea (assembly GCA_963854785.1). Taxonomy (NCBI): domain Eukaryota; kingdom Viridiplantae; phylum Streptophyta; class Magnoliopsida; order Ericales; family Ericaceae; genus Vaccinium; species Vaccinium vitis-idaea. Next base: position 40,300,517 of record OY978220.1, read on the forward strand.
CTTCAAAAAAAGCATCATTGACCAATAAAGGCGAAAGGGATCGGTACATTGCAAGCGATGATGAGACGAAGGAGGTTCTTCATGTGACGACTGTTCTCTTCTCTTCTTCACCCCTTGATTCGCCATAGCCCATCTCTGCTCTCTCTGAAAAGAGACACACACCCACACCCCCTTCAATCGACTGTGATTGTTAATTACCACAAGCTGATCGAACAGAAGGCAGTTCAAACGGAAAAAGGCGACGACAAAAAAAATTTGATGCGCTGACTGCTGTCCATTTGGTGGCGAGTATATCTGTACTCCGATGACGAAGAAGATGTCCACCCCTATAACGGTTTATGACATCCAACTTCGAGTAGGAGATTGCAATTTGAAGCCAAGTGTAGGGCGTAGATTGTCACAATTGGAAGTGTTAGGGCAAAGTATCAAATTCAAGACAAAGTGTGAAGGTTCCAAATGTAATTTACCCTTAATTGTATTTTAATTTAAATACAATTATGAAAGAAGATAAGTTCGATTTAGAGAAAATGAAAATTTAAGATCTGTGAAAAATCCTAGATCAGCTAGGTTTATGGATTTGTTAGTAAAAAACACCAATCAATAAATCAATTGATATATGAATGAAACAACAAATGAAAAACAGATGAACACTAGACATACGTGGAAAACCACCGAATAGGTAAAAATCACGGGAATGAATCAATGCACTATAATCGTTGTGTAGTTACAAGTAATCTTACCCTACGATTTGAATTCTCAAAATTGCTCTAGGACTTACTTGCCGAATCTACATTCACCACATCCAGTGATTGACCGCCGCTGCATTGAATTCACAAGCTTTCCAATATACCCTTTGGAAATCCACCGAAGAGAAACTCAAATAAGTTGAGAATAAAGATGTAAAAACTTCTTGGAGTTGTGTATGTTGCTCATCGATTCATCTATCGCAAGTGAACTCCAAAACTCAAAGCAAGAACCCCACTCGAAAATCTTCTCCCCTCAAATATGCTCTGAGGGCTATATTATGTGTGTATCTTTTGAAACCCTAGCTGAATGATATAAATAGGGTTGCTGGAGCAACTTCTAGAAAACTGAGTTATGCGCAAACTACAATGCTAGGCTCTTCATACCTTCTTGATACAATTATACTACTGCACTCAAATGTTCCAAATGATTCCTTTCCACATAATCCCTAAACAGACTCTCTTAAACAAATAAATAAAAAAAAGAAAATACAACTTGATAAATAAATCAATGGAATTGCCAACACAAAGGAGCTCGGTATTTTAGAGTTTACAAGCTGAAATCCCTCCCGTTGTAAAAAATTTGATACGAGAACCTCGTAAATATTTTTCAAACTAGGTATAGTTCTCTTTATGTGTGTACTTGATGAAAGAGTTTCGCAAGAAAATTATAACATTGTAATTTTAATCGTATATAAAACTTCTTTATAAAAGTTCCTTTAAATTTTTATACTTATTTACTGGACATGTTTGGTCCAGATGTGATTCTAACTTTTTTTTTGTTGACGGAACCAATATATGATATAAATAGTACTAGTATAGTATATTCGATACTTTCTTCTTCCGGTAAATACAACTCAATTAAAAAGTGTGTTTATATTTTTTTCTCCAGTGCAAAGCAATTATTATTTTTTTGGCTAATGTCATAATTTCCAGTTTACGTAAGGCTTATACCATATGCATGATACAAAGTTGATTTTCACTCCCCAAAATTAATATTCACACTCTTTTTACATCAATTTGGAGTATTACTCTCTACTGACATTAAATTTTTAGTGCACAAAATGACAAAAGTAATTGGCCGTGGTTATTTTCCTGTCTTGCCCACTAACGAGTAAGGCCTACTCCGTACAAAAAGGAAAGGAAATTAATGGTGACGTCCACTACGGCACTTGGTCTTGATGCTCCCTTTTTTAAACTGGACCCAAAACGTATTATGCGGTTGGCTCTGTTTGTGGCAATGGGCCTTCGGCATATGTATCAAAAGTAAGGGCCCACCTAAAGTGACCCTTTTCGGAGATTTGAGATATTAATCACCTTGTTCGATTTGGGTCTCAAGACACACCCTGCACAGTTTTTAATAAAATTTTCTCTCTATATCTCTCTACTTATTACCCCCAAAACCCTCCCTTAAAACCCAAACCGAACAAAGCCATTAATAAGTCAGCAATTAAGTATTAAATAACCACTGTCATTTGCCAAGACAACAACCTACAATCCCTGACATAAAACCACCGTTGGACTTGTATTATTCGTTTGTTTTAGTTTTGTCTATGTTTTTCTCGTTTGTATGATTATTTTTATCCTACTGTCTTTATACTCGGTAGTTTGTAATAACATTTCTCGTAAAATGAAATTCTCTCTATTGGCTAAAAAAAAAAAAACCACCGCTGATTTGGACAGATTGGCAGGATTAAATAGCCTGCTTACTACTATAACCTTTTAAATTATTTACTATAATCGTCACCGTAAATGCTCTTGCAAGTTAATTATTGTTCGGGAAATTATTAAATTATTAAATTATTGTAATAATTATTGTTTGGGAGCCTCATTTTCAACTTTTCATTTTCAGGTTTTTGGGTTTCTGAATTATGGTCAGAATGTGTTTTGAATTTGGTAGGAGTGTTTGGAAGAAATATGCAGAATGTATTTTGCAACAAGAGTAGTGTTTGAGAGACAAATGATCAAAATGAATTATGGATTGATTTTTTACCATTTTGCCCTTGTTTATTTATTATGGAATACTGTTTAATGGTTTTTTGTTGCCAAATATTTTTTGTTCTTCCTATATTTTTGGGAATTGAAAGTCTCCCAATACGTTGTTATTTTTTGTACTTGATAAAGATTAAGTAAAATGGAACTAATCGCAAAAATATAAAAGGACTTTGACCATCATTTATAAACAAAAAAAAAATAATGTATGAATTTAAAAAAGAACAAGACACTTAAACATTACGCCAATTAAGCTACAAATTTAAATAACAAGAAAAACATATTTCAACAATACCAGAATCTTGTACATTTTTTTTCTTCTGTTTGAACAATAACATTAAACAATTGGCTTGTTACCATTGGAAAAAGTAGAAATAATTTCCAATTATCAAAAAACACCAGTATGCATGTTTTCCTTAAAAAAAAAAAACGCATACTCTTATATAATTGTCCTTAATGACAATGTCAATATAACAGTCATAAACATATATGTAGGAGGGTAAAATAATTTTTTAACATTTGTGGGGAAAATGAGAAGTAGAATGAAAACTTGAAAAGCTCCTCTTGAGCTCTTTTTCACTTCTCCTCTCTAACATGAAAAATTAAAAACTCATTCTACCATAATGTGTTTTGGTGAAAGGCTCCCAAACACCCAAAAGCTAAAACCTAGAAATTGAAAATACAAAAACCAAGCTCCCAAACACCCATTACCCTCGCATATTATTCAAAACATGTTTGCCGATTTGAATTGTCACCACAAATCACTCTCTCAAATTATTTACTTTTCGAAGAGGACACCTCATCACCACAGAGAGATAAATTAATATCCACATGCCCTACAATTGCCTTCTCAATACTTCGTCGTGACGGGTGAGTCGTTGGGCATTAAATATATAACCATGTGAAGCTGCATTTCAAATAATCAATGAGATATAGCATCACGCAACAGTGTTCTAATTGAAATTTAAGTACTTTTATCCAGTCAGCCTCCCCATTGCGGAGGAGATAAAATGAAATAGAAGACCCCACAAGCTGTCCTAGTCCCAGATTCCAGTAATATTACGATTGGATTAGACGAATACCATCTTCTCTCTCTCTCTCTCTTGATCCGCTCTCTCTCTCTCTCTCTCCCCTCTTTGTTGGACTTCCCGCGATTTAGGGTTCTCTCCTTCCTGCTGACTCTCCGCCTTATTCACGACAAAGACACACACACACACCAATTCTCTTATCTTGTCGGTCACTAGACGATTGTTCAACCTTGGGAAGATCACCTTTTGTGTTCTTCAAACATTCAACCGAGCTCTGGGTATTTCAATTTTGGACGATCCTCTGCTAAATCAGCCAAAAAGCAAGGTCGGTATACGTTGATTTATTGAATTTCCTCTGTGCCTGCATTAATGTTTGGTTCATTTATGCTTATGAACTTTAATTCTTTTGTTTATCTTTTACTAGTTGCTTTGATATACTAATTGTTTCCCTGTTGGAAATTCCAATTTGGTCTTCCGAATCTAGCTGCAAGGTTACTTTGATGGTAAATTTTAGTTCTTTATTCATTAAGGTATAAAGTTTTGTTCTTAATTATGTTCTGAGTACTATATCCTATTATAAATTACTATTGAATTGGGTACTTTTAGGGGCGGACGCAGGATTTACCATCAGCAGGGTCAAAAATCTATAACATATACTCCTTCATTCAATTTTGATGGTCCCTCGAAAGTATGTTAATTTTTCAGATAAAAGTTTAAAGTATTTTCGCACTTGATTTTCCAACTTTCTTTGTACTAAATTAAATATCTCGATTAGTTCTTTAATTTGGTGAGAAAAATTTAAAAATTATGAACTGAATGAATACTTTATTTTTTATTTGAAAATTGCACATTTTCTCGTAGGGATCTATCAAAATAGGACGAAGGGAGTACATTAGAATACTAAACGAAAAGAGATCTATTCAACCAAAAAGTAGTATGTCGTATTACTTGGGGGGGGGGGGGGGAGAGAGAGAGAGAGGAGTTGGAGAATAATGGGAACACAAAAAAGAAAATTATCTATGTGGCTATGCTCCGTTTTATGATGGAACATAACATTCATTAAATGATTGAATATCCGAGAAGTCTTTAGGATAAAATTCAGCAAAGCGATTCAACCTTTGCTTGTCAAAACTTGCAAATGAGTTGGATGGATTAAGACATGCAACACAAGTAAGCAACACAGTGTTCACTTCATTAAAACGATTGTTAAGCTCTTGTAGTTGCATATTTATGACCGTGTATAGAGAGACCAGTTAAAAGGCAAAAGCAATGAGTGTAAAACAGAAAAATAATTGGGTGTGGATATCCCATCATAGGGACAGTTAAAAAGTTCTGGGACCACCAAAAAAGGAAAAGATTGGAGGTGAACCGGAAAAATTATTTTGGCATAGTTATATTTATTTTTTGTTACTTGGGGCAAAATTAGAAAATAATCTATAGGGTATGGAGGCAAAATACCCAAAATACCCAAAATTATATATACACGGTAGTAGGAAATTTCAGTCCAGCGGGGTCGCTTGACCCCCCTTGCCCCTATATGGGGCCGCCATTGGGTATTTTTCACTGTAAGTGTAAAGGTTAATAATACTTTTTGATTGGTTCCTTTTTGATTGCCCTCCCTGATGTCTTTCGACTTTGATTTGGGGGCATGGTTCTGCAGCAAAACATCCATGTAGCTCCTCGTTTCTTGGAGGTTTAGGGGGCCACTGTTTCAATAGTATTTTGAATATATTTTGAGAGCAGCCACTTTGTGCATATTGCCAAAGGTTAGGTCTGTCTTCAATCATCCTCCGCCCATGCCCCCAATGATTGGGGACTAGATGGGTTATGTTATTGTTGTTGTTGTTGGTTCCTTTTTGAGTGGCGTAAGTGTAAAGGTTAATAATAATACTGTGTAAGTGGGAATATTCTGACAGTATAATCTAATTGTTTGACCGCTATTTGTTTCAGCTCTCATTGTATTCCGATCCTCCATCATCCGTGGTCCTTTTTTGACTTGCTTTACAATCCTGGATTGAAGATGCGAACGATTTTTCGCAGTGTTCGACAGTTTCGATCAGCTTTTTGGCATCAAGGAGATAATATCTTAAGCGGGTTAGGGAGAAGACAATATTATTTGGCTAATAGAAGAGTTGGGTCCACCTACAACCTCTCCCACAATGCTGAAGTTTATAGATTTTCTCATCCATCCTATAGGATCTCTAGAGCTCTTTTTGCTGAAGCCGCTAAAGTTACCAGTGAAGGTAGTCTTTTTATGATAATCCTTTTATGTTTTTGATCTTGTGACGTTAATCCTTAGCACAGTGTTCATATTTTTCCTTTTTTCCTTTGATTTGATCAAAGATTTAAGCAGAGCTGGGCCTCTGGTCGAGTATGAGCGTAGAATTGCTGCAGGTGATCTTGTGGATGGCGATAATTGTCAGGTATGGTAATCCATGCACTCCATACTTGTTTCTACGTTTGCAAGAGAAAATGTGAACATTTTGTAATGTGCCTACATGGCTTTTTATGAAGTAAGAAGTTGACACGAAGTTAAAGTTTTCTGAATTTTCTTCAAAAAGAAGGTTAAGTTTCCTATGTTCGATTAAAAGAAACTTTCCTTCTTGGTACTGTCTTGTATGAAATTACCATCAGTGAATTTGGAGTCCCGTTTGCGGTTAATGCACTGGTTAGCAGTTATTGTTTGATTAACATTCTATCATAACTGAAACGATTGCAACTTTAGTTCTTGAAAGCATCTGAACTACTTCAAAATTCTATGCATGGGATGCCTTTTTGAGGGATTTAATAAACCGTATCTCTTTAATATTAATTTGATTTTCTGTATAAGAGGATACAGTGACAGCGATTCTGCAGGTAGACACCTTAAGAGAACTTCAGAGACTATATGATGACCTTGTTAAGTCAGCTGATGCCTGCCGGTTAGATCGATATGAAGCTTCTGAGAAAGCTAGCAGGTAAACTTTTTATAGGGAATCACTTGCTTTGGGATTACATTCCTTGTAAGATAACTGGGTTTGGCAAGGTTTATTCACTGTTTAGTTCGTATTTAGGAGTAGGTGGCTGTGGTCCCGCTTCATTCCTCAGTCTTCATACTCACCGGTGAAAGGACTTTATCTCTACGGGGGGGTAGGCACCGGGAAAACTATGCTGATGGACTTATTTTACGAACAATTGTAAGTTTGTTACTTGTATAGTTTGACATGAAATTGAGACCTATCACGAACTATAAAGCATTAGTATAATGCAGAAGGACTATTCAATAAAAACTATTGTTAATTGACTTTTCCTCTGAATCCTTACTCCTATCTTCCCAGGCCTTGCAGCTGGAGGAAAAAGAGGATTCATTTTCATGACTTCATGTTGGATGTTCACAGCCGCTTGCAAGTAAGAATCGCCCTTTTCTTTTTCACAAAGAAAACTAAATAGAAGGTTTGTTACCAATGATTGTGATTGAAACTGGACTTCTTTTGTTTATTTGGCTGGTCAGTCACACCATAACAAGTTGACAGCATTATTAATAACCAGATCGCAGTAGTCGATAGCATCTCCAAGAAGAGTTTCTATGTAAGGCAGACTAAACATACCAACTTATCAGAAAGTTGGGGAAAATGGGAAAGAATAAAGCTGTAATAAAAGCATTGTATACTTATTGTGAGGATAAAAATTGTGTGCACTTGTTTAAGGAATATATTAAAGAGAACCAATAAGGGTTGCAATGCATGGATTTCCATGGCTTCACGGTCTTCACCCAGTTTTCTAGTTTTATGTGAATTGAATCTCGGATTTCACAACTTCCAAATTTGTCCAGTTTTCATCTTGTTTGTGGCGACTTTGAATGGAAGTAGGTGGTTTACCTGGTACTCGTGTATAAAATCTAAACTTTCATGCTGTGATGTGGGATTTAATCACAGAAGCACAGGGGTGTGGCAGATCCCCTTGAAGTTGTTGCTGGGGAGATATCTGATGAATCAGTTTTGCTATGTCTTGACGAATTTATGGTATGTTGGAACTAGGAAATAGAATTGTGGTTTCTGTTGCGCATGATTGTAGATGACATGTCCTAGCTTTTCTTATTTTTTGCCAATTGCTAATTTTCCAACTTTTGTGGTCTTTCTTAGGTGACTGATGTTGCTGATGCATTGATACTAAACCGTTTATTTAGTCAATTATTTAGCAATGGTGCGGTAGGATAAACTTCTGATATGTTCTTTGTACTCAGCCTTCAAGGCATTTGTCCCTCGGATTTTCTACTCGTAAAGTAACACAACATTTATGTCTTGGAGTGTAGATTCTTGTATCTACTTCGAATCGTGCTCCAGATAAACTTTATGAAGGTGGACTACAGAGAGATCTTTTTCTACCATTTATTTCGACTTTGAAGGTATGTCTTGTGGATGAGACATCGTGACGAGTTTGATTGGGCTTGAACTTGTTTTGATCAATAGTCTACTCTAGTTCAAGAAAAAGAAGTCTCTTCAACCAGTAGGTCTTGAGAAACTTGAGGCCCAAGGCCCGTGTCATTGTAAATTTGTGTTTATTAAATAAAAAAATAATCGTGGTAATAACTTGATGTAGGAAAGATGTGTGGTTCATGAAATTGGTTCGTCAACAGACTACCGAAAATTGACATCGGTAAGAAGTTCCTCTCTCTCTCTCTCTCACACACACACACACACACAAAAGTTGATATGAACCTATGCTAGTGTTTCAGCTTGTATTTCCTTCTCATACGAATTCGTCATTGTATTTAACTTATACTGTAGGCCCAGCAAGGTTTCTACTTCACTGGAAAAGAATCGAAAGCCCTTTTCAAGCAGAAGTTCGAACAGCTAATTGGGGAACACACAGCTGGTCCACAAGAAGTGGAAGTTATAATGGGGAGGACATTACAGGTATATGATAATAAATTCCTCTATCGCTCTACGGAGACATATGAAGAGCAGCATACTTAGTCATTTTTCCCTTTCTCTTCCACTAGTCAGGTTCCTTTGGGTGCCAACGGATGTGCATATTTCCCTTTTGAAGAACTCTGTGATAAACCACTTGGTGCTGCAGACTATTTTGGATTGTTCAGTAAGTTATTCTAGCTTGAGTGCGTTCTGAGCTAATTAAAGTTATTTTGCTTGGTTGATCATTGCATATTAAGAAATGAAGTCCAATAGAACTACGTTCTCTTTATATACCCTTTTGTACCTTGACTTTTAGACCAATGTTTTAAAACCTGGACCGGTGAGCGAACCGGAGAAGGGGCCGGGTGGATGGGTCACCAGTTCAACCGCGGTCGAACCGCTATTGGACCGTGACGTCATAATTACGTCATAAATATATATTTTAATTTGCAAATACATTTTTAAATATTTAAAAAATAATTGTAAGTTATAAAAAAAAAAAAAAAAAAAAAAATCCTAAAAGTTCTCTACAATAAAAAGAAAAACAACACAATAAAATTTTAGAATTGGATACAAAATCCTGTGGTGGGAATTGGGATGTGTAGCATTTTTTTTTTTAAACAAATAATATTCCACTCCCCTACTGATAAAAATACTGTGGTGGGTGTGTCATAGCATGTCCAATTGTCAGTGCTTCATAAACGTGTCGCCCTTCATGATCTCATTTTGCCATCTCTAAAGTAGAACAAAACTCTTTTTCTTCTTCCCCAAGCCCTTCTCAGTTCTGAGAGGTGTGAAGAAATGAGAACAAAATTCTCCCACGCCGCTTACCCAACGTCAGATCTTTCTCCGACCGGCTCGAGTTCGGCTTTGATCGGAAAATGTTAGTCAGAAAAGATCGACCGGAGGTTTGAAGAGGGGTAAAAATCTGAAGATTAAAGAAGACTCCAAGCACAGATCTTTCAGTTTTTTTGGGTTCTCTGATCCGACCTTCTTCTGTTCTCTATTTTCCGTCTATTTCTTTTATTTTTTTTTCAAAAAAATTGGTACATACGGCTGTAACCCTGCAATTGATAATAACCGGCCGGTTCTTGTGACCCGTGAACGGTTCGAACGGTTCGACGGTTGAACCTTTGGTTTGATCCGGTTTTTACTTTCTAGAGCGGTTTTGAAATGGGAACGGTTTTTGAGTTGACCGGACCGTTGCCTATCCCGGTTCGCGGTTGAACCGGTTGAACCGGCCGGTCCGGTCCGGGTTTCAAAACACTGTTTTAGACTGCTTGTTCTCTCTCTCTCTCTGAACAAAACTAGTTGAATTAGTTGTTTTTTGTCACCCTCTAGTTTGCTGAAGCAATCTACTAAATAGTAGCTGCATTAGCGCTCTTCCTAAACATAGGGTTATGCACTTAAACTCTTTGAAAAATTGTGTTTCTATCAATTCCTGCACTTATTTTATTGTTGTACAATTAAACTCGTCGAAAACAATAGTTTTTGCAACAATAAATTCCTAACCAATGCTGTTCCTTTCTTTCAGAGAGATTTCACACACTGGCTTTGGAAGATGTGCCAATTTTCGGGCTCCACAACAGGACAGCAGCATATCGGTTTGTCACTCTAGTTGATGTTAGTTCCTTTTCTTCCAAGTTATTTGACTGTTCATTCATTAAATAATTCCGATGAAGGTACTTGTTTGGGCTTCACATAAGCCCTAAAATCCTGAAAATATGTTACCTATTAGGATCATGGCATGACAGTAGAAGCTTACAAGGTCTGAACTTATATTGACGAGCAATCAGCTGTTGAGTTATTCTGTTTCAGTAAGTTGATATGAAGCTGGCAAGTGGAGTGGTTGCTCAGTGGTGGGCACCATGTACTCCTATGCATTTGACTGGGTTCAAACCACACTTAACAACAACAAACACTACCAACTTTCGTAGAGCAAAAAGAAAAAGTTGATATGAAGCTGATGTTTTTGTAATCAAAAGCTGATGTTTTTCACTCATCTTCACTTACAGGTGATGTACGAGAATAAAGCAAGATTTTTGTGTACTGCTGAGGGGACCCCTTTTGAACTTTTCGAAAGGATTGTAACCATCTCTGATGCTCAACATATGGCACCCAGAACCTCTTCAAGATCGAGGAAAACTGATGATATGGACCTTTGTGTGGACAATGAATTGGGGTTTGCGAAAGATCGCACCATTAGTAGGTAAGGTGCTCGGCTTATGTCTTTTATCTGGTTTACCTAAATTTGCGGTAACTGCCAAAAATAATATCTGGGAAATATTAGTTTTAAATGTTCGTGAAACAGAACATGTGGTCAGGACAATAGACTTGGAACTTACTTTTTGAGACCCCTAGCCAGTAGTTTCTGCAGTTCTACATGTTGGTAGAGTTATAGTTAAGTTTAGAAAAGTAGCTTTGCGTTTTTAGTGTGCTTCAATAACTAACTATTATCTCATTCGAAGTAGACTGTCAAGAAAATTGATCTAGCTCCTGTATTATGATGAAACAAAAAGATCCAACTCGCCTTCAATTTCTGATCTCCAAATAGAAAAGACCGTGGCCACATCCTCTTAGGTTGTGGTTAGTTCCCTGATTTATTTTGGGAGAAGACAGGGCAGTAGATTATGTAACATCATTTCTTCCAGTAAGTAACCTAAAAATGAATCTTCGGAGTAGTCTGATTTTCCCTTCTCAAAAAATAAAAAGGGGAAAATGCACTTTACCTACTTGTGGTTAGCGCGATTTGCAGATAACCTGCCTCACTTTTAAAAATCAGCGAATGACCTACCTATGGTTTTGGACTAAACTGCAACCGTTACAGTTTCCATCCAAACTGACGGAAGGTGTGAAACACTCGCCCATTATGAGACTGGGAATGAAAAAATAACATAAATAAAGGTATATTTTGTTATAAAATGACTGCACTACCCTTCTCCATCATCTTCTCCACTAGTATTACCCCACTGCAACAATCCTTTTCCCTCATACAATATAATATTGCAATTTCCACACACAGTAGATCTGGGTTTTTTTTTTTTTCCCGGTAAATGGAGTGTGTATCTGTTATTGTTATTGTATATATAATTATATATACATATCTCTGCGTATATAATTACAGCCCAAAGTTGCTTTAGCCCGTTTGCCGCCGTCACGGAGGAGGCGTCGAGGACACCGGACTGGGCGGGATGGAGCTCGCCGGAGCTTTTCGCTGAAGATTGACGTCGATTGATTGCTTCAAACCCAAATCCCAAAACCCAGATTGCTTTCCCAGGTCGCAATGGATCTTGACACCCAGAGATCGTCAAACCGAGCTCGCAAAGATCGTCAAATCCCAAACGTCTGAGAAACCCTATCCTTCGTCAGTTCCACCCCTTGATCTTTCAACCCTTTATCATTTGTCTTGAGTGTCAGATTAGGTCAGAGGAGATTCATCATTTGATAAACAAAAATTTGATGTAATTTCTATGGTGGTTGTTTAAGCTCAGATTGATTGGATGGAGAGGTTCCTTCTAGCAACTTGACTGGAATAATTTGAGTTTGAACTTTGAAGTATTACCGTATAATTAGATCTCATTACTTTGGTTGGATGGCTGGGAATAGATTTAAGGGGGCTCCGATTACTGGTGGTGGGGATGAGAAGTGGTGTGGATGTACGGTGTCGGGGTAGAGAAGTGAAGAACATGGCAAGACGGAGTACCAGAAAAAAGAGGAGACGAGGTGATTTTTCCAAAAAAAAAAAATGTACAGGGGTACTAGAGTCATTTAGCTTTTTCTGTTAACGGAGTTAGAGTTGCAGTTTAGTCCAAAACCATAGGTAGGTCATTCGCTGATTTTTAAAAGTGAGGTAGGTTATCTGCAAATCGCGCTAACCACAAGTAGGTAAAGTGTATTTTCCCCAAATAAAAATAGAGTAGTCTGATTCTGTAGTCCTACAAATCGAATCCAAGATCCAAACACAGCATTATGTTACTTTGCGCTTTGGTTTGTGTACTTACTTTTTTTGATCAAAATTTTCGCAGATTAACAGAAATGAATAGCACAGAGTACTTAGACCAGCACGCTGCCATGTTAGCAGAAAAGCAGCTGTCATTGGAAGATGGCGTTGAGAATGCCTTACAAGCATGAGAGAGAAAGAAACTCAAGACTAGTTGTCCAATGACAGTGGACCGCTGTTGTTAGTAACATTATAGCCGCGTGTTTATTAGGTTCGGTTCATCCTGGCCATGATTTTGGTGCCGGACCATGTTTTGATGAGCGGGAAGATGATAATTTCTTATAGTTGAATAAACTGTAATTTAATAAATTTTGTGGATTTTTAACCTAATCGAGCGAAAATAATGCAAGTTGATTTGTTTTCAGCAATGCGAAACTTGTAATTTTGGAAAATAATCGGCATGCGAGTATTTGAACACTAACTGGGAGTAACTTCAAGAGTAAATCAAACGTGATAAGAAAACATCTCTGGTTAAATGCTCAAGGGTAAATGAGCCAACCCACAACAAACAATGGCATGCAAATGCATACAAGTAGGGGTGAAAACGGTCCGGTCTGGTTTGGGCATTTTTGGGACCGAACCGGTCATTCGGTTTGAGAATTTTTGAAACCGGGACCGGACCAAATAAAGCCGGTTCGGTTCCTGTCGGTTTTATCTAGTTTCAAGTCGGTTCTGCCGGTTTCCCGGTTTGGTTAGACGAGAGAGAGAGAGAGAGAGAGAGATGCCGATCGAAACAAAGCAGTAACAGATCGAACCAAATCAAAAAATTAACTTAAGAAATAAAGGAAGAGTGAAATTCTACTCTATTCCTGGTATTCTACACTGGTATACAAAGATTTTGTGAACAAAAGTTACAAAACAGATCGAGTTTTTTCAAATCCAAACATCCCATGACTGTTGAGTGTTGTCTTCTTCATGGAATCGATCTTTGGGCAGAGAGAGGGGGGGGGGGGGGGGGGGTTTGCCGCCATCGATCTCGAGGGGAGAGAGGGAAGTGGTCATGGATTGCGGCGGCGTGGAGTTGGGAGTCTGGGAGAAAAAATGTACCGGCGGAGGAGAGAGAGAGAGAGAGAGAGAGAGAGACCGGAGACGTACCGGCGGTGAATGGTCTGGCCGGAGACGTACGAACAGTGGAGGCAGAGCTGTGGTCTCACTGGTCTGTGGAGGTCTAGAGAGAGAGTGAGAGGGTCACAGAGAGAGAGAAGGGAACGACTGAATGGGGCGGTGGGGTGTGGTGTTAATGTTTTAGATCTAGGGTCACTAAAATATAATTAAAAATTATATAATTATATACATATATATATCCGGTTCGGTTCGGGTTTTTGACCCCTACAACCGGAAACCGGACCGGTTTCCCAGTTTTTCTTTCCCAGTTTTTCTAAAGCAATAAACCGGAACCAGACCGGCTAAGTTAAAAGGGGTGATAAACCGAACGGTTCGTTCCGGTTTCCGGTCCGGTCTGGTCCGGTTTACGCGGTTCGCACTTTCACCCCTACATACAAGGCAGGCATAAAAGCTAATGATTACAAGATAGTATTTGATATTCTTGAAACATTGCCACTACCACTCATATTCTGCCAGATGTCAAATTTTGTTCAAATCACCAACAAAAGGTAACGTATCACCGAGATTAACCTATCATTCAACCATTGGAGTACTACATGACAATGCTCTTGTTTGATTGTGGGACTAGAAAGAAGGAATAAGGATTAGGGGGACACAAGAGCCCACATGCTTCTCATTATTCTTTAGTTCCGTGCATGGTACCTTGGGATTAGCCGCGAGAGGACAATGTGAGACTATTTGTTCATTTAAGTACCCCACGTGGGAGACCAACTAATATTAGGGGCAATGCGGTATTAGCTAGTCTCCCTCCTCACTCAACGGACAAAAGTAATCCCCATTATCTTTATCTTATCCTTATCCCACTCTAGCCAAACACAATAATACTAATCACAACATTCATATAATCTCATCCGTTATCCCGTGAACCCCACTTGTCCCCTCTATCTTCATCCTTAATGCCACCTTATCTAATTGTTCTTAAAAATAGTCTGACAATCAAACGTACCCCATAAGCATTGATAATTTTAGAGAGTCAAGGGGTATGTAATGCGATATGAATGGAAAAGAGGGGGTGTTCGTGAAATTTGCCCTCTTTTTTTCGTTTCATTTGAATCGTAGTCTCGTCTGGAGAGTCTGGCCTCTAGTAGGTTGTAGTCAATCAATAGAAAGAGTTAGGTACCTTCGAAGATTTCTGAGAAAAAAGGGATGTAGCAAATCAAGAACTATCTATCCCTTATATTTTTCTTCCTTGCAGACAAAGGTCTATTTATCAAGCATTGCCTCAGACCTGTATATGCATTATTATCCCCACCAAAAAATGTATATTTATCATCCAAAATCCTCATTATTATGGGAAAAAATCCAAATTTTATATATTCTTTATTCCGAAAAGAAGTGCTTCCCGAATCAACCACAGCAAAAACAGTTGTGCTCTTGTCAAGCCGAGTACAAAGTAAATATTCGAGCACTTCCACATAACAGCTCTACAATACTGGTAACCAATCAAAAAAATAATTGCAGATGAGTGTATTACTAAACCATCTTTAAAACACCTAATGGTATTCCGAAAGATTACCAATGTAAACACTGTAGAATAGAGGACCGAAGCCCTCGTAGTTACACATAAAGATCAGTCCTGCAAATACAAGCACCGTATATTCATACCATTGTCTCCATTTCCTCATGCTGAGATGACCACGAAACACCATTACTAACGTTGGAATGAAATGGAATAGGAACCGGTATTTGGATCTTGCACGGCTTTGAAGTTGTCGATGCTCATCCCAAAGCGGCCCAAAACGGAGTTTCCCATGTCTTTTAGCTTATCTGTTCATGCAAAAAAAAAATTTAGTTCAATCTGTAAAATCTTGAATGGAGGAGTACGCAAATAGATAAGAAAGACATTCCAGATTGTGGAGACACAGGAGGACACTGGTTGCAGAACATCTTTGCTCACAGAGAGAGAGAGAGACAGAGAGAGGGAGAGAGAGAGAGTCTACAAAATTACCACTCGTATAACATCAACAGGAGAGGAGCAAACTGAAGAAATATACTAAACAAAGATCACCATTTGAACTCACCAATCATCTCTTGTTTCATTTTTTCACGCTTTTCTGCAGCCAACGGCTCCAAACGTTGGATAGTTCTCCTAACTTGGACATCTGATTGATCCAATTCCAATACTTTTTTCAGGTCTATAAAGGGAAAGCAAGAATGATGAGAGGGTTTAACATTGTCAGTAATCCAGAGCACAAGAAATTGCAAAATTGATAGAAAAGACAACTGTAGGTAGCTATTGTTCCATTTATTGCAATAATACAAATATATCAAATATAAATGTACCAGCAATAGCCTCTTCAAAGTGCTCGAGCTTCTCGTGAGCCTCTCCTCTTCGAAGCAGAGCCTTCACATAATTAGGATTTAGTTCCAGCGCTTTCGTGGAATCCTTTATTGATTCCTCATATTTTCCCTTATATAATGTTACACCGACAAAGAAAACAAAAAACTATCTCAGATAGAAAACAAGTGAATGCCCTAAGAAGCCAAACTGGACTGAACAAAATAAACCAGTGGCAGCAGAATCCAGCTGCAACTGATATGGATTTTGAAAACAGTTCCCTTTTCCTTTACCAAACAAGATAGAGAAAAACTTGGTAATAATAACAATTTTAAGCTCAAAATTAGAGGAACAATTCACTCCTTTTGGAGAACACCAAGGACGCCTTCTCCATGCAGCAAAGGCTTGTTAGACTAGAAACTAGGCTTTGGGCTGATTCAGTAATAAACAATAATTGCCATAAATAATTCCCAAGATTATACAGCTATATTCCCAAATGCTCAAAGAAAACCAATTGCTCTTCAAATAAAACCAATTTCTCTTTGAGTTATAAGATATAAGATTCTTCATGGCAGCAAGTGAAGTGGTAGCCTAATGGTAGGAACCATATACTACCATGCATTTGCTAGAGGTTCAAACCTCACTAACAACTAACAATACTTTCGCCGAGCAAAAGAAAAAAAAGATTCTTCACAGCAACCAGTTCAAGGCAAAAATTATCCATCCACAATCAAAAGCATCTGTACCCCATTGACCCAGAGTTCTACAATCACACATTCACACTCATCAAGTTCGAGCTCTACAAAGTCTTAACAGGGGAAGCCTTGAACAGCCAGTGAAATTACGGCATAGTAAAGAAACCGATGCCACCAACACTCTAGCATCGTGTGACTATCTATGAAGCACCGACACTCCTAGAGGTCGCCGTGTTCGTCGGACACGGGGACATGTATTAGACACGCCACGTGGCGTGTCCCTTAATTAAATTATTTTTTGGAGGGGGACACAGCGTGGATCCGCGTGTCCCACATATGCACTCGCAATCTCTCTCCCTCCCTCCCTCACTAACTCTTTTTCTCTCTCGTTGTATATACATGTGTGTGTGTGTGTGTATATTCCATATATATATATATATATATCTAATATCTCCATCTCTGTGTGTGTATACCTTACATATATATGTGTATGTACTTGTATATATACCAATACACAACAATGTATATCTAACATATCAAAAGAAAAGTGTACATAGGTGACTATAAATTGACTTGTTTTCACCGGTTGCTGGTAAGGGTTGTGGGGCATTTTCCAGGTGATGCATTTATTACTCTACTCTTTTTTCTCTTCAGCTCGCAAAAATCAATATCATGCTTCGCATTTTATTTATCATTTTCCTTGATTCCGAGCCAAATTTTACTCCTAGCATTTCACTTTTCTAATATCTAATCATACAGTCAACACTAAATGAAACAATTGATAATGCAAAATGGTATGCACAAGTCACAATACCAAACAAGATTAGAACATACCAGTTTTAAGTAACATAATGCACGGTTTGCATGACATATTGAACGTATTTCAACTGATGTGGGAATGTCAGGTGCAACTTGTAAAGCAAGCCCATACTGTGACAATGCCTCTTCATACTGCCCCTCACCAAACATTCTATTACCTTCCCCTTTTGCATGATTTGCTTCTGCCAAGCCTTTCTGTTTTATAAACAAAAAGAATATAAAGTTAGCAATACAACCTTATGGTACTACCCTGCAAAGTGTAGAAAACACAGCTGCTTCCACCAAGCACAATCCATTAGTAGCACACCTATCAAAATGACAGCGGGAAAAAACAACAACAAATATCTGTAACATATACCCAATAAACTCATAATTTAACAGTGTCCATACAATGATATGAAGTGCAGAGAACAAAATCCATCACATATAAAGCATTTATTAAAGCACTTCAAGAACCAAAGACATGCTAATTGAAATACTTGAACGGGGTTGACGCTCTATGCTGCAGGCAACTATGTTAAATGAACATTAATGGGTGACAGTGTGTGTTCAAGCATTATCAGATCTCCTGAATCATAGCTCTTGGTACTAAAGATACAAATCCAGACCTCCTGAAACTCTAGTATTGTCAGACCTCCTTAACGTGATTGAAATTAAATGGAATTTAAGGGAAATAAATTTCTATCTTCCATCCAAGTGAGAGCGCAATGGTGTCTGTAGGGCTGTAAACGAGCCGAATCGAGCCGAACCCTATGAGGTTCGGGATCAGTTCGTTAAGGCATGAGTTCGGCTCGTGAAAAAATTTCAAAGTTCGGGCTCGGCTCGGTAGGGCTCGTTAAACTCAAACGAGCCGAACCGAGCCGAATTTAGGCTCGAATTAAGGCTCGAATCAAGCTCGGTAGGGCTCGTTAAACTCAAACGAGCCGAACCGAGCCGAATTTAGGCTCGAATTAAGGCCCGAATTTAGGCTCGAATTAAGGCTCGAATCAAGCTCGGCAGGGCTCGTTAGCAATTTAGAACACAATCTGAGAGGGGAAAGAGATATGCTTCAAAACAATATTACATGTAGATCTACCACAATAATCAAGAAATTAAACAAATCTGCCACAATAATCAAGAAATCAAAAGAAAAAGAACACAAGAAAAAAAATATTGAGAACTAAATAGAGTACTCTAGTTATGGATAAAACCCATCTGTTCGTAGTAGAATACTTTAGTTAGGATAAAAGAATAACAAATTACATAAAAGTTTCTCAACTATAAAATATTTACATGTAGACCCCTAAAGTATTATTAATTACATTTTGACCTTAGGTTCGCGAGCCTAACCGAGCCGAATCCACTTAGGTTCAGGTTTGGCTCATTTATGGAACGAGCCTAATATTGAGGTTCAAGTTCAGTTCGTTTAGTAGACGAATCGAACTCGAACGAGCTCTTACCGAACCGAGCCTCGAATAGTTCGCGAACGGCCCAGTTCATTTACAGCCCTAGGTGTCTGTAATGAGACCCTGTTTCTAGTGAGATTTTGACACCCAACGATGCCAAAACAACTTAGTATCATTGAGAAATAACACATCCCTGCAAGAGAGAGTTTATCAAATCTTGGCATTATCCAAAGAAGACAAGGAACTTTTTGCAGAACTAATACATATGCACAGTACTTGAATAAGATTCTTTGACCTCAACAATACTTAAATCTCAACACACTCAAGTATGGCATAATGTGAGTCTAGGTTTCTTGAGATGTAATATAATCAAAAGTTCGAAACCTAACAAATCACTCTTCTGATGTTGAACAAACACACAAAACAAATGCATCATGTCGATCATACAGCCATGATGATACATACGCGTATATATCTAACCTCAACGACATTTGAATCACTGACACAGTAAACCGATAAATAATGTTGAGTCTATAAACAACATCAATTACGCACAATCTTAGTCACATAATCCTTCAGTAGGACCATCCGCTCCCGTTCTCCTGAATCTCACTCTCGCAAATTTTATTAGTTTGGGATGTTTTTCGGGAGATGCTATATTTTGTGATATGAAAATTACACAGATTAACAAAGAGGAACCTGTATCGATTCGGGGTCGGGGACAGCTTCGAGAGAGTCATCTTTCGGAGGCGTAGATTGTGGTCGTTCCTCTTGCTGTTGATTTTGTTCGTTGTCATGGTCGTCATCGTCACCGCCGTTGAAGTCGCTTTCGCTGGCGGTTTCGAAGCCGTCGTCGGCATCTCCGGCGCCGAATTTGGCGGTGTGGCTCGACTCTGCTGCTACCGTAGTAGTCGCCGAGGGTTTTGATTTAGGTTCAGGACTGACATTGACCCGCCCTTTTTCTTCTTCCTCCCTCGGTTCTGGTTCGATTACCACCATCTCTCTCTCTCTCTCTCTCTCTCTCTCTTTCTCTCTCTCTCAACTCAGTGAGTTGGGTTTCTGATGTACCGCATTTGCACGAGTTGTCGAGTTGGAAGGAACTGGAAGACAAATTCCCATGTGGTTCGAGAAACCTCTTTCCATTCCTTTTTTTTTTCTGCCTGCAAACGTCGTCGTTTCTTGACAGGTCATACTGTTTTTTAGGAGTATTTTTTACCATCAGAAACGTAAATCTATTTAAAGTTTACCTAAGCTAGTATATGTTTATTTTGACCTAAAAAGTTAAGCATGTTTTTTGCCTTTTGACTTATTAAGGAGAAAAGAAAAAAGGTTTTTTTATATACTTATTTTGGCTTAAAAAGCTGTAAAAGTTATTTATTAGTCCAAAATAAAGGATTTTTTGAAACTCAAAAAAGCAAAAAAAATATGCTTAACTTTTTAGGCTAATTTATGTTATTGTAATGATTTCAATTTCCTAAACAGATGATTTTGATAGGAATTATACGCTATTTATCATTTCATTTTCTATCCTAACAATAATAATTATACTTTTTCAATTAACCTTCAATACAAACGCAACAAGGAAAAGGAAAAAGAATTTGTAGTATATTTTTGCTTCCAATCCTTAAAGGAATGATTTGTCAAGGAATTAAGTAAATTGATAATAGAACGTTTTTTTTTTCTTTTTAAGGGAATAATTTGTTTACAAAGTCTACAACGAATGATCTCTCACATTCTTTTTCATTTCAAACTCTATAAAATTCATACTGAGAATGCTATTCTCGTGCACCGACATGCTGGCTGTGTAGGAAGATAGGTCGTGTGCCTTGCGCAATGACTTGCTTGCCATTCTTCTCTCTTGATTAGTTAGCATGAATGTTAAACTCACATTTGTGCAGTTTTATTTTTTGTTAATGTTCTTTATTTTTTGTGGCTTTACATTGCTAATGCTTTAGCCCAGCATGTACCTTAAGTGCCTCAAAAGGCGCAACAAACACGTGTATTTCCATTAGAAAACTTTTTTCACACCTTGCATCATGACCATTCAAAACCTCTAATACATAGTTGTGTCCTCTTAAAATAGAGGTTTGACATGGGATGCGTTCATAATATCTTCGATGATGTTCAGCTACTGCCACGGTGACCAGTGCAATTATAGTGGCCTTGTTCGTTTTCCAGTTTAGTTTTAGTTTTAGTTTTAGTTTTGATGACATCATCATTTCCCTCATTTCTCTCTCTATCTCTCTCCACTCATTACACCTGCTGACATCATCAAAACTAAACTAAACTATCTAACCAAACACAGCCAGTATCGTCATCTGAATCAGACTCTAATTCCCTGTCACTATCATCGTTAGACTCCATTTGGCTACTGCAGCAAACCAAACAAACACCCCTATGTATAACATGGTTAATATGTTGGGTAAATTATAGTGACCTCCCCTGAGGTGTCTGTCAAAATCACTGACACCCCCTACTTTTAAAAAAATTACAGTGACCTCCCTTCACTACTACAATAATGCATAAAGATCACACCAGTAAAATTAAAAAGATCACGCTTTTAAAAAAAGCGTGATAAAGAAATTGAGTGAATATTTTTGATCTCGCGTTTCCTAAAGAAGTGAGATGGTATGTGTATTCTATCACGGTGACTTAAAAACCGTGATGGTAATTTTTCTCTTTAATCACACTTTCTATTCCCAACCGTGATTGAAAACCGAAAAGCCCAATGACTCCTGATGGATCCCCGTTCCTCTTCTCGCGCTCCCTCCTATGCACAATAGAAACCCTTAGATTCATTTCTCTTCGTCTCCCTCTCTCTCTCTCTCTGCTCTAACTTTTCGCTCTCTCCACCGCTGCCTCTCCCTCACCTCTCTCTCTCTCCTCCTTCTACTCCTCCTCCTCCTCTCCGCCGCCGCCGTCCTCCTCTTCCCCTCCGACCCAACCCTCACCCTCGTCCACCTCCGCCTCGACAAGATCAAAGGCACGGTCGGGTAGCTCTGCCATTTGGTTTGACAGGTCTGTTCTCTCTCTCTCTCTCTCTCTCTCTCTCTCTCTCTGTGTGTGTGTGTGTGTGTGTGTGTGTGTGTGTGTTTGTGTGTATTTGCATGAGTATTCCAGAACGTTCGAAAGTTTGAATCTGAAAATCCTTGGACCTTCAGATAGCCCTAAGATTCAATTGGTTCTGTTAGTCAAAATTGCTTGTAGTATTAGTTTTTTGCACTTCTTAAAGTCTCCAACTATCCGATTGTTCTCATAATGTTGAGTGAAGTCCTCTTTGGTAGGGGAGAATTTTGGTTTAATTTGGCTACTCTGGTGCTGTTTTCGTAATGACAAACATTTTAAAAAGAGAGAAAGAAGGACCAATTGGTACTTGCATCATTGCTTTGCTTTCTCTCTCAACGAAATCCATGACCGTTGCCTTCAATCTAAGTGTACTGATTTAGAATTCATAATAGTAAGTGCTTTCAATTTTTCGTTTATTTATTAACTCACAGAATCATTGACAAATTTCTGGCCAAGAAATTCAACTTTGTTGCAAGATTGATCTTCTACGAGTATAACAGGGTAGAGCAACGTTCAAATTTCATACGCGAAGCCCTGTTGCCTGTAAAAAGAATTAGATCCAGAACAATCCTTATAATCAGTGTTTTTTAGCTGTTGATCCATGTCTAGGAATGCAGTGTTTTTTCAGTTTGGTCACAATCCTTATATGTAGTGTTTTTTAGCTGTTGATCCATGTCTGACCATGTACTTAATATTCAGTGTTGATCCATGTCTTATTTGCTCTTATTTGGTACATTTTTTAGCTGTTCATCCATGTCTTTCTATTGTTGTTTTTTAGCTTAGGCTTAGTCCTCTATGTATTGGTACGGAAGAAAATGGTTGAAAAACTTGAAATTGAAGATTTTCTAAGAATGCAGGGAACTAAGCGTACAAGAGTTGCAAAGTTGAACACAACTATGCAATATGAATCACAAGTGGTCTTGTCCGAGTCTGAGACCACTTGAGTACATCCTTTTTGCATTTTTTACAAAGAGTGCAAATGTAGAATGTACTCTGGAACTAGTATTTGCAAGTTTGTTTTGGTTCTTCGGCATTGTCAGTTTAGTCTTTGGTTTTATAAATTATGTGGGGTATTTTTTTTTTCTTTTTTGTGTTATCTGAATTTAGATCGTTGAAAGGAACAATTCTTACCAGTTATCTATTCTGAGGTCAACATTGAAGTAATGCAGTCCATTGAATTGGTTCTCAACATCACGGAATATGAAAACACATAATATCGTGAATGCTTGACCATATTAGTTTATTAACATAGTGAAGCAGTGAAGGACAGCAGATTACATTGTCTAGGAATCCTTCAATCTTACTTTTGAGGTAGTCATTTCAAGTGGTGGTGTTCTTATCACTTGCATTCTATGTAAACGCAAATAATGAAATTTTGTTCTCAAACATATTGTTTTTTGGTATAAAATTATATTTTACGTAGTTGTTCTTACTTGCATTCATTATGTTTGTCATTTTTAAATGGCTGTCATTTGGCTCTAAAGTGGTAAAAATTACTTCTGCACTGTTCATAATTTCTTGTATCGTGAATAATAATTTGCAGTGTGATGATTCTATTGACTCCTTACCTGAGGAGTCAGCACACCATGCTAGTAGACTTCACTTGCCTACACCGAAGAGAAGGCTTGTATCTCCTCTGAAAAAGTATGATACTAAAAAATTAACGAGGAGGAGAAAAGTGAAGAAATGGAGTACACTGGAAGAAGACACTTTAAGGACTGGCGTGCAGAAGTATGTGTTTTTTCTCTCCTTTTTTCAGTTTTTGTATCCTGGTAAGGCCTTTCTAGATAGATTTTCTCCTTAATATGTAACAACCATCTTATTTCGTTGTTTAATTTTGATTTATGCTTGTCAGATGTTTTACCAAGGTAAAAGCATGTCTTTCTTTCAAACAAGAAATAAAGAAACAAAGATGTGTAATCTGCATTCTATAGCATCACTTTTGATTTCTGTATGCTTGTTTTGACCCTGGAATGCTGCCAGAGTTTACCACCAAAAGGCCTGGTCTCGGATCATTGGATAGAATATTTGCAAAAAGGAATGATATGTTGAAGAGAAATCTAATTATCTCTACTTTGTATATCCTTCTGAAGGCTTGGTATGGGGAACTGGAAGGTCATCTTAAATACGTATCGTGACATATTTGAAAAGAGAACTGAGGTAAGAATATTTTATAGTTACCTGTAGTGATTGTAGTAGCTATTATATCCTTTTTCCTTTTGTCCAACACCAGAGGTTCCTTTGTTCAGGTTGATTTGAAAGACAAGTGGAGAAACATGACACGCTATTGACTCTTCCAAAAAATTCTCTTCAGTTTGTATTATATTTGAGGTAAGCCCTTCTACTATTACTTGAGCGAGTTTCTCAAAATACAGGGATTGGCTGTATGTTCTAGATTATTTACAGTGTCCGTTCAGACCAAGATAAGTTTCGTACTTGGTAGAGTAACGTGAAGGATAGTAACATAGCTATTATGTCGATAGGTTCTTCATACGGAGTAGCTATCTATGTGGATCTTCAAAAGGGGGAAAACGAATCATTGATTGCTTGAATTAAGTGAGAGTGCATTAGATATATTAACACATAATTTTCTTCCTCTATTTTTTTAGTTATACAGATAGGAGTGTAGACTGTAGTAGCGACTGATGAAGAGGCTTGAAACAACAGTTGGTTGGTCCTATGTCTGCAGCATGTCGCCAAATCTTTTGCAATCTTAAATGTGATCAGACGAAGTTCTTAAACCGACGGACTATTGGCATGAGCTAGCTTCTCTCAAGCTAGTTGGGGTATTTTTCACCTATTGAGCCAGTGTTTAGTCATGCATTGGGGTTGTACAGAATATAGTTTGAATTTTTTCCATGGGGAATCTTCAGTAATGTAAACCATCTGTTATCATTCTTGATAAAGAAGCCGGACAAAGATAGCAGCTTTGTTTTTTCTCACTTTACTTCTGTTAGTGTTTCTTTGTTCTGTTCATTGGGTATTTTATTCACTATTGTCTTGTTTTTCATCCCTCTCTGAGAGATTTGCGTAACGTTTACATTACATGGAGTAATTAGGTCCCGGCACACTGCAACTCTAGGCTGTTTTTGCTCATCCGTGGAGGGTGGAGGGTTTTTCTGGAATGAAATAACTCTGGATTCAGTGGGACATCACACTATTGCAGTGGTTCACATTTTGTCATGTATTTTGGTGGGCCAAATAATTAATCAAATTGAACTTTTTGTATACTTCGTAACTTCCTGTTGGTTCTTCCTTATTCCATCTTCCCGTATGTATTATTTTTCTATGATGTGTTTTCTTATGCGGTGGAAACTCTAATGCATCTTGTTGATGCTTTTGTAATGCAGGAAGTTGTTGATAGCGGAAGTCAAACGGAAGTGTCTATCGCAAATCCCAGAGCCCTTGAAAGAAAATAGCATTCTGGTCCTTGAGTAACATAGCATGGTATCTCAAGTCAGGTTTTGTCTTCGCTTGCATCGTCTTTGAGGACAAGTCAATTCTGTGATGCTGTCAAAACCACCAGAAGCTTATAGTTTTCTTGAGAAAAAACAATAGGATTCAACGTATGATTGCCAGTGTACCCAAATTATTTGATGTGATCTATTTCGTATTTCAGTCAATTAGGCGTTTTGTTGTCAGAATAGAGTAGTTTAGGCATTTTTTTTTATAGAAATATGCCTTGATGCTGTTTGAGCTCTGTTTGGACACACTCTTGTATTGGATGTCAAGCAAAATTTCTTGGTTAGATTAATTATTTGTTATGGTTTATGTTAATGGTTGCATTAGTGGAAAATGATCAGCGATCCGAGAATTGATTGTCAAATTCAAAACCAAAAAAAAAAAAAAAGATGCCTCTTTTAATCACGTTTTTTGAGTGTGATGGTAAAGACATTTAATCACGTTTTTAGATGAAAAATGAGATCTAAAACAATAAAAGAACATGCTAAACGATTTTCTATCTCAGTTTTGACCATAAACCATCACACTTTTTTGCTGTGATCTTTACTTCCTTATAACCACGCTTTTTTATGAAAACCAAGATAAAAAAAACCCAAAAAAGAACGCAGGGAAGTAGTTTTCATCTCGCTTTTACCGGAAACGATCACACTTTTTTGCCGTGATTGATCTTCTCTTTCCGTCACGCTTTATAAGTGTGATAGAAAATGCCCGACTTACAATCACACCCGGAGCCATCACGCTTTCGTGGGCGTGATGGAAAGTGAAACTTCCACGATGGTTTTTTGTAGTAGTGCTTTTTGGAATCGGAGTTAATAGTCTGTTATCTTTTATGTAATTGCCCCTGTAGTTAACTGGATACACGTGTTCGCTTTTTTTTTTTGGTGCTTCGGAAAATTAAACTAACAACAGAAGGTTCAGAAAACAGACAGAAATGACAGAGTTAGAGAAAAAACTAGCTAAAACAATAGCATAAAAACGGGACTCAATCCCTAATATGGCTTCTTCCAAGCCAGTCGTCCCTCACGAAAATCCGGACAGATTGTGGTGATTCTTCTGTCACCACCAGTGCTTCCTGTTGTTCGGCACCCAATCTAGCCAAATGGTCTGCACTTGTATTAGCTTCCCGGAAGATATGCGAAATCTGAGACTGAGTTCGCCTAAGGAGTAGTCGAGAATCACCAATCAGAGAGTTTAAGGGGTGAGTGTTGGGATGGTCTCCATTGATCAATTGAACTGCAGTGAGTGAATCTGATTCTATGTGGATGTTGTTGTAGCCTCTTTCCAGCAGAATGGTGAGACCTCTATAGATCCCCCAAATTTCAGTCTCCAAACTTGAATCGCAGGTGAGCTTTCCATAGAATCCGAGCAGCCACTGGCCTTCATGGTCCCTAAACAAACCTCCAAATCCAGCCTTCCCATTGCTTTCGTAGAAACAGCCATCTGTGTTGAGTTTTACACTCGCTGCCAAAGGAGGAAGCCATCTAATAAGAACAGATGTAGTATTGCCATTGGAGAGGGGGGATTTAAAACATTCCGAGATTTCTGTGGCGTAGGCAATAATATTCTTATGGCTCACCCTTTTATCCACCTCAATATTATCAAAACTTTTTTTGTTACGGTCCAACCAAATATTCCAAAGAATCACAATGAAAAGAGTTTGCCACGAAATATCATTACCTACACTTGCCTTTCCCTTGCGTTTGAGATTAGAAGTAATCCAAACTAAGGTAGGGCAGTCAGAAATACCCCTTCTCCAATGGTGGTTAGAGAAGCAATTCCAGATGTTTTTAGCTTTAGTACAACTCCTGAAGAGATGTGTTAAATCTTCAACACTGGAATTACATCTGGGACAAAGATTAGAGGTGGGAATTCCTCTATGAGCACGCATGGCATTGGTTGGCAATTTTTCATGAAGAATAAGCCATAAGAAAGTTTTGAGTTTTTGGGGAATTTTAATTTTCCAAATCCATTGCCAACCTGTGATGTCATGTTCTTCCTTGTTTAAAACATTATAAGCTGCTGCAGTGGAAAATATACCATTTTGGTTCCCAACCCAATGGATAGTGTCAGACACTTGGGAGTATCTAGGAATGTGGATTCTATATATGTCCTCCAAGGTTTGATTGCTGACAAAAGGGGCTAGAGGTGAAAGATCCCAATTACCATTCATATCCATAATGGTATTAACTTTCAGCGTAGTGTCAGCATGAGGCCCAGGATATTGCTCAATAAGTGGGCCATTCCCACACCACCAGTCAAGCCACAAGTTAACATTATCTCCATTACCAATAGACCATTTCATCCCTTTTCTAAGAGTGGGCTTCGTATTAACAATGCTTTTCCAAGTATGGGAGGCAGGTCTACTAGTAGGCCAGTTGAACAAATTATGGTTTTGGAGATACTTATCCTTAAGGACCGTGGACCAAAGACTATCATGATTAGTGGCCATTTTCCAGCCCAACTTGGTTAGGAGAGCCATATTTTGTGATTTCGCTTTTTTCAGACCAAGGCCCCCTCTATCCTTATTCTTACAGACTTGATTCCAATTGATAAGGTGCAATTTCCTTTTGTTGGTAGTGTCACCCCATAAAAAGTCCCTGTTGATTTTGTCGATTTTATTGCAAACCGAGGAGGGCAACTCCATAGTTTGCATGGTGTAGCTAGGAATGGTGGAGGAGACAGATTGAATAAGGGTAGCACGACCAGTCAAATTTAGGGAATTCGATTTCCAACCAGTAAGTCTATGTTGCATCTTCTCAATGATATGATTAAAATGATTCTTGGAGACTCTAGAATGCATGAGGGGAACACCTAGATACTTACCCAGGTCCCTCGAGAGAGGTATGCCACAAATAGCACTAAGCCTTCTAGCCTTGTTTCTAGGAACATTGGGGGATATAAAGATCTTTGACTTTTGATGATTCATGGTTTGTCCCGAAATGTTACAGAATTGCTCTAAGGTATTAATGATATCAATACAAGTGCTATTGGTAGCCTGCCCAAACAAAATAAGATCATCAGCGAAGAAAAGGTGAGTAAGAGGTGTGGCATGCCGGGAGACAGAGATACCCTTCCACCCTCCTTTTTCAACTTTATCATTAATCATGTTCGAAAATCTCTCCATACATAAGACAAATAAGTAAGGAGAGAGTGGGTCGCCCTGTCTGAGGCCCCTCCCTGGAGAGAACTCAGGAAGGGCTTCCCCATTCCAAAGAATAGACGTGCGAACTTGAGAGACACAATCCATAATGATATTAATCCAGGATTCATCAAAATTAAAATAATGCAAAGTATCTCTTAAGAAATCCCAGGAAACCTTATCATAGGCTTTCTCCAAATCAATTTTGAAAATCATGCCTCCTATTTTACCTTTTTTGTTCCGGAGAGAATGAAGAATCTCCTGGGTAATAATAACATTATCATTGGTTGAGCGCCCCGGGATGAAACTACTTTGAAAGGGGCCGATGATTTTGTTCAAGAAAGGTCTGAGGCGAGTGACCAAGATTTTGGTGATGGTTTTGTAAATCACATTGCACAGGCTTATCGGACGAAACATCTTAACAGAGTCTGGATTATCCGACTTGGGAATAAGAGACACGAGAGTCTTATTAATCTCAAACGGGATAATACTAGCAGCAAAACAAGCTTTAATAAAGTCACAAGTCTTATCCCCCACCACATCCCAGTGTTTATGATAAAATAAAGCATGAATACCATCCGGACCCGGAGCCTTATGAGGGGGGATAAATTTTATGTTAGCCCAGATTTCAGCATTACTAACCGGTCTATTTAAACAGTTGTTATCCTCCCTAGTTAATTGAGCATGGGGAATCATGTGGAGGTCATGAATGGTATTAACAGCATGATGTTTAAATAGAGAAACAAAGTGATTTTGCACCATAGATTTAAGCCTATCCTGATCATCAACCCAAGAGTTATCATTATCTTTAAGCATAGAAATCTTAGCACGCCTACGTCTAATAATAGTCGAAAGATGGAAGAATTTGGTATTTTTATCACCATGAGTAATCCAATTAACTCTAGATTTTTGGAACCAGTGGATTTCTTCTTGATAAAGAATGTTATTGAATTCCGAAATCAGCTCTTTTTCCAAAAATTGGAGGTTGTGGGCAAAACTAGCTCTTATGAGACTTCCACGATGGAAAATCCCATCCTCCTCCATCAGATTTGGTTTTGTTTTGATCTAGGGGGCCGATTGGATGAATGCTTATTTTTAATGGATAAAAGTTATTGAGGGGGGATAAGATAAGAGGAGAAATTATTTTTGGAAGGTTGGCCCACATTGATGTGATGTTTATGGAGGAGAAATAAAAAAGTAGTTGGTTTGGATGAGGTATTAAAAATAGGGATAAAATAGTACTTGATTTGGATGGAGGATAAAATTGGGGGATAAGGTTGTATTGTAGTTGAAATAAGGGAGAGGGGATATTATTCCTGGCTAATACATGGGGATAACTTTTGGGCAAGGGGGGAGGGGTGCCCAAAAATAATACTCCTCTATCTCTCTAAGCCGGATAATTTTTTAATGGACGAAAATTTATCCCCCTGCATCTTTGGATACCCAAACCATGCAAAATGTATCACATCAAGCCTTATACCCCCTCCAAAAATTTTACCCCTTCCTTATAACCCATCCATGCAAGGCCTAGGAGTGGTAAAGAAGAGAAAGAGATTGACACTAAAATCTTTGTTTAATTTTAGTTTTTTCTGTGGTTTTGTTATTGTTGTCCTTCCTTCATGCCGGCTCTGACTATCTAGTTATTAATTTCATCGAGTTCTTGTTTGGTATTGAATCCAAACCAAACGATGTCAATAAGCTTTGCATATGATGGAACTAGGTACGGAGCCATGTGCAACTGTTTGTCCGTCAAAGGAAGTTTATTTAATGTGAGAAGCAAAGGCTTGTGATTATATAAATAAATGCTAAGCCACTGGTTACATTTGCTTTTATACTGGAAGCTGAGGAGATTGAGGAGCGTGTAACCTTAAGCTGGGTTCTGAAACACGTGCAATGCATGTATTGTTTTCCTGTTAATGCCCGACAGAAATTAACTACTTATTATTGGACGAACCGAGCTTTAATGGTCAAGTCGTCTTTACTTAAGTAATGAATTATTTGATTGACTCCTTCCCTTTCTCACCCAAAAATAGTGAGATTTGGTGAGGAAAGGCTCCCTTTTTCTTATCTCATAATTTTTCTTCATGCAAAGGTGGGGTAAAAACTAACTAGACATTTCTCTCATCAGTGTGAAAGTGTATCTGAATTCTAGTAGCGAGCAACAACAATAATTGCTTGACTTCGCTTTTGCCGGCTGAAATGAGAAGGCAACTTATAGGAAGGGCTTCTCACCCAATTTGAAACCACCTATTTGATTCCACAATCCATTGCCAGCTTTAAAAAATTTGACTTAAGAAAAAGAAGGAAGCTGGGACCATCCTACCATGTCACTCCTTCGACAAACATAATCAACCGAAATTCTAAGTGGCTCAAAAATTAAAAGCATTACCAAAAGAAGAAAGGGAGTCGATCTCCTGGAATGTCTCTCATTCCATGAAGAAAACCTCAAAGTGCAACGGGGACAGGGGATTTGTCGAAGGCATCCAAAAGCCTAAGCGAAAAGGAAATGCAGAACATAAAAAATGCAAATAAACTCAAAAAAAAAAAAAAATTAACTACTGAGCCAAAGCTTACCTTGGGGTTCTTTCTTACTCGATGAAACCTCCTCCACTTTACTGGAAAAGAAATCAAACTCATAAGTTGATAGTAATTGCCCGTTCCTAAAAGCACGCTGATAGTAATTGCCATGCCCAAAAGCACGTCGTAACGCATTCTGAACACAATCTATATGAATTATCATACCCACTTTTCCCTTCTCTCAAACAAGGATCTCAAACAAACTCCAATACTCCAGGATTCCTAAGATCACTAAGAATAGCGTCAATTCTTTTGGAGAAATAGGAAGAAAATTGCATTAAAACACCAAAAAATAAAAAAGATTTCAGCAAATGAATTCAAGAAAATAAAACAGTCTATAAAATTAATGTAACTTCACTTGTGTAACCATTAGTAGCCTACAGTGGTAGCATTTCAAAAAAATCAAAATTTATAATCACACAAGATTCCGATCACTAAGAAAGAGTTTTTCCTCAACAAAATACTCCAAGATCTAATGGTGGCTGGTGCCGTCTAATTGACAGCGTGACAAAGGTGAAAACAAAACCTATGGCATCAATTCCTGTTTTTATCAAAACTGTATGGTGCAAATCTTAATAGTTTCATTAAGATCAAGTTCAATTTAGAGTAAGGTTGAAGATAAAGGTAATTTGGGATTAAATAAATAATTTAAATGGGTACACAAAACATATGGGCCTAAAGAGATATATTATGGGTTCGAATAGAATTATTTATATTGCAACGGTTTGAGTTTGACAATTGACATACCACCATTCAACTACTCGAGCTGTGGGTAGAAATAAGATTCAGGATGCCTAGCCTAAATTCTTTTGATGAATATGCTTCATAAGTGGAGGATCTGTAAACCCGTGTAACTACTCCCACCATACGAAAAAGAAACTACACCTAAAAATCTGTCCTCCCACATCCGCGTATTAATAGTGCGTCTCCAGTGAAAGCCATCCTTGGTTAGACCTGATTGGGTCCATCTCCTGTAACATAGGTAATACATCCTAAGGTATGACACTATGACCTGGAGTATCACCAACCTGCAAGCAAGTTAATTGCCTATCATTTCAGAAGATTGATAAATGGACAAGAAAAGATAGGTAACAAAACTTATTCTTATGACTACATGATATCAACATATATACAGGTTTATTAATGAAAACATTATGCAACTTCTCATATCAGGCAAGTAGATCTTGTTTCTCGATTAACATATGTTCCTTTACCATCCCGATTCTATGAACAAAGAGTGATTCTTCGTCTGGCCTCCTCAACCCCTAGCATTATCTCAATGGGCATGGTTTCAATGGTTTATAATCAGCAGCATAAGTGGCTCCCTTGTTCATGCCCAAATCATCATAACAGATTTTCTCTCATTTGTCTTATTTCTCACTTGGACTCGCCAAATTGCAATACCCCCCTGTTTCCTTAAAGCTCCAAATGAAAGTCTAATTCATGCAAAAGGCTCCGGAATCTTATAATCACAAATTAGCCCAAAGTAAGTCAATTAACATATGAGTCCCGATCTCTTAAGGGATCCCTTAAACAAGATTCCGTGCGGACCAAGGCATTTTTCAACTTTCCGGATCAAATTTTGACGATCCGAACCGCTCAATGTTTTTAAAATGCATTTTCCAAGGTCCACGCGGAAAATCTTCAAAAACAAATACCCGGAAGGGCTTGATCCACACAGTTTTCGGTAAAACTGTACATATGTACAGTTTTACCGAAAACTGTGTGGATCAAGCCCTTCCGGGTATTTATTTTTGAAGATTTTCCACATGGACCCTTAAAAATGCATTTTAAAAACATTGAGCGGTTCGGATCATCAAAATTTGGCTCGGAAAGGTGAGGTCCGCACGGAATCTTGTTTAAGGGATCCCTTATTAGATCATTGTTGATTAACATATATAGTTAAAGGGCCCTCCATATATATAATTCGGCAGTTATCATCATCCATTTTGGAGAAAAGGATACAAATGTATTCTTAGTTACATCAATTTGCAGAATTAGTTTTTTCTGTGCATTTTACAAAACGAATGATTGAATTTTCATTATGGGCAATAATTTTTCAGGAGGAACTCATCTCCAGACTTCCTCATCTCAAAATTTCTCCAAACTTGAGCTTGCAAGTCTCACCAAGGTTCCAAAAATAGTGATTACAACCGTAGCACAAATTAACAAATAACAATTTGATTCGAGATAAATTGAAAAACGAACTACTCATATTTTGTTCAGTGGTAAATATGATTTTAAACTTAAACCATCTATTTGTTAATATACCATTTTAATTTGTTTGGACGTGTATCAATGTCCTAAAAAATTGTTCTTTTACCCAAATAACTTTTAAATTTAGGAAATGAACAATTTAGATCAATGTTTTGAGACCCATTGTGATCTACGAATTTACTGAGTTTGAAAGGGTCTTCGAACAAAGATATGGTTGTTTTGCTCCCTAATTTTTTGGGCATACAGGGAAACCAAGCCCCGCAGAAAAATTCTTCCCATGGAATAGAAACAACAGAATAACGACTCTCTCTCTCTCTCTCTCTCTCTCTCTCTCTCTCTCTCTCTCATTCATCCAGAACTATAGTATAAATTTTACTGCTGATTTTCATCTTACAAATCATAATCTAGATGAGACTCTCTCTTTTGTTTTGCAGCCAAATATAGTTACAAGTGTTTAATCTTCTATATATATATATTGCGCTTTCTAGCATATGCTTTACCTATTGGGCTCTGGCATTACACCAAAAAATGAAGCTCGATCTTTCAGAAACATCAGAGGTGGTGGTGACAGAAACATTAGAGATGGCAATCGAGACATGGCCGTTGTTTCTGAAACAAAAGTCGGTGAAGACGATGGTGGGGCGGGAGTCCAAAAAGATTGTTACAGATTTAATTTCAGCATTATTTGAGGGAAGTTTGATTATGAAGAGGGTTAGGACAAGGATAGCGATTTGCTGGATGTTGCAATGGAAATTCGGAGGCATTTTTGCGAAATCGGAGGCGGGATGAAAAGTGGAGGAGATTGGCAATTCATGGATGGAGGGGGTGGTTATATATATGAATTTCAAGATGGCTAATTTGCGTAGAGATTGAACAAATTTAGCAACAGTACAGTTGTGCTTGTACATTTTGACCCTCTCCTGGTTCTTATCTACAACTCAAATCTCCTTGCTAAATTTCTTGTCCCTTTGACTCTTTTTATCTCATTTTCAGAAACAAAAGTGACTAATAAGCTGCCAATTTTGTCGACTCCTTAATAAACATCCTATTTGTGTTCATATTTCTGTTAAATTCTCATTTCTCAATGAATATCCTATTTGTGTGCATGATTTGCTGCATTCTTTAATGTGGTGATGAACTGTTTGAAGCTTTGTATTAGTCAGATCATCTCCCCAAATCAGTATATTGAGGACAAAACTTTCACTGGTTAAGTGTATATACCTAGCCATTCTTATTTGAACGTTGGTCGAT
Source organism: Vaccinium vitis-idaea (assembly GCA_963854785.1). Classification (NCBI taxonomy): domain Eukaryota; kingdom Viridiplantae; phylum Streptophyta; class Magnoliopsida; order Ericales; family Ericaceae; genus Vaccinium; species Vaccinium vitis-idaea. Next base: position 40,335,186 of record OY978220.1, read on the forward strand.
TTCTAATCAATCCGCCTCCTATTTTGCTTCCTATGTTTTCTGGTTCTTCGTATCCCCGGGGAAGAAAAACAAGGAAGAAATGCTGGTGCACCTTTAATTTTGTAAGTAGCCGATGGAGATTTCTTTTATAGTTTTTCAGTTGGATGGTATAAGACAATATTGAGAATGCTTAACTCATTTAATCTTCATTTCAGCTGACCTGTTAACTTTTAGCCTAACCACGGGGCTAAAAAAGTTAACCTCAAGTTATACAGTAGCTACTCGAAATTGTTATATATTACTCAATTTTCCTCTAGCCAACCATGTGGGACATCACAATCTCCTCCACTTTAGATTGTAACGTCCCCGTTGCGCCCCATGGTCCATCACTTTCACCAACCAAGCGATGTGAGACAAGTACCCGCTTAAGCACGTCAAGCTCCTCTCTTAGGCGGGACCCACCCAATCACGACCTTGTCGAGCCAACCTGAGCACGTCTCCTTATGGGACTCGCCTCACACTTCCGATTGGTGCAAGCTCTGATACCACCTGTAACGATCCGCCCCAGCTGACCTGTTAACTTTTAGCCTAACCACGTGGCTCAAAAGGTTGACCTCAAGTTATACAGTAGCTACTCGGAATCGTTTATATATTACTCGATTTTCCTCTAACCCGCCGATGTGAGATATCACAAAAAAATTATCCAAATAGTTGTTTAGAAAAATCACATACGAATAGCTGCAAATTATACTCCAGCTTCTCAATTGAAGCATGGATTGCTAAAGCAGAAAATGCAATTTCCTCCCTTGCACTGCTGCTGCTACTTAGTTACAACTCCTTTGGATGCTGAGAAGAGAAAAGAAAGGAAAGGGGAGAGATCTCCTTTAATGGTGATGAAAGAAAGGAAAGGGAAGGGATTTCTCACACACACATCCAAACAACAGTGAGAAATCACTCTCTCCCTCCTATTCCGGCGACCTCTATTATCTCTGGCGACCTCAAAACTAAGTTTTAATCACGGATCCGGCTTCGCCTCGACGAGACGAAGACAACGGTGCACGCACGACGACGATCCGACGAAGGGGTGGACCTCACGGCCGCCGGAAGTCGACGTCCTCTTTCCTTTCTCACGGAATTGCACCAATTTTGGCGAGAAACGAAATGGGGGTTTGAAGGGAGTCCGGACTCTCACCCTCTCCTTTCCTCTCTCACCTCTGGTGCATCCAAACGGGAGAAAGGAACCAGTTTCCGTCGATTCCCTTTCTTTTCTCACGAAAACCCTCAATCCAAATGAGCTGTTAAGGTATTGCGGAGGGTTTTCGTCTAGATGATTGGCATTGGACATTCAAGGTCACTGAATAAATCAAGTTGGTTTTAGGGTTTGCTTATGTTGTAATTAAGCTACAAACTAATCATGCACAACCTTTGGGGAAAAATGTACCTTTTACCGGCTTCAAAAAGGACTTCATCACCTGTAAACAAAAAAGCACTACAATATGCTTATTGTTTGTGTTTGAGTTCTTTTAAAATAAGATAATATGGACACCATAAGAATCAGCACTACCAAATTAGCAATCAATATCTCATATATATTGACCATGAAATAAAGAAGTAGAACCAAAAGACTATCAAATTAGCAGCAAAAGCAACAACCCAAAGCAAGAAAATCACTAGCAGCTCTACTTTTGCATCAACACCATCATTCAGCAGAGAAGAGTAACAATCAACAAAAAGACCACAAAGATATACCACAATTCAACTCATAGACATCTACAGATGGTTGGATAATTTTTTTTTCTTACAGCTACTGAGGGCATATGTTAATAACATTTGACACAATCTAGTAGGTGCAAACCAACTTGAATGAGTATTCTCCTGACTACATCAGTATTGATATCATCTAAAAAAAATTTGGACAGAATAGCATCATGCCATCATCAACCGTTAGAATTATAATTACATCTCAACATCTGCCTTATAAATAATGGACACATAAATACACTGATGGATTTCTTTTTTTTGTCTCCCGAAATACAGAGTCATTGTTAATTAGTTTTGCTAGTTAGTCAAATAGTTGACCAAAATGCACCGGATTTTTTATGAAGAATTTTGTACAATTACAGAGTGCACAATTTATTTGAAACATTGAAGTCCAAACACCCCTTTTCAAGTGCAACAACAACAAAATATACCTATAATTTGTAATTTGAAAGAGGGTAGACAGAGTCCAACCACATAAGCCAAATAAAAGGATTAACCATAAAAGTAATGCACAAGCGTCATCTGTCTATAGGTTTACATCTATTGGCTAAGGAAAGGGAAAAAGGAAAAGAAAAGACCTTTCTTTCCAACTAGAACAAACATATACCTTCACATGGTGCGGCATAATCTTTATGTCAAATGGTACATGAAGCCACGCCTCGGAAGGATAAAAGAGAAAATTCTTCGGCTTACTATACACATCAGCATATTGATGGATGCTATAAGCAGAGTTTTTTTTTTAATCCCCTAAACTATGCACATTTTATCTGCTTCGTCTCTAAATTATCAATTTGACAATTATATCCCCTGAACTATGCATATTTTTCTACCTCGTCCCTAAGCTATCAATTTGACAATTTCATCCCCCTAAACTACCTGTTTTGCTACTTATTTGGTCCTTTTTAACTCCTATTTGGGGATGCAATTGGTTAAAACCAAGTAGTTTATGGGATGAAATCGTCAAATTGATAGTTTAAGGACGAAGTAGAAGGCATGTGCATAGTTTAGAGGATGAAATTGTCAAAATTATAGTTTAGAGACGAAGTAGAAAAAACACAAATATTTAAGGGAGAAAAATGAAAAAAACTCCATCAGGAACTGGCATTTGATGACAAAATGCCATTGCTTGTTCAAGTTTTCGAAACTGAACAAAACCGCAGAAAACTCAGGCCATCCGTAGTGGTGTAGTTAAATTTTGTAGTTATATGACACAAAAGTGTAAAAAATGGGTCCCATTTATGTGTTGTTAAGTTGTTGTTAGGTAGTTTATTCATTTGTGTTATAATAGTGTAGCTAGCATTTTGTTAAATTAAATGTTCCAACCAAAATTGGGTCCCATACCAAAATTGTCCAACGGTTCATCAAATGAGTGCTCGTTCACTTTGTCTTCCCATATGTCACTTCAAGAAACAGATCAAACGAATGAAGTGTTATATTTGCAGAGACAAGTTGCAACGGGTAGAAAATTTTGAAATCCGAAAACTTTTTCACGTGGTGGAGCCCACTTGACTCCACTCTTGGATGATTGATTTGCTCAGGTTTTCCAGTTAACTTCTGTACTAGTTTTTTTCTAACTCTTACACATTTTAACTACCCCTTAACTACACTACTATGCACACAAAAACAGAAAATGTTAACTAACTGCCCTAACTACTGACTAATTTGTGCATTTAACTACACCACTAGAGATGGCCTCAGAGCTGTCCAATTGAAGAAACAAACCCAAAGCGTTCTGAAACTGCCCACAATGCACATACCCAGAGATCAAAGAATTCCAAGACACTACACTTGGTTGAGGAATTTCATCAAACAATTTGTGGGCATCACCCAAAGAGTCAAATTTCACATGGAAATTGATGAGGGAAGTGGAGATGAAAACATTGGGAACGAACCCAGATCGCAGGGCGTAGCAGTGAAGTTGCTTTCCATAAGAATTGAAACCGGTTTTCGTGGATTATCGGAAAAGGTGCACCAGAACGTAGCCATTGGGTTTGATACCGGAGTTGAGCATTTCTGAGACACTAACCGAAGGCCATCTCAGAGGTGGGACTCTTTGGGCAAGGCCTGAAATTATTCTAGACCATGATTCGAAGTCATCACTTTCTGAGCCAAAGTATCTTGACACCAGGAGATAATGCGGCTGCTTCTGTTTTTGCAAGTAATTCTTGACTCCCTTGAATAGAGATATGAACATAGTTTTGCAAATAACAAAAACATATGGGACTGATATTCATCTGTACCCACAATGCATTATGGCCCAAATTTGTATTCATAAATCCAAGAACCGAATACAGCCTTACCTCTTCATACATGAGATGTTCCAAACAAAACAATCCTTTTCGGGATAGCCATTTTGCACCTCGACTAGTCTCTAGGTCAATCACACCGTCCACCGGCAGCGCCATTTAAAGCATGACCTTCAAATACAGGGCCAACTTTGATGTTAAAATGTCCAGTTTTTTAAGAGAACCCACGACGCAAAAGTCCAAGAACTGTGTACTAGAAGTTCAAGAATTGGTTTTTTCTCCCCAAGAACAGCCCTCCTTCAATTGATCATAGCCCTTTTGGGTGGCAAGAAAGGGGGATCGTTTCACGTACTTAGATAATTAAAAAAGATGAAAAATTGTGAGAAAGAAAAGAGAAATGAAGAATATTCGTCCATTTCGATTTCTCATTAAATTTCATCACTTTTGATGAGATTTGGTCAGTACTCACAATCCATTCTTTTATCTTCCTTTCTCACAATCAAAAGGGCCTCTTAGTGCTTATCAGATAGGACAGTTGTGGACAAAATGCAAATGAATCTCTTCTGAAATTATGCTCAACAGAAATGAAAACATATCAAACTAAGCGATACTCCTAAGCTCCAGCAATTGATATAGTAATACCCAAAGGCCTTCACAGTAATATTCACGACAAGTCTTTCTTATAGATCATTGACAGCTTAGGATGTCAGATAATATAGTGCGAACAACACAAAACAACAAACATAAGCGCGACTAGGCAACAAGAAAAACAAAAGTAACACAAACAAACTGACCAACAACATAAACTAAACAGCGTCGAGAAAAAGGACTAAGATAGAGAGTTCGAGCTTCTAATCATCAATAGCGATCCTATCCATGATCTGAGCCACAACCTCCTTAGACTCCTTAAGCAACATAGTAATACCCAAAAGCCCTTCATAGTAATATTCATGACAAGTCTTTCTTATAGATCATAGACAGCTTGGGATGTCGGATAATATAGTGCAAACAACACAAAACAACAGACATAAGCGCGACTAGGCAACATAAGCGCGACTAGGCAACAACAAAAACAAAGTAACACAAACAAACTGACCAACAACATAAACTAAACAGCGTCGAGAAAAAGGACTAAGATAGAGAGTTCGAGCTTCTAATCATCAATAGCGATCCTATCCATGATCTGAGCCACAACCTCCTTAGACTCCTTAAGCAACTTAATACTCTTGTTCAGCCTCTCGCGCTTTTTTGCAGCAGATGGAGATTCTTCAAGCATCCTTTGTATTACACCAGCACCGCCCACTTGAGATCCCATAAGCTCATTGACAATCTCTACTTCCATGTCGCGGTCAACCAAGTTCCGAACATGTAGCAGCAAGTGCAGAGCCATGCTGTCGACAAGCCTTTTCACAACAACCTTCCAATAGGCAGTGATCCTCATTTTCATGTCAAACGCCTGCTCTCTAACATTTGAATGACTTCGAAGATGCTCAACCTCTACCTGCCCAAAACCTTCAATCGTTATCCTTGTTGATCTGTAGGGATCATTCAGGGCCTGCGTGAACAAATTCTGTTGAGCCATAAGCTTTCCCCAATCTGACATGTAGTCCGGACTACAAGTATAATCTGCTAGTTTCTCCATCTCTACAATCTCCTTTACTCTTTCAAAAGACTTCTCTTTCATCTTTTCTGCAAGATTCTGGGTTGCCCTTCTTGTAGCCGATTGGAGTTGAGGGAAATTTTCGCAATGGTTCATGAAAACAGTTGTAACTACAAATTCAATGTAGGACCACATTTTCGCCATGAAATTAACCGGTCTTTTGGATATCTCCTCGACCTTTTTCTGGAGGATTACAAGGAAGGCATGGCGAGGGAGGAAGTTGGGGAGCTCAATTCGTTTAGCTTCATCTAGAACCCTTATCTCATCCACAAGAAAATTCTCCGTCGACTCATTGTCTGCGCTCTTTTGTAGCTCATCAGCGAACTCGTTCAGCATTTCAACCAACCGAGCAGTGCCATGCATTCTTTTGTCTTCTGGGTATTCATCAAACTCGCCTCTCAAAAGGATTTTCCTCAGAGAGTCTTTGGAAGACCCAATGATCCTCATAAACACCGTCATTGCTTCAGCAACTGAAGATACATTCTGTGGCATTTTGCTCAACTCTGACACGCTGGAATTCAGCTTTTCGTTTATCTTGTGCACAATCTCTGGCAAACGTTTCGTGATAATTGAAGCCTGTATTTGCACCAGCTTCTGAGCAAGAACTGGAACCCCAACTATGGACTCGTCCATCTTGGATAACAAAGGATGATTTTGGAACAGAGAGGCTTCTTTCACGCGGGCTTCCTCATAGGACTCCGATCCGATCCGGTTCCTCACACACACGTAACCAAGCCCGATGTTCACATCATCAGCAGTAACCTTGTCAAGCAAACCTTCAGGTGCTTTATCAGCTTTGGTAACCACAGCTAGAGTCCTCTCACCGGTCTTGTCGACACGCTGAGACATCCTTATTGATTCACAAGTAGGGAAATCAACAGTAGCAGATAGAACATTAAGAATTATACTCTCTTCTGGACTTATATACTTCATAATTATCCCAGATATCTGCTCATATATATCCTGCGGTTGGCCATGAACAGGCACCCTAGTGATCCCAGGGAGATCCACCATAGTAAGATCCGGGACACCTCTCTTTTTGACAACCAGAGTTAATGGGGAGTCTGATATCCCCTTCTCACAACCTGCAATCTCATCAGTGGCGGAAACAATGGCTTCCGCAATCTCGGTTTCGTCGGTTCGGACCGTTACCAACGAACCCGTTTTGCCTTGGTATTCCAAGTGGAGCTCCGGTTCAGGATTTTGGTGGTCTTGCATCCTCATGATCAGGGGAACTCTGGTGCAAATGCCTTGGCCACGGGGGAGACTTATTCCGGCTAGGGACTCCAGCACACTGGATTTTCCAGACGATTGATCACCAACCACCACTATGGTTGGGAGCTGGATGCCTTCTTCGGCCACTTTGAGGTGTCGCAGCTTGTCGACGGCGTCGAGCAGAGGGCGGATACGCTCGTTGAAGGCAAACATCAGCGGCGGTGGGTGGGCTGAAATGGGAATAGGTGTTTCTTCAGCCACTACTACTTCGAGTGGCTGTGCCTGTGCACGAAAAAGGGCAATTATTGGATCACCTTCTCCGCCCACCTCATGGGTTATCTGCTGCTGTTGTTTACCATGTGAACCCATTGAGAGAGAGAGAGAGAGAGAGAGAGAGAGAGAGAGAGAGAGAGAAGCTCTGGAGGAGTGTGGGAACAAGAGAGAGAGAGAGAGAGAGAGAGAGAGAGAGAGAGAAATGCTTGGTGGAAGACTGGAAGTGGACTGAGGAATGTTCGTTTTTATGCCTAACTAGAACTATGCACATTTTCCTGCATCCAGGGTGCCGTGCACCGTGGGGTGCACTACGGGCCGTTCGATGGCTGGATGGACCGTGAGATTTCAATTATATATAAATGTTTATACCTATATAAATAATTTTATCATTACTAGAATTTTTTTAACTATTTTAGTATTTACCCTAATGTAATTGAGTTGTTAGACGTGAATCGTGGACAAAACTTGGTTGTTATATGTAAAATTTAGAGGGTGAGGATCGTAGAGCTGGTTTTGAGATGCTTAATATGTGGTTTAGGTATTCTTGTCGCTGTTGTTACGGGGTCTGGATGTCCCTGTATAACATGGGAGTTGTTATATGAAAATTTTGGTTGATGGATGCTTGTTAGACTTCTGCCATATATTTTGCTGACTTCTTTCTTGTTTTTTGCTTGGACGTAATTGTATTCCATGGACAAATATGTGACTAAGAATAAGAATTGGATTAAAACCGAACCGTAAAACTTTTGATTCGGACACAAATTACATTTTTCATAAACCGTGACTCGCAAATTAAGATTGGATTCATAAAAATCCGATTCTATCCAGACCACTAGTAGGCCTAGACAAAACGTCCCAAAAAAGGTAATCTGGACCATCGATTGTGGTGATCCTCCATCGATTGTGGTGATCCTTTCGGAGTATTTTCAGGGCGTTTTGTCGGGTTATTGAATTATTGGAGCCAAAATCCTGAATGATTCTCTTTCACACAGGTACAATTATTTTTACTTTTTGTACAGTGAAAAGGAGACTCTGCTTCATTTTCTATGTAAACGCACCAGTTCAGGTTCTACCACAAAATACAAAAAGAACTAGACAGAGGTACAATCAATAACTCACTACTCACTTTCATCATTTTGAAAAAGGCCTGGAATGTGCAAAAGCAGAGGTGACACAAAATAGGAGAACGTGGACTCCTTTTGCGAAGTCTTTCCCCATTTTTCTCGACTTCTTTTACTTTATCATCTGCTCTTGCTTTGAGCATGGTAGTCTGATTATGCAATTTTATTATCCATATTCTAACAAAAGTTGTTTGGGAGTTGAATGGTAAGAATATGTTATCCCACAATGCATTTAGAAAACTACGCTTTTAGAGACACAATTCGAGAATCAGTCATGGAGGAGCTTTTTCATTCTTATTTTGAATTATCTTCAAAAATTTATAATCTACTGTATGTAATCTTGTAATATTTTAAAATACAGTTTTTCTCTTGACAGCCCACAATAACTAAATAAAAAGACAAAAAAAATACACTATTGTGTATATTTTATACTTCTCAATATATTTTTTCACATATTTCAATACAATTTTTAACTCATAAAGTTAGCATATTGAACTGACTTTCGAATTTTAAATTTAAAATAAAAGTGTTTTGAAATTATATTAAATTCAAGGTGACTAATGTTCTGAATATATTCTAAAATGTGAATGATTTGAAAGTGGACCGGTAGACCCACAAATGAGCTACCTAACGCTTTGGTCCATTTCTATGAAAAACACGCTGCTCGGTACAGAAAGAAGGGGACAGAAATGGTACAGAGTGCGTTCGGGGACCCATTTTTGGGTCCCACACGAGTGACCCGAACCGTTCATTATTCTTAAAACATTTTTCCGAGGGAGCCAACAAAAAATCAGCTCAATCGGACGGTTAGAAGTGTTTGAACCAAAGTCCCACCGTTTCAACTATTGAAACGGTGGGACTTTGGTTCAATAGTTGATTTGAAACGGTGGGACTTTGGTTCAAGCACTTATAACCGTCCGATTGAGCTGATTTTTTGTGAGCCCCCTCGAAAAAATGTTTTAAGAATAATGAACAGTTCGGATTACTCATGTGGAACCTAAAAATGAATCTCCGAACTCTGTACCATATCTGTCCCCTTCTTTATGTACCCCAGGTTTATCGGAAAAACTGCACCCTTGTTAAGTGGTCTTCGGCATTTTTTCTACTTTTATTTTATTAAACCGGTTGATGATTCTCATGATGACATCATCGTCATGTCATTGGATTCTCAGAAGGATGTCATTGGATTAAATCCTTAGCAATGAAGAAAGGCCAAGGGTGGTGGTCCTGGTGGAATTCAAGTGGTGAATTGACCGTTCACAAGTACTATCGTTTACTAGAGTCCATTCATTTTATCTCCAACAAATATTGACTTGGCCTAGTTTTCCATTTGATTTTAGCAACCCAGTTGCTAAAATAAATGAGTTCAGCAGGTGCTAAAATCATGATTTTGAAATAAAAAAATTAAGTGTTTCCGTGTATCGTTTTTCAAAAAATTTCACACAAATTAAAGTGCACGAGGAGTACTTTAATTTGGTGCAAAAAAATTGAAAAACGATACACGAAACTACTTTATTTTTTAATTTGAAATATCATAATTTTAGCACTTGATGAACTCATTTGCTAAAATCAACATGATTTTAGCAACTAGGTTGCTATTTTTTTTTGAAAAACTAGGCCTTAAGTATCAGGAGGGTGTCGCCGGTCGTGGAATTCAAGTGGTGCCGTTCACAAGTACTCTCATTTACCTGAGTCCATTCATTTTGTCTCCAACAAATATTGACTTAGGTATCGGAGGAGTGTTGGCCGGCAACACACTGGTTTCAAACACCTTATTTTGCAGGTCACTAGTTGAGCACGCCCGAAAACATTTCATGATGTACTTGTGAAGTAAAAAAAAGGGAGATAGGCTTCATCTGTTTGTTTTTTGCTCGATTTCCATATTTGCAACATCTCTGGTCCGGACCAAGGCTTCTCGGGTCCGAACCAAGCAATTCTGAGCAATTTTCTACCTCGCATTAGTGTTGGTCCAGACCTTGGAAAAGTTTGGTCCGGACCAAAGGTCCTAGTTGCATGTTTTGGCGCGAGGAAGCTACGTCCGGACCCGCAGGGGCTTGGCCCGGACCTTGGGTGACGTACAACAACCCTATAAATCTTTTTTTTAGGGTTTTCTTGTATGGGATTGCTTTCACATCTGATTTTCAGTGAGAGGTAAAGAGAGAAACTCTGTGAGCTCTTCTGTAGCCTTCTGATTAGGGAAATCCCTAATCATCTAACTGCCCGTGGAGTAGGTATTCATTGCCGAACCCCGTAAAATCTGTGTGTGTCTTTGTGATTGCATTCTCTCCCTCTACTCTTTGGTTTATTCAATTATATAGCATAAATTGCATCTGTTTTTTGTGTTTGTTCATGCTTCCGCACAACATCACCTTCTTCTGAGAAAGGGGAAACGAGAAGTTGTGTGAGCCTCGGGTCGGAGGCGAACCAAGGCGGAAGGCCGAAGCCTCCCACCTGGCAGTCTATGCGGGCTTTTTTAGGGTCCGAAGGATCGGCACCTTTTGAGCTGGGTTTCTCTTTGTAGCTTCCATGCTCAGCCAGTTGCTTCTTGCCCTAGCGTTGTTGCATAGGCCTATATTGTTCCTTTCGTGGAGGCACCTCTTCTGCACGGCCTTCGGACCTGTAGTTCTTGTGTTTCTTCGGCTTGTCATTATAGTGAACGGTGTGATGATTCTTTTTTAGGGGACTGTTTCGATGCTCAGAGTGCTTTCCCTCGCCCCCCCCCAAACATTATGACAGTCTTCCCTCTGGCCGCTGTACGACCTTTGGGGACGAGCCTTGGAACCAAATCTTATTTTGGACAACTATGGGTCATCATCATCATCATAGTACTCGCAATAGTACCCAATGGAGTATGTGTTAGCAGATGGGGCTTACTTCTACCGAGAATGGGTTGGAGAACCCTGGTGTTTCTTCTCATGACGGTGTTCAGGGGACGAGGGTTCAGTTGTAAACATACTATTTCCCTAGAGGTACCGGCCTTGGTAACCGGACCCAGGAGATCCAGAACAGATGTAGTTGGATGAGGAGGGGAGGGCCCACGCTTCCTAGTGTTGGACCGAAGGCGGAGGAAGAGTTTATGTGGACCGCCACCTTGAGTTTTTCCATCTCTGCCTTCATGGTGGTCGATGTCCTCCAAACACTTCAAGCTATTGAACGTAGGATGGAGGAGCATCAAAGGAGGGTATGAGAAGGAAGTCTTACCACTACACTATCAAACGCTAGCTATCGAAAGACTGACTTATATAATATTTATTATAACTTAGAAATTTGAGTGCGTTATTATTAGACAAAAATTGAAAACCCTAAGTTATAGCTTGATGGGTTTATGTCTAGAGCCGGCCTTGAAGTCCGTTCAGCGTTCGGCAAAACTCCTCTCTCAGACTTCTGGCTTGTCTTCGTTGAACCTTCTGACCGAACAATGTGGACCCATGGCTTGGTCTGTAGTTCGGCCCACTTCAATAGGCTTTAAATATACTTCTGCCACCACTTTACATTAAACAAGAATCCATCACTTTATGCTACATGTCCCAAAATCAAAACCCCGAAACTTCCCAAAAAGCTATTTGGACTTCACCTCCTAGGTAATATCCGTACATGGCTCACACTTTTTATCCCTTTAGTTTCTTTTTTTTTTTTGGTACAACGGAAGTCTATCCCTTTTTAGTTTCGTTCGGGTCTGTTGGTGCCGAAAGAGAAAAAGTATTTAACTTTTAAGGACTAATTACAATTAAAGGAACTCAAAGAATAAATCTTAGATTAAATATTGTCTGTTTTGGCTAAATAAGCCACCTGTTTTTTTTTTTTTTTTGTTATTCATAATTTTCTCGCATTGGTTAGCTTCCCAGGTGGCTTGTTTAGCCAAAATAGACATTTAATCTAAGATTTATTCTTTGAGTTCCTTTAATTGTAATTAGTCCTTAAAAGCCAATTACTTTTTCTCTTTCGGCGCCAACACCCAACAAAAATAAAGGTATAGAACTTCCGTTGTACCCAAAAAAAAGAAAAGAAATAAAAGGATAAAAAGTGTAAGCCATGTACGGATATACCTAGGAGGTGAAGTCCAAATAGCTTTTTGGAAAGTTTTGGACATGTAGCATTATTGTTCCTATTGCCAATCTAAAGGGCAAAAAAGTGAGAGCCACTACGGTGTAGCTTTTTGGGTAGTTTCGGGGCATGTAGCATTATTGTTCCTATTGCCAATCTAAAGGGCAAAAAAGTGAGAGCCATTTGCGGAGTAGCTTTTTGGGGTTTTGATTCGGGGCATGTAGCATTATTAAACGAATTCAACCACATTATGTCATATCCTGGTTTTCTCCGGAATAGGAGTAATTGTGAGGCCTCAATTATTCATTCTTCTCGGTGCTAATCAAATCCTCAGTTTCGAAAATTCTCTATTTCTTTGTTTCGGTATATTTTTGGCCATTGGGTTGTACGGAAATTTTAAAACAAAACACAAAACACACACCATTCAACGACCCAAAACAATTTTGCACAGAGGCACACCATTTTTTGAGCACAGGGGATCTCAAACGTTCTCGAGAACCTTTAAAAATATGTTTTAAATACATTGAATGATTTCAGATCATCAAAATTTGATCGGAAAAAGATAAGTCCGCACTGTATCGATCCCGTTCTTTTTTTTTAATGATTCATCGCGTGAACCCTTTTAAAACACATTGAACAATTCCGATCATCAAAATTCAGTCGGGAAAGGTGAGAATGAGAGGGATCCCGTACTTTAACAAAGTATTCCAAGAGATTCCTTACTAGCCGATAAAAAAAAAAGAGATTCCTTACTAGGAGGGGACTCATATATAAGCATACAGAATCCCAGCCCCCCAACACCTTTTCTGGCCAAACAATGGTTGTGTTTGGTTTGGTTTTGAGTTTTGGTTTTTGTAATGATTAGAGGGAGAAATATGTATAATAATTAAAAAATAGGTATTAATGATTGGAGAGAGATAGAGAGAAAAATATAAATAATATTTAAAAATAGGGGTAATAATTGAATAATAATTGAGAAAACCGGTTTTTGGAAACCAAACCAAACAAGGCCAATGACAACCTGATATCGCGTATAATCACTGCTATGGCTTGTCACACCCGTTCCTCCACTCGAAGTAACTTAACCAGCGGTAGAGAATCCTCTTCAATTTCCCCTTCTATTGCTCTGTTTACAGGGTAAAAAATGAGAAGATTTCTATTGATTACTTATTGGTACTGTTATACAGAGATTCATGCATTAATTCTTTTGTATTTAACTTAAACTGCTAATTGCTTCGAATTCATGAGGATTTCAAAATTGATTGGTAAAATGGAGTTTTGTCATGCTGCGATCGCGCTGAGGGAGGAGTATTGCAGGTGCCTCATGTAGATCATGCCTGCAAAAACCAAAAGAGTAGAGGCCATAAATCTCAACTCTATACAAGTTTGTAATTCAAACACATTTAAATAGATGATAGGAACAATGTTAGGCCTCAATAGCCTAGTGGCTTGGTGATCACAAAAACATGGGTCCGGATTTGTTGGGTGACGTTTGAAAAGACTTCAAGCCTGAAAATCTTAGCACTTCTGCTTTTTGTCACGATGTCAGTGACTCGGTAGAATGGGATTAAGCTATGATTCGAGCCCGTCTTGGGTGGAGGCGGCTTGGGTCTGTTTCAGGCTTGTTTTGTTTGTTTGCGCTTTTGCGGCTTAGGGTTGTGCTTTAGGCGCCTTAGGGCAGTGTAAGGGGTAGCTTTTTAGAGTTTTGTGGTGGCTGTTTTGGGTTAGGCGCCTTTTGGTGCTTTTCGGTGTTTTCTTCTTTCCCCTCATTTTTTCTTTGGTTCAACCTTGGTTGGATGTCTCCCTTTTCTCGATGTACCCTTATCGAGTTTCTTTTATAAAATTTCTTTTGCCGATAAATAAAAAACAAATGATTCGAGCCCGTCTTTGTTGGAGATTCTCCCGCATTGTTGGACCAATTGGGCTCCTTTTATAGCTCCCAGCAGGCAGGCCTTAGGGGTTTCTTTGGTCACGCCTAAGAAAGATTTTCACACTAATAGCCTCTCCCAAAAAAAAAAAAAAAAAAAAAAAAAACCACGGGCCAAGAAATTACTATATGAAACCATGGTGAGATAAAACATAAATAACTTCATTCAAGTAGCCCAGTATATATAGCATGATTTTATGTTTTCAAGAACTTGATGTAATTACCTATGAAAAAAAATTGTTACACGAACTCATATTGCTTACTGTGATTAATGCAGGAAAGTATCAGTACTTACCACACAAGAATGTACATCTTCACGTCCACACAGCAGCTTCCCAGTTAGCATATCTACGGCTTGAAATGTTCCTCCTCCTTCACTTCTCTGCATCATGTAACAAAACACTTCAACAACAATCAAGGATTTCCGCATCCCACAGCCACAAGGACAAGGCTATGTCAGGCTTTCATTATCTTTTAGTATTTTCTGATTACAAGGCTACGCTTGAATTTTTTTGCTCAGCGAGGCTAAGCTTGATTGACCGGATTAATAGTGACAATCTACTTCCGATCCACACCATACTTTGGTTACCAACTTCTACATATCTATTGGTTCTTACATAAAATGCATTTCCTGCTTCTCACACAGGCGATCGAAGATGATTAAAGTGGCCCTCCATAGACATTTTTTAATTAATCCTTCTTTCTTCGGTTGCAATGGTGTCAACGAATTTAAGAGATGAGTATCTTTCTCAATATGGCTGCTAACCTGGTGAGCAAAAGAGGAATAAAAGTCCCTCCACACACGAAAGGCTCGCCACCATTCGGGTTGGTGATGTAGACTAGCGAAGATACGTCAATCGTGTCACTCTTTACATACAACAAACAATTTCCAGTGTCTTAATTTGACATGCCAAAAAGAATAACGTAACACATACATCAACAGATACCTTGTAATAATCAGCAGCAATGAAATTTGCCCACCGATTTCCAGCTGCCCCATAACAAGTTTGCAGCATTTTAATGAGGTCTTCGGAATTTTGAATACAGGCAGATAGCTTGATTGGAACAGACCTGAAGTAATTTACCAAAACCAGTGATTTAGTCTTGTCATCAAGCGGAGACGACTCTGCCCTGTTAGGGCAGCTTCCTGCCTTCATTCCTTCATCCCCATCTGCAAATTTCCAGAAAAAAGAAACGGACATTAGTGCACACACGATGATCAAAGAGGAAAAACTTGTACTTTTAATGTATATTTTTATATTCCTACATTGCTTTTCAGATATTAGAGTCCGCAATAAAGATTCCAAAAAAATGGACATATCACGCGAAATCAGATGAGAAAAACTTCTTACATTGATTTTCAACCATATAGCTCCACTGATATGCAATTCCTTCGCTCTCTTGCTTAGACTTAATAGAAGTGAACACGAGAAGCCTTTGGTTTTTTGCGACCATGTCGCTAACTAGAGGCCAATCTTGGCCATTTTGTGGCATGCTTGTAACTGGAAACCAATATTTCATCAAACCCGCATTGGTGAACACTTTGGTCAAGCCATTAGGGGCTTTAACATAGTCCTCTAGGATTATTGTGACTATTTCAGATGGGTTGGCAGATAAGAAGGCCTCAATTTCCCTCAAAGTGTCTATAGCTGGTTCCTACAATAGCAATTTTGGTCACAACAATTTTCTTCGCAATTGGTAATGATTGAGAAAAAAAGAGGAAAACAAGAGAACGTACAAATGCAGTATAATCATGGAATTTACCCCCAAAGGAATGGCACAACCACACATCACCATCGAAGTCGTAGGTGTCAAGCATTAAGGCGCGAGCCCCATTCTAGAGATGAGCAATGCCAATAGAAATTACTCAAACAAGTTTGTTGTGCAATGAAAAAGTGGTCTAGGATCACAAAGCAAATTTGGAGGAGGATCTTACATTTAGCTGTTGAGTGACACTGTCTTCTTGATTTGTAATGGTAATTCTTGGGACTCCGGTGTGAGATGGCTCCCCATCGATAGCATGAGCATTGTGGGTTGTCAAAAATGCATACTTGTTGAATGGAAGTGAATTGTTCTATGGCCCAGAAAAAAAGGATAAACAATCAGATTTATGTAGGAAAAAAGAGCAAGAAAGGAGAGAAGAAAAGTAAACGAAGCTGAGACGATCTTCGAGCAACAAAGAAGCCAGCGTAAGAGTTTAGATTGGGTTATTTCTTGGTTGAGTAAATGCTACAGACCCAATTCCCGTAAGAGTGATGAATGTGGCAACTCCTGAATTAGAGCCTCTAGGGCCCACTCGATCAATTCTCAATCGGGAGCTACCACATCATCACTGTTTCCGGAATGAATTCCAGAAGGAGTTAGATTTCCCTTCACCTATGCATTAGATGTTACAAATGTCTAAGATGATTTTCAAGCAAAAAAGGCAACAAAATTGCTAAATTGACTCCCTACTGCAGAAAGGGAAAAAAACAATTGGTATAATGAGTATGGTCTAGTCCATGCATCTTTCAGCCTTGCAAATAAGGCAACAAAATTGCCAGAATGACTCCCTACTGCAAAAAATAATTGGTAAAATGAGTATGGTCTAGTCAATGCATCTTTTAGCGCTGCAAATACATGTTGGAAAATCGAACTACGGGCTCAACTCTCCAACACATGAACTCTAAGGATATTGGGATGCTATGGATCACAAAAAACACACATGAGAGAACGAAAACAAGAAAAGAAAGCAGAACAAACAGAATATACGAGGTTCGGCAACGTGCCTACTCCTCGGAAGCCGCACCAATTCACTATGAATCAATGGAACATACCAACAAGAATATGATGTTCTAAGAACTCATTATTGCTTAATAGAACTTTTTGCCCGCGTACCACCGTCTCGACGGACCCGTCCGAATACACCTAATCCCGATATTGTCTGAACGGATGCCGTCTGAAAAACAACTCCTGCAACTCAGGTTTTCAATCCTCCTCTTCGTGGCCATCCGGATGGTCAACAACCCATCCGGATGGAAACTGTTGCAAGGATGAAATTGGCTTCACACCCGAACAATACAGATATTAGAAGGGGCTTACCTAGCCTGTTGAACTGGAAAGCCAAACCACCTGCCCCAGGCCTGCACTAACACAAATCCGAGGATGGCCCAACCTATGAATAAAGATAAGGATTCCTGAAAGAGCAATGCTAGGTATCCAGAAAAGTTACCCAAAAAGTTCCCTGAAAAGGGAAACCAAGGGTCTAGATTCACTCAAAAGATGATTTGGACCTGGATTTCCCTTTTTGGGTACTTTCCGGATCAGTTTTCTAGGAACCTAGCATTAATGTTCTTCCAAGGCAGGTGTTTATACTTTATACCACGACAAACATTTGTTCATTCTACACAGTTATTAATGTGCCTTCTTTTAGAACTTTTGCAGAGGATGATGCGAAATTTTGTGGCAATTTCGGTTGAAAGGAGGCATATTCTTTGAACTTGAGCGAAAAAAGCATTTTCAATAGAAGAGAACAAAGAATTCACACATGGACATAGATCCGGCCATGATTCTCTCATAAGTAGCGGGTCCAGCATTTTAGAGGAGACCAACCTAAGTCACATAATGCGCTTCGTGATCACGAGCGCGAAAAGTGGATTATGAGAGAAGCGTAGAGCCAGAATTAAGAGCGGAAACGAAGAATACTATCAAAGAATTATGCGACCTAGGACTCAGCTATGATGATAGTGTGTCGTGATTTCATGCAGGTCGAGTATAATTGTCAATAACACACACACACACGCACACACACAAAAGCCCCAAGCCCATGCCACTGCATTTGAGGTGGGCACGATTAGGTGGACCATGTGTATAACCCATGAAAGGATACGTGTATGGTACTTCATAATTTTTAGAATTCTGCACCAGCATACGCGCACCTCAACTAATTTTGAGAGATCGATTTTGCCATCTAATCAAAGCCAAGACAGAGCCTCATATGGCTTGGCCATTCAAGGCCCTAAAGAGCAACCCAACCCATCTCCAAAACACCAAAATAGAGAATGAATGTGACACATTGAGGGGAGATTTTGTACTAATTTGTTCCCACTTTTCTTCAATTTTTTATATACTTTATGCAGGACGCATATTTGATTACTATCATGCAAAACCTGTGTCTATATAGGAGATGTGGAGTGAGACATACCACGAGCTTGAATTGATCAGTGAAGGCCGACCTCACGCACCTAGACCCCGTAAACCCTGAAGCACATGAGAAGCAATACAGCCCTGTTTCGCAATCCCCATCCGTAGTGCAATCATCAAGTAGCTGTAAAATCATTCGAATGAAACAATCAGAATTCAAGTTTTTACCACAGAAAACTCACCACAGAGAGAGAGAGAGAGAGAGAGAGAGAGAGAGAGAGAGAGAGAGAGAGAGAGAGAGAGAGAGACCTTGCAGTCTCCATTGGAGCAAGCTCTGGCAACACTGAAACACACCAAAACGGCTACCGAAAACATGCTCTTCTTCCCAATACCCATTTGGGAGGAAAGGAAGAGAAGGGGAAGGAATTGAATTGGTGGGAATTAAATATTAATGAGGGAATTGTTGTTTGGAAATGAAAGGAAAACGGAAAAATCAACTTGAATTCGACTGATGAGGCTGAGAAAACAATGATTGTGCGGGGTTTTTGAGAACAACAAATGCACGGGATTTTTGGAATAACAGGTACACACCCTCCAATCACAGTTCCGACGACACCCCTCTCACATGCGCGTGGACCCCACCATGTAAGTCTCATATGCGGGTTCCATGTACATGTGAGAGAGGTGAGGTCGAATTTGTGATCGGTAAGTGTGTACGCAGCATTGCTGCGGGAGACTTTCAGGCAGTGAGAAAAAAGACGGGACTAGGAAAAACCAAAAAGCCGTTCACAAAGGGGAAAAAAAAAAAAGAAGGAAAAACCGAAAAGGTTGGAGTTAGATGGGAAGCAACGAGGAAGAAGTTGGCCATCCAATCAAAGAAAAAAGATACTTTTGGGAGCAGAGTCGGTTGAGAAAGGAAAAAGTGTGTAGGGTTGTAGCCTTTTAGCAGCACAACCATTCACTCCACAGATGTACTGTATAAACCTACAAGTCAGATAGTTCTGGCATTAGCGAGCAAGCAGGCAAGTGCGAGTCTGAAAGTGTCTTTGTGTTATACTATACTATTAGATTATTAACATTTGCGAGAGCGATGATTGAGACCGAGAGTCCAATGCGAGAATTGTGAACTGTAGCATGGCGCATTTTTACGGATAATGCAACTAAGATACAAATCTATTTTGTTGGAGCACAATTTGAATTCAATGGGGATCAAACTCAGCTATAAACCATCCAAAAAGTTACGGAGTACTAAGTATGAACATGAGATTTATTATATTTGGGGAAAAAAAAAAACATTTACAATGGACTTCAAATCTTAGTTGCAGGGATCGCCTAAATGTGGAGCTTCTGTGGTTTGTAATTGATTAACAGGGTGAGTTTTTCTGAGATTGGGCTCAATGTCAGATTGCAAGGCCACATTAGTTAATTTATGTTTTTGTAATTAATCCTAGACAATCCTCAGCGCCCTCAAACGAGGAGCTTCTATGAACATAAGATACAATAATGTGGTTGCTAAAATATTTGAAGAGAATAAAGATATGATACAATATTGTAAATATGAAATTACAGATGCGAATTTGAGATGTTGTCTTCAAATATTGTAGCAATCATGTTATCATATGTACAAGTCATAAACTGAGAATAAAGGGAGGCTTTGAACCAAACCAAGCCATAAGTGAAAATTAGGATCTGCAATATCAGCTGGAAGAATAAATTGTAGCTGAATTAGTGAATTCAACATGCTTCGCAGAATCCTAGAAGTGAAAATTACAAGCAACAGTTGTCTCAAAATGCAACGGACTCCATTGCGTTTCTCTCTTAGTCATCAAGAAGCATATATCAATCTCAGAAAATAGAATCCACACAGAAATGCATCCAAATGGCAACTGGTCAGCAAATAAGTCGAATTCCGAAAGTAACACAAAATTTAAACACGATCCCACATGGAAGTATAACACATTCCGATTATAAGACATAAAAATGGCATCTTTTGGTGAAGACTAGACTAAACTGTCAAGTGTCGAGTGTGTTGGTTGTGAAGTTTGTAAAATCACAAGTCAGAAAAATATTCATAAAAGATGGCTTCTTTTTCTGACACCATGTTGTCTCAAGAAAGTCCGCATATAAGATTTTGTATACATGAATGAACTAAAGAATATATCATACACTTATTTACACTGCAGTCATTACTTTTCATTTGGCCTACTTCATTTTCTATACCCCAAAACAATGAGAAATACTATCGACTAGCAGCATCCAGCAGTTCTCCGTCAAATATTCTTAGTGTCACATTCATGGTCAAGTAATAGCTAGTCTGTCTTGAACAAGCTTGATGGAACCTGAAAAGTCAAAGAACAGAGTTCATGAGAGGAGCTGCATATCGAAACAAAAAAATAGATGAACACATCATAAAACGAAAACTTATAAAAGCCGGTTATGGACTCTCTAAGCAGAATTAATAACATTGGAGACAATCAAGAAGATGCAAACCAACTTAGAATGAGTATTCTCTTGACTACATCAGTATTTACAAAATCTACAATTTTTTTGGACAGAATAGCATCATGCCATCATCAGTCTGGAATCATAATACATCTCAACATCTGCCTTACAAATAATGTACATGTAAATACACTGATGGATTACTTCTTTGTTTCCTGAAATACACAATCATTGTTATTTAGTTTTGTTAGTTAGTCAAATAGTTGACCAGAATGCACCGGACTTTTTATCAAGAATTTTTTCCAATTCCAGGGTACCCAATTTATATGAAACATTGAAGTCCAAACACCCCTTTTTTGGTGCAACAAGAACATAATATACCATAACTTGTCATTTAAAGAGGGCAGGCAGAGTCCAACCGCATAAGCCAAATAAAAGGATTAAGCATAAAAGTAATGCAGAAGCTTCATCTGTCTAAAAGTTTACATCTATTGGCTAAGGAGAGGGAAAAAATAAAAGAAAAGCCCTTTCTTTCCAACTAGCACAAAAATACCTTCACATGGTGCGGCATAATCTTTATGTCAAATGGTACATGATGCCACGCCTCAGAAGGATAAAGGAGAAAATTCTCCGGCTTACTGGTATACACATCAGCATATTGATGGATGTTATAAGCAAAAGCAGATTCTTGACCAGTATCGGTGAGGAAAGTGGCTCCAAAAGATCTATTAAACATGTTTTTCATTGCATAACGTGCCTTCTGCCTCTCCTCATTTAGGTCCCACAAAAGAGACCGGAAAGCTTCACGTCTCTGACTATTAGCTACAGTTGCATGCAATTTACCAAGGAGCTCTTGTATTATATGAAATTTCGCCTGTATCCACAGACATAAAGAAACTCAAACAAGGATGATTTGATAATCCAAATATAGTAAAAAGGAATGAAGTCAATGTCTAACTTCTATTTAAACTGAGACAATAGATGATCAAGACATAATAATTTTCAGTTGAAACTATCCATGTGCAACAGGCAAGCCAAAATTAAGGACAACAAATAAGAATTTTCCAAATCTCTCTATGCCTGGCAAGTTAATATCAGCAAATCATGGCTATTTGATACTCCCTCCGTTCCAAAATAACGTTCCACTACGAAAAGTCGTGCCATTTTTCAAATAAAAAAATGAACTACTTCCGTAAATCATTTTTCGAATTTTTTCGCACCAAATTAAAGTACTTGACGAATACTTTAATTCGGTGCGAAAAAATTCGAAAAATGATACACGAAAGTACTTCATTTTTTTATTTGAAAAATGGCAAGAGAGAGAAAGTGGGGCTCTTATTTAGGAACGGAGGGAGTAACTTACCTGGGTTAATTATATACAGGAATTTATGAATCTAGTTAAACCAGAAGTACCAAAAAAAATGCACCTATCACAAAGGCCCAAGTGCAAAAACGAGAGAGAGAGAGAGAGAGAGAGAGAGAGAGAGAGAGAGAGAGAGAGAGAGAGAGAGAGAGAGAGAGAGAGAGCTTTGACGAGGACTTCAGGTAAAGTTAAGTTCGTTGATTCAATTTACCCAAAAAAAAGTTCGTTGATTCGATCTTTATAGATATCTGAATAACATAACCAAAAATTCATTCTGCAATCTTTGGAAGACTAAAGGAGAAATCGTCAGAGCACCCCTCATTGCTAAAACAAATCTCAATAAGATTTTCTTTGAATGCATATTGCAATCTCCCAAAAAAAAAAGAAAAGAGGAGAGTCTGTCGGAGCACCGCTCACTACACTAACAATCCTGCCAAATAAAGCTCAAGAAGGTTTTAACTACCATGTGCAGGACCATACCTGTTCAAAACGGTAACTATTCTCATTCTGAATCCGTATCTCATTCTGCAAAATCACCAAGATGAACACATGTGGCGATTAAGTCTTTGAATATGATAATTAACTGGAACACAATGGCTGAACCTTACCAAACAAAGAAATTAAGAGCTTGATATACCACACGTTGCGTATTGAATCAATATTTATAGTCATACAAATGAAATGAGGACATTCAGAATTAGATTCAGCAAATCATACATACTAGAAGAAAACATCATAGAAAATCTAAGTTCGAAGACTCACCGTTTACCAATTCATTAAGTCCTCGATAGTGTAAACAATAAAAACTCTCCAAGTTTCACACAAAAAAAAAGCTATCAAATAATATTTTGAAAAGCATTGGCAGGCAATGAAAAAACAAATGAAATTGACAGGATTGAGCATACTTCCAACTCATGGACTATGGCAGCCGTGCGCCACCCAGCTTTTGAAGGCCCTCGTAAGTCACTAAACAGATGATCCCCAAAGTATATGACCTAAATTATTGTTTAGGAGGAAAAGAAACATTACAAATGGTAAGGAAACACAAATTAAATTCAGATATATGTGTGCAAAAGTGATGGATATCTTTCAATTATTCTTTTCCCAACAAAGAAGCAAAAGGAATTAATTACCTCTGGACCATTCCACTTTGTAATTTGGAGGAAGTACTTAAGGCATCCATGGTAATACACTTTATTTGGAAGAAATGAATCCACTTTTGAGAAAGCTAAGGTATCCTTCTCAATGTCGTAACACCTAAATGAAGTTCCAAACAGAAAAGGGAAAAGACCACCAAATCATTATATCCGTTCAGCACAAAGTGGTTTGCCCTATAGAGAGTTCAGAAAATAAATGCAAGGAGGATAAAGAAGACAGAAAATTTAAGTACGTCGATGGAATTGCAATAAGTAGGTTGCAACTCGACTCAAAGTTTGTTTACATGAGACTCTCATCAACCGTTCCCCTCCACCTCTACAACCATCCCTTCTCCTATACTTCACTTTTTCCCTTTTCCCCTCCATTTCCCTTTTTTGCGGGGAGGGGTATTGGGGTAATAATGTTCTGTGTAGATAAACCTATCTAGTCATTGGATACAAGACACTTGAGAAAGGATAAGGAGTAGAGACGGACATTTCCACAGAGAAACTGTATACCTTACCGAACAGGGAACCCCAAGCCACTATCTGCCACGGCTTTGATGTGTAGAACACTTTCCTGACACTGCTTAGATACACGCTCACCCACTAGTCACAGACACTCGTGAAAATAGGATGAACACATGCCTAAGAGCACAACCAGTTTTAACTAGTTTCACAATGTAACAAAAGTTATAATTTTCAGATATAGCATCTTGAAGAACCTCAGCTACCAAATAAAATTTCAATCCACGGCTGCTATCCAATTTCATAGGCAGTTTTCATTCCAAAATAATGAAAGAATATACACATCCGTTCGTGGCTAATGACAGAAATCATTGTCAAGGGTAAAAAACCCAGGTAAAGGCAAGTACACAAACCATAAAATGAAAATCAAAAAAGCAAAAACTGAGTAACCTTGGCCAGGGCCGGCCCAAGGTATTTAGGTGCCCTAGGCCTAATTAAAAAAATTGTGCCCTTAAAATTTTCGTGTTCCTCAACCAAACTTTCTACGTATTTGTTACTACAATATCCCCGTCAAAATGGTATTAATACAAACTAAATTTAACAACGATGTAGAGCATTTAGAGATCCTGTGCCTTTTTTGAAGCAAAATTTGGGTCAAAACTCCTTTGCTATGCAAATGCCGAACCCTAGTTTTACCCAAACCTGTTGTTCTTCAAGTTTCCTCTAAAAATTGGTTTTTCTCCATGTAGAAATGTAACATAAAAGATTGTTAATATCTAATCTAAGCTAAGTAAAACTTTATTAACCAAAACCCTATCAAAATAAACGAAACTCATAAACTGATCTTCTATTAAACAAAACCCAATAAACTAATAATTTGGGTTTTCAACAACATTGAAATTCGAATTAGTGAGGGTCGGTGGTCCCCTACATGATGCATCCAAATTATCCAAGAATCCAACTATACCCCAATACCCCATTCAGCCCATTCCTGATTCCTCCAAAGTAAAATAATAACTAAATAAATTGTAGAATCAACAAAGAATGAAAGATTAAGAAATAAGAACTCACCAGGAAATCTGGAAATGGACTGTGAAATTGGAGCCATGGAGGGTTTTCCATTTTCAGTGGGATTGTGGGAGAGAGAGATGCGAGAGCGGAGGAATAATTTTCTATTTTCCCTTGTCTGCTGTGCCGATTGTGAAGGTTAAAAGTAATTTTTATTTTTTTATTTTTTTATCAAGGGTCTTTTTTTAGTTTGGGCCTTCTTATTGTTCTTGGGCCTTTTTATTTTGATCACATTGGACCTTTTTATATTTGATTTTGGGCTACAAAAGACCCCTAGTCAAGCCTACCACTTAAAATTCAAGGGGTGCCCCTAATTTGGAGGGTTTTGTGGGTGCCCTAGGCCCAGGCCTTGTGGGCCTTGGGCCTGGGCCGGCCCTGACCTTGGCTTGTAGTTGTAATGAATAACGTAATAAATACCAGAATAAGTCCTTCAAAAGGTTGATAAAAAAAGGCTTTTAACCAACTAAACACAGATCATAGAGAATTAAGACTGTATGTAGGAAACAAAAGAGCTAAAGTGCTTAGAGTTGAAGAATATACCGGAACAGATGCTCAGATGTGTAAAATTCTGGTTTATTTGCTTGAGCAATCACGACATCAAAAAGCTCCCTCCAGGAGTCTCTATTACCCAAAGAATCCTAATTCAAATGTCAAAAGGAATCTACATAAGTTAACTTCAGAGTAGATAAGCAGCAGACATTCAGGGAAAGGAAAGATACACCAAAAACAGCAAGTAACAAAATAAATGCGTAAAACACGAAGAAAGAAGAAAAAGAAATGGGTTCAGATTCCAGAAGGCTAAGTAGTTATGCATAAATTATGTTTTGCACCTCTGCACCTCACCTCAAATTCTTCTTTACCCCTTGTACTTCCAATTGTGAGTCACACCTCAGGAAGTCAAATCTCATTGTCAACCCCCTTTTAACTTCTACTAGGAAAATAAAATGGAAATTGACTGTGAGCCAACCGCGTCATTTGAAAAACTTGGAGGTTATCACCAATGGTCATCTAACAGCCACATCTTGTTCGTTCAACTTTAGCACCAACTATTGACAGAGGGTTAGCATTGCACGTGACCAACAATTTGACTAGCAATTGGAAGCGCAGGAGCCAAAGTCAGATTTGAGATGAAGGGAAGGGATGCAAAGCGTATTTTAAGATCTATGTACTTCATCCTTTAGATGGTTCAACGCTACAGAAGATGGGAGAATGGCTTGTCATGCCATCTAAACATCTGGTGGTTTACATTAGAAACAGAATCCAAGAGAGACTTATTGCCAATCACGCATAACTTACATCTAGCATAGAAGGGAATCAAATCAGGTATTCAGAAAGTTACAAACATTCAAGTACCAATGCCAGCAGGTTTCATATGCATTGATCTGATTAACTTTTCTATGTTCAGCTAAATGATGGGAAAGTTTGTGAATGTCATTACTTTTGTGCTTCTTGCCCAATACATTTTTACACGTGGCTTATGATTTGCATTTAATGAAACACAAAGCAACAACCGGCAAACATCAGAAAAGAAGTATATGGAAGATTTAGGAACATTTAAACAAGCAAGTTTCTAGGGATAATTTCAATATTCTGCATATGGTTTGCCTTAATGGAACAAAAAACAAGAAGATGCAAAAATCTCAATAAAAAATGCTGAATATTTATGTCATTTCAGAAGTATAAAATAAGCATCCTTCATGACAACACTTCAGGTTAAAACAGTAAGTAAGATGAAAAAGTGCAATTGAAATCCAAAACAAATCTCCAGCAGCTCTAGCAACATGTAGAAGGATGAAAATTGTTTCACCTCTAGCATAAACTGCATCCCTCCATCCACAAAATAATATGGAGAGTTGGTCAAAAGGAAAAGTTTCTTCCCCTTTTCCTTTAGCATCCTGAGAAAGCGTAGCAGCTGACTCTGCAATTACACCCATACGAAAACAAAACTTGAAGTCTCAAAATATATTAGACTCAGAATGACCAAGTATCCGTCAATGGCTTTTGACCTATTTTACAATGATAAACTAATCCAAGAATGCGTTAAAAACAGGATATCTCAATCAATAGAGCAAATTATACAAATGAAAAATCTGATATCATCACCACACACATTTTTTACTAGGTATCTTTGTGGATCAGAAAGGATTCCTCTGTGAGCCAAGCCACTTCGATGAACATGCTGAATTGCACGATTTACATCTTCATACACGTAGGATGCATCGAATTCCAGCTTAGCATCAACAAAATGTTGCACAATATCAGCAATAAGGCAGGCCTACAAAAGGAAAAAAGATAAATAACGTTTAGGGGAAGAAAACACTACCTGCGCTGGCACATTTACCAGAGAAAAAGAAAAGTACAGAGATGGTTCTGCTGACCAAGAAAACAGTAAATGTTACCATTTTTACCAGAATCCTTACGGCATGCAGTGGCGACTCTAGGAGTATTGACTTATTATCGATGGGAGCATTCACAAGTTTAATTCCTACTTGTTTTCTAGAGATAACTTTTGCAATAATTAACTATTAATCATCTATTTTCAACGGACCATAACACTAAGGTTTGGGAACGTCCTTTAGAAAAAAGGAAAAGAAAAGCAAGATCGTGAGTCATTATATTATTAAACAGGTTGAGAAAAACTCCCTTGTAAATTAGTATTAAATACTCCCTCCATCCCTATTTGATAGTCCACTACAAAACTATGTGCAATTTTCAAACTCAAAAATAATGTACCTACAAAAACAATTTTTTTTTATCTATATGGATCTTGTTTGATAGATCTCAATGAGAACTCTAATACAGTACCAAAAAAAAAATCAAAAATATTTTGGTAAATACCTTATTTTTTAGTTTGAAAATTGCACATAGTTTCATAGTGGATCAAATTGGGCAGAGGGAGTACAATTTCTCAAATCCAAAACGATAAACCATAGCCTTAAATAAATGAGATTCTAAATCAATGCCATATTATATTATTTATACTTATGTTGTAACGTGTACTTTCCCAAATAGAAATTCATAAACCCTTCTTTCAATGAATGGGGTCCAATACCAAAAGGAGTTTAAAGTTGGATGGGAGGAAAAATTATTGGGGTCATCTACTGCTTTTTGGGGTGTCTAATGTTGAACAATCAAATAATTAGACTACCAGAACCGCATAAATGTTTTTCCAAACTATGGCATCGTCCCTGACTACATGTATAAAGATGCATCGTATATTAAACAGTTAAAGAACAAGGAATAGTGCTTTAACATAAAAAGAAGTGAGAATGTTTTGCATTTATTCATCGCGACTCAAGGAATGTAGAACAATCACATGATAAAGCCTATAGGGAACTAAATTTTTCAAAAAGAAATTTGGGAATTGAAAATGAAAGTAGCTGCCCACATCAAGATAGGATAAAAAGAAAGACATAAGGAACCAAAAAAATAAAACAAATGGTAAGAGAGGTTTATGCAAAAATAAATCGTCAAACCTCACTAAAGCAGAAGAAATCCATCAAACTGACAAGTCCACGTGCTTGATCACGACCAATATGTCTTGTCCCATATATTTGTCCTATTTCCTCCCTGGTGAGCTATAAAAGCATATGGTTAGAGAGTCAAACCAACAAAAAATAGCTTTATGTCAATAAATGGCTCAACCATAATCATATTGATTGCCGTGTTATAAGTAAGGGGTTGTTAGATAACCCAATTCAGCACTTAAAACTGAATAGGTTAAGTAAAAATGAAATAAGTTGGTTTGATAACTAAAACAAATGCTTGCTGAAAATTTTACGAGCAAGGGAGAGTAAAGAACAAAAAATGCTGAAAATTTTAAGAGCAATGGAGAGTAAAGAGCAAAAAAATAACTGCCCGCCTTCTTATTGCTTACACGGAAAACGCTCAGTAGAAAAAAGAGTTCTTTGTTTATTCGGAAGCATCCATGCTCTCATTCTATTTCTCTCTCTCATAGTCAATGACTTTGTGAATTATTTCCGCAGTCGATCTCTGATTGTTTGTTTTCCATATGGGATTCTCGATTTTTTATTTTATTTTGTGAGATGTGGGTCTCTCGATTCTCAAGACTGCCCAGTAATTTACGCAGGGTTTTTGGATTTTTTTAGTTTGTAATGTGAGTCTCTTGATTTTGTTAAGAACACCCAACAATTTACATGGGGTTGCCCCATTTTTTTTAGAAGTAGGTGTCTCGACAATCGATTTTGCTAAGAACGCCCAACAGTCTATGGGCTCAAGTTTTGTAAAGCCTCTAGCATAAGAGTTAACCATCTAGGTTCGATCTAATCTAACAATTATTATCTTAACCATTATTTGTATTAATGATTTAATCATAACTTCAGTGCCCCTTTTTTTTTTTTTTTGCTTGGGTTGCATAACTCTAATGGCCAACTATTGAGTGTTTCTTCCTTTGTAGGTTATAATTTGAAAATTAAATTTGTTGTTCAGGTTGAGGGAGAGAAATAAGGATTGTAGGGAATGCTACATCAATAACAGGGCTTTGTTTGATTGAAGTATTCACGCACAATATTTACTTGTAGGGATGGTTTATGATGATGGTGGGAGAGCAAATTGGAAAGATCCAGAAATGATAATGTTTTAGCATTTGAGCATGAATGTATGAAGGGCAAAGTAGGAAAAATTAGTGAATTTAAGGCTTCAGCTCCCTTTACTGATCAAACAGCTTACTTCATTCAATGATTAAAATTCAGTACCAAACAACTTCTCAGCTTAAGAAATTCAGCATTCAGCTTTCAATACTTATTTATTTACTATTTTTCAGTTTTCAGTTTTCAATTTTATCAAACAGCCCCTAAATTAAAGTGGACAACTGTAACACGCCCTTAAATAAAACTATAAGATAAAACTGAATAAACTTTAGTAGAAGCTAAGAGTGACCTATAACCTAAGCTACATTGGGCTATATCATTGAATAATCACTCAAACCCTTCACTTGAAATTCATATAATTTCATTCACAGTAAAAGTTATACCAACAAATCAATGTATACGTAAGAAAGAAACACAGAAAAAGAAGACGATAATGACAGGACTGTTTGTGGAAAAAGTACCATGCGACGACCAAAGTAGCATCCATCTGGCTCAATTGACCCAAAGAAATCCAACTTCAAAAGACACCCTTTTAGCTTGTCATAGTACAAACCTCTAATGGGAAAGGTGGGGTCATACTTGAATTCCAAGCAACTATCTGGATACTTAAGCTGATAATACCCCAACATGGACCATAGAGAAGAAATGATCTTTAGAGTACTAAAAAAAATCCCCATAAGAACTAAAAGCATCATATAATGGCATCAAGGAAATCCAGACCTCATTAACCAAATGTTCTTTCGCTAGTTCGTATATCAAACTCTGTAAATTAGAAGAGTAATGGGCCAATGTATAATCATAGTCAAAGCCATAAACTTGGATATCCTCCAATTTCAGGTTCTTATTCACATATATACCTGCGGCAATACAAATAAGCCAATCAATTAGCATACTCTTTGAGTGTAGTAAACCCACAAAGTAAGGCTGTTTTTGGGGATGTCTAAGAAGCGGCTTTACTCAACGAAGTAGCTTCAATTGAGTTAAGCCACTTCAATTGAGTAAACCCGCAAAGAAGTTAGGCTACAATTGAGTAAGGCCACTTCTTTTTCATTCAGACCATAATTTTGTTGCCTAAACAGCTTACCTTTTATACTAAACAATAAATCAATGCAATTAACAAATAAATCCTAATACCTTTGGGATGCATTTTGGGCATTTCCTTCACAGCTTCTGGAATCTTGGAAAAACTCCTTTTAGCAGCATTGAATTCGGCCCGAATCTTGGCTATATCGTCTTCAGCAAGCTGATCATCTTCTTCCAATTTGAGTATCCTTTCCTCAGGTGATAGGCTTGCATTGTAGCCACGAAAGCCTCCTCCAAACCCTAAATTCGAAACAATTCTCACAATGTCAATCAATTACCTCGCATTTCGGAAAACTAAGACACAGACATAACAGAAGAAAGAAACAAGTGAGAGAGAGAGACCTTCACAAGCACAAGAAGCTGAGAAGTTCTTCCCCTGTTACAAAAGACAAACCATATCAAACGCCAATTGTGTAAACTTATGTATGTGTTTAGAGAGAGAGAGAGAGAGATGTACGAGAATGAAAGAGCGGAGGGGAAGAAGGCGGCGAAGGGAGGCCATTGGAGAGGAAGGGTGTTTTCAGGCCGGCAGTTTTTGATCGTTGAATAGTACTCTATCCTTTGAACGGCCAAACGAACGACTGTTCGTTGTGGCCTCTGCTTTTACCGCGCCGAAACGGGGACGAGAAATTGACCTTTCTTCGATTTCAAGAGGGCTGATTGATGGGTCGTCGGTCCATGGGCCGAAACAGGCTTCAAAATCTTGGGCCAATCCTAGTCCAAGTTCTATTCGGGCTTGCCCAACTTGCTCGTGAGTATGGGCTTGGGCTAAAGGCCCTTGGATCGGGTTAAATTTATCGTCTGCAAGCAGTGTTGGACGCGTACAGGCCCATTTGTTGGGAAACGGGGCCTTGTAGGTGTAGTATAGCACGAGGGGAGGTGGAAGAGAGGTGATAAGTTACACAGATTTCACGATTTAGGGGGTGGTGTTTTTAGAATAAATTGGTCTTCACGATTTTTTATATGATGTATTGTGAGAGAAAGATTTGTCTTAGTTTTTGAAAAAAACTATTTTTTGTTACTGGAACACCTCCTAAAGCTGACAAAATTAATACTAGGGTATATAAACAAGGGAATATTGTTGGTATCTATCCCGTGTGGGCCGGATAGGCTTAGGCCCAAGATTGTCTAGGGTTTTCCTTAGAATAGCTCTAGGCTCACAGCTCACTTATTACTTTTTCCTCCTTCCTTCAGTAATGGACCCACAGGAGTATACACTTTATTTTATTTTGCAATCTTAATCTTAGAGTCTGTAACATATAGGGATTTTATATATTTCAGTATGTTTTTTACATTGTATATTAAACATATTCCAGTGAATTGTGGGCCATTTCCCTTCTTCTCTGTGAGAGCTTTCTGATTTAGCCTCGATCAAAAGAATAAACAAGCAAATTGTCGAACTCTCTGTACGTTGTATTTCCACCCCTTCCACACAAACCCGGCGCATTCCATTCAAGAAGGCCTTAAAACCACTCTTCAACTTCTCTTGTTCTATCAAACCCGGAACAAAAATTTTTGTGAATTAATTTCACGATAATTGTAAATAATAAGGAGGTTTCGAAGCTAAAATCTTAAAAAAATAAAAAAATAAAAATTATGAACTTCAGTCTTTACCAACTGACTAACCTCTTGGATTTGACATCTCTCATTCTTGCTCATGCTTATCAGCAGCAAGCGACACAAAAATTACTAAAAACTAGTAGGAGTATTTTAGTTGGAGCATAGCTAGTAATGCACTTGCATTGACCACACCACAAAGCATAGCGAATTGAATGCTTTCTTCAAATCACGCTTTCATAGTCACCACTTTTTTCTGTAGCCCACCACATTCTTATCTCTTAATAATAAAAAATTGCACCATAAATTTCCACTTAGACTAAAAAAAAACCATCTTAAATACTACTACTACAACCCAGTTGCACATGGATGATGGATTGTCGGTCGATTAAAAAGAAACGCACTCAATCCCACCTTAAGAAATCTTTGTCCTAATTATTGAGTTGTCTAAATGGGTCTCTAAAAATAAATAAATAAATAAATAACATATACGTAGCGCTTTATTTGTGTACACACTTGGCTTTGGATTCCTTTCCTCTCTCTCTCTCTTTTTTTTTATTTTATTTTAAAGTTTGGCAGCTAGGGATGTTCGAATCAGCTTATGGGTACTTCGACTAAATCTTCTTATGTCCGATCAAAGGTAAGTCAACCACAACGGAACTAATGAATTTCCAAGAAAAATTCTTACGGCCTGACCCATGTAGTTGCCAAATTTTGAATTCATAATATCTGAATTTACAACTGTTATCGATTACCAATTCTGCTAGTTTTGGGAGTTGAATTCATTCAATTTGCTCAATTCAAAGGCTAGCATTTTTCCCATCATATCTTAGAGAGTTTTTATAAGGTAAAGTAAGCAAGTCAATAATTGCTGATATGGACACGTAACAACATGACAATAGGAAGAAAAACACTCACCACCAACCGGGGATTAGTAATTTAGTTCAAAGCAGTACCATTGGACCCACCACACGAAAAAGATGGGCCAGGCCCAAATCTAAATACTCCAGAAAAAAGAAAAGGAAGAGCCCATATGGTATGATTGAATGCACCGGATTGTCGGCAGAGACTAGAGAGAGGAAGAAAAGACCAATCCAATCTCGTGGAAACAGTGATGCGTACGAACCTTTACAGCTGGATCGTATGGTGAGAAATTAATCCATGTTTTATCAGGATCCAACGGCTAACATAAAAAGTTGTACCTCTCACGGTCCCGAGTTAGACCCGTTAGTGAGTGAGTTTGCTTCTCACACAATTAACGAGCCCCGAGAGTTAGACCCGTTAGATCGCAAGAAAATAGGTTCGATCAATTATTTCACCTGGTGTTCCATCACTATTATTCACCACATATTTTTGTGGAGTTCTGTATGTATAATGAGTAGTACTAGTGGATTACATATTTTGACTTGATTTTAGAAAGAAAAAAAATCAACAATGTTATGATTACAGCACTTGTGCACCCAACCTTAACGTGGCAAGTAAGGAGAAGCCCATTTTTTGGGGTAAG
Source organism: Vaccinium vitis-idaea (assembly GCA_963854785.1). Lineage (NCBI taxonomy): Eukaryota > Viridiplantae > Streptophyta > Magnoliopsida > Ericales > Ericaceae > Vaccinium > Vaccinium vitis-idaea. The sequence continues at coordinate 40,368,768 of OY978220.1, forward strand.
CCCCACTAGGGGTGTACATGGTCCGGTTTGGACCGGTTTTGTAGAAATCCGGGAACCGAACCATATCTAACGGTTCCAAAGAATTAAGAACCATAACCAGACCGTTACACATGTAGAACCAAACCACACCAAACCATTAGACTGGTCCGGTTTGGTTCGGTTTCCGGTTCTAAACCATGTTAGCATTCAAAATTTGCCAAAAAAAAATTGTCCACAAATTATTTGCAAATCCTTTGTAAAACTATTACCATTATACCAACCCACAAATAGATTAAGGAGTCCATCAAGAACTAAAGTAACTATTAAAATATCATTATTGATATAGATGGCAGATGCAACATTAAAACTTAAAACTAACAAAATTATTAAGTATGTGTGGGTATATAGGAGTGTATATATTATATTATATAACGGACCGGTTTGGTTCAAACCACAGGTCCTAATTTTGAAACCAAAGACCGAACCAAAATATCCGGTTCTCATTTTTTTAGAATCAGAACCAATCCATTAAACCATAGAACCAATCCAAATAGGCCGGTTTGGTTTGGTCGGTCCGGTTTCACGGTTTTTTCGATTTTCTTGTACACCCCTAAGCCCCACATTAGACTTCTCCTCACTTGCCATAACAGGGTAGTGTACATTTGGGGTACACAAACGGTGTACCCATATCATTTTCCAAAAAAATTAGTCGATGCATGAATAAATTTAGCAAAATATTTTTGACCGTCAAAAAAGAAGAACTTGAAGGAAAAAAAATCTAACAGAGGATAAGGATCATGGGTATTCACCTCATCCCAGCAAAGAATCTGCTAACTTCTTTTTCTCACCATAATTGAACTTCATTTTCCACTTTCCTACCCTTTCCAGAAAAGGGTAAAAAATCCAACAAAATCTAAACCAACAAGAAAACCAAAAATAACTATAATAAACAAAAAAAAAAAAAGGTAAATCAATTTACAGGCTTCCCGTGATTGTAGCCATAATACGATAAATACCACCTAACAAACTTCTTCAACCCGGTTTGCAAATCGGTCGTGGGTTTGTACCCGAGTTCCCTCCTTGCCAAGCTTATATTCGCATGCGTAAACGGAACGTCGCCGTTTCCCGGCATATCCACTACGTTCTTCTTCGCCTTCATCTTCAAATGCTTCTCCAAAATGCTCACCAACGTCGGCACCGTCACCGGCGAAGTATTACCCAGGTTAAATATCCGGTACGGAGCGGGTCCCCGTTTCTTCCCACCCGACCCGGTGCTCTTCCCCGCCGTATCCAATGACCCTACACACCCCTTCACAATATCATCAATATAGGTAAAATCCCTAGCCAAGTCGACACGGTTCTTGCCCCGATACACCGTTATCGGCTTCCCTTGTAAAATATTCCGGGTAAACGAGAAGTACGCCATGTCGGGTCTTCCCCATGGGCCGTAAACCGTGAAAAATCTCAACCCGGTAATCGACAACCCGTAGATGTGGTTGTACGTATGGGTGATTTCTTCACCGGCTTTTTTGGTGGCGGCGTAGAGGGAAGCGGGTCGGTCAGTTCGATCCGATTCAGAAAATGGACTCTTCTCGTTTAACCCGTAAACCGAGCTGGACGAGGCCCATACAAAAGCGGGTTGGGGTTCGGCCGATTTGGATGTTTCTAGAAGCGTGACTAATCCGGCAATGTTGCTGTGTACATAGGATTGAGGATTCTCCATGGCGTATCGTACGCCAGCCTGCGCAGCCAAGTGCATGACGTGCGTAAAAGCCACCACATCGAACAGCTTTGCTAAAAGACGAGCGTCGTTGATATCACCGTCGACGATGAAAACGTTGTGAGAATTGAGGAGGGCTTGCCGGGCTTTTTTCAACGAAGGGTCGTAGTAGCTGTTGAAGTTGTCTAATCCGACGACGCCGTCTCCGCGTTTTTTCAACGCTAGGGACACGTGGGTGCCGACGAAGCCGGCCGCGCCGGTGACGAGGACGGAGAGGCCACCGGAGCGGTGGATCTGGGCGGAGTTGCGGACTTGTTTCTCCCACTGGATGCCGCCCCAGGAGGCGGAGAAGTACCGGCTACCGGTGTCGACGAAGCTCTGGAAACTCAGGTATGACGCCGTCAGGGCTATCAAGAAGAGGGCCCACAAGAACATCGTACTCGTGGAGGCAAAACATCTGTGGAATTGCCGGTTAATCGCGTGTGCCCTGTCGATCTTGAATTTACCCGGCGTGGACGGGAACAATTCCTCCTCCATTGTATATATAGATTACTGATTCGATAAATTGGGTGGTGTTTTTTTGTTGGATTTTCGTTTTCTTGGTGTTCGATTGGGTTGAGAAGAGAGAGAGGGGAGGAAGGATGAATGGAGGAAGCAGATGCAGAGAACAATATGGAAGGTGTATGGCTCTGCAACTGCTGGAGGGAGGAGAGGGAAATGAAGGGTTATATATAGGGGTCCACTACCCACAAAGAAGCGACAAAGTCTACGCGTGAACGCGTTGAGGGACAGGCAAGATTGGAGGAGAGGTGATTGGGAAAAATGTAAACTCAAGGATAGGGTTCATTACGCTAACACCCCTCTCTCATTAGCCCATTCTCACTCAAAACATTTTTTTTTTCCCCCAAAAAACAAGGGTGTGACTTGGGAGACAACCAACGTAGCAAATCTTCTGGGGCGACCATAAGTGCTCCTGACCTACCAGTAGAACTTCCAGATTGAGTCATAGTTTCTGTCTGTAAAAATAGGCCATCACCATGGCACCACTTATGTACAAGTGGGCACAAGTGTGAACCCTCACAATCTCTTACCGCTTACAAGATTCGAAATCGAGTCTTTCCTGAGAAAATGAGGCACTCTGCTCACCAGGCTACCACCATGAGTGGTATCACTCAAACTTATTGGACGGCAAAAATATCAAGAGAGTGCCAAAAATGATGACACAAATTTTGATTAGAATGAAAGAGAAAATGTTACCATTCCTGCCTCGAACAATCATAGACCAATGATTCATGATAACATCTACTGCAAATTTAAATAGAGTCTTGTTGCAACAAATATAAATATAGGAGTGAATTAGACTATATCTAATGTGAGTCGGCGCGATAAGTTCAGTTATATAATCTCAAAGAGTCGATAATCACTTTTGTCGAGGGTGCGGTATTATTAAGTTCAATGCACTATTTAATACTATAATACCACAATATCTTAAGGCGCGTACCACAATATCTTAAGGCGTGTAGCCACGTAGAAAATTGACATCCATCCCCAAGACAATCATTAATTTTAGGTCCTCTTCATTAAACAAGCATAATATTAACTCCAACGATTTTTGTATACGGATTGTTTTTTCTTATAAAAGAGGATTATATATTAATCATATCATTTGAATGAGATAAAGATTACGGAATCCAAGTTTGCCAAGAAAGATTGAAAGAGGATTAAAAAAACAACAACAATACCACACAACTCCCAGTTAAGAAAAACAAAGATGAAGGAATATTTCATTGAAAAAATACTCCTAAGTGTAGTAATTGACTAATTTGACCCTTTTGGATTTTAGCAAAAATTAATTAACGCATAATTTTTCATATTGCAATATTTTAAAACTCCAACAGATTCTGTATGTATAATAGAACATGGAGCAACCAAAATGGAATGATGATTATTTTAGAGAGAGGAGTTTTCAATATTTTAGCTATACAGATCCTCTATGCCCTAAACCTCTGTGTCAAGGATTTTTTGACTATTGGATAGTGATTTTTTTTTACGTTTTAATATTTTTAAGTGATTGAGCGGCCGAAAAAATGCTGTGTCTATGTGCCGAGCCGAGGGATTTTTCGGCAGAGAGAAGCTAAGCTCAGATCTTAGAGAGAGGAGGAGAGAGAGAGAGAGAGAGAGAGAGCAAGTGGCAGGAGTTTTTGTGAAGTGGGCAGGTACAGTGTGCCAAATCTTGGGGTCTTGTTATACAGTTAGCATTATCTTTGTTCCAACCTTTGTTTCTATCTCTTTGTTGTAAAGCGTGTATATATATTGCGTTCGTCGACAACTGGTCTACGCGCCTTGTAGTAATTGATGTGTCACGTCAAAGTAAAAAGGAAAAATATTAGTAGTAGCTATATTACCGTAATTAATTAAGGAAATCCTCCCCATCTTTTTACTCTCATCGGTCAAAAATGAAAGTATGGATTGTCGAAATTTTTAATTTGTAGCCAAAAAACTCAAAAAGTTATATAGTACTCTGAAAATATTTTTGTTTTTCACTGCACGATGTTTTGTGGGAGGCTATTGATGTGGGACGGAACGAGTTGAAATCTAATTACTAGGGAAAGCCGAGCAATGGGTAAGTAAATTATATAGTGTACAATGCACATATTTATTATAACTAAACATTTTTTCTATTAGAGCTCCAATAATACTCTCTACTTTACATATCATCAAGTATTATATGCATTCTTTTATTTTATCTTTCCTTTATCTTTATTTAATTAAACTTGTGTGAGAAAGTGGAGAGAGATAGAGAGAGTGAGAGAGAGACTGGGTGATAAGAAATAATAAAATAACTAAGGGTAGTGCTACTGTCAAAATTATTTTTGATTGTATCAAAATTCAAGTGTATAAAATGTTTGTACTTATGTGTGAGAGTTTTGGCGCAACCAAAAACAGTTTTGGCATTATCACTACCCAATAACTAATAGACAGTGAATAGTACCTCAATAAATAAAGGGGTGGTTTATTTTTTAGCCAAAAGGTAGAAATTTCATTAATCAACATCCAACAGGGAAGTACAAAGTAGCAGAGTATCAAATTAGCAATAAATACAGACCAGACCAGCAACAAAATATAAACAAAGCAAAATCAGGAAGCATCCTCGACAGGTTGGACTCCATCCTCAGTATCTGGATGGGCTATGAAAGCGTCAAAAGCTTGTCTGGCAAGTAAGTGAGCTCTAGTAACCTCCTTACGTGACACCTTGGAGATCTGACCAAAAGTGAGGCAATTGATCTCAGTGATGAGGTTATCTATCAAAAAGGTGTCCCTGTGATGGCTGTCGTGTCTACCTGCTAACTGCATGACAGCATTAAAACAATCAGTATGGATATAAACAACATTAAAATTATGCTATATAGACCATTTAACTGCTTCTTGGAGAGCTAGAAGCTCAGTTTGGAGAGGGCTGTTGCTGTATGAGGAAACGGCAATCTGGGAAATGAGAGATCCATCAGGCAAACTGGCAGTAAAACTCAATCCACACCAAGGATGTCCTGCCTTCCAAGCCCCATCGACATGAAGGATGCATAAATTGTGATGAGTGGTTCGAGAAGGGTAGGGTTTAATGATGAAGGAAGGGAAACTGCACGACGTCACAGAGGTGGAGCGTTGACCATGTGTGAGCAAAAAAAAAAAAGCTTTGAAAAACCAGTGGGAGGTTTCCCTAGCCATAGCCAAAGCAGCCTGAGGATCAAACTGAAGGTTGGAAAATATGGTCTGATTTCTATTTTCCAAATTGACTAGAGGATGGAGATAAAGGGAGAAAATAGCTGTTTGTCCTTGTGTAGGCAGATGATGCGGTCAATCAGCCAATCCTTGAAGGCTGTAGTCTCTGAGATACTCAGAGTGGCATAGGGGATGCCACCACCATTCCAAATATTCCTTGTGACGTTGCAAAGGTAGAATAGATGATCAATGGTTTCACTTTCAGAGCCACAAAGAGGACAGGTAGGAGGGATAGCTGGCATGCGGGTATGGAGGCTACTACGAACAGGAAGGATACTTTTAAGGCATTTCCAGATGAAAACCTTAAAACGTTTTGGTAGATCCAAACGCCAAACAAGACTCCAAACATTATGGGCCTTATGAATCCAGGGGGAGGAAGATGAAGGGGTGCAGTTTCGTCTGAGATGGTCATATAAAGACTTGTAACCAGATTTAGTACTGTACTCCCCAGAGGAGGTGTAAGGCCAAATATACTGGTCAGAGCAACTAAGGCCGGAAGGTTAATAGCAAGAACTTTAGGGATCAGAAATTGGGGAAGAAAGTCACTGACTTTATCAACATTCCGTACCAAACCATTAGGAGAAGAGCTAAGGAGAAAGGAGACAGAAAGGTCATCAGACCCCGCAAAGGGAAGAAGGTGACTAAAGGGAACATCCCAATTTTGGGATCCATTTGTCGTGGAAAAGGTTAATGGACATACCAGCACCAATTTTCCAGCAAATATGGTCAGCGATCAGGTCACGACCATAAAGAATGCTTTTCCATGCCCATGAGGAATTTGAGTGGGGTTTGACCTTCAGAAAGTTGACTTTGGAGCAATATTTCGGCAGAAGGATTTTTGAGATGAGGAGGGAGGGATTCTTAAGGAGTCTCCAGCATTGGTTAGCAAGGAGTGCTTGGTTAAAAGGATTCATATCACGGATACCCAAACCCCCTTCATTTTTATAAGCGGAGATCTTTTTTCCAATAGAGCTAGTGTATAGGTTTTCGATCCCCGGTTTTCCACGAGAAAGCTGCAGAGATTGCATTAAGCTTATCGCAGATGGATTTTGGAATTTTGAAAGAGGAACAAAGGTAGAGAGGAAGGTCAGATAGGACAGATTTGATGAGGGAAAGTTTCCCAGCTTGAGAGATATCTGTCTGCCATCCTGTTAGAGATTTGTGGGCCTTATCCACAATGAAATTGAAGCACTCGCGCTTATTAGCTGAGATAGTGAGGGGAAGGCCTAGATATGGGACAGGTTCGGAGCTGGTGGGGATATGGAAGAAACTGCGGAATTTCTTGGAGAAAGAAGTAGGGACATTAGGACTGAAAGTGATCTGGGATTTCTGTTGGTTAACACTTTGTCCAGAGAAACGGCAGAAGTTGTCCAATGTGTGCTTAAGGGATCTACAGCTATCAAAGGAAGGCTAAAAAAAGATAAGACAGTCATCAACAAAGAAAAGATGGGAGAGGGACTCCCTATTTCTGGACAGCTGTAGACCTTTACATTTACCTTCCACATTCAGGTGAATTAGGGCACAAGAGAGCGTTTCTAGATAAATGATGAACAAATAAGAGAAAAGGGGGTCCCCTTGTCGAAGACCTCTTTGAGGGAAAAATCTGTCTGACGGGTTTCCGTTAAGCAGGAGGGAGAAGGAGACTGTTGAGAAACATTGTTTGTTGAGTTTCTATTTATGGATGCATTTTACCTAGTCATTTATTGAGTGTCTTGGGGCTTTGATTTTATTGTTGGTTAGTTAAAATATCTACTTCTAAAAAATGGTTAGGCTCTTGTGTTTGCCCTTAGACTCAACGGTAGCATATAATTATGCGCTCAATTTATAGATGTTTTTCAAACAATAGCATATAGTTAAGTTAGATTATTACAAAAATTCGATGTTGTTCCATTAACTCGGACCCAGAACTTATAGTAGACATTTAAAAAGTGGCGGAGAGAGTATTTTTTTTTTGTCTTCTTACAAAATGTTAACACTTTTGAACAGTCAAAAAGCATGCTCGTGCACTACGTGTGCAATATTCTATTTGAACCCAAAATTTTCTCGCATGCATGAGTTTCATCACAACAGATGCAAAGCAAAGGGATCAACTTGTTAATTTAAAAAAGGGTGGTACTTTGACCTAATTTTAAGTAATTCAACAGTACACTTTAACTGTCCAACAGAGAACCCAAAATAAGCTTCTGAAGTTCATGTATTTAGAAGAGCAGAAAATTATAATATCGTGCAAGAAACTCTAAATTCGTATTTACTATTAAAATTGAGAAAGAAACCGTCATTACTCTTTTGATTGGATTCCGAAATGCATCTGTAGACCGTCACCTTTGGAAAGTATATAGTCTATACTTGAATTTTGAGGCAATTTATGATGTTTGCATTTTGAAATTGTAAAAGATGAAGTGTACGAGGAAAACAAGTTCAGTGTACCAAAGTTGTTTGTTGGATTTGATTTCGAGATTAAAAGCAAAGTAGTAAGTCCTTTGGTTGTTGTCTCATGCCACTTAGACGAATTATATTTGTATTACAAAAATCACATTTACTGATTAAGTGACTATCTTGACCAATGAGCCTACCGCGGCATTAGGAAAAAAGTTTTAAAAAGTTTGTAGTACCAAATAATAATGCCCAACAATAACACAAAAATCTTTGGTTCAAAAGTTTTTAGGGATAACTTTGATTTTTTTTCTTTCTATTAATCTAGTGAACTAAAGCATTATTTGTGGAGTTTCATGTCTTATTGGTTTAGCACTTTCAATGCATTTTTTTCACGGCGTTTTTTTACAACAGCTTATTACAATTGAACTAAAACGCCTTCTTTGGTTGTTGGTTTTGAGATAAAAATATTTTATAGGGATGCCTATTTTTCATCTTTAACCAATTTTTAAAAGTATTTTAAAAAACATTTTTACTTTTTAAATAGAGCTATGTCATATATATGCCAAACCTACTGCGCCATTGACTAAAAAGGGGGCAGGTGCAGCAGCTACATAAACCCCTTCTTTTCTATCGGGATAGCCATTGACTAAAGCCTGAAGGTTACTATATATCCCGGTAGGGCAGCAGGCAGAACGAACGAAGAGAGGGTCGCCTTTGGAAGCATTCGCCGTTAGCCAAAACGTCACTCCTTCCTTCTGATAATGTCGTTACGCTGATTGAATTCAATCCATAAAACCAGAAACAAAACAAAGTGCTTCCAAGAAGGTAAAAATATAATAGATAATTTTATAAAAAAAAAATCATTAAAGACAAAAAATACCAGTGACGAATCCGTCAAAAAAATGAATCATCAGGAGGAACTTGAAGAACTCTGAGAAATGAATCGGAGTCGATGTTCCAATCCATGGTGACTAATGATAACGTGAGGACCAAGAACCATATTTTGGGTATTCGACAATTAATTATTTGGTATATGGAATGATTTTTTGAAGGGAAAAAAATCAACTACCTATTTGGGCGTAAAAATGACAAAATTTGATTTATTCCCTTGAGTGTAATTAAGATAGAGAATTCAAAAATATTTTCGTTACATACCCGTGCACAGAAGCGTGTGTCTACTATGTGACGGGTTTTTGAGTAATTTTGGCTGCTGTAGATAATAATTTATAATTCCTCTGTTTAAAAAGGGATAATAATTAATCCTAGAAAAAAAGACGAAGGAAAAAATAGTGGCTGTTGAGGCTTTGGGATTCTATGGTGCAGGGCCGTAGTGCAAGTAATCCATTGCCAAGATGAAATCCAAACCATTAATTATCAAGGTCAACGACTTGGATGCCGCACAATTCCGGCGGTTGATGATGCACTTGGTAAGTGATAACGACGAGAAGAACATGGGTGGTACCATTTCATGAGGACCACCGGCTAAATTAACCGGTCATGAATCTTGACTTTGGATATGAGGCTTAGTTTTTCAAAAGAATTTAGCATCGCAGTTGCTAAAATGAGTTGACTACTGAAGGAAGTACTTAGCAACCGGCAATAGCCCGCGATGCCGGAGGATTCGGCATCTGGGCCCACCAACAGCCCCTAATCCTTTTTCTTTTATTGATTTCAATCTTATTCTGTGTTCGTCCTAAATTTTTGCTCTATAATGATTTATCTATTGTTTATTTTTCGTAATATTTTCTCGTATTATTTGGTTAATGAGTTGTCTTGAATGTAGAAATAAAAAAAAACTACAAATACATGGAACAAAGTTGAAAAAAGATCAAATTAGGACAACCCTAAATACGAAAAAGACAGCTGTCTCAAACTTTTTCGTCTTTAATAAAATTTGTTTAATTTTTTTTGGTATTTTTACTTTTTAAACCACTCTTATCGAGATGAATGACTAATTCAAAAAATATACATTAATCTAACCAAAATTCAAAAAATACGAACAAAATAGCAGAACAAAGGAAGAACTGGCCTTACTGTTTCAATTTTTTCATTTCTCAATTTTTCTCGTCACAGCTATATATTTCTGTATATATTCAATTATTTTTGGTAATTGATTTTCACATCCCAAAATTGATATCCATGCTTCTTCTTCTTGTTTTGTCTTTTAGTGAAACTTTTACAGATAAAATTTCTTTGAAAGACAAAAAAAAGAAAAAAAAAAGAAAAAAGAATGGGTATCAATTTGGAGTGTGTGGAAATCACTCCCCGTACTTTTCTGCTTCTTTTAGCCTATACGAATAAGCAAACTAAAAGTTTGTGACCAGAAAATGCAAGTGGAACGAACTCCAAAATTTAAGATACAAGTTAATCAGATGTCTTTATCTTGCTTTACTTCACCTATGCATATGAAAAAAAATTCACCAAATAATAATTGTCAAAGAAAAAAAAAAAACAGCTGTGGTTTTTAGAGATCCCAAACGGTACGTGGCTAACTGCCTAGCTACAACATTTTAAAATGTACATAAGTGGGGAGCCTTGTAAAAGTGGATCTTGTAGAGTATTCGAGCTAGCTTGTTATATTAATGGAGTATTTGTGTTGGTGGGTGATGGGATAGAGTCATATATAAACTAACGACTGTCCACTGCATGCCTTAGCTAATAAGACACCATGTTGGCATATTTGAGTGCTGTTTGCTTCCAAGTAAAGTGAGTTGGAGGTTTTTTGTCCTCAGATTGACCTAAATCCAAGCAAGCTACCTGCCGTGAAGCTTTTAGGCCCATCTCTACAGACCCGACCCGGACAGGCTCAATCGTCATCGATGGCCCATGGTCTAGAGCACCAAGATGGTCGGCTGGTCGCCCTGCTCGTGTCGTCACAGTCGAGTTGAAGCATTAGGTCGGGTCACGATCAGAGAATAGAGGCTGGGTAGGGATAGTGCCATAGTGGTATATACGAGTATATTCACCTTGGCCACGTGGCACCAATCTCCAATCGGCACAAAGCAATGCCCATATGGACCAACTACAATGTGATATTCAAGAATTATACAGATTGGCCATGTGGTTGGGGCTTGGGTCTTTCCATGCCGCGTGGCACGGCCGTGCAACGCACCTTAAGTTTGAGATTGGCCTTTGTACGACTTGGCCATGTCACATCTCCATACTTTATCCATGTGGCTCGAGAGTCAATTCGACCAATGTATAGTGCATGTCGATCGATCATCGTGCGTGTCGTTCGGTTAGAAGGTGTGGTCGAGGGCTGGATGTCAGACAGTGGTAGTTGATGACGTCACCCTGTCACGGGGAGGGCACGCGATGCCCTGCCCTCCAAGGCAAGGCGCTATAAATACTACAGTGACAAATCCTAACATGTATGTCACTTTCTCCTTCTAAAAGCCTTGTTTCCATTCTCATTCAGGGACTGACTTTGCCCATTAGAGTGCCTTCTGATTGTGTTCGACTGGCGGGGCACTAATATGGTTCTTTCTTTTGTAGACTTAGTTGGGAGAAGGGCTAACGACATCTAAATCCGATTTGAGAGGTCCATCCTACAAGGGACGGAACCACCATTGGGCTATGGGGGGCAAAGGCCACTCCCAATTTAGAAATACTGTAATTACCTAAGATATTTCCAATATACTATATCTAACATGTTGGGCCTCGTAATTGTTGAGGGACCTCGGTGTGTAATTTCGGCTATAGGCCTGGCCTAATTATTTCACTGTTAGTGTGTAATTAGGTGAATACGTTTTCAGAGAAACAGAGAGAGAGAGGCAAGAGAAAACGCAGATCTCAGAGAGATTGCGAGAAGACTTGTACTCCTAATTTCGATTTCATAGTGGACTGGTGTGGCTCCCGTGGTTTTTCTTCGCGTTGAGGTTTTCCACATATATCTGTGTCTCGTTTTTTTCTTTTCCGTTTTTCATTACGCACGATTACTTGTTTTTCTGTTCTGTGATTCATTGTTTCCAAGACCCGTAGGGATGTTGTGGGATTGCGAAAATCATAACAGTAATTTGTCGTAAAAAAATAAAAATAAAAATCGTGTAGGAGTTGAAAACTTAGGATCACTTTCTCGCACGTTTTTTTCCTCCTTTGGAACAACAGGCCTCATCTCTCTCCCATACCACGAAAATAAACTCACCAATCACCTCAATTTCTCTCTACTGGGTATTTAATACTATCATACTTCTTTTTTATATTCCTAAAACTTTAAATTTTAAATTTTTGTTGTCGCATTACAACCCTTGCGTATATGAAATCCTAGTAATTGACAAAAATAAACAATGGGAAATGATGGGTGACACTCGTTAAATTCCTTTGTACGACTTGGCCACGTCACATCTCCATACTTAATTTATCCACGTGGCTCGAGAGTCAATTCGATCAATGTATAGTGCATGTCGATCGATCATCGTGCGTGTCGTTCGGTTAGAAGGGGTGGTCGAGGGCTGGATGTCGGGCAGTGGCAATTGATGATGTCACCCTGTCATGGGGAGGGCACGCGATGCCCTGCCCTCCAAGGCAAGGCGCTATAAATACTACAGTGATAAATCCTGTTTCCATTCTCATTCAGGGATTGACTTTGCCATTAGAGTGCCTTCCGATCGAGTCCGACTGGCGGGGCACTAATATGGTTCTTTGTTTTGTAGACTTAGTTGGGAGAAGGGCTAACGACATCTAAATCCGATTTGAGAGGTTCATCCTACAAGGGACGGAACCACCATTGGGCTATGGGAGGGGCAAAGGCCACTCCCAATTTAGAAAAACTGTAATTACCTAAGATATTTCCAATGTACTATATCTAACATGTTGGGCCTCGTAATTTGTCGTAAAAAAAATAAATAAATAAAAATTCGTGTAGGAGTTGCAAATTTAGTATCACTTTCTCGCACGTTTTTTTCCTCCTTTGGAACAACAGGCCCACCACTCATCTCTCTCTCATACCACGAAAATAAACTCGCCAATCACCTCAATTTCTCTCTACTGGGTATTTAATATCATACTTCTTTTTTATACTCCCAAAACTTTAAATTTTAAATTTTTGTTGTTGCATTACAACCCTTGCGTATATGAAAATCCTAGTAATTGACAAAAATAAACAATGGGAAATGATGGGTGACACTCGTTAAATTCCTAACACGCAATAGAGCTCGTGACCTCTGCAGTTGTTAAGAGGTCACACAAGGATAGATATAGGTCAGGCACGTGGATAGGGTGTGCCGTATTGGACTTTTTTTTTTTTCCCGGTGCCGTATTGGACTTTAATACACATATATAACAAAAACGAATGGTGACTAATTAGCAATCTATATATGGACAGTGCTACCCGTACATAACGGAGAGTACAGAAAATGTACTGATCGCGTTTGGGGATCTACTTTTGGGTCCTGCACGAGTGATCCGAACCGTTCATTGTTCTTAAAATATTTTTCCGATGGGCCTCACAAAATTTCAGCTCAATCGGACGGTTGGAAGTGCTCGAACCAAAGTCTCACCGTTTGAATGACAAACAACTTTATTGAAGGAGAACAAAGATTAAAATGGAATGGAAGAGGCAACAACACCACTAGAGGAGAAGATCCACTAGACAAAGCCCCCAAACAAACCCAGACAGAAAAGTTAGCAAGGAGCCAACCAAAAACAAAGACAGAAGCTTTAACTCAATCAGCGGACGCATTTTCAAGAACACATGCATTCCTTTGGTTCCAAATCATCCACAAGACTGCCAGGGGGATGGACTCGGGGAGGTGCTGTGCACAGCTGTGCTGTGCATAGTGTGGTGCACCCCTCGGCTGTTGGATCGAGTTTTGGATGGCTCGGCAATTTTTTTTTAATTTTGATTTTTTTTACCGGTAAAAAATCAAAACACATCCGAACCGTTCAAAAGTCAATCCAACGGCCGAGGGGTGCACAACATCATGCACAGCACCTCCCCGCTTCCGACAGCTTCCCAAATGATTCTTTTGGATTTCTTATGCTTCCGGACTATCCACCACATAAGTATATCCTTTACAGAAAAAGAAGTGATCCATTGACCCCCCACCATGATAAAACATTGGACCGTCTGCCAAACAATACACAAAAAAGAACTTCTGATACTGCATGCTTCTTAAAAAGTGAAAAATCAGAATTCCAAGAGCAAACCAATCCCCCATCAGAGTCTATTACTTCGACTTCCATAAACCCATAAACACTGTGTTTCCATATGGAGTTGATAAAAAAGATAGCCACAGATTTGAGCTTTGTTCCTTGAAGAAAAAGAATGTCCACTTTTCCATCTCTTAGCAGATTTTTAAGTTTCCCAATTTTTTCCCTTTTTCTTATTTCCCCAGACCCCTGATGATCCAAAGCAGGATCTTCATGATTTACAGGACAGCGGCATCGACAGCTTCATTTGTGATCAACATATTGCTAATTACCTCTTCCTCGTTTCCCATGTAATCTTCACCAATGATTTTGGATACAGTTCAAGCAGCTTCCTTTTCATCTAGGATGATTCTATTCCTGTTTTTGATTCCTTCAGATGAGAAGTGAAATGTGTGAAACCCTAAATCTTATTAGTAACAGAGGTATATATAAAATAGCTAGGATCAAGGCGGATTTCAGGCCGAGGACAAACATAACTCCGCCTCCTATCTGATTCTCAAATTTTTTTTTACAAACTAGCCCCTTATCATACTCGATCCGTTCGGGGTGGGGATAGAAGCAGATGCGGACAAGTCGAACAAAATGGTCGATGGAATATGGCATTGAACTTCGGTGTGCACACATTTTTCTATTAACCCCACATGTTAACGACTAAACGTCATTTGCCAACATGTTTGAATTTTGATGCTTACAAAATATTTTATTTACAAATATATCTGAATGACTTAGCATTATTCGGACATTTGATTTGGCTGATTTAGAAATAAGGTGTCGTGAGGCAATAATTTCTAGTACAATTTTTATCTGATTTTGCAAGTGCTATTCTTTCAATATATTTCTTGATGTTTATATAGTAAATATAGTGTTATATGTCATAGACATTGGACAATGATTTCTACAAAAGAAATTAATCAATGACCTTAATTTATAAATTCACTATTGAGATGCATATAAGCTAGTTATACATTTTGAATTATAAAAAAAATGGATTGCATATGTAACAGCTCTGTATGCTAGCATTTATAACCTAATCTATTTAACTTATTTGCTTTAAAAAAAAGCTAATGAATGCTATTTGTTAACAATTCTGAATAATCAATGATTTATCTTTTCTAGCTTATTTGACCAGAAAAAACTAAATTATTTTAAGCTTCAATTTGAAGAGTTTTTTTTTAAATACTTATTTCAAGTTTTTTAAACATGATTTGACAAAAGAATCTTAGATTGAATAGTATATTCTTAATCTAGTTTTAAGGGTAATCTTGACATTTTAGTTCATAAAAAGCTACTATTAGTATTTGATATTCAAGCAGTAGGTTAAAACCTTTTTTTTACAACTTATAAAAAGCTATAACAAATTTTTTTACAATTTACATTGATTTTATTAAGTCAATGACTTAAAAAATTATAATCTAAAAAGCTACTAACAAAAATTAGTGGTTTTTTTGAAAATACTGGTTTTTCACGGTTTTTTATGTGATGTATTGTGAGAGAATGATCTGTCTCAGTTTTTGAAAAAAACAGTTTTTTGTTAGTGGAACACCCCCTAATTTATAAACTAGCAAACGAGGTTATTTTCTATCTTCTGATCAAAAAAAAAAAAAAAAAAGGTTATTTTCTATCTCAGACACATCAGCACATTTTCTAGTGGCCCATCATTTCATCTAAGGCCCATCTGCGGAAGCCCGTTAAAATCATTTACACGGACCAGTTGCACTTTCTACGAATTCCCGCCTCATCCCCATGATAATCTATGTCAAGGCCCATCATGGATGCCCATAATGACCGTGAAGTGAAGTGTATGCTCCCTCCGTCTCACAAAGATAATCCACACAAACAACAGACGCGCAAGGATTTTTGGATCACAAAATAAAATATTTTCGTGTATATTTTTTGAATTTCTTGACCCCAAATTAAAGAACTAACAGTATTTTTTGATCCAAAACTTGTACTACAACTTTTCTTGGTGGACTATCTTTTTTGAGGAGCAATTTGAAATTTTTTCCTAGAATTTAAAATCGATCATTTGAACATTAATCTTCTTGCACTTTTGAAAAGTGCAAGAAGATTAAGATCTGCAATTTGAATTTTTTTAAATAACTAAAATCTATGAATAGACGTAAAACAAAATCCATAAAAGGCAAAACTACGCTAAAAATCTTTCTTTAATTTTGACTTATTTTAATTTAGCTTATTGCACCACAAAAAAAACCCATCGATCGTCCCAATTAGAAGGTCTCATTCAAATCTCACTATAGGTGATGTACTATTGCAGTGGTAGACCTCTTTCACCTTCCTCCAAGATATAAACAGTAGTGTAAGTTCTCTAAAGATTTGACAAAAAAATCTATAAAAAAATAATAATTTTTTTGCGTTCAAGAAAATACATGTTTCTCAAAGGGTTTTGAAAAGGGATGGAGGGAGTAATTTATTCTCAATGCTAGACAATTTTTTATTTATTCCGAGGGGAGCAATAAAAAGAAGTAAAAATGAATGATTTGAACAAAGTTTAAAACACACCAAAAAAAATCTGAGTCTAATGTTTTCTCTTCTCTCTTTTTTATTTTACCATTTTTATTATCTATTATTTTAATATTTCCACACATCCCGTGAGGGAAAATGGGAAAATAAAAATAATAAGAGTAAAACTTCAAAAGGAATCTCAAAGGAAATATTTACGGAAACACTTACTTCAATCTTCACAACTGTAATAAGGCGTGTAATCAGATATCCTTGGGCAGCAAGCCTCATACACTTGGCCAGCAAGCAACCGAGTGATCCCTTAACCCTAAGTATATAGATGAAGAAATCCCATGCAGCAGCAGCAGCAACTAGGGTAAGCAGCAAAAAAATTCAGGAGAGAAACAGAGTGAGAAACAAATCCAGAAGAGTGAGAGAGAAAGAGAGTGCAAAATATTAGCAATCATGAGTGAAGAAGACGATCACGCGGAGCCGAGCTTTGTGAGTGAAGGAGAAGAGGATCTGTCCATGAGTTCTTCATCAGAAGCAGTAGTAGTGCGGTATGTTACGTATGGACCTGAACAAGATCAACACGACAACCCGAAATACGACGTGGATGGATTAACATGGCGTAGAGGAGATTTGATTGGAGAAGGCGCATTCGGGTCAGTCTATTTGGCTACTTTGAAGGAACCCGAGTCGCAGCCGCTCGGTCCCTTTCCGACGCAGATGGTGGTGAAATCAGCCGAACTCTTCGATTCGGATTCGCTTCAAAACGAGAAGCAGGTTCTTAGCATTCTTCATAAGACTAAGAAGTCCCCTTACATTATCCAGTGCTTTGGAGATGAGTATACCCGCGGCGAAAAAGGTGAAAACCTTTATAACCTGCTGTTGGAGTACGCTTCAGGTGGTTCCCTACGTGATCAAATCAGGAAATCACGTGGGTCCGGATTGCCAGAGTCCGATGTTAGGCATTACGCTCGGTCGATTCTTCGAGGAATCAAACATGTTCATGATTGTGGTTTAGTCCACCTTGACATAAAACCTGATAACATCTTACTTGTTCCTTGCGTTTCACCTAGTACTGGTTCCACTAAGTTTATGGCTAAAATATGTGATTTTGGGCTCTCGAAGAGGGCGAATCAGGGGAAGTCTACCCTGAGAGGAACTGTTATGTATTTATCGCCCGAGGCTGTGACTGATAGTATACAAGAGGCTCCCTCTGATGTTTGGGCTATTGGCTGTGTTGTTCTCGAGTTGCTAACCGCGAAGCAGGTTTGGACGAGGAAAGCATATTGGAGCACCGAGGAATTTGTACGTAAGATTGGTCACAAGTTCGGAACGCCTAAAATTCCAAGTGGGATATCAGAGGAGGGGAAAGAGTTCTTGAAGGGTTGTTTACAGAGGAAGGCAGCGGATAGATTGACAGTTGACATGTTGTTGAAACTTCCCTTTGTTTCGGATGTGGATGATGATGAAGAAAATATTGAAATCAAAGATGAAGAGTCAGAACCAGTGGAGGTTATGCATGAGAATTATGATGAAGAACCTGAGGAAAGCGACGAGGACCCGAGCAATAAGGTTTATTATGACGAGGATGCTGAAGTTGAGGCTATTGAAGAGGAAGAGGAAGAGGAAGAGAGCCCTAGGCAGGATGACTGTAGCTTGATTGAGACAGTGGAAGATGAGCCAAGTGTTATATACTTAGGGACTTTGACAAATGATGAGAAACGGAGCCCCGCCAGTGATGAGACAATCCACAATCACAAAAGGAGGAAACTGATATTGAGTTCTGATACAGACGCCAGTGATGAGACAATCCACAATCACAAAAGGAGGAAACTGATATTGAGTTCTGATACAGACGACGAAGGAAAATTTTGGTTGCGCTCATTGCCGTATGCCTTACCCGTAGCTGCAGCATTTTAGCCGAGAGTGATGCTTGCCTAGTATCGTCGTTTGAAATTGGATGCATAAAAATCTTTCAAGTGTAAGTTGTTTGATTGTCTGTAGTAATTACCGGAGAGATGTGTACTTGAAAGAATTGCCTTGATTCAAATCTTATTTCATGGTCAATGTGAGATATTGATTGCTGATTTGGTAGTGCTAATTCTTATGATGTCCATATTATCTTCTTTCAAAATATCAAAAACACAAACAATAGGTATTTGTAGTGCTTTTTTGTTTCACAGGTGATGAAGCCAATCATCTTGAGGACAGCCCTCTGTAATACCTTGACTAAGTAGCAGCAGCAGTGAAAGCTGGGGGGAAATTGCGCGCATTTTCTGCTTTAGCAATCCATGCTTCAATTGAGAAGCTGTTATCATTTGCTGCTGTATATATATTCATAGTATGACTCCGAAGAAGTGATGTTTCTAAACAACTCTTTGGAAAATTTTTTTCCTTTACAAGATTCATTGCTCTTACAAATTTTCACATCAACTGCTAGAAGTGAAGATTAAATGAGTCGTTAAGCATTCATTTAGCAGTACTATACAAACGCATTCTCCATATTGTCGTACCATCCAACTGAAAAACTATATAGAAACCTCCATCGGCTACTAATGAAATTAAAGGAGCACCAGCATTTCTTCTTGTTTTTCTTCCGCGGGGATAGAATAAAGAACCAGAAAACTTAAGCAAAATAGGAGGTGGATGGACTAGAAATCGCGCGCCCTATGTTCAAATACAAATGGCTGGCTTCTCCACATCGGGGAGATGGTCTGACCAATGCAAAGCTTCTTACCACCCATTGAAGAATTTTGTAGGCATAGTTGCACAAATCTATGGGTCTTTGTACTGCCTTTTTGTATCGCCGCATCTTTTGCTGCAGAGAATCATGCTTAATTTGATTGGGAATACTCCCTCCGTCCCAATTTCTTGGTCCTTTCCATTTTGGGATGTCCCAAAATATTTGTCCCACTTCTAAAAACATCCATCAAAACTGAGTCACTTTCCAATTTTACCCTTAAAAAGTTCTTTTCACATCTTAATTGGCTAGTCTATTATCTTTTATTTTATAACGGTTTTTATGATTTTGAAAATTTTGTATAATAAAACTAATTGATATCTATCAAACAAAATCCATATTAAATATGTTTTGACTTTCATATAATAAATTTGCCTCATAAATTTGGTCACAGTAATATTGACTGGATTTAGGGGCAAAATAAAAAAATCAATACAAAGTTTTCACACCCCTTAAAAACCCACTTCCCCAAAAGGGGGAAATAAATTGGGGCGTAGGGAGTATTAGCTATTTTGATGGCTCCAGATCAATTGTTTCCTTTCTTGGACAAATAATTTTGACAAACACCATGCATTACTTCTACATCCACATCAGAATGTATCACAGGAACACAAGGAACTGTGAAGCTAAGGGGAAAATCGGTATAATAACATGTAGGGAAAAATCCTCAACTCCAGTCCCCCAACTAGCTCTCATCTGATTACTTTGGCTTTACAAAACAAAAATCTGTGAAATATGAACTCCATATTGGGGACTTTAATTAATCTTCCCTATCCAATTTCAATCATCTTGAGGAGCTAGCGTCCGTTGAGCAATAATACCCTAATTAGTGAAATCTCAACTATAAGTTAGAATCATTTGTAGTATCTAAGAACTTTATTGCACAAAAACCCCGGGACGCAGGCTTCCGGAGAGGGGAGCGCAATGAATGTTAGATGCAAAGCCCTACACCTCATTAATATCATATTGAAAATAAGTAAATTTCAGGGGTAATGTCACTATAAGCAGCGCGCGCGCACGTACACACGTTAGAATTGGTCTCTGTTATGATGGAAGTTTCTAAAAGTTCCCATAGGTAAGTCTCCATTGCTGGCTCATACATTCTAGGAGAAGCATCCCTGTTAGGGAACCTGTATGAATGCAAGACAGTTTTTCGTGATACGTGAGGCCGTTAATTATGTTATGCCCTAATGAAGTAAAGAAGTTATTGCGGGAGCTTGAAGATACAAGTCCGCTGTAGGACAACAAAATCATCGACTTTGATGCCTATCCCATTGGGGAATAGGTACTCCAGGTTTGAATTTTTGTTAGTTATTTGAAATAATTATTTATCTCGAAGAGAGAAATGAAAAAAAGTACGTAAAAGATGTCGACCGAATTTGCAAAAGTTTCGTAAACACCAACATAAAGACTTCTAAAGTTTTATGAGTGTCTCTTAACAAAATTAACCTAAAAATTTGTCAAAACTTAAAAAAAAAAAAAAAAATCCCACATATAAAAAATACACCAATTATCGAGTTACCAACGAATAAAACTATATATGGATACATAATTTGGTGCACACCAAATGTACGCTGAGGTGTGTGGAAGTCACTTCAAGATTTCACACAAATGATCGGACTTCCTCAATTTGTTTATAATAACTAAGTATCCATGTAAAAAATCAACTCAATTAGATATCAGTAAAAACTTGATCAAATTTTAGTTTTATTCTTTGACAAGAAACTGAACAAAGAATCGATCAAGTTCTTATCGATATCCGATTAAACTAATTTTTTTTAGATCCTTGAAAGATATTTTTAACAAATTTAGCGGCTCCGATCATTGGTGTGAAAGCCCGTAGAGAGTCTCATGCAATCGGGTGTACGCCAATTCATTCCAAAATTTAATTAAAACTTCCACATCTTCCACAACCCGAATTGCGCGCGTCTATTGCAGATAACGGTCACGCATGAGTCGGTAACCGTTTTCCCGCCCGTTACAATTCAAACAGTTCCATTCAAAAGGTCACGGCTCACATCGTCACCGTCGATCAAAAGCCGCCACGAAATCATTCATCCACACCCGACGCGATTGTCTGTTGCATCCATCCGTCACAATCGCGTCTACTTAACCCGTAACAGTGGGATCCACAATATCCAATGTCTATCCTTAATTAGTTCCTTACCATACACGCATGAGAATACGTGCACTAACCAGGAGCAAGTTCAAAATATCCGTTTTACCAAAAAAAAAAAGTTCAAAATATCCCGAGATCAGTTGTTGAATTGCGGTTTTTTCTTTCAACGCTATTACAGCTACCGACGGCTGGGGTTGAACGGCTTGGATCATTTTTGTAGGTCTGAGTGGGCTCCGCGTGCCCGTCATACCCCTTCGTCAATCCCTTTAGCTTTTTCGTTTGTTTTTTTAAGTTCTTACGGTATTACACTATTAACTCAGAAAAATTAAGGGGATGTCCAACACCTTATTTCAGCACACATTCATAGTACAATTACTCGTAAACTAAGGCTTAGTTTTCCGTTTGATTTTAGCAACTTTAGCAACTCAGTTGCTAAAATCATGGTCTCAGTTGCTAAAATCAACCATGATTTTAACAAATGAGTTCAGGTGCTAAAATCATAGGTATTTCAAATCACAAAATTAAGTGGTTCCGTTTATCGTTTTTCGATTTTTTTCACACCGAATTAAAGTACACGAGGAGTATTTACTCATTTAAGAAAATAAATTATTTGATCGCAAATATAAGCTAGAGGCGGATCTAATTGCAAGTTTGCAACACACGACGAGACTCCTTTATGTTGGAGATATGTATTGAATTTAGACGTTTGAAGAAGCACAGAAGTTCGTGACGAGCAGATTTCAGTTTTGGGGACTATTTTGAAATTGCTAAAATTCTAGTCCGGATGGGATTTAAGTCCGTCCGGACGGTCCGGTCCGAGTTCAGTACGGAATGTGATGGGTTGCGCGTTTTTGTAGGGTTTAACCTAATATTTTGTGTTTTCTTCTAAATAGGAGCATTGTGGCCTCCTAGGGCTTTGGAACTTCTTGAGTGAATCCCTTCGAAGGAGCCCCCATGGGGCTCTCCGTAGTGTGTTAGGGTTTCTTGGCTGTTCCATTGGTTTAGTCTTGCTTTGGGATTTGAGATGTCTAAGGTTTGGAGTCGTCTCTTTCGTGTATGTGAGACTTTGATGCTTTGTTAGGGTTTCTAATAGAGATTTGTTCCTAGATATCTATTGGATGCTTTAAGTAGAGTTACGGGTATAGCCGGCTCTTTGTATTTCTCCCCATTGATAGTGAATCCTCTTGCTCTTTCCCGTGGACGTACCTCTAGAGCCTCGTGCTTTGGGGGGAACCACGTAAATCCTTGTCTCTTATTTTCTTGTTGGTTTGGTTATATTCTTTACTTCGAGTTTTGGGCACAACACTCTATAGTTTAAGTAAAAAAATTGGACCAGTATTGTTAGGCAGTTTTCGGGCCCACCTCAAAGATGGTTTGATGATCGGAGTCTTTAATTTGTAGATCTCATGGAGAAATTAATCGTGCTGAATATATCAATGACTGACATCATAACCAATCTAAAATAAATGTGTTCGATTCTATTGCGTTGTGCGTTTTTTCTTAAAATTAATGGATTCTATATTGTATTTCTCAAATTCGGTCAAAATACTTCTGACATGAGTACACTCTTGAATAGATGTACAAAAATAAACAATTTCAAGTATAAAGGGTGGCGAAAGTGTACTAGTTATCTATTCTAGTTCAAGTATAAAGGGAGGAGATATCACCCATTTTCCTTTTACACTAGAGTTGAACTCGTTCGATACACGGGAAATAAAATAACCTCAATATTAATCCTTTTGTTTTACCGTCTTATACATCAGACATGCACAATGCTATTACCCTTTCAATGATACCAAAATATTGGAAAAAAATTTAGTCGGCATGTAATGATGGAAAGGCACCTTGTTGAGGCAACGTAAAGAAAATGAGGCATGAAAGAGCTTGAAGTTTTTTATACCTATGTGTGCATCAAATTAAGAAAAGAAATTAAAACATTGAAACATAAAGATTGAGAGGAGATTAAAACATTATAAACACGGGAAACATAAATTACAAATAAAACAAAGACAAAAAACCTGTAAAGAGTCAAAGTAATAAGATTGATCAAACCTTGAATGCAAAATGTTTTTTGGTGTGCGATCCCTTCTCTTTTCCATTTCTATTGTTATTCAAGAGTTCAGGTAGGAGCAAGAGAATTTAAATTTCAAAACACCAAGAGTGGGATGTGGGGGAGAGCTGGACGGGTGGGCGGTGTTGGGAAAAATACAGTGGCAATACAAATTCCAAGGTTTTGATTACTCCCTTATGCTGCCTAGAAGCGCTGGGAAGGTATTGTGAAACATATACAAAAAGAACCTATGAGGAAGACCTTGCTCTCAACATAAGAGATGGAAGCTAGAACTATTGGGATAGCAGCTACGACTATCAACTGAGTAAGAAAAGGAACTGTATAACAGTGCATACAAATTACATGAACAGAAATGTAATAAGATAAACTGAAACTGAAACGTGATACAAACAATAGATTGAAGTATGAACCGAGTCATGCAAAACCACACTCTCCTTAACAAAGATGCGCAGCCTACCGTAGGTGTTGTAGAATGAACCGACGTCTTCGTCCTAGGATAAAACGGCTAGTACCACCACCACCGGAACACCACCTTTGGTAGCCTTGCCGAACTGACTGGCGTCTGCCTCTTTCTCTCAATGACGATTTTCAAAGCTTGGATGTTAGACGAATTTCTGGTGCTGAAACCAAAGGCCAAAGCTGCCTTTATATAGTTGAAGGAGCTAAAAACTTCAATATGGGATTAATGGGGGAGCCTCCCCTTCAATAACGAAATTGAATTTTGTAATTCAATTCCATATTCTGTAACTTCCACCTTCAATACGAATTTGAATATGTTTGAAATCTGCTATAATATCCACTTTCATGAAGGGAGTTACCCAACGTTTATTACATAACGTTTTGAATTCATGGGGTTGACTCGGTTGCCTCGGGAGACCCTCCGAGTGCCCCGGTTTCATTCACATATTTCCAACAGGCGGTGCCACATTCTGGAAAAAAAAAGAAGGGGTGTGATTGAAAGTATATGTGTGGTAGTCATGGGACACGTGTAAGCAATGGGTGCAACCGCAAGTGCGAGAGTGGGCAACAATTTTTTTTTTGGTTTGTGGGACAAAAATAATTAGAAATTCTAGAAAATTAGAATTTGGGATTGAAGAGTTTTGTAGGAATCACACATTGATATAGGCAGGGACGGAGCCAAAATTGTACCTTTGTGGTGGCGAAAATATGTACTTAAAAAATTAGAAGACAAACTGCATTTGAATATTCATCCACTTTACAAAAAATTATGATAACATAAAAACTTTAAATGTACATAAAACCTTTAAATGTTTGTCCTATGTACGTAAAGTACCAAAAAAGAGTAATTTCGGTTTAATCTATCTACTAAATTGAGGCATCTTGAATTGTGTTTGACGCTCTTTCATGTCGTTGAAAGCATCGATGATAGACTCAGCATCAAAACTTAAGTCAATATCCCTCTCAATGTACGTGATCAAGAAACTTGCCAAAAAATCATCCTTCATCCTATTACGCAATCTAGTCTTCACAAGTTTCATAGCTGAAAATGCCCGCTTCGTTGTAGCCGTTGAAATGGGCAAAGTCAATACAAGGCAAATTAATTTGTCAACAAGAGGATAAATTATGGACTTTCTTGTTTTATTCAACACTCGACATAACTCTGAAATAGTAGTCAGACTATCAAACTTTGGATGCTTGAAAACATCGAGCTCATAATTTTGCAACTGAAATCTAAAGTGTAGTGGTGGCGAGTCTATATAATTTGAGGTTAATTTTTTTTTTTATCTATGTAATAAGTGTATTTTTTTAAAACCTTGTGGTGGCAGTCGCCACCACTTGTCCCCCCTTGGCTCCATCCTTGGATATAGGGTATAGATAGAGATAGATAAATTTCCCATGTATCAAAAAAAAAAAAAGGGAGGAGAAGGATTTGGGTGTGTGTAGGGTATCGCCCTGCATGCACCACGTCCGTTGAAAGAATTTATGTAAATTCTACGTCATTAATCACTAAATAGATGACTATGATAAGGCGTTACGGGTACCACGTCAAATACGGCATGATACTCTACATGCACCCAAATTCTTCGAACAATGATAGGTACACACCCTCTCAACCACTCCCCACCACACCCTTTATCACAGAGAAATGATAGGTACACAACAAAAAAGGCCACTACAAGGCCACAACGGGACCAAAACGACGTCGTTTTGGTCCCCTTCCCAAAAAAGTAAATTTCCTCTTCTCTCTCCGCCTGCTAAGTGCTAACCCTCTTCTCTCTCCTCCCCCTCACCACCACCACCACCACATCCTCCTCCGACCGGCAAACCCCTGCCCAAACCACCACCACCAGTCCCCACCTCTAAGCCATGACAGAACCACACCAGTGTACCTTTATGAGTAAACAATTGGGGGAAAAAAGGAAGAAAACAAGGAATCAAACATACAAAAAGATAATCCAATCACAGAAAATGTAAGGGGTATGGATGAATTAATGCATAGCTCTAGGAATACTTCATCAAAGTTTCGAAATAGTCTCTCTTTTGTTTAACCACAGGCCAATGACTTCATTACAAAAACAGAAATAGACGATGTGTGTAGTGACCGGAATGGATAATAATCGGAACTGACATATTCTCCGACGGCAGTAGGAACAGATCTGCTAGTGGCTAAACCCTAGTCAGAAAGGTAGTCACCGTTTGTGCCTGAGAGGTAGTGACCAAACTGGTGGTGGTTGTTTGGGCAGGGGTTTGGCGGTCGATGTCAGATGAGGTGGGGGTGAGGGGGAGGAGAGAGAAGAGGGTGAGGAGGCGGAGAGAGGAGGGATTTTTTTTTTTTTTTTTTTTGGGGAGGAGGCCGGGGACCAAAACGACGCCGTTTTGTTCCTGTTGTGGCCTTGTAGTGGCCTTTTTGTTGTGTACCTATCATTTCTCTTTATCACATGTGCGGTGGAGCTCACTGGGACGCACCGGGTGAGCCCCACCACACGTGAGAAAAAGTGTGGTGGGGAGTGGTTGAGAGGTGTTAACCTATCATTTTTGAAATTCTTCTCATAAAAGAGAGCCTACTTTGGTATGGCAAAAAACATAAAGCTGACTTGCAGTTTTTCTTTTCCCAATTGGACCATAAAGGGAAATTTACACTCTATTTAGAAAATATATCCAGGCCCCGGAAGGCCCTATATAGAGCGTTGTCTAAAATTGAAACGTTCGCCCCTTTTGTCCAATTTGGACGATTTTACCCATCAATTGGTTTGCCCGCTGTTGGTATTTTCGTAGTTTCGGCTTATATGGTTGTCCTCAAGGGTCTTTTTCCATTTGCTAATACCCCTTCCAAACTTCTCCCATATTTCCCTCTGTGTCCCTTGTCATTTTTACGCGAGACAGAGAGAGCGAGCTTCCAGGCGATAGAGAGAGAGAGAGAGTGTGGCGATTCAAGGCTGTTCGAACCTCGCGATCGATCGACTGGAGCTTTGCGTACGGCGGTTCTGTAAGTCGGATCTTCTCCTTCCTTCTCTTTCTTCTTCCGGTCTGATTAGGGTTTCATTGTTTCGAACTTCCCGTTTTTGCGTTCTCAGTTTTCGTTTCTTGGAAATCAAACTAGGGTTCCATTAGTTACAAAACTAAGGATTATTAATAGTAATACTTCCGAGATGTGGATGGTTTCACTGGTTTGGAATTTTTTGTACTTCCAGTGAGTTGAAGAGGTGATTTTCTATCAGCTTTCATGGTGACTTTCGGTCTCCGCAATATCTGAAGTTTAGAACAAACTATGCAGTCATTTTTCATGATTTGGACTACCTTTACACCAACTCTTACAATAGCGCTTTTTGTCAATGAAGACGGTGAGGATCACACAGATTCACTGATTTCTTTGATTTTGTACAGGAAACTCCTACAGATATCCAGTCTGGAGATCAATATGATTTTGGTTTAACAGTGTATTTTCTCTGCTCTTACTTCAGTTGCTTTATCGGCTTGTTTACAGTTGCTTTTGCCGGAGATCCGTACGCATTCTTCGATTGGACGGTCTCTTACCAAACTGTCTCATCACTCGGGGTTAAACAAAAGGTTCTTCTTTCTCCTCTTTACATCTACTCTTAATTGTTCACTTAGATGTTTGCTCTTAACTTTTTTCTCTCTCTATATAGATTTAGTCGTTTACTCTCTGTATATGACAAATTGATTCAGATATGTAAGTAATCGTGCTTGGTCCAATGAGTGATTAGGTACACGAGTGTTTGGTTGCAAATGTCGAACAAAATCACAATAATTAACAAGTAATTAGATACTGGTGGGTAAGAACGAACTCTTTTTTGGTCATTATTATTGTTGAAATTAGGACTCCAGTTCGTCTTTAATGGTTGTGGCCAACTCAGAAGCTAAGTACTCCCTCCATCCCGATTTTTATGTCTATAGTTGTATTTCCAACCAGATAAATAATAGTTCATACTTTTTTTATTGATGATACTTTATAAAATGCAATATGCATCTTATAAGTACCGAAAAAGAAGAAGTATTATGCATAAAATATTGAACAAAGTTTTTAAAATCACTTATACAATATAAGTAATTTGAAAATGTGCAAACTCCCAGAAAGGCAGAAATAAGTAATAATTTGGAACAGAGGGAGTCTTTGCTACTTTGCTGGTACATTTCTGAGATTATTACGTTCAGCCATGAGAAATTGGTGGCAACTTGATCCTCTTCTGTGCAGATACCAAATGCTTAAAACCAAGATGTAAGCTATCGATTTTTCCAGTCAGCATTAATGGCATGTTTGGAGTTCGAATAGAGGGGTCGATAGGATATGTTTAGATAGGGACCCACACTATGGATGAAATGGCGTGTGCAAGGTGGCCACAATCGTACCACATTAGTTATGTCATACGCGTGGTATAGAGAGACCATCGACCGGATTGCATTGTTAAGGTTTTAGTATAACCTTAATAGGAATTAGAAACTTATCGCGGCAAAGAATAAGTTTCATCCTCATATAAAATCGTTTCACAGAAACTATGAGTAATGATTTCCTTATCCATTGTAGAATTTGCCACTCCAAACAAGGTATTAGATTGCACAAAGGTTGGAACCTCAATAGATTCTCTCCAAACAGTGAATAGGATAGGAATATTTTCAAACCCCTTTTGTATGGTGTGATCATATTACAAAACCAAACCGAACCAAACCAAGCCTTATGGTGTGATCATATTCTATAGCTATATACTATTCACCCTCATTCTTATCGGGCCCCAAATGTAGGTGATGAGGACTAGATTTTTGAATCTGTAGTTGTTATTGACATGGTTGGCTATATAAATTGGCTTAGTTTGACATATATGATATGCTGCTGGCTTGTGATGATAGAGTGTAGAACATTCGTTAATACTCCAAGCTTCTACGTTTTGCTAGCCTCTGTACACATGTTTTAGGTTTTTAGAATGCTAATCTCTGGTGGTTTAATGGGTTTAGGTTTTCGACGAATGCATTTGTTTTTCACACCATTCTGTACGGATGTTCCTCCGCTAATATACTATTTCAAGGTCGAATGGGGTCTTGTCATCTTCACAGCGGTATTAACTCTCGCCTCTTTGAATATTTACCTTTTATGACCATTGTTATTTTCCTGTTTTCGTATTACTGAATGCACAAGAAAATGGCATATGGCTACTGTTTTATCATTTTTATCGAGATTTTGACATTTTGTGGTACTAATGTGCTAAGGTTTCTTTTGCAAGCAATTGAAATTATACTTGAAGAAAATAGAACAATTCTAAAGATCGTAGATCGCTATTTATAGGAACGATTTTGCAATAATTTTGTTTTAAAAAATTGTGAGGTAAAATTCAATCTTCAATTTTAATGCGAAATTGCTAGGATGTCTGCATTTGATTTCACCATGGTGTTCTTCTGTCTTCCCATCTTTTTTCCCTTTTCAAATTAGGGAAACACAAAATGCTTGAGACACAAACACAGCCTTAACCCTTGATGTGTGGATGGATTATGAAGAGGAAACAAGCTGGTTGGGAAAACCTAGCTGTTTCGCTCGCTTATCTCCTTTTGTTTTCCATTCAATTTGTGCAGAAATTTCTGGTAATATCAAAAAAATTTCACTACGGTTCCATTAGTTTGATTACAGAACCATGCAAGTCTGCTCATATTCCCGCAGCAAAAGCTGCAAAAAATGCTGCTGTGATTTTGTCTTACGATCCTAATTTGAAGCTTCCATTATAGCCATCTGAAGAGAGTGCCTGAGAAGGGATTTTGAGCATATCAGAGGTGGCTTATTAACGTAGTCTTGCCATTAAACACATCATGCTGACTTTTTGCTTGTCTAGGCCTTTTTGCTATCCTTTGTCATAGATATGCTTAAATAACAATAAGCAAAATGTTATTGGAAGCTCCATTTTTGTTGATTATGTTAAATTTACTGACCAAATAAGTGAAGTGGTGCTTTCTTTCTTGTTGTTGGTGTCATCTATTTCTTTGGATAAGTGGAGGTTCGACTCTCATTCAGCTTGCATTTTTCAGATAGTGTCCTTGCTTTGGAAATGAAATTAAGAAGGTTTCCTAATTTTTTGTTTGCGGTAGATTGTAAAGCTTGAGAGCTGAACTCACCTAGACTAGATTTTCACCTATAGGCCTAAATCATGCTTAACATCAACCACTCTCTAGATTCTTAGGTTGTATGCTTAGAGGTTGATTATGTTCAGTTACTCAGAGAAAGAAAAGCCTAAAGATAGTAAAATCACTTCAGAAGCCACTTAACGTATTATAATGATAAAGAAGGATTATAAAAGGCTCTCTTTCTGGTCAATCGATACATATGTTTTTTCTGGTGGCGCTACCAGTTCTGCATTGCTTGGCTCCAGTTTTTCATGTGTCATGAATTATAATTGTGCATCTGAATGTGGCTAGAGTTATCTGTGTTCGGTTAGGGGGTTTGCCCCAGTTTTGACACTATTCCAGTTTTGATTACATCATCACTTTTTTCACTTTTCTCTCTACCTCTCTCCACTTATTACACCTGCTTACATCATCAAAACTAAAACTAAACAAAACTAAACCTACTAACCGAACACAGCCCTATTATTTCAGAAGTTTGAGTCAAAGGTGGATGCAGTGGACACCCACAGGAGCCGAAGAAGCTTTTGTAGGTGGCATATTAGCACAACTAGCTAAAGATGACACATGGCTAAAGATACAGTTTTCATTGAAGTATTTAATATGCTCAGTCATTTTTAAAATATATGTAATACTTATCCTCAACAAAAAAAATTTGTTGTTCACCTTTTCCATTTTCCATAACATGAATAAAAAAAAAAAAGGGCTACAATTTGAGATGGAAAAAAAAATAGACAATGCTACAGCCTTCCACTAGCATTCACATGTGAAAAGTTAGATCTTGAGCAAATCTGCATCTATCCTTAAAAGGCTAAAACGATGTCGTTTTCAGAAAAGTGGCATTTTTTAAGATCTCCTCTCTCTCACTTAGACTTGTGCTGAAAACATATTTCTAGCTGTATACGGAGCAGTACTCATATGCATACGGTAACTACATGTAACTTCTTGAAATCGTATAAGAGAATGGCCTAACACTTGGGTTTCGTAGTTAAACTACGATTAATGGAAGACTTGTATTGAGTCCTTCATTAGGCATTCTCCTTAACTGGTTTTTTTCTTATCTCAGGGGAAGCGGGAAAGTACTCATTAATTGGTTTTTTCCCTATCTCAGCAGAAGGGAGAAACTAATCATTACAGAATTCATTTTGCCTATTTCTTTGTATAATACATGATGTCCTACTTGTGTGCAACCTATGCTTTGTAAATTTGGACTTGCCAATATGGACAGATAGTTTTAAGCAAATCAATTTATGTATCATTATCATTTTTTATCCTGCCCAACATTAGTGGAAATATTTTGTCTCGTAAACAAATTGCTAAATATTTTGCTCTTCCGAATCGTTGCAGGGCATTCACTCTCAAGCAGAGAGGTGCAATTCCGGCTTTCTCAACTAAAGAAGACATGTTTACTGCCATAATGGGCTTCTGAAATACGTTTTGTTGAACTACTCCTTAATTATTCTACTCTGTAATCAATTTTTTTCCCCTGATGTTGAGCAAAATAATTCACATTCGACCAGATTGAAAATAAAGTGGCAGGCATGTATCCAAGTTTATCCTGGATTGCTCTGCTTGTTATGGCTTGGGCCATATTGCTCTCGGATTGTAATGGCTTATAATGTCCAAATCTATGTCAAATAGCGTAAAATACATCAATTAAACTAATCCACTTCGGACACAATAACCCAACGCCTTCAAGATGATATCAAAACTCTTATTCTTATTACAATTTCCTCTTCTATTCACCAATACCCAAACCTATAACACAAAACCAACAAACACACGGGCATCACACTCGTGCAACGCACGATGCGTTAACACTAGTAAGAAAGAGAAGCATGCCATTTATATAAGCTCTTCGCGTGTACTCCTATTTTCCAATTCCTTTATCCATAAATTTTCCATTTCTAATTTCTTCCTCAATTACTACTCATTACTTTTAATTTATTATATTTTTTCCACCTTTAAAACCCAATTTAGCCAAATTAAAAATTATTCAAAATTTTCACACTTTCTCCTTTAACCAAAAATTTTCGGCTTCCAAACAGTACAAAATTAATAGTTTTTTAAATAAAACCAAAAATAAATCAAAATAACCCAATTTTCTACATTATTTTCCATCCTTCATTATCCAAAAAACTTTAACTTTCACTAACAATTTTTTCATCAATCAAACAACTCAAGCCATTAGCGGGCGGGCATCACGTGCAACGCACGTGTCGCAGCACCTAGTGCCCCATAATATATGCCCTCAGTAGCTGTAGACCAAAAATTTAAACATGTGATTCATGTAACTACCCACTGCCAAACTGCTGCAGAATTGTCCGGCCTTAAAAAATGTTACTCCACTGTACTAATTTCTGTCCGCCAATAGCAAAGGCATTGCGTGTGCACCCATCGCTAGTTTTAGAAAAAGACAAGTGTCTCATATTTTATCATTTGTTTCTCATAGTATTGCTAGGAGTGTCTTGCACGTGGTAGATATACTCTTTTTTTTTTTTTTTTTAATTATCCTAGATGTACTCTACACAAGACTTTTTTTTATTTTTTATTTTGGATAAATTAGCTTGAAATAGAAAAGAGGTTAACCGAATATACATTCTACAAGGGTCATACCCCAGGAAAAAAAAAAAAACACCTGACCACAACAAAAGATATCCAACCAAGCTCAAAGCACACTACAACGAAATAACACAAAAACACCAAAACAAAAGAATGTCATGCGAGCCTCAAGAACTAAACTCTTGAAGCCTTTAACATCTTGAGTTTCTCCTTAAGCTTCTTCTTGTTCTGATCTCTAGTGGATGAAGGAGTTGAAGAATCATCCATCACCGGGTTCAACTTATGCCTCGGTCCAATGAAATCGTCATCAAAAGGAATTCTTGGAGGCTCTCGAAACCGTGTAAACCGAAAGAGAGCCGCGAGAGGAAGCTCTTGTTGAGGACTATCCTAGCCAAGGAGAACCGGGGTAGTATCACAAGATACAACACCGGTAACATCTATCTGTGACACCACCTCAACGAAGGAGGCTCCCGAATCCTCACATTTCTCAAGAACGCCAAATGCGTTAGAAGTAGAAGAAACACGGCTAGACGAGGAGTTGACCAAAGGCAAGCCCGGAGTTTGAATTTTCCTCTTCACCACCTCTATCCAGACACCCTTATTTCGCTAACTTCTCTCTCTTTCACATTCCTCTCATGAACAATCAGGACATCTTGTCTTACTTTCTCCTTGGTACCTTGCTCCTGAACAACCAAGACAACTTGACCTACACTCTCCTTGGCTTTCCACATTGGAGGAGGTGAAACTTTGGGCTTAATAGTGCAAGAGTTAGTAGAATGGCTAAAGATCTTACAAACATTGCAGGCTTGAGGTGTCCAAGGAACCTCTACTCTAATTTCGTATGGCTCTCCATAACCCAAATTCACTACGAAGGACTTAGGAATTTCCTTCGCTGCATCCACTTCAACACATACTCTAGCAAATGTCAATCTGCTATAATTTTGCGTGAAGTCATCAAGGTAAAGAGGGTTGCCAATAACACTAGCAATACTACTCAATCCTTCATTTGTTCATAATTCAAGGGGAACATTGTAGAATTTAATCCACACAGGAACACTAGAGAAAACGTTTTTAGTAAATTGCATCCCAGAATGCCATTTTTTAATCACAATGTGTTTGCCCCTGCAAAAGTAAGGACCATTATCAAGAATGGAGTCCAACTTGTTCTCATCCCTAAAGTTGAACACAACAAACCCATTGTCTAAGGGGACCACATCCTCAACATCAATCTTCCAAACCCGTTGAGCCCAAGATCTAACTTGAAAGTAGGATAAATTAACTTTTATCCACAAAGTATCCCACAATAGCATGTTTCCATTTCAATGCCCCATTTTCAGAAATCTTAAGCGGGATCATAACTTGATTATTCACATACTCAACCGGGAACCTCTTAAGGTGTCTACTTAGCTTACCAATTTTAACCTCATCATTAAGTACAAGCTTCCCGTTGGTCCAAGCATTCAAGGTAGCTTTACCTTCCGACTTGTCCCCTTGAATAAGAGGAGACATGGCAGTAGCAGCCGCACACCTAGACTGACCCTGAGGTGGTGTCGTGTTAACTCCACCACTCTCAGTTGACATGACCGGGGTGCCAAGTTTAGGCCAAGTTTCAGTGATGACCAAAGGCAATTGCAGTTCTATTACATCGGTATTTTTGGCCACCACCGAAATATCATCTTCCTCGTTAATAGAAGCAAATTCAACATCCGAGTAATCAAACGCATTGTCAATTTGGTCATGAAAATCCTGTAAAGTTAGCTTCGTAGCTAATTTTCGTTTACCCATAACCAAGCTAGCCTACTCTATCACTGCCCCGAAAATGTGCAAGAGAGAGAGAGGGAAAGACGTACCGTGAAAACGAAGTCAGTCAAAAACTTCGGTTAGGACGCCGGAAAACGCGCCGAAAACCGGAGGTGGATGAAAGCCCTCGCCCCAGGGAGTCCGAATATGCAAGTGTTTAAGCTTGGAGATGCTCCGATGACCGTAGATCTGGATTTTAGGTTTGAGAGAAGTGGTGGCTATGGAGGTAGAGAGGGTGAGCGGCTGAAGTGGATGGTGGTGGAAGATTGGCTGCAGAGGTGGATGGTGATGGTGGCCTGGAACACAAGCTATCTCCTCTGACCCTCAAATCCTCGTGATGAACTCCAGATTTTGCTCAGAGGGAAAACCCATTTGATTTCCCTGTCTCTCTTTGATTCTCGATCCGTACTTCAACTACCACACCACAAGACTCCGCAATGATTATATTAAATTTTTTTTTTTACCAGTAGGGTGTCTGAGTCAGTTTACGGGTAACTTGACTAATTCCCTCATTGATTCGATCAAAATCAAGTCATCAGTGACGAACTAAGGTTTTCATAAGAATTATCATTCTTGCGGCATAACCAAAAAATTGAAACCTAATCAAGTACGTCAAAAACAAACCTGTCAATCAATTGAACTATCCTTTGCACTAGTCCAAACGGATATGGACCACAAGTGAGAAGGATGCCCGCGCTCCTATTTTAGTTTATTTTTACCAAGTAAGGCTTAGAAGGAAGTTAGTAGGATAATAATTTAAGAAAGTTTGTAGTTTTTCTATGGACTCGAAGCTCCAACCTTTCCCTTCTAACGCCCATGAAGCAGCCAAAGATCCTCTGTTCAGGGAAAATCTCTGTACTAAGGGATTTTCGGCAGTTAGATCACTTGGAAATATATATATTAAAAAAAAGCACAATCTAACGGCCCAAATCCCCTCAGCACAGGGAAGCGGTGGCCTTATAGTAAGCCTCACTACAGGA
The DNA here is from genome assembly GCA_963854785.1 of Vaccinium vitis-idaea. Taxonomy (NCBI): domain Eukaryota; kingdom Viridiplantae; phylum Streptophyta; class Magnoliopsida; order Ericales; family Ericaceae; genus Vaccinium; species Vaccinium vitis-idaea. Next base: position 40,404,093 of record OY978220.1, read on the forward strand.
TTGTAGTGAGCCCCATCCGGCCGTCCATCTCGGCATTGACAGCTCAGATTTAACTCAAACTCCAAATGTTCCGCATTGTTCATTATTTGGATTAAAATCCGTGCGTTCATTATCGAAATGTACAACCGGATTAACTCGCTACAACTCCATAGTTAACCACCTCACTACGGGGGAAGCACTGAATAATCTAGTCCTGCGGATCCGACCCTACATATATTCCTCGTCCCACTCCTCCACTCTCTCCCCTCCAAATCATCTGTTGCAGTTACCAGCACATCCTCTCTCTCTCTCTCTCTCTCTCTCTCTCTCTCTCTCTCTCTCTCTCTCCCCATAAACACACACAAACCCACTTCACCGAAACAGAAGCGAAAACCCCATCCCAATCCTTCCAGGAAAAAAACAAAAAGAAAGAAAAAATGTTTCGTCTTAGCAACAACCTGATCGGAATCCTAAACTTCTTCACCTTCCTCCTCTCCATCCCCATCCTCTGGGCCGGAGTATGGCTCCACCGCCGCGGCACCACCGACTGCGAGAAATTCCTCGACATCCCAATCATAATCCTCGGCGTGTTCCTCCTCGTCGTCTCTCTGGCCGGGCTGGTCGGCGCGTGCTGGCGCGTCTCCTGCCTCCTGTGGATCTACCTCGTCGTCATGTTCCTCCTCATCCTAGCCCTCTTCTTCTTCACCATCTTCGCTTTTGTCGTCACAAACAAGGGTGCCGGTGAGGTTGTGTCCGGGAAAGGGTATAAGGAGTACCGGCTTGGGGATTACTCGCATTGGTTGCAGAAACGGGTGACCAGTACTAAGAATTGGAATAAGATCAAGAGTTGCTTGATGGATAGTAAGGTTTGTAAGAGTTTGGTCGATGATGGCGGGGCTACTACTGTTCAGCAGTTTTATAGCCAGCACTTGTCCTCTATTAAGGTATATATTTACACCCACAAACAACCATTACTCATCTTAAAAAACTTTTTTTATGAAATTGACTTGATTTAAAAAATATTTTCCGTAATAATTAAATGGGAGTGAGTATTGAACAATATATGCATGCTAGTTTAAGATTTGGTTTCCGTTTGATACTCAGAACACAAAGAACAGTCTAATTCTTCTTTAAAATTCTTCTTGAACTCGTTCTAATTTTGCGAATTGGGGGTTCTGGCTTCTTCTTACTTCAGATCTGACTTCGTTAACTTCTGGTTCTCTTCTCTCTCTGTCTCTCTGATAAACTTACGCATCCCTTCTCTATATCAATCGCTCCATGTGAATTATCTTGGTTTGCAGTTCACTTTATTCTGTTTTTATGCATGTGATTTCACCTTTTTCTCTTTTATAATAAGGATATAAAGTATATTTTTCTGAGGCAATTTGGGCTGCGGTCAGAGGAGTGGATGTTGAAGGGAGATAGATACTCCCTCCATTCCTGAATGATGAAGAGAAGTATTAGGCACTTTTATGCATAATTTTTTAAAAGTTTCTTGAACCAAATTAAGCAAAACTCCCTTAGTGGAACACTCTCTAAATGTTTTGTTGAGATCTTTAATTTGGTGTCAATAAATTTTAAAAATTATACACGGAAGTATCTTATACTTTCGTTCAAAAATTGTACGGAAAAACATGGTGAAGTATCATTGAGGGAATACTATTTTTCTTTTGTTCTTTCCTCTTCCTTTTACATATTTTTTTATTTTTTTATTTTAATGCTCCTGATGCGTATGTAACTCATTGTTTTGTTTTGTTAATTAGTTCTTTAGGAATTAGAAAATGAGGACCCATTTTGTAACGATAAAGCTTCTTTCCCTTTGTTTGTTTTTTTTCTTTTTTAATCATCTTTCCCTTTGTCTGTTGACTTCTCTTAATTTCTGGGAAGATTTCATTAGATGCACTTGCATATGTTAACTTTCGAAGAACTTTCAATAAAGTTGCTTTAATACTGGATTTGTAGGATAGATTATGTTATATTCTCAACGGCTGATGATGCGATACTCAGTGCTCTGAAACTTTAAGCTTTTAGAACGATCGATACCTAATGTTTTGGAAATTTCAGGCGTTCGGTTTAGTAACTGATTATTTTTGTGCTCACAGACATTCTTTAAAGGAAAATTCTACCGTCCCCCTAATGGACGGACAATAAAAGTGCATAAGAGTGCATTCTTACCGGTAATAAAACACTTTTATCGTCCACCCAATGGACAGACAATAGAAGGACTGTTCTTTAAAATACACAATCCAACATTCCAGAGAAACCAGGGGCTTTCCCTTACAGTTCCCCTTGATTCAATCTCTTTATTGAATGTTGCATATTTTAATCGACCCATAGTTTTTCTTAGGCTTCGTATGGTTTTGTGATTTCTTTTGGCTCTCAAGCTGTTGTGTTCTTGAGTGTTGACGTTTGACTTCCTAAGAAATTAGACGGACGTACTCTTTTAGTGTAATGTTGACTCTAACTAATTCATCAGTAGGCATGTTCTGACTTATTGATGCTTCTTTTTTCATATTTCCTTGTTGTTTCGTTCCTTTGCAGTCCGGTTGCTGCAAGCCATCAAACGACTGCAATTTCGTCTATGTTAGCCCAACTAACTGGACTGCCACAGAAACCGCTTCATACAGCAATTCGGATTGCAAGTTGTGGAACAATGATCCAAGTGTTCTGTGCTTCAACTGCAATTCCTGCAAGGCTGGGCTGCTGGATAACATCAAGCATGATTGGAAGAAGGTGGCTGTGATCAACATTATATTCCTCATCATCCTGGTTATTGTGTACTCGATCGGGTGCTGCGCTTTCAGGAACAACAGGGAGGACAATTACCTGTGGAAGCGGAATCCCTGAGCTCTCAGGCCACGGGATCCTCTCTACGCAAAATTCATATCCCATTTTCCCAATGCACTCTCAGTTACATGATTGCATTTCGAATTTTGCATACTAGAAATTCCAACTACAGTCGGTCAGTTGGGAGTGGATTGGGAAAAGGGGGTAGGGATTTTTGAGACAGAGGATCCCTGGTTGAGCACTCATTCGGAATGGATTCCAGTAGTAGTTGTTTTTATTTTTTTTCTGTAAATCCCAGTAGTTATTGTGTGATGTATTTTAATTCTACTGATATGTTAGTAACTGCATCCTTAGTATTTCACTTCTTGTGTAATTTTGTATTTCTTGACCTTGACTGATTCCGAGACCTACTGTTTTAATGGTTAGATAACATGCTCTTTGGTTGTAATTTTATCGTAGCAGTACCGACCGTCCAGCATGCTTTCTTTGTTATTACTATCAGATTTATGAATGATAACATTTTACATGCTTGGAGTGACTGCTGTTTTCTCTCTCTCCTGTGTCAACAATAACTCTAGCACAGCGAGTTCGTTAAAAACACTTCGGATTGAGTCACAAAATGCGTTTTTGCAGGTCCATTCTTTCTGCCAATCGCAGTTCTGTTTGGCCAGTGTCGTGGGATGTATGTACAAACATCAAGAATTTATTACTGTCATCATAGGAATATGATATTAACCATTTATTTTGTTATTAATCTTCACTTCGAGGGGCCTACATATGCTTAACATACCAACAAAAGGTTGGAGATGCTCTGCTCCAGGTTTTTCTCTATGCCGAGGGATTTTCGGTTGTTGGATTACTTAGAAAAAAAAAAGCAAAAAAAAAAAAAAAACATACAATCTAATGACCCAAACTCCCTCGGCGCAGAGGCACGAGGAGTTTAGAAACAGGTGATCTTGCACACCAACAAAAAGCTTATGCGATGGAGTCTCATCATTTTACTGTTTTTTGTCTGGCTAACAATGATTGAGGGTACAAAATTCGAGGTGTGGTCGAGAGAAAAAGAGGGAGAGGTTTTTTTTTTTTTTTTTTCCTCCAACCGTTAGAGGCGTTGGGACCAGTTTATCCGTATCTCAACTAATCCCTTTTCTGATGGGGTCAAGGTCATAGTCATCCACACTCGAAAGAATAAATTTACAAAAAAAAATATTTTCTTACGATCTAATCTTATAATCGAACCCTGATAGAACCAACCAACTGGACTAATAATTTCAAGACTAGAGAGAGATGATTATGATTGAGACCTGAGGATATATCCTCGAGGCCATGAATGGAAGGTATGATCTGTTATTGTCTCGATTATTGAGACTGGGTGGATAGCTACTTTTTAATTTCTTGTTACACCAACCATTTTCTAATCTTTGTGGGGATTGTGTCAAATACCAGACAACTGTATTGTCTCCACTTTTCACTTCCTTCTGGTTTCTCAATTTTCTTTTCTTCTTACCTCTAAAGACTCTTTTGGTTATTCAAGACCCAAGAATATTCGATTGTGTATATGTTTTATGCTAGTTAGTGTGTTAAACACACAACACTCAACTATATCATCTTCGTTTGCTTAAGCAATAGCCAAACGCACCCTAAGAACTGTGTCTAGTTATCCTGTAACTGATAGAGATGACATCATTGGGAAATTCTATTCGCGACCACCCAGACAAGGGGTCCCTGTTGTGCACTAGGTGCACGATGCCATGCACCCAATTCAGCTGTTCGTTGCGAAAATGCATGGCTCAAATCAAATCCAAACAATGACTCTCACATGGAGTTAGATATGATACGAGTCTTGCATTTTTCGCAACGGACAGCTGGATGGGTGCTTGGCGGGATCCCCCAATCCCTTCAACCCCCCTCTTTTTTTAGTATACAAATCCAAAAAAAATCTTAAGAAGGTGCATGAGATCACCTTAGCCCCATCTTAATCATTCAAACCGCCTATTTTGTAAACAATAATTTGTAGATCATTTCTGCAAAAATCAAGTCAATCAGATGTTGGTAAGTTCCTCATTTCTATTGAAAACAAGAAAGGTTGAATTTCTTTAACTGTCCATTGTTTTCAAGAAAAATCAAACACCTACCGATATCCAATTAACTTGATTTTTTGCAAGATTGATCTAAACATTATTTTTTACAAAATAGACATTTTGGATAATTAAGGGGATTCTAGGTGAGCCCCAATCCCACTCACACGCCTTCTTAAGGTTTGTTGGTGTGGTTACTAAAAAAAGAGGAGGTGTGTATAGAAGTTCCCATAATGAAGTTCCCGGCATCATAGGCATGTCAAAAATGCACATACCCAACTTTGCCATGGGAGCTCAACTGTTAAGGTTGCTACTGAAATTCATCCTAAATTCAAAAGTAGGTATTAGTCTCGACTTAAACATGACGTCTCAAAAGTAGGAGGAATGATACAGTAGGCCAACGTCGTTCCATGGACTTAAACATGACGTCTCACACAATGGCACCTAAGTGCCCAATCACGACCGCTGAGCTCTAGGTCAAATGGGGAACAAATAATAACCAACATATCAATACAAGGAGATTTCCCCGAAAATCTTACAAAACAATGATGGAGTAATTAACTAAGGAGGGTATGGAAAATAAGAGGGAAAATGAGTATCTTGAACATTTTTAGTTCATCTACTCGTTTCCATTATAAATCCCTCCCAAAAAAAAAAAAAAAATCTTAATCCAAACATATCCTCGTAGATTTCTTAGACAGACAGAAAGGGCTTCTCCAAATCAGTATTTTTGCAAGCCATAATCTTAGAAGATCCATCCACCAAGAAATGTACAATTGTTGATTGATCGTTAGCTGAGATTGGGACTGTGTCCATGTGAAGCACCTCATGGTCTTGGGCTTTTCCCCATAGCACAACATATAATCCAACAATCACACCAACTGCACCTATCAGGCTGTAGCGATGAAGCAAGAAAGCAATTTTAGACTCCAGATGTGATTCCTCAAAGGCCTTATAAAAAGGCCACCATTTCTAAGAAAAAAGCTATTATCCAATTGAATCTCAGAAAAAGTCTAATATCCAATTTATGCAATCTGTGGCATTGTGAGTTGGAGATGTGTTTAAGTGGTTCTGTCGTTCCGACTGATCACTATTTTGGAGTCCCTTATATTACTTTGTGTCCAGGTTTGAGGCCATTTTCTGGGTTTATATAACCTTAACAGGTGTGTGCTTAGCCTTGTTGAAGAAAGATCTTGGGCCTGCTCTCATAAGGCGGGTAATTCTGTGGAGCATATGGTGTATAGTCTATTAGTCTCTCTCTTGCTGCGTCTTTCTACTGGCTTTGGAGGGAAAGGAACTTTTGCATTTTCCAGCATAAAAGGAAGGATATCAGAGGTTTGATTACTCGGATTGAAGGGGATGTTAGGGCCTGCATGGCTTCCTGGAGGGGCATCAAGAAGAGTGAATCTAACCGTTTGCTTGCTATTAGAAAGTGTCTCCCAAAATTTTTGTTCCTTAGGCAGGTGTTTCATTTGTTTTTCTTGTATTTTTTTGCCTTTGTATAGCCTTGTGTAGATGACTAGATGGGTTGTGATTCTTTCCACGTTCTGGATTCGGCCTATTGTATTCTTTGTTTGAGCTTTATAAAATTTACGGATTACCAAAAACAATGCTCAGTATATTACTACATAAATATGTTCCTTCGATAGGAAATGGTGAAAGACCTAAATTTTAACCAAGAAATTTTGATATCCATACCTGCCAATATATATCTCTTCATGGAGAAATATTGAAGCGAAGATTGTTACCACAACCGTGGCTAAAGGGCTGAACATAGCGCAGAAGAGTGGACCTCTGCGTGAAATGCACCAGGCTTGAACAAAGAAGCTTACTCCTGACCCTATTATTCCCTGTGTGTTAATTTCATCAAAAGAATCAAACCTTAATTCACTGCAAAACCACTAATCTAAGCAAAAATTTCGAAGAAAACAAAGTAACCAAATACGTACTGCATACAGACAACAAGCAAGTTCAAGAGAAGAATGTAAGATCCAAGATTCGGGGTTTCGCTCGAAGAAGAGTGCAACTGTGCCTGATTGCAATGTTGCCATGAAACACATCCACCCGGATAGAGATAGGTGGTCCGGATAGCTATCTGAAACTGGAACCTGTTCGAAACGATTCATATAAGAAATATTGCGACAGAATTTTAGGGAATCGAAGGTTTTTTTATTATGAAAATTATCTGTAATCTAAGCGAATTAACAGTGGAGTGCAAAATTTTAATACCTGGAAAATGATCCAAAATGACCAGCAACAACTGCTTCCAAGGAGCAAGAAGGAGCCCACCAACCAATTCTCACCTCCTGAGTTGTTTAGTAGCTCTGTGCCTCTGAGCAGTACCATGGAAACTGCTCCACCAACGCACAACACCGTCCCTATGATCTTGCCAATACTTCTCAAGCTTCGTATATTTACCTTTTCCAAACTGTTCAGTTCATAAATGGCTTAGTGGAGAAACTAAGTGCAAAGGGCACGTGTCTGCAACCCTCCGATGTAGGTGGGTTCATATCATAGACATGAAAACTCACACATATTGGACGACTGTGGACACATCGGTGTCAGCATTTTTCAGTACTAAATTGAGAAGCACAGTGGTATAAATGCTTTAAAACAGGGTATGTATAAGTCCTCAATTCAAGGAAATAAGTACTGAATGTTTTATACATGGACCTTTTTTAAGTAATTACCCCAGGATAAATGTCGTAACGAATGTTATTGCAAGGACTAGATTAAATAGTGCACTTCCCATCGACGACGAGGCTAGGTATATGCCCTCGAAATAGATGTTTTGATTGATTGTTACGCTACGAAATAACATACAAAAGGTAAATTTTTAAACACCATTATATCTTATAAACGACGCAACTTAAAATAACATGTGAAGAAAAAGTTTTACCCAACTAAAGAAGCTAAAAATATCAAACAAAAGCTTCTCAATTCCAAACATGACCTCTCTCTCCTGCAATGAAAAGGAACAAATATCAGAGAGTAAAATATTCATGTTTACTGTTTGAAGGGAGAAATCAAACTTCAGACACTGAACTATGCATTGATAACGTCGATTTCCCGATATTTATGATGCAAACACATCACAAAGACAGGCTTAAATGAGAGACCACGCACGTCTATTGAAAATCATGATTTCTTGATATTACACTTTATCTAAAAATCTAACCAGCAAATGTGAAAAATTATCGCGACACTCACCTTGTAAAGTAAGCTATGGGAGCAATGACCAGAGTAGCTATGCCTTGCCTGTAGAAAACAAACACCGAGGGGCTCATTCCTTGAAGGAGAGCAGCTCTGGTTGACAGGGCAACCCCTGCATAACTGAGCTGCATTGCAACCATAGCCACTATAGGCTTATAGTAATCAATTCCACCCATATGATCTTTAATTGCCAAAAGAGTACTAATGATCAACAGAAAATGGAAACATATACCCACTGACCTCTATGTATAGCACCTAGCCAGCGTGGCAGAAGGTTTTAGGAATTTGACCCCACAAATGTAATGAAAGTACCACAACCACAAAAATAGTCTCACAACAATTATCCTATTGTATCATTTTAACACTAGCATTTTGCTAACCATTGTCCATTTGTTGATAGCACTATAGCAGATACACACATACACGGGTCAGCCAACTTAGGTTAACTCAGTCGGCTACCCTTGTACACTTCTAAGAGGAGGTTTGAGGGCAATCATTGCTAAAAGCAAAGATTGATTATCCCAGGGCTCATTGTTTACTTATGTGTCTTATTCAGTTGGGCCTAGTGTGGGCTCACGTCCAAGTTGATGTAATTCAGATTCTTGTATTCTCTTACAGCATATAATTAAAAAGTGCATACTATTTTCACCTGTATCAATACAAATTCAAAGATTGTTATGCGCTTTTTCCAGAAATCGAACAGCTTATGCACATTTACGACCACCCTAACGAAATTGTTTAAAGTTTATACCCCCTAGGCCTAGGATTGTATCGTCCTTACCTCTTTACCCTCATCAATATCCATTCGGTGACCCAACACTTTTGATGCTTTTGAGCACATGCAGCACTTCATCCATACAATATGATTTTCTCAAGCGGATTGGTTTTAAAATATGTCATATGTCCCACATTGTTTTTGGATTGTCCAATCAACATGCAATATCTCCCCTAAGAAATAAAACATGTTCTATTAGTTTATTGATTTGGGTGGCAAGAGGTTGATGTAACACAGAAAGGCCATGAAATAGGAGCGAGCCAAAAGAGAAACAAACAAAAGCTCAACAGAAATGAGAGAGAAAGAGAGGATAAGCAGCAAGCATGTGGGTTGTGGAGTTGCCAATAAGTCCAATATAGATTGTTGTTCCGGTATGTGGTACGTTTTTTGATGTGTGTGACATTGTCTATTTTGATCACTCAAGTGTCCGGTCAGTTTACGCGCACCTTGACTAATCTTGAGTTGTGGCTATGTGACAATGTTACGTTATCTGCTTTATTATGTGAAAGAAGAAGACAGGGGAGGAGAATCTTTTACCTCTATTCTATATGCGGCAACCAGATCCTGATCATGTACGTGTACGTGCCATTTGATCTCAACATTCTTCCTCTGTCTTTATCGACCACGATATCAACAGCAATCTTCATGTGTCTCATGATTTACTGCAACCATTTGAACCATGAAACGAGTGAATTTAAACGGCTCCGATCATTTGTGTAAGATAATGAGATGAGTCCCACAGTAGTTACCATAGTATTTTTGTTACTCCTGGAAAAAATACGAGACATGTTGCGATAGAATATTTGGGCTTACTTTGTTTAGCTGCCCAAAGGTGCTTGACCACCCAGCCCGCGTTGGGTTCTCTCGTGTGGTTCATAAGGGATTGGATTCTCTCGAATTTATTTGAAAGATGAATACGGTACGAACATGAGCCCACAGCCATGTCCCAAAACGAGTAAAGAAAAGCCCATCATTTATGGTTCATAAACAAAGCATGGGCTAACAAAACTTCAAGGGTTTATAAATGTAGTGATCCATTTCTACCTCAGATGTTCTTGTAATCTTTCAGTTCTGTACTGTTTGGTTGGTTTGCTAGTTGTTATAAGACTCTTAATTGGGAGGTCAAGAGATCAAATCTTGTTGAAGGCAAGTATCAGAAATTTATCTCCTTAGAGGGGTTCTTTCTTTCTTTATGTTGGTTGAATTGTTGGACTTGGTTATCTCGTGAACTTTCAAAAAATTGGTTTAATGTCCCGTTGTTTGTACTTTGTAATTCATACACCATAAACACCTAAATTGGAGCTTGTAGCTTTCATTTCGAGGACTAATTATGCTATGGTCTTGATGTGCCTCAATACTCTAATCCACCACACGTTATACTTGGTCTCAGAAGAGTGCGTGATAAATAAAACGGTTAGAGTATCATGTGGCGGTATCCCAAGACCGTAAAATAATTACTCCGTTTGGAGTCATGGTGATGGGGAAAGGTTGAGTCAAATCCTCGGAATCCAAATTAGTAGAAAAATGGTTAGGGTGGGAACGTGTACAATCATCGGTGCATGCACGTGGAAGGGCTTTCTAAACAATGTAAAGTCCACTTACGAGTTCACATCATCTTAATTTTTGTACTTACTTAGCTTTTGGTGCTTAGTTGGTAAATTATGATTGTTTTCCAAATTAAACCTTTTTGAAAGTATAAGATCACATGGGACAAAGAGTCGTTATGTGGCTGGTGAACTGCATAAATTTTCGCTGGGTTTGTTAATGTACAATCTGTCAATCTCTATTTCCCTCCCACCCTCCCTCTCTTAAAATCAAGGACACAACAAGAAATTCTTTCCTTTTTTGCCGATAAAAAGAAGAAGAAGAAGAAGAAATCCTATCGGGGGAAATGTGTAACATAAAATTGTAAAATGGTTGGACATAAAAAAAAAAAAAAAAAAAAGGCTGTGATTTTGGCACTCGTGCCAAAATCAAGTCCATAAAGGGATTGATATTGGTACTTTCATTTTTCAGTGCCGTTATTAATTTGAAAAGTGTCAAAATCAATTTCCAAAAAAAAAAAGAAAAGGTTAAGAAGGTTTTGGGTTTGAGACGTGAGGACGCCCATCATCTCTTGCAACTCAATTGGCCCAGCTGTGACGCACTAGTTTGTTTTGTTTTTTTTTGTCATTTGTCATTCCTAATCTATTATAGGGGGGGGGGGGAATAAGATTCGATCCCAGGATGCAGTGTGAGACATCCAAGAGTTCTATAGCATGAGCTACTATCCGTCCTGGTTTGGAGTCTTTACAAAAAGTCTCTATTAGGAAAGTTGCTTTCACGGTCACCTTCTCCTACACCCTTATTAAAATTTTCAAAAATTTTGGAAACTAAATGTAACACATCACAAAAAACAGAACACCACCCCTCTTTTTTGTTTGGTTCTTTTCTTTTTATCGCCGTACACAATACCCGTCATCTGGCCAAAAGGGTTGGAAAGGCCATGGGCAGATGGGCTGTTGCAAATGCCAACAAAGAATTGTAATTTATGTGGGACAATTTACTGGAGGTGGTGTTAAGGTCACATATACGTATACCACCAGGCACCAAAACGAGAAAAACTTGGGTGTTGGCTGGGTATCACGGCGGTATCCAGCGCGCATTTCGTCCATCTAAAACACTTTTGGATGACTGAGATGGAGCTTTACGAGTACTACGTCACCACGTCACACGCACCCAAGTTTTTTCCACTGAAATCCCCCTCAACTGTCCCATGACCACAATAAACATCACCAATTAAATGGAATTGGATTCCAATAAATGCAACCAGCCTGTGAAAGTTGTGCCCACAATTAAAACCTTTCTTTGTTTATTTCTGCAACCTCTGAGATCCAAGAAATCGAAAGAAATGATGGATCAACATTTAGTGCAGATTTTGAAATTTTGAGTCCGATAGTTTTCACAGTTACTACTTCAAAACCTTTGAAGCACTCAACCACCTCCACAGTGTAATCAGCATCTTTTACAAAATCTACCTACCTTTTTCCTGTGTTAGAAAGAATTAAGGCTATGTTTTCACCACAAAAACCGTCTACTCACTGTAATCAAAAGTATATACTATGTTGTTTTCGCTAATTGTCAAATCAATTAATGTAAGTGACAAGAATGACTTGTGAGAGAATACCAAAAATACTGCTGAAAATTCAATAAAAAATACCAAGAACTTCTGAAGTAAAATTACACAAACCTTTAGATGTCTGCATTTTCTCAATTTTTGATTGAAGAAGAAAAACCAAGACAACCTTTACAACATGATAAAGAAACACCAAATTTTGAAAACCAGACCATTTTGTAAATCTGATAATGGCAGTGGGAACCAAAATGATACAAGAAATTGAAGTCCTGATATATATTTGTAAAAGGTCCAAAAACCTTTGCAGAAAGAAGGGAAAAAATAGGTACAGAGATATTGAGAGGGAAGACCAAAATTCATAATCAATTTGTTCTTGCTTTTCTTCCTCTTTCCATTGGATTACCCGTCTCCCATATTTGTTACCCACAACAAAGTTCCCGAAGAGCTAAAACAACAAAACAAAGAATATAAAACCTAATCAAAGAAAAGAAAGGGAGGACCAAAAATGAAGAAAATAAAAATTTCACTAGACATTGGGTGGAAAAGATGAGTGAACCACCTTGTTTTGTTTTCCCACAAGCCAATGCAGAGTCCTACTAGCAAAAGATGGCGTTTTTGGTTGAGAATCCAAAGAGATATTGCGACTCTGATTTTCCTCATCACAACCCAGTTCACTTCCTCCATTTTCCCAGCTCCCCATGTCAACTTCTGAGATAGTCCTCCTAATATTACCCCGGTTCACCGGAAACCGGAACGAAAAAGCCCGTCTCGACGACGACTCCGCTGCTGCCGGAGGATTAGGCTTCTCCTTCTTTCCCCTTAGCCAAATCTTGGATATTGAAAAACTCTCCTCCCTCTTGCTCTTCCCAATACCATTACCATTCCCATTGTTAATAAAACCACTATTCCCAATTCTTTGAATTTCACCACTTTTAAATGGTTCAAAACCAACGAACTCTCTTCTTGAATCACAACCACATTCAGACATTGCTGGCCTATGACCAGGAATCAACGGCAGAGAAGCCTTCTTCTTGCTTGATTGTTTCTTCACTGGTGTCCTAATGGGTACTTGTAACAATGATTTATCATCCATTACATATGCAAAAGACCCCATAGAAAAACACCTCCTTTCATCAACATTATTGGTAATACTACTGCTCTCACCTTCACCTTTCCCTTCATCTCCACCGCCAACATTTCTAAACTTCCCAAGCTTCACATGCACAACTTTCTCCTCTGAACCCACAACTGGTTCTTGATCCACTTCTATTTTCGGCCGAATCTCGCCAGATTTTGAAAAATCGACGTGGGATGAGCCAAATTCATCCCTAAATTGAAAACCCAGGGAATTTGCTCTTGCTACGGAATTACTGCTTCCCAGAGCACAATCTCTCTCTGAGACAATCTCTCGAGCACTCTCACTGCCAGATTCAAGAACAAGGACAATGGGCGAAAAGCTATGGTTTGGTGAAAAATCAGAGAGTAAACTAGCTCTGCATAAAGGGCAAGTGGAGTGAGAAAGTAGCCATGTGTCTATACACTCCATGTGAAAGGCATGGCTGCATTTGGGCAACAATCTGAGCTTATCTTCCGGCTCAAATTCACATAAACAAACAGCACAATCAAAAGGGTCTTTAACTCCAATAATGGATTTGTAGTTGAAAACAGGGAGGGTGTCTATGAAGGATTGGTCCACACCCGAATCATGGAGGTGGAAGAGTTGCTGTAACTGGCCTTGGAACGCAGTCACACTTTCCAAATCATCTGGGTTTCTGTTTTGAGGCCTAAATAGGAACCTAACAAGGAGGTGGAGCAACCCAGAAAGGAAGAAAATGATTGCAAGAATTATGATGATTAGGAGTATACTTGGGCTTACCTTGTTGTCCAAATTGAAACCACCAGATTGAAGATTGGCTGGTGGTGGAGGTGGAGGGAGGAGAAATGGTGGGTGTGATGGAGAGACAAAGTTCTGTTCTTTGATTCCAGCGAAAATCCAGTCCATCTTTTCTAGTGAAAGGAAGAAGAGAAAAAGCCCCAAAGATTGGATCTTTTTGCTTGAATCATATGATAATTCTTCCAAGTATCTTATCTAATTAGCTTGTGGGCCTCTGTGATGGAGATTTCTAGCAAAGATGGAATTTTACTGAAAAGAAACCTGCAAGTCAAATTTGCAGAGAGAGAGAAAGAGAGAAGGAAGAGAGAGAGAGAGAGAGAGAGAGAGGAGGGAGAGGGTTCAAATTGGTGGTAGAAATAAATGTGATCAAAGAGTTTTAAGGAAACTTGTTCAGAATCAGAGCAATGAAATTATGGGAATAAAGTAAGCAATTAAAGGCAATAAAATAAAATCGGATTAGAAACGATATAGTTTTTCTCGTAACTGGTAAATGGAAATTTGCAAAGATTAGGCAAAGTGATTTGCATGATTTGATCATATGAATCCTCTCTGGTTGACTTAAAAGGAGGAACTGACTGCACCGGCCCCAATGACCATTTAATTCACACTGTTTAAAAAAGGATTTTTTTTTTATTTCTTCCATGGTAATATCGAAAAAAACGAAGGTCAAATTACCTTTAATATTGCTATTTAGTATTTTGAGATGTGAACCCAAATGGGTTCGAAATTTTTTTAAGTGTATTTGTTGATTCCTCGCTGATCACATTCCGCTTGGGTTCTTCTATTCCACTTCTAACCTGAATCCAAGGGTTCTTGTACTATGGATATTGGATAAGACAAAAGCAACAATCTGAAAGTGAAACAAAAAAAAATTAGAGTGAGAGAGAAAGTCAAGATTGTGTGTGAGAGAGAGAGTTTTGACATTGGAAAAGAGGCAGAAAGGCAGTTAAAATGAGTCTTTCTGGACCCCATATAGCTTAGAAAGTCACACACACAATTTTCATCCACTTTCTAATGGTTTTTTTCCATCAATTTTTGTGCAGTGTGCTGGCTAAAAGGCAATCAGTCGAAGGAACCAAAGCCCCGTCTAGAATTGGGGGTCTTCCACTTCATGTCTCTGTTTAGACTAAGAATTCTCTGGTTTTAGGGCATGTGAATGTGCTTTCAAATGTGGTAAAAAATTAGAGGTGGTTGCCAAGATTTGCGGATAATAATTCTCGTAAACCAGATGTTGTATTGGACACTATTTGTCCAGCTTGTACTTAGTGGCGTTGTGGTGACAGATTACCTTCTTATTGATAGTGATTATTCTGAAAGGATGCGCTGCTTGACTCCTTCAATGGGTGGTAATGGCTCACTGGATAAATATGTTATGACGGTTGAAAGCCCCTCCTCCTTAAGGGGATCATTGCAGCTCTGGTCTTTCCCTCCCAAACTTTTACTTAGCCAAAAAAAATTGTGGTTAAATTATGGTAGATAGAATTACAAGTTGCGAATTTCCTCTCCCCTCCCGACTAGGGTTTTGAGGACTTTGTTTGATAACTAAAATTGCTTTTTTTTTTTTTGAAAAGCTGATAAGTGATAACTAAAAGTGTACTAATCAACGTATGCGTACCTCGACTTATTCTTAAAGTTTGATGGTTGCATGACCACTCTTTGATGCTAAACATGTTCCCGTCAATTGAAGTTTCAGACCGCAGCATTAATAGGTTAACATACTTTAAGGCTTTTGTTTGCGATTGCTCTATGGAAATCGGGGATTGTTCCAAAAAATTGATTTAAACTCAAAACAAATTTACTGTGTTTTACGAGACAGATCACTATCTCATAACACATCAATTCAATTACTCTCAATAAGTCAGTTCCACTGATTAACATGGTTCCTATGACTAGTTTTGCATCAAATTAAATCCAAGTAACATGACATATAGTATAAGCATTTAGCCTTTTTTTTATTCAACTGATTCGGAATCTGGGATATTCATCGATTGGAATATTAAATAAGAACCTTGAAAGGTGATTGAAGTATCAAAAATGAAAAAAAGAATCTCCTATGATATATGCAGATACCTAAAGAGTAATTTTTATTTGGGCGAAAGAAAATCCATAAATAATGCCCCTTAAAAGCTTCATACATGCTTGACAATCGGAGAACCTATCATTAATAGGTAAGGAGTGCAAATTTGTTTACCCCCATCTAATGAACAAAACCCTCAAGATATTTTCTCCGGCCATCATTTTGTGGGTGAACCCCATCACTTTTTGGTGGACCCAACACTTTTTCCACCAATCAGAGTGAGGGTTTGGTTCACCCTCATGAGGTTTTTTTTTTTTTTTTGGCACTTCTAACAAAATATTACCATGCCAAGCAAAGAAAAAAAAAAAAGAGTAAAATTAATCATAAGGTCAATGTCGAGCTTGCCATAATATCCAGAAAAACTGAACATTGGTCACCCAGTTTGACGTTAATCTATTCGATAATCCCAATTAAATTTGTAAAGCTTCCTCGTTAATCGAAGATATATATAGAGCTACGAAATTGAAAGCAATGAACTTGGAAATTGAAAGCAATAAAGGTTCATTGGAATAAGTAATTCAACTCAAGATATTTTCTCTGGCCATTGTGGTGTGATGTAAGAGAGAACATTATTTCCACTTCCGGCGAAAATAACTTATTCTTGTGATGTAAAAGTTGAAAGAATTGATGGAAGAATTAAAAGTCTCTATATATTAAATATATTAAGAAAAAAGTAGTAATAAATATAGATATACCCCCCTTTTTTCCTCACACCCATTTGACTCTTTCACCATGTAGTATGGAAAGCTAGCTAAGTAAAATATAAATTACGGGGAAAAAAAGATACTCCATCAACTGGCGGACGCATGATTTGTGTCTATCAAGGCCTGAATCACGTGTATTTTTATATTTATATTCATAATAAAACATATATTTATGCATGTGTGTAGCCATCGATTAGATTTATACACGCAACTTAAAAAATGTTGATAACTTGAAATTTTAGGAATTTTTACTCCAAATATATAGAAATTTTAAGATTTTTTTTAACTCAAGGGAGTTGCAGGAGCCAATCTCATAGAATTTTTTTTAATTAGTTTAAAAATAATATAATATGCTAAGATGCTTGTGTCATGTGGATCCACGCCTATCGAATGGCGCCGGAAACAATTGTGTCCTGAGTTGTGTTATAAATTTGAGTTCCTAGACTTTTTGAATTCAAAAATCATAGAACATTATCTATAAGTTTTTACCACACCATCATGCCTTGTACACAGGGCGAGCCCAAGGGTTGGAGTGTCTTAGGCCTAATTTAAAAATTGTGCCCTTTTAGAGTATAACATTTAAATAATTTTTCCAGTAATAATCATAATACAAGAAAGCCAAAACAATATAAAATTCTACTAAAAAGATTTGATATTCTTCTCCCTTCATGTTACTATAGATAGTTTGATTTTTTTTTTCTTTCTTTCTGAAATTAGATAGTTGCCGGTTGACACTCAGAAAATTAGACATTGGCATAACGTCCCAAAAGAAAAAAGGTGGAAGGGGAAATTACGTGAAGAAAACCGGTAATTAAAAAATGTCTAAACATTTGGATTCTAAGTTCTACCAACCTTTTAATGAACCAAACTATTGTTGAAAAAAATGCTAAAATGGCATGCACAAGGGATGGCTTAAATGATGTTGAGATAGAAGGCCTACTTTAAGAGTTGGTTAGGTTACTTAAGACTAGGTTTTGATCCAAGATCATGTATATGCCTTTCTGTAAAGGATTTCTATAGCCCAGATTTATATAGCCTAAAGGCCCAATGGTCATTACAATTATTTGGCCATTTTGTAAGTAAGATTAAGCCTTCCTTCCATTTTTTTTATTGGGTCAAAAAGAGTCTTGGAAACAGGGGGTACTGCGCAACGTGCTGTGCGGGCCCATTTCGGTGCCGCTCCGACACCGTTCCGACGATTGGAGACGTCCACCGCGTGGAGCTCGTCGAGTATTATTGGTGTACCAAAAATCAACTCGATCGGATATCGTTAAGTGCCTCATCGGAACACAAATAAGTTGAAAAAAATGGTTCCAATGATTTTCATCCAGTGTTTCAAGACATATGTGTTTTTCAACTTATATTTGTTCCGATGAGGCACTTAACGATATCCGATCGAGTTGATTTTTGGTATATTTGTAGTATTCGACATGCTCTACGCGATGGACGTCTCTGATCGTTGGAACGGTGACGGCGCGGCGCCAAATTGGACTGCACAGCACGCTGCGCAGCACATCCCCCAGATCCACTCAAATCTATTATCAAAAGAATATCGGAGTGCCCCAAAAATTAGGCCTTTTTGGAGTGACCTTGGCCCAGGCCTCTTGGGCCTAGGGCCTCGGTCGGCCCTGCTTGTATAGTAAGTATAATAGATTTTTCGTTTTCATCACAAATCAATTTTATACAGTATATCAACAATGAAAAATGTATGGAATTACTTTTTCCATATGCGTACAGGGACAACATGTAAACGTAATTAAACATGGATCCGGGGTGCTAGAAACCAGCTCATGAAAATCACTTTGAAAATCGCTCAAAATGGAAAAAGATCATTGCTCTGTATCGAACTTCAAAAGGTAATTGAAACACGAAATATAAATTGGGAAAATTAACAAAATCAAAAGAACCGGTTCTTTTTCCGTTGAAAGAAACATCCATAAATTATGCCCCTAAAAGCTTCATACATTGTTGGCGATGCAAACACCTATGCAAAAAATTACACAATTACCCAGTTGACTTTGCAATATAGTATATTAATTTTAAAATTAGTTTACAGATTGATTTGTTTATTCCCTCCTAAGAAAAGTTGATTGCTCTTAATTTCATGGTCCATGAAATCCAGTGAGAAGCATAGAGCTTGCCAAAATAGCCATGAAATTTGAATTTTGTCAAACAAGGTTCATTAAATGGGCCAGAAGAAATTTTAAGCATTAACTAAATCTCCAGCGTTTATTATGTCAATTTCCGATCCCAAGTTAAACATTTACCCTAATTACCGCAATAAAACAAGTGACCAAGTTTTGATCATATAGGGTTGAGCAGATCCAAGGAACAACCTTAGCCTTGGATTAACTAGGGCCACCTAATTTTCAATCTCCCCATCATGATCGTTGTCTTATTTAAAGCATTTTATAGAATTTGAAATATGAAGCCACTTTCAATTTCGCAAGACTAAAATCATCTTTATAAGTATGATATTTCTTACGTCGCGACAAAATATGTTGATTTCACCAACGATAACATACAGGTATATATAGATGAAAGCTGAAAGTGCCCGGAATATATAGCGTGCGTTATTAAAAGATGAACTTGAACCTTAGTGTACGTGTTAAACTTCTCAGATTGGTAAAGCTTGCTTCTAACAAATGTTTTCCTTATGAATTTTTTCATATGCAAGAACAAGTCATTTATTAAGGTTTGATTTTTGGGGTTAAGTCGCAAGAAAATAATTTCTCATAAATCTCTTAGTCCCGGCGTGGATAGTCTACCTTTAAACAGACTGGAAAATGAATTAGTCGAGGTGTGAGTGAGCTGACTCAAATACACCTAACCGCAACCCAAAGACAAAATTCATTGTAAGTTAGTAGTACATAGGCCTGGCCAACTGAATTGGTGGCATCAATATGCAATAATTCTATTTAATTGGTAGCTTCACATTCTCATGTCCCATTATTTACGATTGCCAGAGCAAAAACTGACTACAAGCATATTCAATGCACACATGAGAAGTGGGTTGTCAACTAGACAAACATATAAATATGGCATTTCTCAATTTTTTTTTATTTTTTTTTTTAAATTTCCCTCTCTCTAATGAACTTGCAAATGAGCTGTCAAAATTTGAATGCAAGAGAGGGATGCCCACCTACCACTTCATAATAGCAGAGAAAACAAACTGGCATAACTATGTATGTATACCGTGGAGTTTTCTTAATTGCTAGACTTGTCCAAAGGTGCGTCTTTCGTGCCGTGCTCAAATACCCAAAAAAAAATTGAATGCAAGAGAGGGATGCCATGATGTGAAGGCAATGGTTGTAATCTCAATTCATAGATTTAAATATGGACCCCTACAAGGCGGTTTTGGGTCTTCTGGTACCACTACACAATATTATATTTACACCGGCACAATAAAAAATTCACACTAATATATTCCAATACGCGCCATGCACGTATTTCGATCTTTTGGCCACATCACAATTCCACGTCGGTGCCCAAAATAAATATTAGAAGATTCACCAACGGTACACCTGATTCTTAATACGTATCATTCGATACTCCTGCTACCGCTACACCGCTACCAATAACGTTGCGGAGTCCACTACCGCTATTCTAAACCTTTGAATCTCATGAATTTGAATTCTACCCCGTCTTTCTGGCCGAGGGGAAAACAAAACGTTGTGCCCAAGTCAACTATAAAGGAAAAATGAAGACAGTAGTTTTTTCATCGTGGTCTAGATGATTAGCAGTGCCATGAAAAAAATATAGATTTTAAATAACTCATGAATTTCGAACTAGATGCTGAAAGGTTTTTTCTCAAACAATCTTTAGAACCTACATTAACTTATGACTCCGGAGAAACACGTTAACAAAAACAGTTTTGGGCATTATCATTTACCTATTACTTAAGGTATTGTAATTGACAATTTAAAAAAAAAAAAATACAATCTAACGAGTTCAATTAATACAACAGGAAAAGACATTACGCATACAAAAAGACAAATTATACGGCCAAATCAAATGAATGATACATCTAGCGATAAAATAATCCAGCATCCGTTATCAGAGATCTACACGCGAAATGTCAATCGGCAACTATCGTGGTAGTTGTTTCACTATCAATGAGGCTTCCTTGCAGAAACTAACTGAAACCGACCAAGTAACTAAAAGCATCACAGGTAGAAAGCACTGCGTGCACAGTTAAACATCGTGCAACTAGATGGTCAAGACCAATTACAACGCAAAAATCAGTAGAGTAAGTGCACAATCGCAACCGTGGTTATTGAAACTGAAACTGTTAATGTGGTGTACTCTATACTGTCGATAGAGGCCGTTTTTTCCCGTAGCTTATTCACCCGTCTAACCTACAACAAATTGAACTCGTACCTATTCCACCCACCCACCCCATCCCCCAATCACCTCCTCCAAACCACAACCATCATCATAGACGCCAGACCACAAGCAACCCATCAAGCCCCAAGCTGAATCTCAGACATACCAAGCAAACCCTGAAA